>LR991046.1:6095740-6695740 GCA_905163495.3 Cosmia trapezina | reverse complement strand
CACGCGTTCTTGGCCTCGTTCAGAAAACTTATATCAATATTGTCCAAAGAGGCTGCAAGAATTTTTTTGGTTAAATTTAGAGTACTATGGACCGAGGACAGGAACGCGGGTAGAGCTACACCAGAAATTGATCTGATGCCGAGGCCTCCAAAACGTACAGGAAGTGAAGCCTGTAACCACTCTCGCTCTCCTAAATTTATGTTCAAAATTGAAGCCAAAGTATTTCTTATGATGTTATCTAAACTCTTAAGAAGCTCTGTGTGCTTCCAGAGTTGACAACATCGTATATTATAAGTAAATTTAGGAACAAAAAGACAGAATCTAATGATGGTAAAAGCCATGTGTATGTTTATTTTAGATAAACGATTAGAACAATCTAAAAAATTTTGAATTTTTTCTTCAAAGAAAAGGGGGAAGGATTCGTCGAGAATAGGGGAACCCAGTAAACGTAGCGAAGATTTGTCAATAATTGTAATATTGGGGGCCAAGCTATTGAATTTTTGTACAACCAAATCTTTTGAGGGGTATGTGTCTGAAATAAAAAGTTCACACTTTGAAAAATTTAGATCCAAACCGATCTTACGAAACTCGTCTATTAAAAAGGTAAGATCGTTATAGACTGTATTTATGTCACCACCTAAAGTCCCATCATCCAAGTACCAAACATTAAGCTTGGAGTCAAGACGTTGGATGATGGGATGGATGGCGAGGCCAAATACAGCTGGACCTAAGGGATCACCTTGCTGACAACCAACTTGTTTACATTTTTGATCTCGAATCCGATTTCTGGGTTTACAAAATTGTCTAAATAAATTAGTTGGCGAAACTCGACAGACGCGATGGGTATCGATATCTAAACATGATGAAACAAAATAAAATTCAGTTTCGCAAACTATTTTAATTTGAAAGATTTTTGACCAGTGTGTTTACGGATATGATATGTCACCTTTGACACCAAAACTTCGCTGACATACATCACACTTTTATGGTTTTTTACCAGTGTGAATTACAACATGTCTTTTTATAGAAACATAATGACGAAAACTAAGCTGACATACCTATATCACATTTGAAAGGTTCTTCGCCAGTGTGTATACGAATATGTTGTGTTAAATGACCCTTTTCAGTAAAACTGCGCTGACATACATCACACTTATAAGGTTTTTCACCAGTGTGTATACGAATATGTCTCGTTAAATTACTCTTTTGACCAAAACTACGTTGACATACATGACACTTATAAGGGTTTTCACCAGTGTGTATACGACTATGTTGTGTTAAATTAAACTTTACACTAAAGCTACTTTGACATACATCACACTTATAAGGTTTTTCACCAGTGTGTTGACGCATAATATGTTTCGTTAAAGAACTCTTTTCACTATAACTACGTTGACATACATGACACTTATGAGGCTGTTCACCAGTGTGAATACGAATATGTTGTGTTAACTTACTCTTTTGGCCAAAACTACATGGACACACATCACACTTATAAGGTTTTTCACCAGTGTGTTGACGAATATGTCTTGTTAAAGTACGCTTTACACTAAAACTACGTTGACATACATCACATTTATGAGGCTTTTCACCAGTGTGAATACGAATATGTTGGATTAAATGACGCTTTTGAGTAAAACTACGTTGACATAGATCACACTTATAAAGGTTTTCACCAGTGTGAACACGAATATGTTGGGTTAAATGACCCTTTCGAGTAAAACTACGTTGACATACATTACACTTATAAGGTTTTTCACCAGTGTGTGTACGAATATGTCTTGTTAAATGACCCTTTATACGAAAACTACATGGACACACATCACACTTATAAGGTTTTTCACCAGTGTGTTGACGATTATGTCTTGTTAAAGTACGCTTTACACTAAAACTACGTTGACATACATCACACTTATGAGGCTTTTCACCAGTGTGAATAGGAATATGTTGGGTTAAATGATGCTTTTGAGTAAAACTACGTTGACATACATCACACTTATTGGTATGGAAACCAAAAATATGTTAAGGAATCCACCACATTTGGTATAGGCGATTTGAAAAAGGATGAATTTATATTTAAGTGGACTGTATTTGAGGTATGGCGGTTTTCGCCTAGAAAGAACCTGATGATGAACAGACGATCAATTGTAAGGTGTAAAGGATAGCACGCCTTACCTGAATGTCTTCTCTCGCGGCCCGTGTTCTGGAAGTGAGGCACTCGATCCCAGGAGTCTTTCGTGCACCAAATCACTGTTCACACCCGCGGGCGGTTCGTCTTATAGTTCAATCACAGTATTTGCGGAGCGATTGAAGCGAATAAAGCGAGCGGAGCGACCTACGCGCAGCGCTATGTCTACACGGCACGGCGATCCAACATGGACTCTGCCTGTGCTAATGTACAGGCGTGCTTTTGGGATATGGTAGGGGGTAGGTTAAGATCGACTGTTCTGACAATGAGTCAAAAAATTAAACATCAATAGATGGCGTTACCATTTCCCCCCGGCTTTAAAGGGTTGCCTTTAAAAGGAAACAAAATAAAATAAGCCATGTTAGGTATACTACCGCATAACCCATCCATAAGCTAAGACAGCGTTATGATATTAAATTAATCTAAATCTACTTTAGCGGAACACTTATAACGAAAGCTATTAACTAAATACCTATACTAAGAGAGAGACCCAACTTCAGGCTAGATCTCACTGAGTCGGTAGCGGACAGAGACGCACAACAGGGCGCATGTAGCTAGCTACCCGTCGCGGTTTTTACAGTAACAACGCGGGTTGTACCGTCTTTAGATGTGTGCAATTTCTCTATAATGGCTAAGGGCCATGAAAGCGGCGGAGAATTATCGTTCATGACAATGACTAACGTACCCTCCTGTTAGGGGATGCAGGACTATTCCACTTGGACCTAGTCTGAAGCTGGTAAAGGTATTCAGAACGCCAGCGCCGCCAGAACGACTGCACGAGCTTATCTAGCAGAGTATGTCTCTGAAGCAAGCTAGAAGAGTCTGCTTCAGGAGCGGGAAGTGACGACAATGGCGCTGTGTTCAAGAAATGCGCAGGGGTTAACGCTGATGATTCTGCAGGGTCACTACTCAGTGCTGTGAGCGGACGCGAGTTAACCAGTGCCTCGACTTGAGCGAGCACAGTTAACAGCTCTTCGTAGGAGAGGATCTGTTGGCCTATGACCTTGAAGAGATGAGTTTTAATTACCTTGACCATGCTTTCCCAACATCCGCCGAAATGTGGAGAAGCGGGTGGAATAAACTTCCAATTTATGTGATTCATGG
The DNA here is from genome assembly GCA_905163495.3 of Cosmia trapezina. Classification (NCBI taxonomy): domain Eukaryota; kingdom Metazoa; phylum Arthropoda; class Insecta; order Lepidoptera; family Noctuidae; genus Cosmia; species Cosmia trapezina. The sequence continues at coordinate 6,692,448 of LR991046.1, read as the reverse complement.
AAAGTTCTTCCTGAAGACGGGTACGATATTCTCTATTGAGAAACTTATAGAGATCGCGTAAATAAGAGTTTGCACCTACGAAACAAGTGCCGTTGTCCGTGTAGCATTGTATAGAGCCGCGTCGCGAAAGAAATCGTTTTAGGGCTGCCAGAAATGACACTGTGCTTAGATCCGTCGCAACTTCAATATGTGTAGCGCGCGTCGTCAAGCATGTGAAGATGCATAGCCAAGCTTTACGGCTTTTAACGCCTCGACCACGCACAGGCGTGTACTGCAGCGGTCCTGCGTAATCACAACCGGTATGTGTGAACGCTTTATCCACCTGTTTGACGCGATGGCTAGGAAGGTCAGCCATGAGAGGAAAGACCGGGCGAGGACGGAATTTAAAACAGACGTTACATTTATATATTCTGTAGCGAATTATTCGCCGTGCAGCCAAAATCCAATATTTATGCCTGAGTAAGGACATAAGCAACTCTGGTCCGGCATGGAGATGCCACGGGTTTGCAATTCGAATATTCGAATATTCATTTTATTCGAATATCCGGTCCAATTTCAAATTCGAATAATTCATTTAAATTGTCCGAATATTCGAATATTCATTTTATTCGAATATCCGGTCCAATTTCAAATTCGAATAATTCATTTAAATTGTCCGAATATTCGAATATTTAATAAAGGTACTTATATTTTTTTGATTCCAAGTCCAACCCTGTCCTTGAGTACCACCCTGTGTCCTTGTACTCGTTCGTTCACTCAGTCACCCGCAGTTGTCATTCACTCACCGCAGCGACAGTGTGCGCGAACGCATAATAAGTGAGAGTTGTGTTGTGTGAACTTGTGTGTTGTGTTATTGATAATAACTCCGCGTGGCGACATTCAAGTAAGTATTTTAGACAAACCTAATTAATTCCACAAACTATTACTATAAGTAGTGTTGAAACTGGAATTTCGGCTCAATAGTATATAGGTTAGTTAGGTTCGATTAGGCTAACCTTCCTGTTTCTACAAAACTACACTAATTGTATTACTTTACAACGGTTTTCTGCATTCCTTTGTTGTAGCACCCGTAGCGTACGTATATACCTATAACCCGTGCGCGATAAGTTGGGACCTTCTAGGAATGCGACTCCCCCGCCCGCTTCCCCTGCACTTCCCCGATGGCGCCCGTATTATACCGTTCGCATCGCTATTTTTACAAACACGCCACTGTGACGTCACCGCGCTCAGGTCCCAACTTATCGCGCACGGGTTATACTTATGCTACTGATTTGGTTACGCGAGCCGTGCGTGATGGGAACAGTTACGATTTTTAAAATATTAGACTGTTGTGTGTGACGTTTTAAACTATTTAAATGTACAAACAGTATATTTATAATTATCTAATTTCAATTTGTTCTGTTACAGTTCCTGCATTGAAAGCCGTCTATCTAAGACAACTTAAACAGTTATGGCGAGTGGAAGTGGAGACAAAGTTGAATTCAAAGAGTACACCAAACGATCTAAAGACAAAAAATCCGTGTGGCAACACTTTTTGCGTGCTGAAGGTGGTTCGCAAGCAAAATGCAAGATTTGCAAAGTAGTATTGTCAAACTCTATGTCAACGACTCCTTTGGACATACATCTGCAAAAGAAGCATTCCATATTTGTAAAAGGACAGATCAATCATTCTGATGAGGTTACAGTTACTGCAAGTGGGAGCAAAGAGAATTCCAGTGAAGTACAGCAGAAGAAAAGGCGACTCACGGATTATTTCAAATCTGAAGACAGCGCCGAAGACATGATCTCCATGTTGGCAGCTTTAGATGGTCTGTCATTTTTTCGTATATGTACATCCAAAACGATCCGTAAGCTATTCAATAAAAGCGGATATAAGTTACCTGAGTCTCCCCACACTATAAAGAAAATTGTCATCACCCAAAGCAACCAACTTAAGGCAGAACTAACAAAGGAATTAAACCTTTTGAAATCTTTTGATATAAAATTCACCATCACCTTCGATGAGTGGACGTCGTCTCAAAATGTTCGGTATATGAACGTCAATATTCATTCACCGAAATTTAAACGCAAATCGTTCAGAAACCTGGGTTTAGCCAAACTGACAGGAAAGGGCACAGCAGATAATTGTCTCAACATTCTGAACAGAAAAATTGCTGATTATAATCTATCATTAGATGATGATATAATTTGCCTGGCATCTGATGGAGCGAGCGTTATGTGTGCCCTAGGTCGAAAGACCAATGCATTTCATCAACTATGCTTAGCGCATGGGATACAACTGGCAGTAATTGATGTTCTTTACAAGAAAAATAAAGCCATACCTGAAGTTTCGGTTATTCCTGATTCTGAGTCAGAAGACAGCGATAAGACTGACACTGATACTGATGAGACTGACACTGACCAAGCAAGCGACAATGATGAACTGGACAGAGCTGGATTTGATGTGACCATTGAATATGCCAGCACTTCAACGGCCAGACTTGCGCTTGCGCGAAGCTTCAAAGATGTTATAAGCAAAGTTCGAAAAGCTGTGATTTTTTTTCGTTCATCTCCTACTCGAGCAGAAACCTTATACAAATATGCTTCGGAGGAAGGAAAGAAAGGTTTGCGTCTAATACTTGATTGCAAGACACGGTGGAGCAGCCTTGCTGACATGTTGTCCCGGTTTCTAACACTGAAAGTTGTAGTCCAGAAAGCGTTGATTGATTATGACAACCATATCTCATTTTCAGAAGAAGAGATGAGGCGACTCGAAGAACTCTCCAACACAATGAATGTGATCAAGGCTACTGTTGAAGTTTTGTGTGAAGAAAATGCCAACCTGATAATGGCAGAAACAGCGTTGAAGTTTATGATTGAGAAACTCGGTGAAATCCAAAATGACGTGAGCCGTGATCTCTTAGTATCACTGAAACAAAGAATTGGAGAACGACGACTACCAGAGCTGAGCGGCACTCTCAAATACTTGGATAATTCTGCAAAATTTTACAATGAAGGGAGATCTTCATATCCATTTGAAAATCCGCATAATATGGAGGTTAAAAACACAATCATCAAATTGAACAGCTACTTCAAGTCATCAACAGACTCTGAAAACCGTAGCCTCAGCAGCAGCCCACGAGTACAAACAGAGACAGAAAGTAATGATGAGAACAGTATGTCTATGAAAGATTAGCTGCGCCGCAAGCTACAAAATGACGCAGCCGAATCTTTACAGCTGCGACAGTCCGGAGAAGAGGTCTTGGATCTTGGCACTAAAATCCAAGTGGAGATGGGTCTCTTTGACGGCGGTGGACAACGTGGTACACATTTAACCCGAGCATATAATTTACTGCTCTCCATTCCACCCTCCAGTGTCGAAGCTGAGCGGGTGTTTTCTTCGGCGAGTTACTTGTGTAACCGCTTAAGAACAAAAATGAATGCCGAAACTTTGGACGCCCTAAGCTTTTTGCGCTCATATTATCAAAGTTTAAAATGATCGATTTGATTGATTTATTGATTGTTAATTTGTGATGTTAACTAATGTTTATGTTTGAGTCTAAAAGAAATACGATTTTGTTTTGATTATAAAACTTAACTGCATATTATGTAAAATGTAACCAAAGTTCCTACTCTAGTTCTAGTGAAGATAAATATTTGATGTAGTAGTTGAGTGTTGTTTTTTTTTTATTACCTATCCAAAACATCATCAGTATCATCATATCCCTAAACTAAGACTTAGGTACCTATGTTTACTCTGTAAAACGATAATTAATGTTTTTTTTTATATAAAACAATAAAACTATAATACTTACTTGATTTACAATAATACATACTACTTACAATAATACTTGATTTTATTTGAATAGAATTATTCGGCAATCAAACTAAACCCCAGTATAACTGCTCATGTTTGTGTTGAATTGATATTTCATTATTTTCAATAAGTGTTAAAAAAAATATTCGAATATCCGAATATTCGAATATTTAGCTCTAGAAGTATTCATTTTATTCGAATAGTAAAATTAAACGAATAGTGCAAACCCTCTGTGATAGAAACCAACAAGAAGGTCAACGACATGGTCGTGACGCGGTAAGACGCAAGGATGCTTATAGTTATAAGGTTCGTCCGAATTAGACAGACGACCGCCAACGCGCATGATGCCGTGCTCATCGAGAAACTGCTTGAGCTTAAGGAGCGCGGGAGAACAAGGTACATTATCCATTAAATTTTTAATGTCGTTACTAAAATAAACAGTCTGGACAACTCGCAACAATTTGTACTCTGCAAATTCAAGGTCAGAGCTTGAAACAGAAGCCCCAATAGGAAGTTGCCTAAGAAACCTATAGACATAAACGATGGCGCGTAGCAACTTAGACCACGACGACATGCGCAGCGCGAGTGCATAGATCAGAGATTCCGCGACCTCAACAACCACGGGGTGAGAAACAGACTTCCGTTCGGGTACATTCTCTGCTTCTGCACTGTGGTCACAAGGTTGTATGGGCCACTCTGACGGATCATGGGAAATCCAAGAAGGCCCACGATACCACAAAGGATGTTGCAGAAGTTTAAATGGAGTAACCCCACGAGAAAGGCAATCAGCAGGATTCTCAATACCCGCGACGTGTTGGAAACAAGTAGCGGGAACCAGCTCTATTATTTTAGTAACGCGATTGGCGACAAAAGTCTGCCAGCGGTGCGGAGAGGAATAAATCCAAGCGAGCGCTACCTTGGAGTCGGAAAATGCGTATATTTTATTAATGGGGTAGTGGTGCGAAACTGTGTCTTGAACCTTGCAGAGCAACTGAGACAGCAGAAGGGCCGCGCACAACTCCAGTCTCGCAACCGAAATGGTTTTGACAGGCGAGACCTTGGACTTGGCATACACTAACTGCACCGAGTAGTTAGAACCAATGCGGACTTGCAAATATACGACTCCGCCGTAAGCGCGTTCGCTGGCGTCAGCAAATCCTATTAAATTGACAGTACATCCGTCGACCAGCCCGAGATGACGTGGTATAACAATTTGATTGAGCGCGGAAAGCTCAATACAAAATTGTTTCCAAGCGGCGACAATATGGTCGGGAGGTGCGTCATCCCACTCACACTTTGATAGCCAAAGCTCTTTGATCAAGAGCTTGGCGTACAAAATCGTGGGAGCCACAAAACCCAGTATGTCCCATAGTCGAGCCACTGTGGACAGCATAGTGCGCTTGGTGCATTTATCATCAGGTGGTGCGACGTCAAATCGAAAACTGTCACAGGATTTATCCCAGCGTAAGCCGAGAACCTTGTGCGGTACAGACCTCTCAAACTCAATGTCTGGAGAAGCCTTATGAGAATCAGGTAGGTGTTCGAGAACCTCTTTACAGTTGCTTGTCCATTTGACAAGATCAAACTGACCTCGCTTGAAGAGCTGAATAAGCTCTTCACAAAGCGAAATTGCTTGCGGAGCGGATGTGACACTACAAGCGATGTCATCCATATACAAAGCGGAGGTGGCAACAGCTGCTGCAGCGGGAAAGTTGTCGCCTTCATCAGCGATCAACTTGCGGACAACACGTAACGCGTGATATGGGCTGGACTTGAGTCCAAAACAAACACGATTAAATTGATATACGGATAAAGGTTCACTGCTGTCAAAGCGATAGAAAATCCTTTGAAATCTACGGTCAGATTCACGAATGCCGATATTGAGAAACATTTGGCGGCAATCAGCTGACAGGGCGACTTGGAAAAGACGAAACTTTATTAAGATGTTAAATAAATCACCCTGTAGATTAGGGCCGGCATGCAAAATGTCGTTAATCGACTGACCCGATGTAGTCTTGCAACTAGCATCTAAAACCACGCGAAGTTTAGTGGTGGTCTTGTCTTCGCGAACTACGCCGTGATGCGGAATATAATACGAAGGAAGAGAATTATCCTCGTTATTGACAAGCGGACTCAAAAAACCTTTGTTTATATAGTCACGCATGACGTCATTATAGGCGCCGCGTAACTTGAGCGATGCATCAAGTTTGCGTTCTAAACAATAGAAACGTCTAAGTGCGGCAGCGTATGAGTCACCTAGAGAATACGGGTCACCACAAAAAGGTAACGCTACAACATATCTGCCACTGTCATCACGAACAGTGGTAGTGCGGAAGTGTTCTTCACACTCGAGTTCCTTATGGCTCTGCGAGGGCGGTGCGGAGATCTCTTCAAGCTCCCAAAATCGCTTGAGAAGAGAATCAATATTATTTTCTTGAAGAACAACACAACAAGACATAGTATAATTAGAAGTATGTGACGTAGGTACGGTACCCATAATCACATACCCCAATACCGTCTCAATAGCGGGAGGTATATTAAGTTGTTTACTGCCATAGACTTATAAAAAAAGATGGACTCCGCGCTGCGCATATCGAAAGTGAAGCACAGTAAGTATGCCGGGTCCGTTTGTACAAACACGCCTCGCGCACACATTTACATCATAGTATGCCGACCGGCCGCCATTACGTGACACGAGCGACGGCGTCTTTGCAGGTACTCAAATCACGCACACATAGATCGGTAGGGTGCTTCACTTTCGATATGCGTGGCGCGGAGTCCATCTTTTTTTATAAGTCTATGTTTACTGCGTACCACATTATGTAAAAATATATGTGGAAATATGGAGGCCCCTAACAGGGCATCGATGTTTCCCGGCTGCGCAAAGTCAGAATCTGCCAGCGGTAACATCTCGAGATGTGCGAGCTGAGATACGTCCACTTGCGCGTTTGGCAACGTGTCCGTAATACGTTCTACGATAAGTGAGGAAATATTAAAATGAATGTCTTTATTAAAACGGGAATGTATTTTAATGTCTACGGAACCCTTGCAAGATTTTTCCGACCCACCGATCCCTTTAATTATTAATTTCGTATTCTTAAAGTTATTCCACAGTCCGAGGCGTTCGAAACAATCAGAAGTAATAAAATTACTTTGTGACGCGCTATCGAGTAAGCAACGGATAGTATGTGGCCTGTTATTAACATCGTAAACAATAACTTGCGCTGTCGCCAACAAAACCGTTGTGGACGCCACATATTGCTGCTTGATATCGCGCCGATCATGACAAGTGCCCGAGCGCCGATCGCGCGCACACGCAACGGACGTCGTGCACAGTGACACTTCTGACTGCGAAGCGTGCGGTGCGGCTGCTGTGGTAACGGCATTCGGAACCGACTGACTTGACGTCACTTCATGTTTACGTGACTCATCCGATACCGGCGATTTTTTGTCAAAGTGTAGTAATGTGTGATGGTTCTGCCTACATAATCTACACTTAGAATTACTAGAACAATTACTTGTTTTATGTTTTAAGCTTAAACAATTAACGCAAGCTTTGTTTTCTTTTACACATTTAAAACGCGCAGTCGGGTCTAAATTATTAAAAGCGGGACATTTAAAATAATGGTCGTGTTCAATATTATTACACAGACACTTATTTGAATTATTATTAGACTCTGAACATGCTACGTAAGATTGCGGGTTAGGGACGGGATTACTCTTGCTATTTCGCGAATTATTCGACCTCTGTTTACCATTTGACGAGCTAGATGCACTAGGCTGCGTAATAAGATATATTCGGCACTGATCTTTGATGAAGGAAATAAAACTATCCAGTGTAGGTATTTTGTTATTACGTTCCGTCATCTCGAAGGTACGTACCGTTTCTGGGTCGAACTTTTTTAAAGCAAGTTGTAATAATATAAAGTCGGAAAGATCATTTAATTTTAAGTTTTTAAGGGCGTTAATGGCGGTACTAAAGTTATCTATGAACAGCTGGAAATTCGAAACAGAGGCGGGGCCAGACAATTTAAGATTCAAAGCCTGATTAAAGTAGGTAGACGCTAGGACACGAGTATCTTGATACCTATCAAGGAGTGACTGGAATATGACCTGATAATTCTCAGCACTGGGAGTTACACCTGCAAATACGGATTGCGCTTTCGGTGACAGTTTACCTATTAAATAGTACAACCTGTCTGCATCTGTCAGAGAGCCATTATCGTGCACTGTTGACTTAAAGCTGGCATAGAACAATGGCCAGTTCCGTATATCGCCATCAAACGACATAAGTTCAATTGGGGGTAGGCGGGGCAATCGGACTGGCGCCGCCTGCGCGGTTGTGTTACTCCTACCCTCTAACTGCAATTGTATGCGCTTGATGATGCAATAAAGGTCCTCGAATGACGTATATGCTTGGTAATTCGGTTTCGATGCGGGATCAATAGATAACAACTTTGCGTTATAAGTGTCCAACAAATCATGAAAGTCTGTTCGAATATTATCTACTGTCATACAATAACTAAGAAACGATTCTGTTTTAGTTTCAGAAATATGGGCAGTTTTTGAGCGCTCGTATATGTCCTGAATACGCTCAAATAAAACATTGCGTTTTGCTTCCAAAATTAACAGTTCCCTTTCTTTTGACATATTTACGTTGGTTTATGTATATACGACCTATCCAAACTATGATTAACTGAAGGTATCTAAAATGATATCTGAAAGATATCTCCTAGATATCTAAAATGTAAGGTAGGAAGTAAGTTATGCGGCGGTTTTTTCCTAACTTGGCGAGAACTTTATTATAATTGGCGGTATTACTAAAAGATGCTTGTAATATGGAATTTACAAGACAACTATGATAGTTTTTATTACAATTAATGTATGTAGGTAGCTACTTTAAGTATATTACCTACTGGATGCGGGATTGACCACGTAATGGGTAAGTATAATATAAGTCTAGGGGTAAAGATAGGTGCTTTAACCACCTAGGTAGGCACTTCTAGAAGATACCTACTTACGCGTTATAAGGGAGAATATGGATTATAAATCCTTCTCTTGCGGGGTAAGCGAAGAATCCGGCTCGCTCGGACCAAAAATTATGGTATGGAAACCAAAAATATGTTAAGGAATCCACCACATTTGGTATAGGCGATTTGAAAAAGGATGAATTTATATTTAAGTGGACTGTATTTGAGGTATGGCGGTTTTCGCCTAGAAAGAACCTGATGATGAACAGACGATCAATTGTAAGGTGTAAAGGATAGCACGCCTTACCTGAATGTCTTCTCTCGCGGCCCGTGTTCTGGAAGTGAGGCACTCGATCCCAGGAGTCTTTCGTGCACCAAATCACTGTTCACACCCGCGGGCGGTTCGTCTTATAGTTCAATCACAGTATTTGCGGAGCGATTGAAGCGAATAAAGCGAGCGGAGCGACCTACGCGCAGCGCTATGTCTACACGGCACGGCGATCCAACATGGACTCTGCCTGTGCTAATGTACAGGCGTGCTTTTGGGATATGGTAGGGGGTAGGTTAAGATCGACTGTTCTGACAATGAGTCAAAAAATTAAACATCAATAGATGGCGTTACCACTTATAAAGGTTTTCACCAGTGTGAAAACGAATATGTTGGGTTAAATGACCTTTTCGAGTAAAACTACGTTGACATACATTACACTTATAAGGATTTTCACCAGTGTGTGTACGAATATGTCTTGTTAAAATATCCTTTACACTAAAACTACGCTGATCACATTTGTTAGGCTCTTTGAAATAAGTGCCAGATATGGACGTACGTTTTTGAGTTATCCTGATAACTTTCGAGTCTGATTTGTCTTTTCTCGTTTGCTCCGCTGTTAGTGCATCTTCTAGTTTTGTTCTTCGTATGTTTAGTTTTGGTTTCTTCGCAACGGTCGCCCCTGTGATTATAAATCTGGTAAGTACATGTACATGTTAGAAGCAGGCTGACATGCACACGAATCAAAATAATAATGGATTACATGATTCACACTAGGGCCGAAAAGGAGGAATGTTTGGTGACATTGAACAATGCACTTAATCCCCCGAGACATACTTTGGGCTCGATCTCAGAATACCAGATTCGCAATATATCACATTTCGAAACGTCGAAATCAAAATATTTATCATATATATATATAAAAATGAATCCCTATTTCCCTTGGTCATCGCATCACGCGTAAACGGATAGAATAATTTCGCTAATTCTTTTTTTGTTGTATATTATTGTCAGGAGAAGGTTCTTATGAAGAGAAAAATTGGAAAAGTTGTCGGGAAAAAGACAATGCCCATTTTCTTAAGAGATTTGGGCCCCTATAAAAGATTGTCGTGTCACAGTGGTTTCCATTTTATTTTGTAGGGAATAAAATTTCTTTTCATATTCTGCAAACGATTTTCATTTTTTTACCCAGGTTTAGGAGAAATCTTATTTTTTCAGATGATGATATTGAGGTTATAAAAATGAGTATCTTAGTCTGTCAAACCTATTTGAGTATAATCGTGATTTACAATCTTAATTGTTACTGTAGTCATGGGCGTACCCAGCTTTCGGCCCAGGGGGGGGCAAATCAGTAATTTCTTAAGCCCCACATGTCTTTTTTTCTCGCCTCATCAGTCTGCTCAATGACCTCGGCAAAATCTATGGGAGACTTATTTATAAGCTCCTCAAAGATTATGCCGAGACAAAGGGTCTAATTCCTAACGAGCAGTTTTGAACCCAACACTCTTGCGTACAACAGGTCCACCACATCAACGAACACATAAGTGTTAGTTTCCAACGTGGTTCGATGATGGGTGCTGTTTTCTTCGATATAGCGAAAGCGTTTGACAGTCTAGCATAACAGTTAATTATAATAAGCTTTACAAACTCGGTGTGTCAGACCGTCTCGTGGTCATGTTACGAAACTTTTTTTGTCTTTCTGCACTTTTCGCTATCGTATCGAACGAGCGCTATCCTCTCCCCACCACATTCACGCAGGTTTCCCTTAGGGCTCAATGCTTTCTCCAGTCATTTCCACGTTATTTACCAACGATATCCCGAAAAGTAAAAAGGCACAGTTGGGTCTGTTCGCAGACGATACGGCCATTTACTATTCCGGCCAACGACAAGACCCGATATCTCGCACTCTCCAAACCACAGTCGATAAACTCGGCGCGTGTTTTCGAAAGTGGAGAATCGAAGTCAATCCCGACAAAAGTCAAGCGGTTCTCTTTTGGAAACTGCGTCTCAATCTCAATCGATCACCATGTTTGGTAAGCCGATCCTTTGGTAGAAGCGAGCAAAATATCTAGGTGTGACCCTCGATAAACACCTCTAAGCACATAAAGCAATCTCGTTCTGAAAGCACGTAGCAAATTGTCACTTAAGCGCAACGTGCGCATCTATACAGCGTGTATTCTCCCAATCATTACCTATGTGGGTTCAGTATTTGCCCGAAAAAAAGTCCCGAAACATCCTTAGGATTTAGACCTTACAAAATCGTTACCTACGAACGGCTACGGCATCCCCTTGGTTCGTTCGGAATGAAATCCTCCTCCTAGAGCTTAAAATCCCAAATATCCATCAATTCTTGAAACGCAATTCCAAGCGTTTCTTCGATACCCCCGTGAAACATCGCAACCCCTCTGGTTGTCGAATCCGCTGGTTATATACCCTTTAAAATCAGTAAAGTGCGCCGTCCAAGGCATGTTCTCACCGACCCCAATGACCCCATAAGCCTCTTCCAGGATAAAAGTAAGGCCACCAGTACAGTTTACAAACACAAATCTACATTCTGACATCGCCGCCGAGGTCCCTTGCGACAACGACCCCCACGTAATTCCCACCGTCCCTTGATCGGTGAAGGAGTGCCAGCTGGTGACGTAGCTGAGCCTGTAGCAGATAATAATTAACCAGATGTGATCCAGTCTGTCCCTCCGTGCTGTATTCCCCCCAGCGACTCCCTAAGCCGAGTTTCGTATACTACGGGTGGTGCCCTTAGCATGCAGTTGCTTAATTCATGATAAAGCCAGGTCTATGGCCGCGCAGCGCGGTTTTTGCTAAAATTAATGCATAATATATGTTTATTTAATTGTAAAGTAAGTACCTACACGACGACGACGACGACAACGTGACGTGGCTCTAATATAACTTTTTTCGACAACATTACTAAAGCATCCAAGATCCAGGGGGGGGCAGCTGCCCCCCCCTGCCCCCCCCTGGGTACGCCCATGACTGTAGTAAATATTAATTTACGGTTAATATGAGGATAAGTTCATGAATGATAGCGGGACGGTTGACAAGGGAGAATGGAAGAAAAAAATGTGTTGCGCCGACCCCAAGTAACATGGGATGAGGGCAGGAAGATGATGATGATAAGGATAAGTTCATGAGAATGAGGTAGTGAGGTCCCGCAGCCTCACTACCTCCTTCTCTAGCGATCTTGCTAGAGATTGTAAGTGTGCTGTGCTCTATCTACCAGCGAGTGTCATTAAAGATAAATATAGGCTTTGGCAGCAGCATTTTCAGTGCTCTAAAAAAATAAAAGAACAATGAATAGTAAAAACATTTTATCCCTCTTAGAAAAAAAACGGCCCCAGCTTCATTCTCAGTCATAACATATAAACATAGTCATGGGATACTGAACGCTTTCCCACGAAACTGCAATAATAAGCAATGAAGCTCTCTAAAGGACTTGCCCTATTTTGCTCACTTATCAATAATTATGGACACTAAGTCCTGCTGCTCACATGTCGTGATTTGATTCTGGCCTCAACCACATTATTGTTTTGACCTAATATTAAGGTCAAATCCTCCGAATTCTTATTTCTACACTCCAGGTCTGTTAATATTACCAACTGCTTGCCTCTAAACATTTCTGGTAACAGCCTCCCAATAAGCAGGACAAACTTGATCCCAATGTATGACCTAGAAAGTAAGAAAGTGCTTATTATTATTTGTTTATTTACTTTTGTGTAATATCACTCATAGTAATTCTGCCGATTTAAAAACACTTACTTGATTAGTTGTGTTAATTGACATTCCACATGCCAAACGTAGTTATGCTAAGATGCCAAGGGATACTCGGGCGGGATAGAGTTGTATTTGATAATGTCCAGTCTTGCAATAACACAAGCCATCAGAGGATACCTTAAAAGTTAAAAAATATCATCGAATTTACCTAATATTGTAATATAATATTCTAACAGACTATAGACATTTACAGTTGACCACGGACCCCTGCCTGAACATAGGCCTTCTAATACATAGTTTGCTAAAACATTGAACTGTGAACGGGTATTCTTAAAAATATTTAAAGAACTAAACTTACCAGTCTTCAATTTAAATCAACAGTCGAATTCGTTACGTAACATTTATGTAAATAAAATCGACGCAAAACAAACAGTATGACAGCCAGCAATGCCCATTGATTTGACAGAAATCTTTTTGACAGGTTGACATTATGCGTGGTGCCAGTGTAACCAGGTTTATTTATTTTGGTAATCGATTCGCTAAATCGAATGGGTGATTTGTTTATATATATTATCACAACTGTCTCGAAACACGTTTCAAGTTTTTACTAGCATGGTGTAATATAGTCAGTACAATGATAATTATATTTTAGTTGTATTTAGGTATAATTACAGTATTTGGGTATAATAGCATTTGAAAAAAACAGACTCGTATAATACCATGTGGATTAATATAAGTATCGTCATTTTCAATCCATAACAATTATTTAATTAGAATAGTCTGTCATCCGGCAACATTCAGATTAGGTTAGGTTAGGCAACATCGGAGCGTGAGTGCAGTTAATCCGATTCGATAGTCCGATTAGATAATCGGAAGAGCAACCGTAGCGTCTATTCCGCCTTATATAGTTCTTCGCAGTCGGACAGAGGACCACCACATCATTACAGGATCGTACTTTAGCTTCAAGCACCGCAGGAGCTAAGACCGGTAGAATCTCCTAGTTATAATATTATTATTGGCTGTGGGAGAAAGTACACTCCCTCAAATTATCATTCCTTCCCGCCCGTCGTCTACTTAGCGCCTAATCAGTTACATGAGAATGTTAGCCAGATTACGACGGGAGAAAAGCTATTGTTGCCTATCTCCGGTCATTTTATTTATTTATTAATACCGTACAAAGGCGGACTTAATGTCTGAGGCATTTTCTACCAGTCAACCTTAGGGTGATGCAGAGAGAAAACATGGCATTTTAGTCTGTGGAAAATATCGATATTTTTAATCGATTACAATTATTTAATTTTAGTCTGTCGTCTGGCAACATTCAGGTTAAGTTTTAATGGCGGAACTATTATGAATTCAATAAAACAAATAATAATTATGTTTTACAATGCCAGGGTAAAAGAAATATTGATAAAAAAACAACTAAACGTGAAAAAATACGACATAATTTTTGATAAATAAATGGTCTTGACACGGCGCCAAAAAGAGGGGCCCATGCCCTGTCATTCTCCTTTGGAAAATTCGGGAAAACTGAAAGTGGATTTTCTATGGGAATTTTTAACTATTGATATTGGGACAACGTCTGTCGGGTCAGCTAGTACATAATAATAACTAAACACCTAGCTAGTATAGTATCTACATACTTCAGACACTACACATCTATATACTTACACTTTGTGGATACATATTAATTATAATACTCTTGTTTTTTACATTATATTGTGCAAATAGGTCTAAACCGATTCGTTTTCTTTATATTTTTCATTGTTATGACACTTACGTCAGGCTGTCAAGCTGCCATTACTTTCCCTTCTATCTCGCTTTCTCTCATAGAGTTTCTTACTGGCTTAGTCTATGAACGTTCCTTTTGATTTATATAATTTAAATTCTTTTTTATCAATATGTTATGTCAAATATTGTATTTTTATAGATAATTTAGATTTAAATAGTTTTTTTTTTGTTGTAAATACATACATATTAAATAAAAAATAATAAATAAATAAAATCTTTATTTATCGAAAAAACATACAGAGTACAGTTTGACATTTGGTTTAAAAATATAATAATCGTTTCTGTTGCAAAATCTGTACAAACAATAATACTCTACCTCTTAAGCTAGGTTATACCTGTATTTTAAGAGGCAGTTGCGGTCAAGGTTTACACTGATCAACAAAACTTATCTTAAGTGGACTGTGTCATTCTACTGTATGGTATAAAAATAATAATAAAAAATAATAAAATTGTAGGTTTGTGTGTGTGAGTGGTGAGGGTGTGTGTAGGGGTGTGTGAGTGGTGTGTGTGTAGGGGTGTGTGAGTGGTGTGTGTGTGTAGGGGTGTGTGGATAGGTGTATTACACAAGATAGGCAAGTAAAGACTCCGTGTAAGAGTAGTCCTTAAGGAGCAGCCACTCTGTTACTTTAGATTTTACTGCATGTGAGTTTAGATTTATAATATTGAGGTGTTTGTTAATGTTTGTATAAATATGAGTACTTAGTATATAATACTGATGTTTAGCGAAGGAAGTCTTGTGTTGGATACTTGGTGGAAGGTACGTGCGCTTATTTGTAAGAGGAGGTGGAAGGCCTGCGTGCTTTCTAAGGGTGGATATTATAGATAGAAAAACGCCCAGACCCGTAACAAATACTTGTAGGTCGTACAAATATTTGTTCCGTGCGGGAATCGAACCCGCGACATGCTGCGCAGCAGTCAATCGCTCAACCACGGCGCCAACCGTGTCGTCTAATATATAAGCGGGTACACCCTTTAGGTAACGCTAACCCCTTCCTATCAGGTGAACCAGTGGCCTGTTTGCTTATCTATAGATAAACGAACTAATACTTACTTGTACTGGCCGTTTGTTTGTTCTCAGATACTTCGTGTTCTTCCACTTCAATTTTAAACTCCATTAAATGTATATCATCTTCTAAATCTGATTCAGTATCGTATGGTGATATATCTGCAACATCTAGAAATCTATTGCCAACATTTTCCGGTTTCAGCTCTGTAAGTAAACACAGAAAGGAGTATCACTAAAAACAGTCAAGATTATTACTCTTTTTACCCGACTACGGCGAAGCAAGAAGGAGGGTTATGATTTTGACTGATATGTATGTATGTTCATCTGTTCCATCATAACTTCTAAACTCCTTGTCATATTTTGACAAATGAGGTATCATTGGAAGCGTCTTGATCGCCCGCTGATATATAGGCTATGTGACGTCACATTAAATTGAAAATTGCGCCCAGGACATAAAGTCATGAACTAAAATTTAAAAAAAATTAATGATGCCGTGTTGGGTATCAAATGAAAGGGCTTAAGTAGCACATTTCAAATATGTATATACAGGAAGATGGGTGCAAAGCTTTAAGGCGAAGATAGTACAGACAGTTTAGAACAATTTAAGCCATGGTTGTCTTAGACGAAGTCTTACCATTTTTTTTTAACCTAATTTTTAAGATTTTTTTCGAAAATTGCCAAAATTTTAACTAAACTGGTTATTTATAACTAAATTGAATGATAAATGAATTCATTTTTATTTTATTTAATTAAAGTAATGTGTAAGCAACTAGCAAAACATGTTGTAGGCCTCTGTGTCGTTAGACATTTTTTTTACAGACAATTAAAGTTCCTATAAATTAAAAAAAAACATAAATCATTTTTGAAAACCTTATTTAAAAAAAAACGAAGGGTGCTTTTTTTGTTCAAATATTTTTGAAAACATGCGTGATAATCGCTCTTTCCTTTGAGGTATCATTTACGAGGATATTTTACAAATTATTGAAATTAGGATCTACAAACCATTTTGAGCGATAAATTTTAAATTTTAGGCAGACTAATTAAAACAAAATTTTTGCTTAAAAAACTTATGCTAAGCTTACTTTATGTGTTCGAAATGATAATTACTTCAATTTTAAGAATTTTTTGCACATACCAATTGAGGGGATTATCTAAACAATGGCCGCCGCGCGCAGTGCGGCACATGAAAGAACCGAATTGAAGGGATTATCTAAACAATGGCAGCAATGCGCGGTGCGACGGCATTTCCAGGTAGAACGCCCAGTGAATAGAAAATAGCGATAAATACGTTGGTTTTTACAGCAAAATGGTATTAGTTACTAAGGCAACAAAATCGTGTTTTTATTTAGTTAGGGTTAGTCAGTCTGTGTTGAAGCGGTCACATCTTTTACTTATTACAATTAGTTGAATTAGTCAAACTACAGCTGCCCATGTGAGAGGACGTTGTCGTGTTGATTCGCAATTTACCGTGTTCAGTTGTAGCCCTTTGCGTTCCTGCACGTGTTGTTTGCGTTAGTTTTGAACATTTTTGTTTCACCGTGTCCAGTCGTAGCCGCAAGCTCCTGCACGTGTTGATTTTTGAGTTGTGTTGAGTTGACATTTAGTGCGCTCCTACGCCGTTTTTCTTAATTGTTAAGTAGCTATGGCTACTTTTTCCTATCAGGAATATGCGGATATCGTATTTATGTATGGCAGAGCAGATGGCAATGGATCCTTGGCGCGACGGATGTATCAAGAACGCTTTCCGAATCGCAGGGTACCGAATGTGCGAGTGTTTTACAACACTTTTCGTCGACTTGCCGAAGTTGGGTTTCACCGCGTGGAACCTGGAGTCAACCCAGGCAGACATGAAACTGACGTCGAAGAAAACATTTTGGCAGCATTTCAAGCAGATCCTACTACCAGTACCAGAGCCGTAGCTCAAAATCTAAACATTTCACAATGGAAGGTGCGGCATACAATGCACCAAAATGACAAATATCCGTTCCATGGTAGGGGTGTGCAAGGTCTGGAAGAGCAAGATCCCCAAAGAAGAATACAGTTCTGCCGTTTCCTCCTCAACAGAGACATCGAAGATGCGTGGTTTCTGAAATCAATCTTGTGGACGGATGAAAGCAAAGGAGAATGGGCGGGTCCGTCCCCGGTGGTGTATCAAGATGATACGTCATTTTAAAGATCATAACAATAGCTTTATTTTATTGTATGACACCTAACAACGAAACTCGTGCAGGGAAGGAACCATGAATAATTTTAATTTTATTTTTTAATATTATTATTTCTAGCTTCTACAGTAACGTAGCAAGTATAACCATGTGCACAAAATGATAGAGGCGTCATCGCATCAGGGTGAAGAACGTCAGAGGGCGGGTGAACCCGAACGAGATAACAATTACGGAAGCGAGAGGGATAAAGACAATGAACAATTTTTTTACAGCTGACTATTGTATTGTACTCGTTTGTTTTCACTTAACCGCTTAAGTGTCCAGGCGTACTTTTTTAACCAATGCTTTTTAAACCGTATTGCTTTAGTTTGAGGTAGTACTTTCCAAATGCCATGATTTATTTTTGTTCATTACAAAATTCCTCTCACTTTGATACACTTTGATATATGACAATACTAGCAGTGTTTGGTCTGTGATTTTATTTTTTCATTCTGTCAGCTGTCAATGGTTTGTATTGTAATGATAGTTCAGTTCACGGTGGTATAGCTTAGAACAAAAGTAAGGGAAGCATAACCGGTCAGTTTAGGTGGGCTTCTGCTTTTGGAGATACACTACTCAAATAGATAGATTTTTAATTTACTCGAATAGTAATATCAAAAGTTAAACTTACTTATTGACAGATAGCGCTGTTCTCAAAATGTTCATGGGTTTAGTCTAAACTTATGTTCCATTTTACTCAGATTTTCTTATAATAACAACTATTTTTTTTCACAAATAAAAACAATTAAGGGGTTTTAAATTAATTGTGTTAACATACAGCGTTTGTTTTTATGGCTAAAATCATCCATTAACGCAACATTATTTTTTTAAACTGTTTTCATTAAGTGGAAAAAAAGGATCACAACTCGCGTAAACGTCAAATTTGTTTTTAAACAAAAATATTCCGTTGTCCGTTTTTCTCTTTCCGAGTGAATGGATGCGCTTCGATATATTTGTGGATTTTTCTTGACGACTTGGCTTGTATGGACATTGACGATTCTGCTTTTAAACGTTGACCTGGAAAAGTATTGGATACCGACGACATCGCTATATCTGATTGACCGTTGCATGAAAATCTGGACTGCATCGATATATATGTACTACGCACCATTTAACTCTATGCTGGACTGTTTACTTGTTTGCGAAACGCACTGATATTGTGTTGTCTAAAAACATGAACGCGAGCAAATGTTGTGTGCTGAACTGCAAAAACACTCGTAAGTACAAATAGTTACCTACCATAAACAACATCACTACGTCCTGTACGGCAGTATGATAACATGTGGAACAACATTCAGCATGTGGGTATACTTTAAAATAAAAGCACGCTGCCTCCTTCTACCTCAAGTAAGCAGAACAGCAACAAGGAAGAGATTGTGGTGGCGCCATATGTGAACTATATGGGTACCTATTAACAACTGCACACTGAAATAACTACATTACCAATTGAATATCAACATAGAGGAAAGCTACAGCTACTAGCTAAAGCTTGTACCTACCTAGCAGGAAATAATATAACCTTTGGTCTATTTTCAGGTCCAGATACTACTTTGCAAAGTTCCCCGATCCAGAAAAGGAGTTGGATAGATTCAATAGGTGGATATATGCAATTGGTGGGAATATATTAGTGATAGACCCCAAGTCTGTCTTTAAGAATGGAAGAGTCTGCCACTCACATTTTAATCCAAAATTCAACACTGCAAGCAAAAGACTCACAAAAATGCAGTTCCATCATTGTTTTTATCAGGTATGATAATCATTTTATGCAGTATGAAACTGTTTCTAGATAAACTGTTAGCAGAAACCCGCTAATGGTTTAAAACTTAAATTGCTCATAAAATATTAAACTCTTCTTGTAGGCCCGTAGTCTTTCATGTATGCCTAGTGCACATCAGCTGCCCCCTCACATATTCACATTCACAAACTAAAACTATAAGACAACCCTACTACTAATTATATATATATATATATAATTAGTATGTTTTTTAATAATTATACTCAATTCTATTTCAGGTATCCGCTCTTCTTTGCAGTTACAAAATATAACAACTAACCCGGAAAATATCTTTTCGGGTCAGGGATGTGTAAAAGTGTTGCAGCCAGCTGTTCTATCTCAAAATCAGCCTACTCCTTCAATACTTGAGCAACCTGTCCCATCAACATCTAAAGGTACACATTAGAATTATTTTATTGTTACAATAGATAGATGATTATTTTTCGCTATTTCAGTGTAAGTTCCATAGTAACAGCTGTTAACAGTAACTATTTTATTAGGGTTCCATACCAAAATGGTAAAAACCCTTATGATGCGACTCAGTCTATGTGTCTGTCTGTCACAGCTGGATATCTCAAGAACTACTAATGCTATCAACTTTTTTTTTTTAAATCTTTATAAATTTATAGAGGGTTTGATCAGTATGACCATGTCACCCTCATAGGGGCATCCTATGTCTATCTACGCTTAAATCCTAGATGCACAATTTGGACAAGGGAGCAGCCAAGATACTATGTATTATACATACCAACATTAATAGAATTAAAACCATTTTCTATGAAATAGCTACTCCTCTCAACCTCGTTCCGGACACATTCCGCTAAAATATGAGTAGTATTCTCTACCTTACCACACTCAGAACAATTGGGCGAATCACTCTTTTTCATTAGAAAAGCGAAGCTATTCAACGGAATATTCCTGAACGTAGTCTGAAAGCAGTCACAGTCTCATTTCTATGCATATCTGCACCCACAAACCAAGGAAGTCTGGACAGGCTAACTTGAATGGTTCTATACCAAATTCCCTTACTTAGCGACCTCTCATCAAAGTATTCTTTCCATAATTCTAAACACTGTATTGTGTTTTATGAGCAGACAAATATCGGTCTACCCTCTTTATTGTTCGTTTTTTGCACTCAGTGCCACTACTACTACTACTTTGTTTGTTTGGTTGAACGCGCTAGTCTCAGCAACTACTGGTTCTTTTTGAAAAACTTTTAGTGTTAGGCGATGCGATGCGACGGGGTGGGTCGGGGGAACAAAAAATTTCACGCGGACGAAGTCACGGGCAGAAGCTAATATTTTAATAATTATACTCAATTCTATTTCAGGTATCCGCTCTTCTTTGCAGTTACAAAATGTTACCAATATAACAACCAATCCGGAAAATATCTTTTCGGGTCAGGGATGTGTAAAAGTGTTGCAGCCAGCTGTTCTATCTCAAAATCAGCCTACTCCTTCAATACATGAGCAACCTGCCCCATCAACATCTAAAGGTACACATTAGAATTATTTTATTGTTACTATAGATAGATAGATGATTATTTTTCGCTATTTCAGTGTAAGTTCCATACTAACAGCTGTTAGCAGTAACTATTTTACTAGGGGTCCATACCAAAATGCTAAAAAGGAACCCTTATGGTGCGACTCAGTCTGTCTATCACAGCTGGATATCTCAAGAACTACTAATGCTATCAACTTGAAATTTGGAATAGTTTTAGATGATGCCCAACTATTTTGCAATTATGAAAGAAATATTTTTTTTTTTTTACAACAGGGATTGAAAGGGGGTCTTAAAAATACTCTTCTTCTTCCTGTTCTTGTCCCATGTTACTTGGTTGGCGCAAAATGTTTTTCTCTTCCACTCTTCCCTGTTAACCATCACACTATCATTCAGTTTATTACAAACAGTTCAGTTTAGTTTCAGTTTTTTTTTATTGTTGTTTTTGGTTGTTTAGTTTGTTTATGGCCTGTGTTGCCTGAAATAAATAGTTTATTTATTTATTTATTATTACCATCACTACTATTCAGTTTTCCTATACTAAACAGTTATCTATACTTATAGTAGAATTAAGTCATAATTTTGTATTTCCAGGCAAACAAAATGTCAAGAGAACGATCTTCAGAACTTTTGATTCCGACACTATTATGCTGAAGAATAAGATTAAAAAATTGCAAGGACAAAAGGATTCTGCAATGACAAGATTAAAGAAAGCTTTAAAACTGTCAGAAAATGTTACATTCAAGAAAGCACTCAGCAAATTTTCGTCAGCAGCAAATATATTCACAATGCTACAATTCCGGGAGGCAGGGAAACATAAATTAGGTTGCAGATTCACGAAGAATGAAAAAATTATGTCCTTAGCCCTATACAACGTGTAACGTTAAATGCGCAAAACCTCTTAAGGGGTCATTGTAATCATCATTATGAACAACTTTTACTATGGGACCAAACCTGAAATCGCGAAAAAAAAATCAGCTGTTCAGTACATTTATGTTCGCATAATTCGTCAAAATGTACTGAACAGCTGATTTTTTTTCGCGATTTCATGTTTGGTCCCATAGTAAAAGTTGTTCATAATGATGAGTACAAAGACCCCTTAAGAGGTTTTGCGCATTTAACGTTACACGTTGTATAAGCAGGGACCTAGAGCCTACAGATGGCTAAGAAAATTTTTTGTACTACCTTCCCCACTAACACTTACCAGGATGATATCACGGGCTTCATTACACCCAGGTATCAACGAAAATTGAAAAAAAAGTGAAAAAAATGAAAGCAGCAGAAAAGCTATGCATATTACTTTTTGACGAAGTTGCACTTACCCCACACTTCGACTATAATAGAAGAACCGATTATGTGAGTGGTTTCGTTAATAATGGCACTAGAACATATGAAAAAATTGCAGACCATGCCCTGGTGTTCATGGTGAGAGGTGTTCAAAGGAATTATAAGCAGCCAATTTCGTACACATTTTGTGCAAGCACCACACCAGCTTTGGAGTTGGCAACACAAATAAAGCTTGTAATAAGAAGATTGCATGCAATTGGGCTAAAAGTTATAGCAACTGTATGTGACCAGGGTGCTACAAATGTAAGTGCAATTAATTGGCTTATCAGAGACACAATGGAAGGATACCTTAGACAAGAAAAAGTGCAGAAAAATAAAATATTTGAGGTAGACGGAGAAGAAGTGATTCCTCTTTATGATCCTCCTCACCTTATTAAAGGAATAAGAAACAATTTAATTACTAAAAATTTAAAATTTAAAATAGATGGCCAAGAAAAGACTGCTAAATGGGATCATGTTATACAACTATATAATGAAAATCTTGCTTATAAGGGGATAAGGCTGATGCCTAAATTGACCGACAGACATGTTGTCCCAAACAAAATTTCTAAGATGAAAGTCAAATGCGCCACACAGGTTTTCAGTCGCTCTGTTGCAGCAAATATGGGATATCTCGCAAGTCAGTACACATTAAAATTTATATTTCTTATATATGTTAATTTAAATAGCACTAAATGACTCCTTGACAAATTTTAAAATTAAATTATAAAAATAAAATATTGTCATTTAGATTCAATAAGAGCCTATTTCACTTTGTTATACATAATTATGTTAATTTAAATAGCACTAAATGACTCCTTGACAAATTTTAAAATTAAATTATAAAAATAAAATATTGTCATTTAGATTCAATAAGAGCCTATTTCACTTTGTCCGAATAGATACTACTCACCAAATAAATTCAAAAATGGAACATAATTTGTATGAAATTATTTGCCAAGTAAGTTAATAGGAACTTAATCGTAGGTGGTGAAACAGGCCCGTAATGTAATCATTTATAGTTAACTAATTTATAAATGTAAATAAAAAATAATGTAATTATAATTTAACAAATTGATTAATTAAGTTGATGATGATGAATTTATCTTTCTTTTCCAGGTATGGGAATTCTGCCAAATGAATGCCAAGAAACAGCAGATTTACTTTTATTTTTCGACGATTTGTTCGACTCCGTTAACGGGAGCTACGAAAATTCAAAAAAAAGGGCAGGGAAACCTCTGCTTGGACCAGTAACTCCTAATTCAACTCACAAAACAGCGTGGGCTGAAGCAAAGAAAATTATAAGTAGTATGAAATATTGCGGTAATGGCAAATCTGGTACTGTACCATCAATTACCAATTGGTTGCAGACAATTGAAAATATTGAATATCTTGTCAATGTTTTATCTAAAAAGTATAACCTGACGTCTATATGGATGAGACATTTCAACCAAGACCCCCTAGAAAATTTTTTTGGCTGTATTCGAAGCCATGGTTATCGTAATACGTCGCCTTCGTGTGTTGGCTTCGAAGCAGCCTATGCTTCCTTATTAATTAATAATTTTAGTAGTACGCATTCGCCGGGGGCCAACTGTGAAGTTGATAACTGCATAAATTTTAAATCCCTCAAAAACCTCTTTTTTAAGAAACCTGAGACGTCAAGTTATATTATGGAAGTTGATTTTGATGATGTGAATAGTGACAATATCTTTGTAGATCTTGAAACAAAGACCCAAGACCCAAAGATAAAAGCACAATTAGAGTTTGTTACAGGATATGTATTGCGTAAATTAAAAGTAAAAAAATGCAAAAATTGCAAGGATTCATTTTATAATGAAAATAAAGAACATAGTTACCTTCGTTTTAGAGAATATTTTAGAAATAAAACGTGCCTTACATATCCTTCCATCTCACTTATCAAATGCTTCTCAAATATACAAGATGTTGTCACTAGTTTATTAAAAAAAGATTGTAAAAAGAAAAACATCCGACAATATATGAAAACAATATTTTCAGTTATATTAGATTATAGTTTTATTAAATGCAACGACCACAAAATGCAATTAATTTCAAAAATTGAAGATTTGTGTATTAATTTCTTCATTTATAATTGGTGTAAAGACACAAATAAATTATTAAGTGGATCACGTAAAGATTACGATGTAGAAGACAGAATTCAGGAGTTGGCCTTCAATTATTGTAAAAAAAGATTGAAATAAAGTATTCGACATTGTATCTAATGTTTTATTTTTAGTAACTAGGTATCACGTCTAATAAAAGGAAAGAAAATAGCACAATATAAATATATATTATATATATACCCATATTGCTTCACGGAATGTTGTATTTACTTGTTGCTAGAGGGCGCTATGAAATGTTCGAGTGACGTCTCTATCCTCCTATATAAATGTACTCTGTGGTTCAGTTAATTGATATTGCCCCACGATACGCACGTCGCATGAATCATTTCCTCCTTCATCGGTTCGACACTGTATATTTTGACTTCGGCACACTAAATGGACTTGATTTCGCGTAATTTCTTCTTCTTTCTCGGACCGTATCTGTATAATAACTTAAATAAAATCCTTAATATATATCCGCAAACAAAACACAAATGTAAAATTTCTGTCACTTCATATTTGAAAACTTTGGACTATCAGGGAACTGAGAATTTGTTGATCCCTCTCAGATAGACTGTCTTCATTTTTTATCTATATACTATTCATACCCTCAGCTGCTTTTGCATACCATCAACCATACCCTCACCACACTCACTCAATCAACATCTCACATACACTCTCAAATCGCTTATTTACACTTTCTCTCGGTACTCACACACACTCTGGTATTTCCATTAATTTTTGTATTTATATCTTTTATTTTTGTTTGTTTGTTTCTCAATCCAGCCTTATTTTAAGTACTATACTGCATTGTTATTTATGATGACCCAAATCACAGGCATCTAGCCACGGGAGGGCCCTGGTGACCTGTAATACAGGTTTTTATATAAACCTACTTCAGGCACCAGTCTCTCACAAAGTTAGCTCCTTGTCCATCCTATATTGTAAAATTTTGGCTTTAAGTACATAACTTGTGTAGAGAAAATCTTAAAAATTAAGTTAAAAAAAATGGTAAAACTTCGTCTAAGACAACCATGGCTTAAATTGTTTTAAACTGTCTGTACTATCTTCGCCTTAAAGCTTTGCACCCATCTTCCAATCACCTTGTCTATATATGTATATATTGTTAGCTATTGCACGCGGCTTTGCTTGCATGCACTCGATAATTGAGAATATTTTTTTAAAATCACGGCGCAGATATGAGCCAAACATTATAAAACAATATCGAAAACGGGTCTTATCGCGATATTCTTTTTAACGAGGTAAACAGGTACCTACTTGTTTCCCGACGTTTCGACCGCCTTGCAGCGATCGTGGTCGCGGGAGGACTGATGTCGCGATAAGACCCGTTTTCGATATTGTTTTATAATGTTTACAAATCGCGAATGTTTAAAAAGTTTAATGAGCCAAACATATTGTCTCTTCAAACTTACCCAAAAACATATATAATAATTATTCTTCTTTAAATATGTAAATTGACTCCAGCCAAAACGAAATTAAAACCCCAAAATAATTTAAATAAAAAGTAAGTTTAAAAACTAAAACCCGACTACTGAAAAATCACGCTCTAAAAAGTATGAAACAAGAAAATATTCTCATCTGAAATTAAAAGACAGACAAATTAAAAATCCGGAATCACACGTAATCTGTTCGATTTATGGGCACTAACATGACGTGTGACTCCGGATTTTTAATTTGTCTGTCTTTTTCTAATTTCAGATGACAATATTTTCTTGTTTCATACTTTTTAGAGCGTGATTTTTCAGTAGTCGGCTTTTAGTTTTTAAATTTACTTTTTATACTACAAATATTTGTTTTATTTCACAACATAATGTAGTTTAGCTTGAATTAAATTAAACACTGACAAAAATTTGTAGTGTTTCAAAAGATTTTTTGAGTAATAAATGATATCTTGAATTTATTTTCAGTTATCATTTATTGATCATATTATTTTTTGTTGTTCATAAAACATACCATCACTTTGATGTTCCTCCTTTGGCTCAATAATATCATCTAGTCCCTCACAAACAGCTGGTAATTCTTCTTTGACAGCAATGCTTTCTGTTTGAACAACATCAACTATACTTATGTTCTCTGTTGGAGATTTAATAAACCCACCGTAATACTCTAAGTGGTCTTGGTTTGTTACAGGATTGGGCTGTAAAAATATAATTATAGTGTTAGGTAATATATGCTGGTGATCACAGTTTTGTGGGCATAAACTTTTTTAATTTATACTAAAGTCGCTCCACCTCCACAAGTGAGGTACCCCGAACAGTCAGTCGTGCTACCAACCTCACTGACTGCACAAGCTTTTGTTGCATAGCTCACGCTAACATGAGGGAGCACCGTTATCAAACTGCCACAAACAAGTTTCATACAGAAGTTATAGCAGTATATGTGGAGCATTTAACACGTGATAATCCTCCGTCCACACCTACATTTGACAATACTTACATACATAAATAAAAAAACATAAAAAAGAACTAAAAAAAAATAAAAACAAAAAAAAACGACTGCTCTGTCAAAAAACGAACAAAAAAGTAAAAAAATGGTTAAAAAAAAAAAACAAAAAGTATAAAAATTAAAAAAAACGACTGCTCTGTCAAAAAACGAACTAAAAAGTTAAAAACAAGCTAAAAAGAAAAATAAAATTGTCATTGCAGTCGGGGGACCAATCTGTGGAACAACCAACCAACTGCAATGACAATTTCATTTTTCTGTTTAGTCAGGGTCTATTCTGTCACTTAAGTGTTTCCGCTGTTTTTTTGCTTTTAAATTAAAATAAACACAACATAATATCACGCCTGTAATCCCCGGAGGGTTAGTCAGAGGTGTACCTAAAGTATACCCACAATTTGCCGGTGATGTACAACATCCCATGTAATAGGGGGGCGAGCCCATTACCAGCAACCGGGATTATGAGCTACTACTACGAAATTCCTGATGGGAAAACCCCAATAACACTTTGCCTGACCTGGAACTAGTACCCAGGAGCTCATGCTCGGCAGTAGCGCTTGCAGCCACTAGACCAACGAGACAGTCGGCTGTCATTACTTTATTTTATATTTAAAATAAAACAAAACATTTACAACCTACATGTAAAACATAGTGTCAAATACTAACAAAGCACCAATCCAAAATATAGCAGATTGCAACACTTTATAACCTCACCTTCTGTTTTGCCTCATCGGCCAAACAATGTCAATCTAAAGCCTAAACTACATTAGACAGTCAAGATGACAGGTGGAGCAGAGCCCTAACGGCATGGTTGCTGAGAAACGGTAGCGTGTTGGCAGACCCATAGCCAGGTGGAAAAACTACAGAAGATTGCGGGGAAGACTTGGATGAGACTTGCACAGACCGGGGAATTTATGCAAATAAACATTAAACCAAATAATATAGGTAGCCCAAATGATATTTAGGTATGGCTATCAGTTTGTCCTTTTTGTTTAGTTTTTTTTTTTGTTTATATTATTATTTTATAGTAAAAATTAAGTATGCCAACGAACGTCATGCCTAGGGAGTTCAATCCCGAAAACGCGGGGTCCCGCAAAATCCGGGATCTCGCACTGTTTTTGCGGGATTCGCGGCATTTGCGAGACTGAAAAAAAAATTGAATTCGAAGAAAAATGGGCGACAATATGCAGTGTTTAAAAGCATGCACACCACGCGACTGTACTCTTGAACTAGACAACTGGGGATACAGAAAAAGAGTCGGTACTTTAGTAGTTTTGAGTAGTAAAGTTGAGAACACTCAATACTTTGGAAATGATTGCGATACTGAGAATTTTCGTAGTCAATATTCTTGTTTCGATACTTTGATAAGCATCTATACTTTGCATTTCACTCAATACACAAAATTGTTCTATCTCTAATTCAGAGACTTCCTGGTAAAATAAAATAACTTTAGGGAAAAATTAAACACACCATGTTTGGGCGTTTCTGGCGGTGAAGACAATTTCGTCATTATTCCAATGCAATACAGTTGGTGATTTGTGGTAAGTACAAGTATAGTAACTACATATGTTTGTATATTTCATATAACACCATAAATTCATGAACATAACTACATACCTACAGCAAAAAGTATGATTTTATTTGCATTCCCTGCCCGACTTGTAATGCCAAAGCAGATAAGGAATGAAAGGAAATATGTGCATCAAAGGACAATTGAAATCCAGACATAATAGGTATGAGCTGGAGAGGAATCACTTCCACATTATACTGGAATTAAAAGTTATAAGAATAATTGTGAAGAATACCTCACCTCATAATCCTCATTCAACATCTCAGCAAACAGCTTTTCGGCTTCCTGACATTGTCTCAGTAATCGGTAGCATTGCTTTAGTTTAGCGCAGCAGAAGAAACAAGCGAGCATCGGTCTTCTGTCTTCAGTTACAAACTGCAACAAAACTTCCCTTACACTATTTTGTTCATATGAAGAAAATACTTCCTATTTTACTTTACGTATTGTATAGCCAACAGTTTGTAGTCAGTAATGATTTCTTCTTCTTTTATGAAGAAAGTACTTCCAATGTTACAAGCCAACACTTGGTGGTTGGTAATGTTTCCTGTACGCATCATACAGAGAAGGCGCGAGCATGGGTTACCACTCTAGCTCAAGTCTGCCCTTAAGACCTCTAAGACGACCCTCTGGCCGAAACTTTATATGAATTTATATCATCTTGTATGAGACACATTTACAACGAATCCTAAAGATTTAATTCTTATTAGAGTATGAACTTACTGGAATATCAGTCAGCTTCTCATATAGCTCAAGCAAGTTCTTGTTGACCACTATATACACTCGAACATTCGCCACTAAACATATCCTACACATCGGCAGTTTTTCCATCTTTTTACTCAAAAAGTAAAGTAGTAGCAGCCGGGTAGAACTAGACCTAATAAATGTCTCTTCTACCTCGTAGATAATTGAGACAGTCCAGATAATTCATAGGATTTATACCAGAAAGGTTTAGGTAGTGAAATAAAGGTAAACAATCTTGACATGACTTTTTACACAAACACATTAAACAAATAAACTACTGCTTAAACTAATGGTTCAATTGATTTAGTAATCATTATTGTTGTATTTACAATGGTTTTTAGTTGCATTTTATTTTTAAAAAGAGGTTTTATAATAAAAAACGATAACAGACACATCAAGATTGTTTACCTTTATTTCACTACCTAAACCTTTCTGGTATAGTTAATTAGACAATATTCAAGTAAATTAACTACATAAAGATACCACAATCTATTGACAATCCACATAAATATCCAGTCAAAGCCACTGTCTTATTCATATTATGTTTATACTTTTATAGCGCAAATTCGCAATGAGCATTGAGCAAAGCATTGAAAGCATTCGCAAACGTCAAAAACAAAAAGCTGATCGCTACTTCTATGTTGAAGTTGACAGTAATGACAGCTGGTCAGAAATAATCCACAGACCACGTGCGACCTATACCTAAAGAATTAGTATGTACTACTTCGTAATCATTTTGCTGTGTACAAGTTCGTTCTCCCGCGAAATTCAAAGATCATTCACCAAACATTTTTGGGCTAAATGTGAAAGTGACGGATAAAAATAAAGCTGTATTCTGAAAGAACACGTTTTTCTGATAATTTTATACTATGATAGCAAACCTGTTCATCATACTCAGGGTCATACTCCGTCAAGTTAGTACATATGAGTTCTATTGGAATCTTATTGGAATTATTGGAATACGGCTATTTTAAACGGCGGCGTGCATTGATTTCGTCGTTTCTTTATCGTCCGTACTGGCTTTAGAGCATTTAATGCTCTAAGGTACTGGCTCTAAAGTTATTTTTATTGATTAATGTGAAACAATGTTTAATATGTAAATAAAATTTTAAGTTTTTATCTTTTAAATTCTAAACCGACTTTTACATACATATAAAACTTTAGAGATAACGTCATTTTAAACGCACGCGCCGATACCGCGCGAGACCAATCAGAAATATTAACGCAGATCCATGCTTTTCCGCCACAGTACATTGGTTATTTCATTTTTAACAATACGACACTTGATTTTCCAATTCAATTTTGATATTGGCAGAATGGTCGACATCGGCTTTGCTTGCTATAATAAAATAAAGGTTAGAATGTAAAAACCGCCATAATTATTCCTCAGATAAAAGTTATCAGACGATTGAATAATCAGCCCTAACTGTAAAATTTTGATACCGATTACCCACATATCTTTAAGGATGATGCGCTAAGGTAGCCCGCGAAATTCAAATTTTCTTACGTTTTTTGCAATTTACAGGTCAATGTCTGGTTGTATGTTGATTAAAATATGATTCCCGGCCGTAGCTAATATGGCCATATATGTGGCTAATATGGTATAGCCATGTGTACACAGCAGATAGTTATGAAGTAGTACATACTACATCCATGGGTTCAGGTCGTACATGGTCTGTGGATCATTTCTGTCGACTGACTGACGCTGTCATCACAGAGTACTGAACTGAATATAAATAAATTAATAAATAAATAAATAAATATCCTTGAACATTTCACACAACGCCATCTAGTACCAAGCTAAGCAACCTAATGCTTGTGTTATGGTAACTAGATGGCTGATAAACTACTTATATACATTAATAATAATATAATATAATTATATACATTATTAATATCAACCTCATATCAACCAAATATTTTTCTGTTTTTTTTTTTTCAATTTTTTTATCATGCACACCTAGCTCACTTTAGACATTGGCAGAATAGTCGACATCGGCTTTGCTTGCCATTTATTAAAAATAGAATAGAATAGAATAGAATAGAATAGAATATATAACTGTCAAGTGTCAACTACAAAAAAGTATCGTTAGGCTAGCCGCACACACATAATAATATTGTTAATGCAAGATTGTGAAAAATGTTGATCAATACAAGGTCTACTATGCCATTTATTGAAAATTTTTCGTAGTTAAATCTGACTCAGTCGCTCAGCGGCTTAATTCATGTGCGCACGTTTTATATATTGGATATAAATAAAAAAGTCGTTGCATTGATTACTGCATCTATTTTATCTACTAAAAAAAGCAATCAAGAAACGATGGATTAACCCTTCGTATGCCGTGAACGTGGATCCCCGTGAGACACAATAGCTTTTTATTTGTGTCTGTAAGACTGTATGAGAAAAAAAAACTGAGTTAATCATTTTAATTTAATAAATGAACTACGACAGAAGATTATGATTTTAAAAATTACTTGAGAATGAGAGCTATCAAAAACCGTTATCTTTAGTATAACCATATAGTCAGCGATTTTCGCATCATCACACATCATGCAAAAATCGCTGACGCTAGAAGAAAAGTTAGCAGTTCTACTTTACGCTTTTTAGCAACTGGCAGAAGTTTTGAATTTTGAATTAAGTCCGATTTGTTCGTAGATAATTATTAATTTTTTCTTTACATCTGCTTTCGTGCTACTATTTGGCTTGATTTTTTTTATAAATATCAGGGATCTTTTCGTACGCATTATTTTTCTGTACTTTATCGTGATATGCTTCGATGGATGTATTCCATAATTCTGGATAAGTTTCCCATGTTCTAATAAACTCTAACAAATATTTCTTTTCCGTGGGTGTAGTATTACCAAAATTATTTTCCCTCTATACATACTGTTTTCATCCTCCATTTTTAACAAAAAATACGAACGTCTGCCTGCCTTGAAATCTTTTTCGCAACTAAAATATTGACGCGCGCCCGCACACGACAATATTATTGGCAATACCCCTACCTCCCCCCGATATTGCCGTGACAAAATCTGAATTTCTGGAATTCCACAATATTATTGATCAATACCGAAATACGGGCCGCACACACACAATATTAGGGTAGTTCTTCGAGGTCCCTCAAAACGCGGTCACACGGTCTTAATTCCGAACCTATTAAATATTCAGTCTTAGGACCAAATACAGATTACTCTTTGTTTATTTATGTGTACAATTTCAACAATAAACATCTAAAATTATTTATAATATTTATTTAAAAAAATATCTTGTGTTCAAAACGGGAGCAAAATCGGTGTTCTTCGCGCGTCACACTCTGTTCGCGCTCACGGCAAACTTTGATAACTTTTGTATTCTATTCATAAGCATATAATGTAATACATCAAATTGATCGTATTTAATTAGGCATCATAATGATCAAAGAATATTAGTTGTATCTCTTAATGTACAATAGTTAATAGGCATTATGTCTCTGTCACACGATTTTCCTACTTTCGCGAGGGCGTAACAAAACTGCACCTATCTTCCAAGAGGGGCAACTTGTCGCTACACTTTTTAGTTGCGCGGACGCTCAGTAGTGTCTCGGCATCAGTGGGGGAGACAAATACATTCATTGCTTATAAACAAAAAAAATATGAGATAAGTTAACCTTTGAATATTTTCAAGTAGCCTTGGTCAAGAAACTTTCATGCGCAAATTTTGAAGGATAATGTTTACAATTTTCCAAATCATTTTCAATGAAGGAATAAGATAGATCCTCGAGATTATTCCCAAGTACTTTGTTCGTTAATTTACCGGTAACTTTAATAGTAATTCTAAAAAATGTGAAATTTTCGTAACTATCGTGGCAAAACTTTCGTGATTATTTGTCCACGAAAGTCAGCTAGCGCACCATGTAAGTTGTATATCTCCATTAAATAATGACTTCAGATGTTTTGTGACGCCGCTGATGCATTTACTCGATTGTCGCGAATTTCAAAATAAAGGTGTTATGTATTTGTATAAGTATTTATGCGTGTACGAGTATGTGCTTCAATTTTTTTCTTGTAATGACTCGTAGTATGTGTTTCTGTTTGTATGTTTTCTCCTATCCAAATTAACAGCTTACTTCACCTCAACCTGTGCTGTTTAGCCAATGGGCTAATTGACAGTAAGAAAATACCTTATGAATTTTATTAGGTAGAATGCTTGTCAGACAAAAGTATAAAAAAACCCGTTCTTAAGGCCCTCCAGAAGCTGTTTGATTCCGTCATACTCGAGGGCAAAACGCCACAGGTATGGTACAGAGGTGTGGTGGTATTATTCTTTAAGAAGGGCGATAATGTTCTTCTTAAGAATTACAGACCCGTCTCACTTCTGAGCCATGTCTACAAGCTGCTTTCAAGAGTCATCACGATCTGTCTCGCACGCAGGTTTGATGACTTCCAGCCTCCCGAACAAGCCGGATTCCGTAAAGGCTATAGCACCGTAGACTACATACGTATACGCTGCGACATGTTATGCAGAAGACTGAAGCCTCCGATTCGATTAAGGCATGGGCTGTACTGCAGTCTCGACTATCGGTATATTGAGGTGCTGAAGTGCCTGTACGAAAACGCCACTATGTCAGTCAGACTCCAGGAACGGACCTCGAAACCTATCCTTCTGCAGCGAGGGGGAGACAGAGAGAGGTTATCTCTCCGAAACTGTTCACCGCTGCACTGGAGGATGTCTTCAAGGTTCTGGACTGGAAAGGGCTAGGCATCAATGGCGAATACGTCACTCACCTTCGGTTTGCAGACGATATAGTAGTCATGGCTGAGACTATGGAGGAGCTCAGTACACTGCTCGATGACCTCAGTAGAGCTTCCGAAAGAGTCGGTCTTAAAATGAAAATGGATAAGACAAATTGCATCTCAAATGCCCATGTAGCAACCACTCTCATGAAGATCGGAGACACTACACTGTAGGTTGTGGACGAGTATCTAGGACAAACTGTCCAGTTAGGGAGGTCCAACTTGAAGCAAGAGGTCAATCGTTGAATCCGACTCGGCTGGGCAGCGTTCAGGAAGCTTCGCAATGTCTTCTCGTCTCACATACCGTAGTATCCCAAGACGAAAGTCTTCGACCAGTACGTGTTGCCAGTAAAGACCTACGGCACTGAAACGTCGCTCACAATGGGCCTTATGAGAAGGCTGAAAGTCACCCAAAGGGCAATGGCGAGGGCTAGGTATGCTTGGAATTTTCCTATGTGATCAAATCAGAAATGAAGAGAGCCGCAGTGGAACAAATCCAAAATTTCGACTTTCTGTGAGCTATACTTCAGGAGAAATTCGTTATTTAAACAAGCGCCCAGCTAGCGGTCCCCTTTTTAAATACAACTATTTTATATCATACAATAGTGATAGGAGCTTGATACTATTATGTACCTTACAAATCCAAAATTTCGACTTTTTGCGAGCTATACTTTAGAAGATATTCGTTAATTAATTGTGATTTTTTATTTACTTTAGCTCGTCAGTTATTATTATGTTACAGTATCTGTTCGACCAGGCTCTGCTCGGGTGAAAATAGAGGAAACGTATATTTTTTTTTTCCCCAAGTATGAGACCTAGCTAGATCAATTTTTTGCACCCATAAACACCTATATTGCAAGTTTCATCGAAATCGTTAGAGCCGTTTTCGTGAACGTGAGTACAAATATTAATCGTTTAATAGTATAGGGATGTTGTATAAGGTTTTTGATGTTCTTTAAATTTCTAAGTTCTAAATTGACATTTGGTACGCGTTGTCTGAAATTTAAACATTATTTAAAATTATTGTCGACATGTTTAGACATCTTTTGTTCCTAACAATTTAAACAGATTAAAGATTATAATTACTATTACATTTTCTCTTTTAACTTACATCGTCATCATTAGCGTCGTCCTTAACTCTCTTACTCTTTTTCTTAATCCCAGTTTTGGTGTTATAGCCCTATTGGATTATTAACGTAGGTATAATGTTTGAAAAGGGGTTTGCTAGCTAGACGATCATTTAATTAGCGAATATCTTCTGAAGTATAGCTTGAGAAAGTCAAAATTTTGGATTTGAAAGGTACATAATAGTATCAAGCTCCTAACACTATTGTATGATATAAAATAGTTGTATTTAAAAAGGGGCCCGCTGGCTGGACGCTTGTTTAAATAACGAATATCTTCTGAAGTATAGCTCACAGAAAGTCAAAATTTTGGATTTGTAAGGTACATAATAGTATCAAGCTCCTATCACTATTGTATGATATAAAATAGTTGTATTTAAAAAGGGGCCCGCTGGCTGGATGCTTGTTTAAATAACGAATATCTTCTGAAGTATAGCTCACAGAAAGTCGAAATTTTGGATTTGTAAGGTACATAATAGTATCAAGCTCCTAACACTATTGTATGATATAAAATAGTAGTATTTAAAAAGGGGCCCGCTGGCTGGACGCTTGTTTAAGTAACGAATATCTTCTGAAGTGTAGCTCACAGAAAGTCGAGATTTTGGATTTGTAAGGTACATAATAGTATCAAGCTCCTAACACTATTGTGCGATCTGTAAGTATAATAACAATAAAAATAACCATAAAGGGCCCGCTAGCAAGACACTTCATAAAAACGTCATTTAATCAAAAACTGTCGAGGTACAAAGCTGTCACCCGTTGATGAATCTCGTTGGGGCCTGTCAGATAGACGTACACAGTGTCAACGAAACGCGGCCCTAGCTTTAAGATTATCTTCAAAGATATGGTGACTCCCGAAGATACCCGGTAAACTACCGCAGGCTACAGGCTGGTCAAAGATTACGGGAAAATCAGCCTCTGGTCCAGCAGTGCAATTAGAACAAAGAGTTTTAGATTATTTTACGCACAACCCGACTGTTACTGCACGGTTACCGAGAGATAGGCCAATCCGAGAAGAATATTGCCGTTGGTTCCAGAGTAAAATGACTGAAGATCCTGATGAAACGTGAACCTATTAGTGATATAATGATAGAAATTTAAGAAAAGTCTCGCGGGCTGGCGGGTGGCAGGCGGCGAGCGGGGCGGGGGATAGACCCCGGGGCCGGGGATGAACGGGACCTTACTGGAGCGATGTTGCCGTTCTTACGTGCAGTTCCAGATGGTCACATGAGGTCAGTAGACAATATTATACAGGCTGTTGTGTTTAACTTAGATTATTTTCGTATTTAGTTTGTTCGAAAAATTAGATTCTTGAATTTTGGTGTAATACCTAATTTGATAATTTTAAAGTGTTTTGATTATCTAGTGGGGATCGTAATTTCATTAAATGTTGTTATGTCGTCACCACCCCGTATATAAAACAATCAATGCGTTCAGATATTAGGATATTAGTGATATTATTATTATTCCATAGTGTATAGTCTATGAATGCGTTGCTTGTGGTGGTTGCACTGGTTCTTGCAAAAGTACTCTGTGCAGTGGTTGCTTGCCCGACACCAAAAGAGTAAAGTAAGTATGACCCAAAATCGCGAAACAAAAATCAGCTGCTACCTACATTTATGTTCGCATAACTCGTCAAAATGTAGGGAGCAGCTGATTTTTTTTCGCGATTTTGGGTTCGGTCCCATAGTAAAAGTTGTTCATAATGGTGAGTACAATGACCCCTTAAGAGATTATCCATTATTTACGGGACACCCTGTAGAGAGAAAGAGTGACAACTCTGTGGTAAAATTTGCATGTATGGAAAGTGCTGCCACCTTACGTTTGGTGGGTGAACTAAGGGTCTAATGTATACACCTACCTATGCATACTGAGTAGGTACTCATAGTATGCATACCATAGATAATACACTATATAAAGTAATAATGCATACATACCAGCTATAGGTAGGTACCTATCTTTATAACTCTCGTACGAGTTTGTAAATTAAGGGCAATCGGGGATATAATATAATTTTAAAAAACACGTATGCAGTTCAGGAAAATGTCCGTTTATTATTACCAATCAATCAGTCTTGAATGTGGGATCAAAATGGTGATCACTGCTTTTGTTCTTAAAATCTTCATACAATCACTTTCTCAAACCTCGCCGCCAACAGCCGCTATCCAAGCAGCGAACAAATCGGGCCTCGTAGTGGTTGTCAGGGTTTGGGAAGCGGTGAAGAGGTAGGTACACCGTATGCCACTGAAATTGGAATTAAATTAATGAATAGCAGAATAAGGCTAAATAAAACTTTTTCTTAGGTTTACGGTACGGTACGGTAGTAAACACTTACATAAAGCATCACAGCCAAAAATACAATATCTTCTTGGGGGTTCACTCATTCTTGGGAGTTCGTTCAAATCAACTAATTTGACTAATGAACATTGCTAACGGAAAACAAAGTATAACAATAATAGGAATAAAAACAAAACTCAACAAAACAAATAACAGTAACAAGATACAATTTTAATAGAATTAGCTGAGATAAACTCGAAAAGCGCATCAACAGGAACGACTTGACAATTGCCGAAAATCCCACAGATTAGATAGCTAGAAAATCCGAAATGTTTTTATGACAAGCAAGACAAGATGGCTGCCAAGTGTTGTTAACACACCAAACTCCAGATGTCGCTGTCATCCCCCCTCCCGACACAGAGTATAATATACTTGCCCGATTGCCGTTTGCTTACTTTGCTTTCATTCATTTGCTTTGCTTGATTGACTGGATATTGTTGTATATTGTGGTATCTAAAAGTAGTTAATTTAAATGTTGTTAATTAAACTAAATCCTATGAATTACTTGGACTATCAAAACTACGTATTATGAGACCTTTATGTTATTAGGTCTAGTTCTCTCCGGCTGCTACAGTCATATACTAATATACAGGGTGGCCGGAACATTGACGTCCAAAAATAAAATTTCGGTCCCTCGTATCGTGGGGTATTCGAATCACCCCCATGTATGTTCCGCGACTTTTCATAGTTTTCGAGTTATGAATTTTTTTCTGAATGTTTGAAAATTTTCGACCTGACCAACATAAAAAAATTCTAAAAAAAAAAGTAGAGGGTTTTATCGAGTTTCTTTTTTTGCAACTGAATTTTCATAAGTAGTACTTTTATGCATAAAATAATCAGCTTCGTAACTGTGATGAAAGTTATGAAAATGTTGATCTAAAGTGAAAAATTTACGTTCGGTAAATTATGACTTAAATTTTCAACTTCAAATTAAAAATCTAAACAGGTGACTTCATGGTTCTCAAGTAGGCTTCAAGAATGCGCCAGACTCTCAGCTTTCATAATCATTAAAAAACGTAGGACTTAATGGGGCTAACTTTGGCCTTAATCGGCCTTCACTGACTGCGACTGCGGACTGCGAGGTGGAAAATTCTTAAAATTAGCTATCTGATTAATAATTTTTTTTTTCCATTTTCTCGCTCCTAAGGTTATTTTTAGTTTGCTAACCAAAAATGACTGCAGGAAAGCTAAGATTTAAACACGGAGATTTTTTAAAATGTTAGTTTAATGAATTTTGCGCGATCCGTTCTCGTGGACTATGGGTTGTAAACGAGGGTGCAACTCTTTTACCTGCAATAACAATGGACCGAGAGGAAAAGAGACCGAATTATTGCTATCTCTCTCACGCAAGGCGCGCAACCGAAGCCAACGCAAAACAAGTACCTCAGTCGTACTCACATTGTGTTTACTGCTATACGCGTGTCGCCATTTTGTCTTTACCACACTCGCTTTGCCCACGGACTCCGCTGCCTACTTGTTTGACTACTTTGCTCGTTTATTGGACTGTGTTTTGCATTCTGATTTGGACTTTTTTTACGTGGAAGTGTAAAAAATGAGTTACACGTTAAGTGAATATGCAGAAATGCATTATTTTTATGGAGTTGCACAAGGAAACGGCCATGAAGCAGCGCGACTGTATCGCGAACAACTTCAACGTCGTGGTGGGCCGCAACCTGAGCGATATCCCGACCATCGTGTTTTTATTAACACGCACAACACTTTGATGGCAGGCCGCATTCCTGGTCGACGCGGCAGTCATGAAGGAATCCCTAGAGCTAACCCGGATCGCAGAGAAATGGTGCTGGAAGAAGTTCAGCGAAATCCGTCTACGAGTACGAGAAGTATGGCTCGTGCTCTGAACATCCCAAGGACTTCTATCCAAGACATTCTTCACGATGAAGAATACCACGCGTTCCACATCCGACGAGTCCAAGCTTTACTGCCTACAGATCACCAATTGCGCGTTGATTTTTGCCAAACCATGTTACGAAAAGAGCAAGAGGATCCTGGATTTTTCAATAAAGTTTTATGGTCAGATGAGTCACGATTTGAGCGATCCGGAATATTCCATATTCATAATTACCACACGTGGGCGAATGAAAATCCACTCGAAGTGAGAGCTTCGACATTTCAACATCGCTTCAGCGTTAACTTGTGGTCTGGTATCCTCAATGGCGAACTAATTAGTCCGTTTGAACTGCCGTCCAGACTTGATGGAGAAACATACAAAAACTTTTTGGAAAATGAACTTCCATTGTTGCTGGCAGATGTGAATCTCGAACTCAGACGAACCATGGTGTTGCAAAATGACGGCGCCCCGTGTCACTATGCAACCCAGGTCCGAAATTACTTACATGAAACATACCCCCACAGATGGATCGGACGCAGCGGACCAATTAGGTGGCCTCCACGCTCACCTGATCTCAACCCCATCGATTTCTTTATTTGGGGCTATTACAAGGAAATAGCATACGCCCGAGATTGTTCAAGTGAACAAGAGCTGAGGCAATTGATTGCAGAAGCTGAACGTGTTGTGAGAGAGAACAGAGACGCTTTTAGACGATTGCCAGACAATTTCTTACGTAGGTGTAGAATGTGTATTGCTGCTGGTGGTGGCCACTTTGAAAACCTTTTGTAAATGTTAAAAATAAATTAAGTACTTTTTTCACATTATCATCTGTGTTTTATTCAAAACCACTTTTTACGTAAAACTTTTCTTACCCAACTCTGAAACTATTTATTGGTTAGTTTTCAGTATTCTTATCATTAATTAACCTTAGGAACGAGAAAATAGCCAAAAAAAAAAATTAATCAGATGGGTAATTTTAAGAATTTTTCCACCTCGCTGTCTTTGAAGGCCGATTTTAAACAAAGTAGCCGTATTAAGTACTTCATTTTTTTTATGATTATGAAAGCTGAGAGTCTGGCGCATTCTTGAAGCCTACTTAGGAATTATGAAGTCACCTGTTAAGATTTTTAATTTAAAGTTGAAAATTTGAGTCATAATTTACCGAACGTAAATTTTTCACTTTAGATCAACATTTTCATAACTTTCATCACAGTTACGAAGCTGATTATTTTATGCATAAAAGTACTACTTATGAAAATTCAGTTGCAAAAAAAGAAACTCGATAAAACCCTCTACTTTTTTTTTTAGAATTTTTTTAGGTTGGTCAGGTCGAAAATTTTCAAACATTCAGAAAAAAATTCATAACTCGAAAACTATGAAAAGTCGCGGAACATACATGGGGGTGATTCGAATACCCCACGATACGAGGGACCGAAATTTTATTTTTGGACGTCAATGTTCCGGCCACCCTGTATAGTAAATAATAGTAATCTGTGGTCATACCGAGGTATACAAACCATGGACCTAATATACAAACTGGACTGAGCTCTCATACCAAAAACACGAGCAGAGAGAGATAGAGTCTGGCACACGAAACATGATCCTGAAAAATAGCGGCAAATTCAAAAATCTAGCTCTGGTATCACTGCGTATAATAGGTAAATACATTTTGATACTAGAAATACATTATGGATTAATGGACAAATATTATTGTCCTTTTACATCATACAATTTTTAACGGCTTAACCAATTTTGATCTCGATTTTTTGAATTTGCCGCTATTTTCCAGGCTCATGTTTCGTGTGCCAGACTCTATGTCACATGAGGCAGTTATCTCCTTCTAATAGGGTGACCAAACATTTTTACGACGAACAGGAAAATTCGTTTATACAGAGATAATTTGCGTCCGGTTGACCATAAGTGATTTCAAATTATTGTTTGTATTACAAACATATTGTAATTAAATAATATAAAGAAATAGACCTTTTTCGAAAGCTCCTATAAGAAACTGAACATTATTGTGTTCTATGTCGGTGTTGAATCGTGTACCTACCCATGTTTTGAGGCAAGAAGGAAGGACTACAATATTGGTGAGACTCGTCTTGTGGCGAATCATCAAATTTGATCACGTAGGTATACATGGCTTATGATGAAGTAGGCATGTAGAATCTCGTTATGGGACCATGGTACTTTCTTGCTCTTTTTTCGTTTACTCTACAGAGCTGGTTTGGGGAAGTATGTAATTGAAGCAAAGGGAACTAAAATGATTCTGGAATTACATCCAACCATATTTGGTGAATTTCTTCTTTGGATGGAAAGCTGTAAGCAACTTAAAAATAATGCTATTTCAATCATGCGATACATAAGTACAAATTGTATTTATTATGCGCCTAATATTAATAGTTTTAATCAGAAATACACTACTTATAGCTTTTGTAGACAGAAGACGCTAAGTCTTCTGTCTACAAAACGTCTAGAGCATGGTTACACTACTTAGGCTCAAAATTGTTATTATTTAGTAAGAATTTTTAGGTCTTTTATCGAGATTTATTTAAATCTTTGTTATTCCTTACAAGTTCCTTACCTGTGAAATTAAATGCCACAACCAGCATAACATTCACTTTTACATTTCTTGATGCAACAATTTCTCACCATTTTCGATATATATCATAATTGAAAAAATACCGCCATGAAACCATTGATGTCAGATTTTAGTGTTACCAGAGTAATTATATGATAGCTGCCAAACAGTAATCAAAATAATATTATTTTGATTATTTTACTCATGGATCTTACTTATATAAAATTATTGACTATGTTGTACAGATTGTAAACCTATAAATAAAATTATAATCTAATCTAAATGCTAAAAAAAATATACGTAACGTATTTTACTTGTACCTAGTTGGTGAAATTTTTCTACCATCTTTATAATTTTTATCTGTTGGCAATTGAGCAAAAGGGACAAATTACTCATGTCGGGACCTGTCTCTCGGCTCGTTTTGCCTCAGCTAAGATATCCTATCAAAAGTAAACCTAAAGTGCAATAATTAAGGTTAATTTTTGTATGACACGATTTTTGGAGAGCTCAGTCCTGTTTATATAGTATAATAGGTCCATGATACAAACGTAGACAGAGAGAATTCACTCTGTTCTCTATATAGTCTGTGAAAGTGTGAATTCACTGTCTCTGACTTATATATAGTTATCTGTGCTGTCTTCGTCTAAAAAGGACGAGTACACGATATTTTATAAGCTTATATTATCAAAATGTTCGTAGATTATTTGAATATTTACAACCCACGCGAGTTGTTTGTGGAACGGTGTTCTTCGTAAATTTATGAGCAAAGTTGAACTAAGTGCACTTTTTGAGTAAAAAGATGGAAAAACTGCCGATGTGTAGGATATGTTTAGTGGCGAATGTTCGAGTGTATATAGTGGTCAACAAGAACTTGCTTGAGCTTTATGAGAAGCTGCTTGATGTTACAGTAAGTTCATACTTAAATTATCTTTAAGATTGGTTTT
Organism: Cosmia trapezina; assembly: GCA_905163495.3. Classification (NCBI taxonomy): domain Eukaryota; kingdom Metazoa; phylum Arthropoda; class Insecta; order Lepidoptera; family Noctuidae; genus Cosmia; species Cosmia trapezina. The sequence goes on along the minus strand of LR991046.1, from coordinate 6,649,585 downwards.
AAGTGCGTCTCGTGCCTTCTCTCTATGATGCGTACAGAAAGCATTACCAAGTACCAACCACAAAGTGTTGGCTTGTAAGATTGGAAGTTTTCTTCTTTCTTCATAAAACAAAATAGTGTATGACAAGTTTTGTTGCAGTCTGTAACTGAAGGCAGAAGACCGATGCTTGCTTGTTTCTTCTGCTGCGCTAAACTAAAGCAATGCTACCGATTACTGAGGCAATGTCAGGAAGCCAAAAAACTGTTTGCCGAGATGATGAATGATGATTACGAGGTGAGTTATTCTTCACAATTATTTTGAATGGCTTTAAATGACAATTTTGGTTATTCATTGAAAGGGTTTTTGATAAGGTTTTTCTAAGCAGTTAACAACCAAAACCCAACAACAACATACCACATAACATTCCGACTCGGAGCAATGTAATATGATCTCTCGTAAATGGGCATATGTTGCAAATAGCTAATACTACCGTATTAGCTATTTGCAACCCAAACAGAACCCTTATATTGGCTATCTTAATGAAGGGGTAAAACTTTGACTAGGTTTCAAGTATAGAACGCATTTAAAGGGTTATCCATATTGAAGCAAAACCCTTTTACTGGGTTTCAAGCAAGTTTCAAGCCTAAAACACACTCACACACACACACATGATAAAGGTAACTTCATAAACGGCTTACCCCTTCGAATGACTTATTCTCTTAACCGTGGTTTTTTGGTCCCTGATACAAACCCATCCAATATTTATTATTAATAGTGAAGCTTGGAATTCACACCAGCCGGAGCATTGAGTGTTGAATATTTATGTGTTCGTATCAATCTCCAATTAATTATTAGTGATTGATGTATGTATTGTCAAATGTAGGTGTAAACGGACGATTATCACATGTTAAATGCTCCACATAATACTACTATAACTTCTGTATGAAACTTGTTTGTGGCAGTTTGATAACGGTGCTCCCTCATGTTAGCGTGAGCTATGCAACAAAAGCTTGTGAAGGGTCAGTGAGGTTGGTAGCACGACTGACTGTTCGGGGTACCTCACTTGTGGAGGTGGAGCGATTAGCGAAGTTTGTATAAATTAAAAAAAGTTTATGCTCACAAAACTGTGATCACCAGCATATTTTACCAAACGCTATAATTATCTTTTTACAGCCCAATCCTGTAACAAACCAAGACCACTTAGAGTATTACGGTGGGTTTATTAAATCTCCAACAGAGAACATAAGTATAGTTGATGTTGTTCAAACAGAAAACATTGTTGTCAAAGAAGAATTACCAGCTGTTTGTGAGGGACTAGATGATATTACTGAGCCAAAGGAGGAACAACAAAGTGATGGTATGTTTTATGAACAACAAAAAATAATATGATCAATAAATGACTGAAAATAAGATAAATGATTCTGAAAATAAATCAAAGATATCATTTATTGCTCAAAAAACGTTTTGCAACACTACAAACTGTTGGTGTTTAATTTAATGCAAGTTAAACTACAATATGTTGTGATATAAAACAAATGTTGAGTAATAATCTTGACTGTTTTTGTGATACTCCTTTCTGCGTTTACTTACAGAGCTAAAACCGGAAAATGTTGGCAATAGATTTCTAGATGTAGCAGATATATCACCATACGATACTGAATCAGATTTAGAAGATGATATACCTTTAATAGAGTTTAAAACTGAAGTGAAAGAACACAAAGTATCTGAGAACAAACAAACAGCTAGGGAGACGACAAGTAAGTATCAGTTAGTTTATCTATAGGTAAGCAAACAGGCCAATGGTTCACCTGATAAGAAGTGGTTAGCGTTACGTAAAGGGCGTACCCGCTTACATGTGCAATATTGAATTCTATACACATGACAGTAACTGGAAGTCACAAATGATAAACTAGGACCATTGCAGTTAAATCAACCTATTAATGTCTGATAACATATACAAAACCATGGCTAACAAGTCACCATATGCTTATGGCCTCATTTACGAGCAGAACGCTGAGATCTGCCTCGCTGTGTTTGTGCACAGAGGTTACGCAAGCTGTGAAGACTAGAGAGCATGCTCAGACAGGAATAATTAAGTAACTTTGTTTCCATTTTTTAACCGACTTCAAAAAGGAGGAGGTTCTCAATTCGTCGGAACCTTTTTTTTTATTATTATTATTTTTTTTTATTTTTTTTTTTATTTTTTTTATTTTTTTTTTATTTTTTTTATTTTTTTTTAATTTTTTTTTTATTTTTTTTATTTTTTTTTTATGTATGTTCCCCGATTACTCGAAAATGGCTGGACCGATTTGGATTTTTCTCTTTGTTTTCGAAAGGGTATACTCCCCAAGTGGTCCCATGATCATCAAGTCAGGGTCTGATGATGGGATCCCATGGAAATCGAGGGAAACCCTCAAATTTTATAGGCACACTTATATCGATTTCGGTATTTTTTATAGTAACTCGTGCATTTGCTCTCGGAAAGTACCATTTGGTGAACTGGAACTGATGATGAAGACCACAGATGGCCATCGGAAATGCTCAATTATATCTAAGTATATTACAGGTTGCGATTCGATTACTTTAATATGGTTTATGCTCGTCAAAATGCATAATGGTGATGGTGACTTCACCATGAGCTCCAGTTCTCCTGGTTCTTACTTGGAGAACTCCTCAACAATTAACGTCCCTGCATCGGGAAAAGCAATATTTTGTAAAACGTGATGAGCAGTTGACAATGGCTTATTGTAACTTAGATAAATTACAAACTGACCCACTAAAAAGTGAAAAATAAAAACTTTTTTACAAAAAACAAAACCGACTTCCAAAAAAAACACTACAAAGTGAAAAATAAATTTAATTTCGGAAGTCGGTGGCAAAAACCTAAAATACTGATCCAAAGACACCGACTTCCGAAATTAAATTTATTTTTCACTTTGTAGTGTTTTTTTTGGAAGTCGGTTTTGTTTTTTGTAAAAAAGTTTTTATTTTTCACTTTTTAGTGGGTCAGTTTGTAATTTTTACAGTAACTATAGCACCTTTTTGTTAGAATAAAATACACATTAATCTAGAATACATAAGAAGTGATTTCATGTGTCCTGAAATCTATTTTATTTAGTTTGTAGAACTCTAAACCCAGGTCTATTTCTGTCTATTTTTTCGAGTTTTTACCATATTACTCCTACAGTTTTCATTAAAAGTGTTCATAAATTTATACAGTTCTTTACAAAATATTTCATGTGATTACTTTTTTAGTCCAATCCCTAGATTTTTTGTAAATCGGTAATTACTTCATATTCTGCAAGCGTTGTGTCATCGCGCTTCTCTTTCTTTTCTATGCAGTCCGACAGTGACCGCGCTTTTTACGGCGGATAAGCCTTAATACAATCACGTACGCGAAACGCATGCGGGTCTATTCCGCGTGCGGGACCATATCCGTATGTCACTTAGAAACGCCCAAACGTACTAAACTGAGTAACCCAAACCACTTTAGTAATAAGTCACGTCTGTATCACCCGCAGGGTTAGTGGTGTATAGATGTACCGACACCATACCTACACTGTGCCTACACCTACATCGCCGAATGTAGGGGTACATACCACCTATACACCTTTTTATGAACAAAAAATAATGTAGGCACAGATTAATACAGATGGGACACTCCACAGTTTAGGTATGAAGCTACAAGAACGCGACCGGCGCCGTCCGCGGGTCTAATTCAGTAGGTCAGAAGGTATAAGAGTTAAAGTAACGCGATAGAAAGAGAGGCAAATTGTAGTTAAATATAACTGTAGGTAATAAGTAGAGATCGGATAATCGGATGCATATTAACCTAAAGTTAATATTTCGCTAACAAAGTATGGAAGCGGCTTCTTAGCATTTTTTTTCTTACTATTAATCCCGGGATTACAAAAAATGTGGGAATTCACAACTAATCGGTTACATGGTATGGAAAGGACTTCATAAATAACGTGGTTTTATTTATTTGGAAATACCGGGAAATCGGGATCACATAAATATTCCGTTTGTTACACGTGATCCCCGCGAGAAATACAAAGCTGCCGAATTAAAATGGTTGTCCCTGGAAGGTACCGTCACTATATCGGTGGGGTTGTTTTCATGGGTTTCGAGAATGTTAAAGCCGATAGTGACGTGAAAATGTAAATCCAAGATGGCGGCTGCGAACATTTTCAAATTTTTCGTCATGGGTGTCGTTTTCATGGTTTTTGAGGGTTTTAAAGCCGACAGTGATGTTAAAATGTAAATCCAAGATGGCGGCTGCGAACATTTTTAAATTTTTCGTCATGGGTGTCGTTTTCATGCTTTTCGAGGGTGTTAAAGCCGATAGTGATGTTAACATGTAAATCCAAGACGGCGGCTGCAAAATTTTCAAATTTTTCGTCATGGGTGTCGTTTTCATGCTTTTCGAGGGTGTTAAAGCCGATAGTGATGTTATAATGTAAATCCAAGATGGCGGCTGCCAACATTTTAATTTTTTTTTATCATGGGTGACGTTTTCATGGTTTTCGAGGGTTGTAAAACCGATAGTGGCGTTAAAATATAAATCCAAGATGGCGGCTACTAAAGGAGAATGGGCGGGTCCGTCCCCAGTGGTGTATCAAGATGTGTGATACGTCATTTTAAAGGTCATAACAATAGCTTTATTTTATTGTATGACACCAACAACGAAACTCGTGCAGGGAAGGAACCATGAATAATTTTAATTTTATTTTTTAAAATATTATTTCTAGCTTCTACAGTAACGTATAACCATGTGCACAAAATGCTAGAGGCGTCATCGCATCAGGGTGAAGAACGTCAGAGGGCGGGTGAACCCGAACGAGATAACAATTATGGAGGCGAGAGGGATAAAGATAATGAACATTTTTTTTACAGCTGACTATTGTATTGTACTCGTTTGTTTTCACTTAACCGCTTAAGTGTCCAGGCGTACTTTTTTAACCAAACCTTTTTAAACCGTATTGTTCCTCAAACCCTCTAACCCAAACTAAGTTTGAGGCAGTACTTTCCAAATGCCATGCTTTATTTGTGTTCATTACGAAATTCCTCTCACTTTGATACACTTTAATATATGACAATACTAGCAGTGTTTGGTCTGTGATTTTATTTTTTCATTCTGTCGGCTGTCAATGGTTTGTATTGTAATGATAGTTCGGTTAATTTATATTGCCCTACGATACGCACGTTGCATGCATCATTTCCTCCTTCATCGGTTCGACACTGTATATTTTGACTTCGGCACGATAAATGGACTTGACTCCTCTGCTTTTACTTTGATTTTGGCTAGCTTGAATTGTTGCAAAGGTATTGGATACGTTGTGTTGTGATGGAACGTGTACGAGGGGCCAAAGTCAACTCGCAGACGCCCCTTAGACAATTTTAAATTATGAGGAGACACCAACCGACGATTATCCCTGTATGCACTATGTAAGTGCACCCAAGGACATCCCCTGGTTGGTGCAGGACTATTGCAGAACATGGAAACAAAATATATTGGGCTTTGGGTTTGGGTGGCTGTGGAATGGTTACCTAGAACAATGGAAAGACTATGGCCCCTGCCTGACCAATGTTTTTTATACAATACACAGATGAAATGGCAGGGGGTGACTTGCACACTCAATAATGGGCCCCCGGAAACTGTCGCTAGCACATAGTGACGTAGCGACAAGGGGGCAACATGTTCTGAGGTGCTAGAGGAGTGGAGAGGTATTCCACGGCTCTCAGAACAATCCCAGAGCCCGGAAGATGGTCAAGTCAAGATCCCTACATGCACTTACTGGAATACTTCCTTCCTCCGAGCACGTTTGCTCTTGCGAATCTCCACTCAAGCCGGCCAATAAAGACAAGAATGAGGTGGGAGCTCTATTTCCGTCAGTGTTCACTCCAGCCGGTCAATAAAGGCAAGCCAGAGGTGAGGAACAAGACTTCTCCCGGGAGATAGGGTCCGTGGGGTCGCTACTTCCCAACAGCTCGCCACACGCTGCCCTGCGGTTTTTTGTATCTCTCTTGGTCTGGCTCCTCACCCTAGACCTGTTTCGGCAAAGTAAATTCTACCGGCACAGACTTAGAGTTCGGAGCGCGCAAGCCCTACCATGACGTCAACGTAGAGAACGGAGGTAGGGAAAAGTTAAAAAGTCAAGTTTGCAGGTGTGGCGATAAACGCGCAACACAAGATTAGTAGCTGCATCGCAAAGAACGCTATATAAAGTAATAGGTATATACGAAAAACTGTCTTGATATTAAGAAAAAAAAAAGATTCATAGTATCTTCTTTGCACGAGTTTCGTTGTTGATGGCATAAGCTAACTGTCATAACCTCGAGGACACATATGTTAAGACTTCGATCATATCTCGCTCCATCGCACTTTGAATAGATAGGCATACTCCAGGATATCTGCAAGACAAAAGTGGTGGACGATGGTAAAATAAGCGAAAATCACATTTTTTTGAAAAAAAAAAATGTAATCAGTCGTAGGTCTTCTCCTGCAAGAGTGCGGTGGTTGGTGTCATAGAATAAAATAAAGCCATTCTAATAAGCTTTAAAATGACGTATCGTTCAATTTGATACAGTCTTGAAACAGTCTGGGGACGGAGCCCATACAAAAGCGCCCATTCTCCTTTTCTAACTTTTCGTCATGGGTGTCGTTTTCATAGTGTTTGAGAGTTTTAAAGCCGATAGTGGCGTTAAAATGTAAATCCAAGATGGCGGCTGCGAAAATTTTCTAATTTTTCGTCATGGGTGTCGTTTTATTGGTTTTCGAGGGTGTTAAAGCCGATAGTGACACTAAAATGTAAATCCAAGATGGCGGATGCGAATATTTGTCAATTTTTCGTCATGAGTGTCGTTTCCATGGTTTTTGAGACTTTTGAAGCCGATAATGGCGTTAAAATGTAAATTCAAGATGGCGGCTGTGAAAATTTTCTAACTTTTCGTCATGGGTGTCGTTTTATTGGTTTTCGAGGGTGTTAAAGCCGATAGTGACACTAAAATGTAAATGCAAGATGGCGACTGCAAAAACTTTCAAATTTTTTGCCATTGGTGCCGTTTTCATGGTTGGGGGGGGGGGGGGGGGGGGGGTATTAAAGCTGATAACTGATTGCTGCATGTTTGTTGACATTTCCTAGTGTCACAACACAGAGCAGAGGCAATGTAGAGTTCATAGGCTAAGTAGTATTGTAGAATTACTGTTTTAAATTGTTGTCTTTGGTCTGATAACAAAAGACAACTTGGATACGAGGCTTTTGCTTCCTTTGCATAATGTGTGTACTTTGTTATTTTTTTATTTTCTAATGTGCGTTTTATTTGTGCAGAATAAACGATTTTTCTTTTTCTTTCTTTCTTTCTTTCTATAAAAACATTAAAATGTAAATCCAAGATGGCGGCTGCGAACATTTCGGTCGGTTTTACAACCCTCGAAAACCATGAAAACGACACCCATGACGAAACATTTAAAAATGTTCGCAGCCGCCATCTTGGATTTACATTTTAATGTTACTATCGGCTTTAAAACCCTCAAAAACCATAAAAACGACACCCATGACAAAAATTAGAAAATGTTCACAGCAGCCATCTTGGATTTACATTTCAATGTCACTATCAGCTTTAGTACCCCCGAAAACCATGCAAACGACACCCATGACGAAAAATAAAAAAATATTTGCATCCGCCATCTTGGATTTACAATTTAGTGTCACTATCGGCTTTAACACCCTCGAAAACCAATAAAACGACATGACGAAAAATTAGAAAATGTTCGCAGCCGCCATCTTGGATTTACATTTTAATGTTACTAGCAGCTTTAACACCCCCCAAAAACCATGAAAACAACACCCATGACGAAAAATTAAAAAATATTCGCATCCACCATCTTGGATTTACATTTTATTGTCACTATCGGCTTTAACACCCTCGAAAACCAATAAAACGACACCCATGACGAAAAATTAGAAAATTTTCGCAGCCGCCATCTTGGATTTACATTTTAATGTCACTATCAGCTGTAACAGCCTCGAAAACCATGAATAGTACCCATGACGAAAAATTTGAAAATATTTAAAGCCGCCATCTTGGATTTACATTTTCAACAGCTTTCACTATGAGACCAACTCTGAAATCACAAAAAAAATTACGATGTTTGAAACAAAAGTTCAATACCTACTCGACCAAAATGTATGAAACAGCTGACTTATGTTTCGTGATTTACGGGTTGATCCCATAGTAAAAGTTGCTCATGAACACCCTATGAAAATTTAGTGATAAAAAAGTTACCCTTTGAAAAAATACTTAATTTATCAATTCCGGAATCGCGACGTTTTGACGATCGACACAAAAGTCCTTATTAGCCAAAACCTAAACGTAAGTAAATATACATTCGATTCTATAATCAGAACTATAAATTTGTGAATCCCGGAATCCCCAACACCTGAACGCAAGTACCTAACTAAAACATTCGATTCCAAAATCAGAACTTAAAAATTTTCGTTCCGGAATCCCGGGATTTTTTTCTTTTTTAAGTGCAATCCATATTAACTAACATCTGAACTTAAGTAAATTATACATTCGATTCTATAATCAGAAGTCAAAATTGGCCGATACCGGAATTCTGGGATTTTTTAATCCAAAAGCCCACTCCATACTTAGCCAACACCTCAACTTTAGGTTAATATCGTCGACCGTAGGTTCAATTGAGGTAAGGGACAAAATACGATTTTTCAGGAGAGGCCGACAAAGTTTTTTTTCGGACTAAATCGCCTATAACTTTTTTTCTTATTAACCTTTTTCGGGTCTGATTTCACACATAATCTTGTATTTTAGTGCTCTATCTACACGTGTAACATTTATTTAAATAAATTAGCTATTTAAGAAAATAGATGTCCCTTACAACAACGTATTTTGTTAGTAATGTCCCTTACTACAAGATACTTGGTCAGTATCTTGTAGTCTCGTCCCTTACATTAAATTGACCTCTGCGTTGGATTCAATTTATTTGGTAATTCGTTGATTGGGAAGACCCTTACCTTATTTCAAGTGGATTTTCGGCAACAGTTACATCATTTCAAGTTCCTATATTGCATAGTTTTTCAGATACATTGTTATTATGGGGCTGATTCGAAATTTGGATCCAAAAATCATTAGGGTAAGGGACATTTTTCTTAAGCTAGAATTTTTTCATATACACCATTCGATAGAGCGAAAAATTCTGAACAAAACTGTATACTTAACTCATTTTGGGTATTTTGTCCCTTACCTCAATTGAACCTACGGTCGACGATATGCATCCGATTATCCGATCTCTAGTAATAAGCGTAGTGCGACCTGAATTGCACTTTATTGTGTCGTAACAAGAGTCGCTTTTTATTTAAATGATTTTGCGGAGTGTCCCATCTGTATTAATCTGTGATATAAGTAATCAATATAACACATCTACCCTACATTCACATCACTCACACAATCAATCTGCCTAGCCTTTTCCCAACTGTGTTGGGGTCAGCTTCCAGTCTAACCGGATGGAGCTGAATACTAGTATTACATGGAGTGACTGCCTGTCTGACCTCCACAACCCAGTAACTGGGTAATACGATACCCCTTGCTAAGACTGGTTGTCAGACTTTCGGACTTCTGACGACCCGTAACGACTGTCAAAGATCCACGAATGACAGCGGGGACCAACGGCTTAACGTACTTTCCGAGGCACGGAGAAGTATCGGTACGTATAGTTGGTCACCCATCCACGGACCAACCACGGCAAGCGTAGCTTAACCTGACACCTCACATTACACACACACATCGCATTATTAATAATACCCGAGAGAACGCGCCCTTTACCGCCTGTCGCCGTAGAACGTGCGGGACGCTCGCTGATACTCAAGAACGCTAGGAGGTGATGTGTGATGTGTGTAGTCTATTCCAAAAGTATCGTGATGCAAATGTAAACAAATGGAGCGGACAACGTATACACAGCAGCAGGTCAAGTTACCACAAACTGTCAAATTTTTTCATTCGATTTTGAACTTAACCATCAATATTTTATAGTACGAGAGGCCATGACCAAAACCATGTCACATCGTTTTAAGGCCAAAACCTTATAAAATCGTTAGTTTAGATGATTTTGAACCCGACTCAGTGGGCAGCGTGGGTCAGAACCGTCACAGTTTTATGGGAGTCCATTTCTGCTATGTCAAAAAAAATAAGCAGATGGTTCCATCACAATATTATGTCTGATATTAAAAATGTACGTAGGTGTCGTAATTTTATTAAGAAAAAGTTTGTTTTCAGACATTTTGCGCGTCACATGTGGCGTGAGAGCATTTTCAAAAATGCCAAAAACATTAACCAGGTTGCTATGAGTAGCAACCTGGTTAATTTTTTTTTTAAATCTTTTGTTTAGTTATCTGCGTTACCAAAAACCTGTTTTCAGAAATTTTAAATGTCACCATGGCACCTATAATTCCAAAACCGGCAAATGTGCGTAGCTTGTTACGCTCCTATCTGTCGCTTCACTACTAGCGCAAGCGTCGGCAAGTTGTTTCCACCGATTGTAAGGTTATATTGAATTGTTCTGTGCGGTCTTGTATGAAAAATGGCTAACCTGATCGGTGTGTAACATTCACATATGAAATAATTAAAATATGTTCAAGTGAAGATGATTTCGATTTGACGCCGGAATCAGTAAAACTAGGGGCAAAGGCAATCTTAGAAAATCTGTTGCCTCTAATATCAAAAAACGGTCAAGTGCGAGTCGGACTCGCGCACGAAGGGTTCCGTACCATATTATATGTTTAACAATCGCAAAGATAACTTTTTACTAATTGTATAATGATACTGTGAATTACAAGGTTATTTTTTGCAGTTGCAGAAAATCACCCATGTTTAAACAAAATACCTTATGAATCGCCGTTTTCAGTATTGTTGATTAAATACAGTATTCATGGCACCTACATGGTATAAAGAAGTTTCAAATTCCTAATTTGTTGAATTGTTGCGCTAGAGCTCGTACAAAAATGTTCTAAAATTTACAACTTTTGCGGCCCCCTATTTCTTAATTTTAAAAGATAAAAAAAAAATATGTTTGTACTCTACACAATGAGTTCTAGACGATGAAAATAAAAAAAAATAAAAAATTTAATTTAGCATGTGGGGGTGCCACATGCTAAATTAAATTTTTTATTTTTTTTTTCAAAATGAAAAGTTTATTGTATGGGGACCGACCCCTTATATTTTGCTTTATTTTTATTATTTGTTGTTATAGCTGTAATAGACAGCGGAGGCTTAGTAAGTTTGTACTGGACTGTACGTGGTTGTCTGATTTCATGGATTTTAATTTTCTTGCGCGGAACCCTAATTATTTTTCTAAAATAAAAATAGCCTAAGTTACTCCTTAAAACATCAGCTATATGCCGTCAAAATCGGTGAAAATTCGTTTGGCAAGTTTCCTAACTTGACTCAAAGTACCATTTTTTTAATCGGACTGCGCTTTAAAATTCTTCTATACAAACTTTAACATCCCTAAACCTCATTTGAGGCGTAGTTTTGAAAAACTAATAATGACAAACATTATTACTTACTTATGCAACTATTTGTGCTAAGTTTCAAGTTCATTAACCAAATTAATAAGATTTTTCATATAAACTGTATCTCTGTTTTCACGAACACAGATAAAGAATTTCAAAAATCGTCTGGTATGTTTCCATAACTTGACTCAAACATTATTTACACTAATTTTATAGTTAATCAAGCCCCCAATAAAATCCTCCGCTATAAAATTAACTTTTCACCCCTAAGGGGTAGATTTTTGGAAAACCCTGATACACGTTAGTCTTAATTTTTGGTGTCAAGTATAAAAACTGAGTTTTGAGTTAATCGGACCGCGTGTTAAAGTTCCTCCATACAAACTTTGACACCCCCAATCCCTCCTTAGGGGGTAGTTTAGGAAAACTAAAAATGATAAACTTTATAATTTACTTAGATGAATATTCGTGCTAAGTTTCAAGTCTAAACTCAAGGGATAGGATTTTTCATACAAACTTTCATCCCCTATTTTACCCCCTTAGGGATGGAATTTCCAAAAATCCTTCCTTAGTGGATGTTTACACTATATAAGGTATCTATGTGCAAAATTTCAAGTCTCTAGGTCCATTGGTTTGGGCTGTGCGTTGATATAGTAGTCAGTGACTCAGTCAGGATTTTGATTTTTTTATATATATAGATTTACCATGTTATTTTAAGACCACAGACTTCTTATAGGTTTTCCTGTAATCTACACGTATAGAACTATTTTCTATATTTTTTTCAAAATTTTAGGCTCAGTAGTTTCGGAGATAAGGGGGGGGGGGGGGGGGGGAATGGTCACTTTTCGTCAATTTTCATAAATAAATTTAAAACAATATATTTTAAACTTATAAAAAAAATATATTTGAGACCCTCATAGTAAGCCCTTTCATTTGATATGTCACACGGTACAGTTTACAAAACTTTTTTTTTTTAATTTTCTTATTTTCCCCTTAAAAGTGACTCTCATATTCAAAATTCATATATTTACTTTAGCTGTACGTGTTTGGGTCACAGAAATCCATATGTGTACCAAATTTGAACTTAATCGGTCCATAAGATTCGGAGCAAATTGGCTGTGACAGACGGACAGACAGACACACGAGTGATCCTATAAGGGTTCCGTTTTTTCCTTTTGAGGTACGGAACCCTAAAAAGGATACTTATTTAAAAACATATGACGACTCTCCACGTCGCGGACTGAAAAAAAATAGTGAATGTCAGGATGCCTCGTTCGATTTTCTTTACTTATCTCCCATGTGAGGTAAATCGAATTTACAACCCGCATTTTGAGTTAAATACTAGCTACTTTCAGAGCATCAGTGATAGTAACACATTATTTATTTTACAGAAGAAATTGATTAGAGTCTTAGTAAATATTGATGAAACCGTCAGCTGTCACTTTCAAGAATTGAAAATGCTAACCTTACCCTGTCTCTACATCTTTGAAATATGTAAATTTGTTCGCAAATACCCAGATTTCTATACTAAACGAGAACAAACTTGATTTACACTTAGATTTAAAAATAGACTAAACATACCCATTTCACGACTAAAAATGCACTCCTGCAGTGCCTTTGTCATGTCTATAAAAATATAATAATAATAAGTTACCAGAACCCATTAAAAATATAAATAAAGATAACAGTTTTATTAATAAGTTGAAACTGTTTTTATTGGACAAAAGCTATTATAGTCAATCTGCCTAGCCTTTTCCCAACTATGTTGGGGTCGGCTTGCAGTCTAACCGGATGCAGCTGAATACCAGTATTTTACATGGAGCGACTGCCTATCTGACCTCCACAACCCAGTTACTGGGTAATACGATACCCCTTGGTAAGACTGGTTGTCAGACTTTCGGGCTTCTGACGACCCGTAACGACTGTCGAAGATTCACGAATAACAGCCGGGACCAACGGCTTAACGTGCTTTCCGGGGCACGGAGGAATCTCGTTATGTAAAGATGGTCACCCATCCACTGACCAACCCCGGCAAGCGTAGCTTAACCGGACGGATCGACCCGTGCGGCTGTTATTACTTAGCCACGAGCTCCTCAAAAGCTATTATAGTATAAAATAATATTTAGATGATAAATTATAATTTACAATTCTTATGATAAATGATAAATGATTTATAAATACTTCAATATCTAAATAATACTACATATTGTAAACTAAAAATACAGTTACAATAAATAAATATTTTTTTATTTTTTATTTTTATTTTATTTGGGAAACAAACAGATACAATATAATAAGAAAACGGTACAAAATAGCAATACATAATCCAAAACGGTTTCCACACATTATTATGTATTTAAGTATATATTATATGTTTTATTTTGGATTTTATGTATTTAATTTTCTCTTCTACTCTTACACACTTTGTCTACATCTCTTTTTATCCTCTGTCCTATCGCAGGTATGCTGGAAGAGATTTCTTTTGAAATAAGCATCACCTTTGTACGTATTTTTCTGTTCCTTTATGTTTGTCTGTTTATTTGTGTGTACCTACATAAATTGTTAAATAAATAATAAAAAAAAATATATTATACAAATTTTGACAATTTAGAAAGTTACGACAGCCGCTATCAAAAGGTAAAATATATATCAAAATGAAACAACAATGACAATGAAAAAGAACAACAAAGACAAATCATAATTTTGCTGCAAGAACGTCTTGAACAGACTTCTTGAATTTTGGGAGGGAAAGGTGAATTATATCCATGCAATCACATTCACTAGTGGCCATTAATGTGTCATATGAACGACAAGATCTTTTTATAAATGTGTTAGCACCATAGTTAGTCCTAGTAAAGGGAATGCAGAAGAGAGATTTCCTACGAGCACTAATACGCGGACATCTAAAACATATCTTACTAAGAAGATACGAAGAGTCCGCCTGATTACATATAATTTTATAGAGAAACACTAAATCACGCTCGGCTCGTCGGGTTTCCAATGATGGTAGTTTAATTACAACTTGAGAGTTATTTTTGTTTATCTTAGAGCTTCTCCAAGTTACGTGTTTCATTAATTTATTTTGTATCCTTTGTATTTGGTCAATATAGACGTGATACTGTGGATTCCACACTGTAGATTCCACACTGTAGATGCATACTCCAGAATTGGTCGGACAATGGCTTTATAGAGAAGTAGGACAGTAGATATATATTTAAAATCTCTAGTTACACGCAAAATAAACCCCAGCATACGAGAAGCTTTATTAGTAATAGAGGATAAATGGCTATCAAAAATTAATTTACTGTCCAACAGAACCCCCAAGTCTCGCACTTCGGACACTAGTGACAGCTTCGTTCTTTATTTTATATTGATATTCTATATATTTTGTAATAAGCGCTCTTCCTCCTCTCTCCTACTATGCTGTGGCCGACAGGGTCCATAATTGTAGCATTATTTTTATGCTTACCAACTGTTAAAACATTATGGAACGCACGATAGAATTGAGAATTAACTCCATATTCTGAACCCTCCAACGTTGATTTTTTTTTGCTATTTAAATATACCGGATGACTTTTTTTACCGTCTCGAAAAAAATTGGGTATATTAGGTGAACGGAGTAGAAGCCTATGGCATACCTAACTTTTTTTTTTTTTTTTTTCAAAAAAAAAAATCAAAAATTGTAATCATATGGGCTGCATGTGATTTGAGTTTCGATATTTTTAAACGATTTATTATTTTTTTTCAAAATTTCTGTTTTTATGGTACAAAAATGAAAAGTTTACATCGAATTTGTAGTATTTATTGGCACTTTGATAATTATTTCTGTCTAAGCTATAAAAAAAAAAAAAAACTAGGTATGCCATAGGCTTCTACTCTGTTCACCTAATACACCCAATTTTTTTCGAGACGGTAAAAGTTTCATCCGGTATATAGCTTTATATGTAGGTACTGTCACTATAAAATAAAAATAAATATTATTTTTTAATAAAACTACACATTTCACAAAATAGACTGAAGCTGTAATGTTATTGTTTAGTTTTAATTAATTGATAGTCAATTAAAGCAATCTCATGATAATTCAGAACGTGTTTTATTACTTTTATTTTACATTCTCTTCTTTTATTTTTACATTACACAAGTCTATTCAAGTTCGTGTTACACGGCGAAAGCGCCAGCCTGCGAAATTCAAATTTTCTTACGTTTTTAGGGTTCCGAACCTAAAGGGTAAAACGGGACGCTATTACTAAGACTCCGCTATCCGTCCGTCTGTACGTCTGTCTGTCTGTCCGTCTGTCACCAGGCTGTATCTCATGATAGTTAGACAGTTGAAATTTTATTGAATGTATTTCTGTTGCCGCTATACTACGCCTACACGACTTCTTTTTATACAATAATTCGACCTTTCCGTACCGTAAAATGAGGTTGAATTTCGACCAGTGGGCGACCACTAGTACTGACTGTTGACTGTTTTAGTAATACTCTTTTTGGTGTTTACTTACAGAGCTTGAACCGGAAATTTTTGACAATAGTTGTATCTATGTAGCAGATATACCACCACAACTTTCTGAATCAGGTTTAAAATATGATGAACCTTTAATGGAGTTTAAAACTGAAGTGGAAGAACACGAAGTATCTAATAACAAGCGGAGAGCCAGGAAGACGACAAGTAAGTATTAGAGTTAATCTATAGGTAAGCAAACAGGCAAATGGTTCATCGGACAGGATGTGGTTAGCGTTACCTTAGGACACCCTTTAGGTAGCGCTAAACACACTCGCTTACATATATGCAATGTTAAATTCTAGGAGATTCGTAAAATGGTCCACAAATTATGAATTGCTTTAATGAAGTTTAATGTCAAATAGCACAATCATAATAAATTGCTGGGAATTCAGGAAATGAATTGCTTTTAGAGGAATTGCTTAGTGTGGCCGTTTTAGGCCCCCAGATCTTCTAAATACAGATGAAAGTGTTGCTAAATCCTCTAAACAGGTTTTTTTTTACCTAAACTTTGATCAGATACTTTTAGAACATACCATTCGTCGATGTTAGTACAATTTTCTGTGGCATGTCTTTGGTGATAAAGTGCAGTGTTCAATGTCACCAGACATTTCTCCTTTTCGGTCCTAGTGTGAATCATGCAATCCGCTATTATTTAGATTCGTGTGCATGTCAATCTTCTCCAATCATTGTACTTACCAGATTTATAATCACAGGAGCGACCGTTGCGAAGAAACCAAAACTAGACACACGAAGAACAAGACTGGAATATGCAATAACAGCCGAGCGAACGAAGGAAGACAAATCAGACTCGAAAGTTATCCGGACAACTCAAAAACGTACGTCCAAACCTAGTACTTATTTCAAAGAGCCTAACAAATGTGATCAGCGTAGTCCAGTACAAAAAAATATACAACATACTCGTAAACAAATCGGTGAAAAGCTGAAGTGTGATGAATGTCAACGTAGCTGTAGTCACAAAGGTGATTTAACAAAACATATTCGTATACACACTGGCGAAAAACCTTATAAGTGTGATTTATGTCAGCGTAGTTTTAGTGAAAAGAGCAATTTAACAAAACATATTCGTATACACACTGGTGGAAAATCTTATATGTGTGATGTATGTCAGCGTAGTTTTAAGGTAAAGGGTAATTTAACAAAACATATTCGTATACACACTGGTGTAAAACCTTATATGTGTGATGTCTGTAAGCGTAGTTTTAGGATAAAGGGTAGTTTAACAAAACATATTCGTATTCACACTGGTGAAAAACCTTATAAGTGTGATTTTTGTCAGCTTAGTTTTAGTGTAAATGATAGTTTATTAAGACATATTCGTATACACACTGGTGTAAAACCTTATAAGTGTGATATATGTCAGCGCAGTTATAGTCAAAAGGGTCATTTAACAAAACATATTCGTACACACACTGGTGAAAAACCATATAAGTGTGATGTATGTCAACGCAGTTTTAGTGAAAAAAGTGATTTAACAAAACATATTCGTATACACACTGGTGTAAAACCTTATATGTGTGATGTATGTCAGCGTAGTTTTAGGGTAAAGGGTAGTTTAACACAGCATATTCGTCAACACACTGGTGAAAAACCTTGTGTGATATAATGTCAGCGCAGTTATAGTCAAAAGGGTCCATTAACAAAACATATTCGTACACACACTGGTGAAAAACCTTATAAGTGTGATGTATGTCAACGCAGTTTTAGGCCGCTTTCACATATAGGCGACTTTAGCAGCGCGACAGTCGCGCGGATGACGCGCGCCTGTCGCGCTGTCAAAATTTCATAGTGGAAACAGAAGCGCGGCGGTCGCGCGCTACCGCCGCGACCGCCGCGTGCTGAGCCAGTGTTGCAAGCGTACGTATAGACTAAACAATGAGCGAGTTTGATACCGAACGATTTATTATTGAAATTCAAATGCGTCCTGTTTTGTGGGACTCAAGAAGCAACAATTACAACAACAGGACCCTAAAAAAGAATAACTGGCAAGAATTATGTGCATTGTTTATTCCTGATTTCGAAAATAAAAGTGGGTCCGAAAGAAATGCAGCAGGTAGGTTTTATTATTTTATTTAGGTAGGTACCTAATTATATCATGTTATTCTGCCACGGTACTTCTCCTTCGGGTGATACAAAATAGTCGGCGAAAAGGTTTCGAGTTGTAACTCCTCCAACGGCAACAATGTTTCACCGTCGGAATCCATTTTAGAAATGAAGTGCGCCACACTGAACTTAACTGAGGCGCGGCAGCGGCGCTGCTAACGCGCGGCTGTTCTTATAATGTGAAGGAATGCGCTTCTGCCGCGCTACTGTCGCGCTGCTAACGTCCTAATGTGAAAGGGCACTTAGTGAAAAAAGTGATTTAACAAAACATATTCGTATACACACTGGTGAAAAACCTTATAAGTGTGATGTATGTCAGCGCCGTTTTAGTGAAAAAAGTCATTTAACAGAACATATTCGTATACACACGGGTGAAAAACCTTATAAATGTGATATATGTCAGCGCAGTTTTAGTCAAAACATTTCTTTAAAAAGACATATTATTGTAATTCACACTGGTGAAAAACCATACAAGTGTGATGTATGTCAGCGAAGTTTTGGTTTCAAGGGTGACTTAAGAAATCATATCCGTAAACACACTGGTCAAAAATCTTTTTTGTTTTGTTTCATTATGTTTAGATATCGAAACCCATCGATGTCTGTCGAGTTTCGCTAACTAATTCATTTCGACAATTTTGTAATTTCAATAAACATTTTCGTGTAATCACTGGTGATAATCTTTAAAACAGAATTAAACGCACAAATGAAAATTCCCTCTCCTACACATCAAGACATTTTTATGCCACCGAAACAAAATAATTTTCAAAAATTTTAATTTGGAATTAGTCTGAGATAAATTACAAACAAATCGGTGTATAAAAGATTCCAATGCGGCCAGTACTAGTAGTAGTAGTAGTAGTAGTAGTAGTAGTAGTAGTAGTAGTAGTAGTTATTTAATTGAGTATGAAATATCCCTAGACCGTGTTGATGATATTAAAATAATAAAAAATAAAACAAAATTCTTCCATCAGTTGCAGTTCTTTTTTACATGCAACTGCACACAATGCCACAATAATGGGC
This sequence comes from Cosmia trapezina, assembly GCA_905163495.3. Taxonomy (NCBI): domain Eukaryota; kingdom Metazoa; phylum Arthropoda; class Insecta; order Lepidoptera; family Noctuidae; genus Cosmia; species Cosmia trapezina. The sequence goes on along the minus strand of LR991046.1, from coordinate 6,630,433 downwards.
AGTCAATTCTGGCAGCCACAATGCTAAGAATGTTGTTGCCACTGCCGCGCGCACGACTTAGCAACGATGCGGCTCTCTTTCTGAGGATGGCATGGAAGCCATGGGTTATTCCCGCTCGGTAACACCCTTTCGGCAACACTGTTGACGATCGGGAAAAAAAAGTTTCGTTCGTTCACAGTGTTGACGAACGCTACTTATTATTTCGGGTAATTCCCGTCCGGTAACACCTTTCGTTCCTGTCGTCAACACTGTTGACGATCGGGAAAAAAAAGTTTCGTTCGTTCGCAGTGTCCATGAATGCTGGTTTATATTTTTAAAATATGGAAATAAAATAAAACATGTCATGGATTTTCAAATGTTTAATTACGACAAAAGTCTAGTTTAATTGATAAAAAATGTTGGATGTTGTTCCATTTGTAGAATTTAAGTTAGTAGATTGCAAACTTCCCTTTGCAGCAGGCAGGTATAGCGATGCCGCGCCGGTAGCCGGTAACAGTAGGTAAAATAAACAATAGATTCGCACACTACCCCCGACCGCCCTATTCAGCCGCATCAGCATCTTAAAGGCATTGTCGTATTGAACGCGCAGGGCGTTGATTGCCTTCTGCGTATATTTGACCCATAGATGCACGTATAAAAAGATTGGCAATACGCCCGAAACAATGTAACCTTTACTGCTTTACTGCAGCGTGCAAATCTACGAGCCAACATATTGCATCGGACAGCCAACGCCCTGCGCTCCTTGTCAATATCCTCATAGTCTGAGAGGTCATCCGAGACCCAGTGGCCCAGGTATTTGAATCGCAAAACTCTGGGTAAAGGAACACCGTCTATGAGCACGGGTGGTACGTGTGCGACCTCATGACCTGGTGATTGGAACACCAAAAGCTCGCTTTTCTTTACATTATTATTATTATTAGTATTTTGTCTTTGACAATTCTCGGGACCCTGGAGTCCCGGACCTTTAGAAGGCGTACGAGGGGCCAAAGCCAACTCGCAGAGGCCCGTTAAACGCTTTCAATGAAATGAGGCACTAACCGACGATTATCCCTGCACGCACTATGCAAGTGCACCCAAGGACAACCCCCGGTTGGTGCAGGACTATTACAGTATATGGAAATAAAGAGATTGGACTATGGATTTGAGTGGCTAAAGTGGACTGGTTGCCTAGAACTATGAAAGGATTATGGCCCCTGCCGGATCAATGTTTTGTAATACACGGATAAAATGGCAGGGGGTGACTTGCACACACAATAATGGGCCCCCGAAAAGGTCGCTAGCACATAGTGTCGTAGCGGCAAGGGGGCAACATGTCCTGAGGTGCTTGTGAGGAGTGGAGAGGTATCCCACGGTTCTCAGAACAATCCCAGAGCCCGGAAGATGGTCAAGATCCCTACAAACACTTACTGGAATACTTCCTTCCTCCGAGCACGTTTGCTCTTGCGAATTCCCACTCAAACCGGCCAATAAAGGCAAGAAAGAGGTGGGAGCTCTGTTCCTCGTCAGTGTTCACTCCAGCCGGCCAATAAAGGCAAGCGAGAGGTGAGGAACAAGACTTCTCCCGGGAGATAGGGTCCGTGGGGTCGCTACTGCCCAACAGCGCGCCACACGCTGCCCTGCGGGTTTCTGTATCTCTCTTGGTCTGGCTCCTCATCCTAGACCTGTTCCGGCAAAGCGAACTCCACCGGCACAGACCTAAAATTCGGAGCGCGCAAGCCCCACCACGACGTCAACGTAGAGATACTGCGGTGGGGTTATTATTATTATTGTCTTTGACATATCTCGGGACCCTGGGGTCCCGGACCTTTGGAAGGCGTATGAGGGGCCGAAGCCAACTCGCAGAGGCCCCTTAGAAATTTTAAATGACGAGGCGGCACCAGCCGACGATTATCCCTGTATGCACTATGCATGTGCACCCAAGGACAACCCCCGGTTGGTGCAGGACTATTGCAGAACATGGATACAAAACATATTGGGCTATGGATTTGGGTGGTTGTGGACTGGTTACCTAAAACTAAAACTATGAACTGTCTATGGCCCCTGCCGGATCAATGTTTTATAATACACGGATAAAATGGCAGGGGGTGACTTGCACACTCAATAATGGGCCCCCGAAAACGGTCGCTAGCACATAGTGTCGTAGCGGCAAGGGGGCAACATGTCCTGAGGTGCTTGTGAGGAGTGGAGAGGTATCCCACGGTTCTCAGAATAATCCCAGAGCCCGGAAGATGGTCAAGATCCCTACAAACACTTACTGGAATACTTCCTTCCTCCGAGCACGTTTGCTCTTGCGAATCTCCACTCAAGCCAGCCAATAAAGGCAAGAATGAGGTGGGAGCTCTGTTCCCGTCAGTGTTCACTCCAGCCGGCCAATAAAGGCAAGCCAGAGATGAGGAACAAGACTACTCCCGGGAGATAGGGTCCGTGGGGTCGCTACTGCCCAACATCTCGCCACATGCTGCCCTGCGGGTTTCTGTATCTCTCTTGGTCTGGCTCTTCACCCTAGACCTGTGTCGGCAAAGTGAACTCTACTGGCACAGGCCCAGAGTTCGGAGCGCGCAAGCCCCACCACGACGTCAACGTAGAGATACGGCGGTGGGGTTATTATTATTATTTATTAATCAGACAACTTGATCCACATTAAAAAAAAAACAACAAAAATACTTACAAGACTAGATGTTAGTAAACAATTTAACTTATTTGCTATGTTAGTACTTAAATTCTACTACAGACAAGGTGGTTTTTATAAGATGCCTCATTATGGGGCTTTCGTCAGGCCCATCAGCAATCGCTTTCAGGAGGCTGTTGCCACTGTCCCGCAATCTTGCCAGAAGAGATGCATTCTTTTTGCGTACTACAGCTGAGAAGCTATCTACTCTGGCTCGAGCAAACATTGCAGATGCGCTACAATAACGTGGCAGCCGCAACAGCGCCCTGAAAGCGTTGTTGTATTGAACACGCTACGCATTGGCGGCACGTTTAGTACTGCTGATCCATAGAGCGCTCGAGTACAGGGATGTACAGTATGCTTTAAAAAGCGTGATTTTGACTGCATCTGTACATCGCGTAAACCTACGGGCCAGCATATTCCCCCGCACCGCCAATGCCCTGCGTTCCCGCTCAACATCTGCATCGTCTTTAAGGTCGTCAGCAACGACATGTCCAAGGTATTTGAATTGGTGTACCAGACGAATCGCGACGTCGTTAATTTTAATTGGTGGTACATTATCTGGACACTTCTTGCCAACAGCCTTAAACACCATGAGTTCCGACTTATTTACATTATAAAGTAACCCATGGCTGGCAGCATAGTTCTCACATATTTTAACCAATTTTCTGAGTGCACTGACCGAGGGAGCCAGCAGGACCATATCATCGGCGTAGCTTATGTTGTTAAAACACAACCCGTCAACATAGCAGCCCACATGCGCACCGCTGAGTTCCTCGATCAATGCATTCACATATAGATTAAAAAGGTTAGGGGAGGTTAAGCCCCCCTGCCTGACGCCACATTCCAACCTGTATGGCAACGAGAACTCACCTCCCCACCTTACAATGTTTGTTTGGTTGCCGTACCAGTATCTAAAAACGTTCAACAATTCGTTGGGGACACCTATCGCTTTTAGCTTACTCCAAAGGATGTCGTATGAGACCCGGTCGAATGCCTTGGAAAGATCCATAAACGCCCCATAAACTGGTGTACTCCTGCTAGTGTAGTACTTGACAGTGTGCTTAAGGCAAGCGATTGCACTTTCGGTGAATAAACCAGGCCGAAACCCGAACTGTGCATCGCGCAACCGCAAATGTTTCTCCAGCTGTACGTTCAGCACACTGTCAAAAACTTTAGCCACAACAGTTGCCAAAGAGATGGGTCTATAATTCGACCCATCTGATGCGTCTCCAGTTTTGTTTTTAATTACTGGTACGACCACCGTTTTCATCATACTGTCAGGCAGATGAGAGTGCGCGATACACAAATTGAACAGTAATGCCAAAACCCTAGGTAAGTGGAAACCAGCATGCTGTAAATGCTCGATACTGAGACCATCGTGACCAGAGCATCGTGACATTATACCTGAGCCCATGGGCCCCGGCATATTCCACACATATAGCGAGGAGTTTCCGAACGGCGCTTATAGAGGGGCCCAGCAACACCATATCGTCTGCATAACTGATGTTGTTGACGAATTTTCCGTCTATAGAGCAGCCAACTTTGGTGTTGCTGAGTCTCTCGATGAGTCCGTTTACGTACAGATTGAAGAGACGAGGCGAGGTTAAACCTCCGTGCCTTACTCCACACCTCACCCTGTATGCATCGGAGATCGCGCCCGCCCACTTTACAACGTTAACTTGGTTGTTGTACCAATAATCAAAAATGTGAACGACTTCTTCTGGGAGGCTAGTTTCTGTCCTCATTTTGTGCCATAGCACATCATAGGACACCAAATCGAAAGCTTTCGATAGGTCTAAAAAACAGGCGTAGACCGGAGTCTTTCTATCAGTATAAAATCGCGGCGGGATTTTATTGCGCACTGGATTTTCAACTCTCTGCTTAACGCCGGGAGTTGAAAATCCAACAGTGTTTTTCGTCGCGCTGGGTTGCACTCTGTTTTTGTTAGGTTGGATTCTCAACGCTCGGCTCAACAACGAGAGTTGAAAATCCAGTGCGCGATAAAATCCCGCCGCGATTTTATTAAGCTCGTGAGAACGCCGACTTAAGGTCTAAAAAGTCTTCTCGACAACGTAAACGACGCAATGAATATTGTTGAACTGTCAAAATGAAACCGATTCCGATTGATAGTGTGCAACTCAATTAAGATGCTGGTTGACACCATTTCGATTCTGTCTTCCTGAAAATCATTTTTTTTTTATCATAAATAGGTACCTAATACCTACTGAAGGGAGATGTTTTAAAATTAACTTTTTAACTTGCTGGTAGAACCTACTCAAGAGCCAACCACCAGCCTTAATCAAAATACCTTCAGCTAACTCAGTCTGTCAAAGTCCACTGCTGGACATGAGCGTCTCCTAAGTCCCGGTGACTGACGGGATGCAGAAGGAAGGCGGAGAACCAGCTGGACAAAACTAGGTACAATTTTTACTACAGGCCAGGTAGGGAGAAGGACCAAGCAATATCTGTCATCATCTGCCTAGCTGTTTCTCAAGTATGTTGAGGTCTGCTTCCAATCTAACCGGATGCACCTGAATACCAGTACCTTTTTTACATGGAACGACTGCCTGTCTGACCTACACAACCCAGTTACTGGGCAATACTGGATCCGCGGATTCCGCCTCAGTTTCGTCGCTGCGACCAAGTATTTCTAAACTAAGTAACAAACAAATATTGCAAGTTGAATAAAAGCTTTTAAAAAATATTCGAAAGTATCGAAAATTATTCTTTATAGAAAAAAACAAGTACGGTATAGGTATACGAGAGTTCAGCGCGTGTGTCCCCTTTCCCGATTGTTGGCTTAGCGTCGCGTCGACACGCCAACAGACGGTCTGACCCGCCGCTAAAGATGTTTCACATACATCAAATCAAAGACTGTCTTTTAAAATTAAGGAACCTAATATATGTGTTGTTTCCAATGGGGCGGTACGGGCAAAGCTAATTACAGATGGCACCATCATCGCTAGTGCTTGTCAGCTGTCTATCTGTTGACGGTTGTCAAGGAAACCCGCTCTCAGTACAAAACAATATAGTACGGAAGGTGGCGTTAGTTTGAAAAAATAATTTTATACCGGCTGAAAATCATACCAAAAATAGTTTTTCCTTAGTGCATATGAGATCTGAGGGTCGGCTGCTCCAATAGTGGGGGAGTCTAAAGTTAGAGCATGTCAAAGTTGTAAAAAAAAACCTTATGAAAAAAGGAATTTCATACCGAGCCAAAACCGGGATGGTTTTTGGGATAATCTTCAACCCAAAACAAATAGTCAGTCGCGTAAATGAAATTGATTGTTGCGATGACAAATCAGGGCTAAATTCGAAGCTATGGGTTAAAGCGGTAAAACAAACCATGACCTCAATGAATGATGTCAGCTATTGACCTGAGAATTTTCTAACGCGTCCAGTGATATACAATATTTTAAAAAATTGCATTTTTTTTGCTTAATTCGTATCAAATAATGGAATTTTAAATTAATAATAGGAAAAAAACAATATTACTACATACGTTTACCATTCTCAATAGACTTTTGGAAATGGAACGCGTCGGAATCGGAACGCGTTTTACACACGTTTCGTTATAAAGAATACGAAAAACTTGTTCGTTCGTCATGTGGTTAATGAATGTTTAAATAACCAATTGGTATTTTTTCTTTACATTACTTTTATGAATAGGTAATATGATTTTTACGCGCAAAACGAACTTCTAGAACGCAACCTTAAGTGAATGACAGGCTGTTATTACGTTTATATTACGTTTTGCAGGTGTGCGATTTTTTGGATTTTCTGATACACTTATAACTTCTGCATTTTTCACGGACTTTGATACCTACCGAAAGTGCTTTTTGAACAGGATCCAAGACGTCATCGCTCTTGTTGGAAAGCGTTATGGAGCCTTCTACGAGATTGATTTATATAAACTGCAACATTATATGCGTTATTACGCCCTTCAGCTTGATAGCAGAGTCATCGCTAATTAGCACTTCGATATCTCCAGTAATAGTAAGTATAATAACTGTTACGGACAATGCGTAATTTAAGGGTTATTAAAAGTTTATTAAAAGTTAAATCGATGCTGCTTGCCGCGTACCTAAAGAAATAGCGAGTACGTCTGTAACTTCGCTATGTACATTGAAAAACATGCGTTGTCTATTTTATAACGGGAAGAGATATAGTCTTGTCCATCGATATTATCAACTATTAGTTATCTTTCCTACTATATACGGATCAGATACATAAGATCCTTGTATGGTTTTGGCAGAAGCTTGAGAAATACATAAGGAAGTACATGGTTTCTCAGATTTGGAAATTTTTTGTATTAAAAGTGAGCTATGATATTGGTGAAGATAAATGTTGTAAAAAATAGCCACTAAAGAGCTATATATTTAAACCAATAATAGAAAAGCTTGAGCCAGTTGCGCTCTGCGTGTCAGAATGCGATGCGCGCGCATGTAAAAATTAGGCGCCGAAATGTTCAGAGCGCGCTTGCCTATAAATACAGGGACCGCCCACTCACCGGTACTCAGTGGTGAAACAAACTTCGGACACGAACGATCAAGCGTTGGCACTCCTAACTTCTCGCGGCAGCCTAGCCTAGAATCTCTCTCCTTGAGCATTAAGAGCTCGAAGTAGTAATTTACTGAAGAAAGAAAAACGTAACGAGTCCGTTGTTTAGTGCGCAGTATATTTTTATGTTTTACAGGTTTTTAAAAGTTGTGTAATATGTGTTAAAGAAAAATATAGTGGCATGTGCCTTTCAATGGACCACGGCGTTTATTTCAAATTTCCCTACTGTCCCCTACAGTAGAAGCGTGGTCCTTCGTAGCCGGGTAATAAATCGGCATTGCGTCTTAGGGGAGACGTGAAGAATTCAAGAGAGAAAAATCGGCGGTCGTATTGCTTGCAAATGCGAAGAGGAACTATTCAAGATTACGTTGCAAGTCACGTTGAGAAGAAGATACCTTTGCCTGTTCAAGAAAGAAAAGGAACACAGGAACGCAGCAAAACCGACCCAGTAGGTGCTAGGATTTTTTGAAGGTAAGCAGTGTCATCCCGTCGTGTGCTTCGAGCCGCCCGCATCGTGTGTGTCATCCCGTCGTGTGCTTCGAGCCACCGCATCGTGACGTATCGTGTCGCATCGTGTGTCGTCGTGTTCGCCGTGTTCTTTCACCACTGAGTCACAACGGGCTCGCTGGCGTTCTTCTTAAGCGGGTGTACCGCGGCTCAGTCTCTTGCCACCTAACGGTGTCAAAGGCTTGAGTTAACGCCGTTCCAAGGCGGTGTGACAACTTGTGCGCTGTCACCAACCTCGTGTATTTCTCGCGCCTTTTTCAAGGCGTCGCGCTGGTTGAAGAGCACTACTACGCCTGTAAGGTTGTGTGCGGTGTGTGGGCCCCACTGTAGGCACTGCCGAGGCGGCCGGTCGTTCCCACCGGTTGCTGAGCGCCGCGCAGCGTACACAGCTCTCTGCAGGGTAGTTCCCACCCATCCTTTCCTGCACATATTCCATCCCTATCAGAGCATATCCCGCTCAACGGGCCCTCTGGTAGGTCTGCTAGGGCTGCTAGGGAAGTTAGGGTGCCATTATTAGGGAAGAAGATGCCAGCAGAAACAAGAAGCCAGAAGAACGGAGCTAAATACACACGGGATTTACGTGTATTTGAAGAACCCCCCGCGTCCCCGTCGTCCCGCGCAACAGCTACAATTGAAACGAATATTCGCGTCGCGTCCGAGATTCGCGCGTCCGTACCAGTCTCTGCAACAGTGCCAATGAACGCGCCCGAGTACACTACGATGGATACTATAACGTCGTCCGCCGCCGCCGCCGCCGCCGCTACCGCGACCGCGCCAGCCGTCGATAGAAGAAATAGTAGGTCGCCGGTACAGTCAGTCCGGTCACAACAATCCACCTCTAGTGCAATACTGCGCATACGGCAAGCAGAGTACGATGCCGAGGAGCGTCTCGCCGCGATACGCCGCAAGGAGTTGCAGCTCGAAGCTGAGTTAGTAAAGAAGCGACTAGCAATAGAAGTAGCTACTATACGTGAAGAAACAGATAGGGATAGTGATATCGCGCCGCACGCTATAAACGAGGATCGCCGCGTTTCCGACTGGCTACAATGCTCACAACCAAGGGTGGGAGAGACACCGTTCGATCCGACGTCGTCAGCGATACGCCTGCCGCCCGTGTTCGACATATGGGGGGAGGAAGATAGGCACGAACAAGACAGGCGTGAAAAAGATAGGGAAGATACGCGACCGCGTGTAACGTACCAATTGACGGACCCAACACGCACGTATCAGCGGACGGAAGAAGCACCTCGTGTCAGTCATCAGGAGACGGCACGACCTGTGTCGCCCGTGCCTCCACGGTCGAAAGGATCGGATATCGATAAACTCGCAGAGGCTATTGATAAAATAGCGCGTTGCCGGCAACCGTCGCGGCAAGCACAAGAACTACCTACGTTTTCCGGAGCGCCACACGAGTGGCTATTGTTCAAGACAGCGATGCGCGATTCGACTCATACGTATGAGTTCTCGCGATCCGAGAACTTAGCGCGCCTGCGTAACAGCCTTAAGGGCGAAGCAAAGGAGACCGTGTCCGCGCTACTTTACACAGCTGCTGACCCCGCTATGATCATGCACACACTTGAACAATGTTACGGTCGACCGGAAATAATTATCGACAAAGCGCTCGACGACTTACGTAGATTACCGCGACCCGGAAATTCAGCGGCCGAGCTAAACGCGTTCGCTATCAAGCTGCAAAATATCGTCAGCGTACTTATGTGTCTCGACGACAGAGGATATTTACATAACCCGATGTTAGCTAGATACGTTGTAGACAAACTGAGCCCGCACATGCGTGCGAGATGGTGCGACTACGCCCAAGATAATGGCAGCCGAGCAGAGCCGGACATCGTCACACTATCACGCTACCTGATGCGAGAAGCGGACCGGGCAGTGAGATTCGCGTACTCTACTATTGCACCTAGTACAACAAAGGACACAGCGCGACAGCAAGCTACCGCTCGAACGCAAGGCGCGATAGGTAAACAAGGCAGACGCGTACCCGCAACGTATACGGCGGCAGAACAATCCAACGAAAAGAAGAAGGGAATATGCTTGTGTTGTGGGCGGGAACATGTCACAACAAGCTGTAAGCAACTCGACGCCATGACGTTAGACGATCGTTGGAAATGGGCAAAAGCAACCGGGGTTTGCTTCCGATGCCTAGCAAATAAGCATCGTCGATTCAGATGTACTGCAAAGAAGTGTGGAGTAGAAGAATGTCGTAGACCGCATCATAGGCTTCTCCACGCCGCCAGCAGATCGTTGGACACCGGGGACATAGCAGCGAGCTGCAGCAAAGAAGAATCGGCGACCACCGCCTCTGCTCACGTTGAAAACGAAGTAGGCGTGGTATTATTAAAAATATGTCCAGTATCGTTACGCGGCCCGCAAGGAAAAGGGTAGACACATACGCGTTGCTAGATGAAGGCTCTACCATAACCTTACTGGACGACCAATTAGCTGGCGAAATAGGGGCTATTGGTCAGAAACGTATGTTGCGTGTGCACGGAATTAATGCCACACAACAAGAGGATGAAAGCCGCTGCGTCGAGATAGATATAAAGGGAAAACGTACGGATTTCTATAACATACACGCGCGTACTGTTAAAAATTTAAACATAACCAGTCAGTCGATAACATCGAGTTATTTGAAGCATGAACACTTGAAGCAACTGTCTCGTAGCGACGTGTGCTACAACGACGCGAAGCCACGCCTACTTATAGGCGCCGATAATTGGCATTTAATAGTATCGCGGACGTTGCTTACCGGCCGTAAGAATGAACCGGCCGCCTCGTTGACCCAGCTGGGGTGGGTGGTACACGGTACAGTGCCCCGTACTATAACAGAGTGCGCAGCCACTGGCAGCGATGTTGTGTTGCACGTGCATTCACAAAATAGTCATGGAGACAGCGAAGAGTTAAAGGACCTCATCACATCGCATTTTTCTATAGACGCTCTGGGGATCGCCAACCAGCCGAGACCAGTGCTGGCGGACGAACGGGCGAAGGACATTTTCATGAAAACGGCTCGACTGATTAACGGCCGTTATGAAGTAGGCTTGCCTTGGTGTAGAGATAAACCTTGTTTACCACCAAGCTACGACATGGCCTTCCGTCGATTGAAGACGATGGAACGGAAGATGGACAAATGTCAAGAATTTAAAAATGCATACGTGTCACAGATTAATAATCTTATTTCAAAAGGCTACGCCGTCAAAGTCGCTGAGAGCGATAGCGTGAAGAGCGATTCACCGGAGTGGTACCTACCTCACTTCGCGGTCACTAACCCGAATAAACCGGGAAAAGTTAGACTCGTATTTGACGCGGCAGCGACATCTGGAGGGAAGTGTCTGAACGACGAGCTACTCGCGGGACCCGATTTGTTGAACACTCTCTATGGCGTATTGTTTAGATTTCGTGAGAGGCCGATTGCCCTCACAGCGGACATACGGGAGATGTTTCTTAGAATCAAGATACGCCCGGAAGATAGAAGATCACAGCGATTTCTATGGCGCGGCGACAGTCGATGTGCTTCCCCAATCAAGTACGAGATGGCGTCAATGATCTTCGGTGCTAGAAGCTCACCTTTTCTAGCGCACAGCGTACGCGACAGAAATGCGGATGATTGCCGAGAAAGTCACCCACACGCGCTGTACGCAATAAAAAGGGCGCATTATATGGATGACTGGGTAGATAGTTATGAGAACGTAGAGTGCGCCGCCCAAGCGATAAAGGAAGTAACTGCCGTACACGCCCGCGCCGGTTTCGAGTTAGCAGGTTGGCATTCAAATCACGACAACCTACTACGCGGATTATGTGAACCAGACGATTCTAGTTTGCCTAAAGAGATTGGATCGAACGCGCATCCCTACGGGAAAACGTTAGGTATAATGTGGTTACCTACCACTGATGAGTTCGCCTTCAATACTACATTGCCACGCGTACCCGCCGACGTAAAGACGGGCGAACGTACGCCAACTAAAAGAGAGACATTAGCTACAGTAATGTCAATTTTTGACCCACTGGGTCTGCTTAGCCCCTATACGATTACCGCAAAGATAATGCTACAAGATCTGTGGCGTAAGCAAACTGGTTGGGACGAACCTTTACCCGTCGAAGAAGCGGTCGTATTTGAAGAATGGCTACAAGATTTAAAGTACGTAGAAAAGCTACGTTTACCAAGATATTACGCTATGGACACAGTAATGAGTAGGTCATTACATATCTTCGTTGACGCGAGTGAACAAGCATATGCCGCTGCTGTTTATTTACGTTTGGAAACGTCGAACGGAAAAATAATAATTACGCTCGTAGCGGGAAAATCGAAAGTTGCACCGATGAAATCGCAGAGGATACCGCGTTTAGAACTACAGGCTTGCCTAGTAGGCGCGAGGTTAGCTGACGCAGTTAAGCGTGAACATCGTTTTGAACCAATGCAACTTACGTGCTGGAGCGATTCGAAAACCGCCCTGCACTGGATTAGGAATGAATCAGCTAGATATACGCCGTACGTCGCGCATAGATTGAGAGAAATATGCGAACTCACGCACTCAAATCAGTGGAGGTGGGTACCCACCGCGGACAACGGCGACACGACGCGACACGGTCAGGCATGACGCAGATCACCAAAGACAGCAGATGGTACCTGGGTCCGCTTTTCCTGTACGGACCAGAAAACACCTGGCCAACGGAGACCGCACAGGAGGAGTGCGCACAGGAGGTCGTCACACTTACGTTTCAAGCCGCCAGTCTGATCGTTATGACACGTTTTTCGTCTTACGAACGGCTACTACGCACTGTAGCTTACGTACTTTTATTCGTAGACAAGTGTCGTCGACGTGCTACGTCACTAGAGTTACGTCATAAGCAGAAGGCCGAGTTGATACTGATTAGAGAAGCACAAAGAGATAGTTTCCCACATGAAATGGCCAGGCTCACAGCAGGCAAACAAGTAGAAAGAAGTAGTCGTTTACACAAACTAGACCCACTGCTCCACGAGGGAATTATCAAATTGAATGGTAGAATAAACGCGGCTAACGTTCCAGAAGATCGTAAACAACCACCTATTTTGCACGGAAATCACGCACTCGCACGTGTATTTTTACGTCAATTACACGAAAAAGACCACCACGCAGGCCGCGAGTACATTGTTAACAAGGCGAGAGAACGTTACTGGATACTCCAATTAAGATCAACGGTGCGAACAATTATTAAAAACTGCGCGGTATGTAGACGTCGCCGGACAGCGCCCTCTGTGCCCGTAAAAGGTAACTTACCTACAGAGCGGCTGGAAACACACTCGCGTCCATTCACTCGCTGCGGAGTGGATTGCTTCGGTCCCATGACAATTACTATCGGAAGGCGCCATGAAAAACGATGGGGACTTCTATTTACTTGCCTAGTTTTATTTTTATTTTTTTATTTAAAAAGGTACACCAACAGCTTCTGTATACAACACATCAAATAATAGTAGCTAAAAAGTAATAGGCTTATACAGTTGCCAATAACAGGTGAACCAACATTCTCAAATACAATGATAACAGGTAAAAACGAAAAGTATAAAAATTAAGTTACTAGTTACTCGGGCAATACATATCGAGTTGTTGCCGACTTTAAACGTTGACTCTGCCATTATGGCAATTAGAAGGATGGCAGCCCGTCGCGGCTGGCCAAGGACGATAATGTCCGATAACGGAACTAACTTCCGTGGTGCCGACACTGAATTACAGCAAGCATATAAGCAGTGGTCGAACGCGCTCAGTGACTTCGCTATCACGCAGAACATGGAATGGCGGTTCATTGACCCCGGGGCGCCGAACCAAGGGGGAGCGTGGGAACGCTTAATACGAAGTGTGAAGGCATCTCTAGCGGTGGTCTTGAAAGAACGATCACCGAGGGAGGAGATACTCGCTACCCTATTAACAGAGATAGAGCATACCGTCAACTCGCGACCGCTTACACACGTTAGCATCGAGCCAGACGACGAGGAAGCACTTACGCCCAATCATTTTTTATTAGGCACGGCTACAGGCCTACCCACCACCGGACAATGCGATGTAGCGGATAGACGGACGTGGCGCGTGACGCAGGCGTTGGCGGATAAGTTCTGGATCCGCTGGATGAATGAATATTTACCAACTTTGACACCACGCGGCGACGCACGGGACTCGCGCCCACCGATATCACCAGGAAACATTGTCGTTATCGCGGACGGTCAACTGCCGCGAAACATATGGCCATACGGAAAGATTATAAAAACAATAGAAGGCCCGGACGGCGTCGTACGTAGCGCCGAGGTACGGACGCGCGGAGGCGTATTCAGACGACCAGTAAGAAGACTCATTGTCCTCGCCGATGGTAAAGAGGCTCGCCAGCTACGCCAGGGGGAGACTGTTACGGACAATGCGTAATTTAAGGGTTTATTAAAAGTTTATTAAAAGTTAAATCGATGCTGCTTGCCGCGTACCTAAAGAAATAGCGAGTACGTCTGTAACTTCGCTATGTACATTGAAAAACATGCGTTGTCTATTTTATAACGGGAAGAGATATAGTCTTGTCCATCGATATTATCAACTATTAGTTATCTTTCCTACTATATACGGATCAGATACATAAGATCCTTGTATGGTTTTGGCAGAAGCTTGAGAAATACATAAGGAAGTACATGGTTTCTCAGATTTGGAAAAATTTTTGTATTAAAAGTGAGCTATGCTATTGGTGAAGATAAATGTTGTAAAAAATAGCCCCTAAAGAGCTATATATTTAAACCAATAATAGAAAAGCTTGAGCCAGCTGCGCTCTGCGTGTCAGAATGCGATGCGCGCGCATGTAAAAATTAGGCGCCGAAATGTTCAGAGCGCGCTTGCCTATAAATACAGGGACCGCCCACTCACCGGTACTCGGATTCGCCCGTGGCCCGAGCTGCACGCGTCCTACCCACACGTGTTAGTTTTTATTTTTTCTGCGCGGACCGCCAAATTTTTATCTTTCTCTCTGTGTTCACACAAATAACCGAGCCGGCATTTGTGTGCACACAGGGGGGAGGCACCGTGCTGCCCGGTGGGTTCGCCCACTGTCGCGGTCGCGGAGGCCACACCCATCACCATGCCGAAGCCCGGCAAGCGCGGCTCGTTAGGCCGCGGTGCCGGGTCCCCAGAAGCCCAGCCGGCGTTGGACCGGGCGACGTCGTTGCCAAATATTGGCGACGCGGTGTCCGGTGCGCCGCCAGCAGGGCCAGCCCAGCTGAAGAAAAAAGAGAGAGGAAGAGGGGGGGGAACGAGTGCCGCTGTAGCTGCCGGTCCACCGACGGCGCCGGCACCTGCGCGCGCTGCGCCGCTGCCGTCGTCGAGTCGACATCAAGCGGTACCCATCCGCCCCGCTGCTTTCCGCCCGGTGCCTATTCAGACCCCGGGGCCCGCCGCGAGCACTAGCCGCGCGCCGGCCGCGCGCGCCGCGGCGCCAACCGTGCGCGATACCGCCGCGATGCGCAACCCTGCGCCCGCCGCGCGCGCCGCCGCGCTGCCCGTGTGCGCCGCACCGTCCGCACCAACCGTGCGCTCCCGCGTACCCCCTGCGCGCTCCGCTGCGCCGCCGCCGCGATTCGCGTCACCGCCCGCGCCCCCAGGGGCAGCGCCCAAAGCCGTGCCCGCGTCGCGCACCGCGGCGCCCGGTCCCCGCTTCTCGCTGGCGGGACCGGCGTCGGCCGCGAAAAGTGAAGTGACAAGTGCAGTGCGGTGTTCACCAGGGGCGCCCGCCTCACCGGCGCCCCCTCGTACCTCCGCCTACGACTCGCCAGCTATGCTGTCGGCATGCTCGTCTCGCGCGGGTTCGAGCATGTCATTAGCATCAGTGTGTTCGGTCGCGTCCGGTCGCGGCGACGTGTCTCCGGATACGACGCCGCGATCCGGGCAGCGGCCCCCCGTGGGAGGAGCCGCAACCGAAACCCCCAAGAAGATGACGACACCACCGCAGCCGCTGGGATTCGGGTTTGAATTCCGACTGGAGCCCCAGCCACAGCGAAAGGTGCCAAGGAGAAGGAGGTCGTCGGAATCCGAGGTGGAGGGGGGGAAGCGGACATGCTTCGAGCTGCTCGCGTCGCCAACTTTTGCTGACGCGGTGCGCCGCTCGCCACCACGCTCACCGTCACCGACACCCACGACGAGTACCGCTGGGGTAAGTGCTTCAAATTTACCCCCTGCCCCCCCTGCGAATAACGCACCCCCTGCTACCGTCCCTGCCGCCACTAAGACGGCAACGACGAAAACAAAGAAGCCCCGCTATCCTCCGCTGGTAGTTGAGAAGCTTCCTTATTGGGCCACCCACTTCCGGGCCATCGCCGCGAAGCTGGGCCGGCCACCCAATGCCCGTCCATATGGGGCGGGTGTTCGATTCACCCCCGAAACCGAGGACGAATATAGGCTGGTCCAGCGATACCTAGTCGCACTGGAGAAAGAGAGCGGCATACCGTGGTTCGCCTACTCTCTACCAGCGGAGAAGGACCTAAAGGTAGCCATTAAGGGCCTACCAGCGGATACAGACCCGAAGGAGATAGAGGAGGAGCTCCGGACGCTGGGATACCAGCCGGTGTACGTGCGCCACATTAAGGGGGCGCAAGGAAGACCCGGCTGCGTGTTCCACGCAATTGTCAAGAAGACCCCAGACGTCCGGGCCATCTATGACACCACCGTGTTCATGTACATGCGGGGTGTCAAGATAGAGGCTTGGAGGGGCAAACGAGGCCCAGCCCAGTGCCACCGGTGCCAGCAGTTTAGGCACAGCTCTCACCACTGTCACCGCCCGCTCGCTTGTGTGCGGTGCGGGGAGGAGCACGCGGCACGAGATTGCCCACGCCCGCGGGAAGAAGCGGCCACCTGCGCGAACTGCGGTGGCCCGCACCCCGCGTGCAACATAAAGTGCCCCGTGTTCCAACACGAGATAAGGAACAAGCGGGCGGGGACCGCCGCCATCACGACCAAGGCGCGCCGGCCCAATGCGGCCACCGAAAGGCCGCAAGTGATACAGGAAGAGGCCCAAGAGGGTACGTCGTTGATGGCGGCGGCCAATGGGCCTACAGAGCGCAACCAAGCCTCCTCCTCAGGGCGGAGGAAGAAGAGACGCGGGGGTAAGGGAAGAGGCAAGAAGCCGACCCCCCCCCCCCCCCGGCGACACAGGAAAAAGTCCCGAAGGCCGACCCTGCCTCAAGCGGGGCGCAGGCTGTGAACACTACCGAAACTACAGCTAGCGCCGGCATAGCGCAGCGGAAGATTTTGGAACATAGAAAGTTCACGAAAGAGACGAGTGGTGGCGCTGCCGGCGCCAAAGCCACAACAACATCCAAGAAGGATTTCACAGCCTGCGCCATCAGACTTCTGATGGACCTGATTAAGGCAATTAGGCAGGGTCAAGATGTGGAGACGGTCATCCTCGATGGCCTGGCCACCCTTCTAGCACTCTATAATGGCTAGGCCATTGAGGGTGATACACTGGAACGCCCGCGGCCTTAGGGACAAGGTCGCCCCCCTCCGCCACCTCCTTCGGGAACAAGATATCGACGTGGCGCTCATAAGCGAGACGCTCCTGGGACCCGAAGATAGGGTTAGGGTCCCGGGTTACCTCGTCTACAGGAAGGATGAAAGGTCGGCTCAGAACGTCCGCTACCGTGGTCAGGCAACAATAGTGAGGCGAAGGGTCGTCCACCAAGAACTCCCCTTGTCGTCGCTCAGCTCTTTTTACGCGCTGGGTGTACAGCTACACATAGCCGGCGAGGACATCAACTTATACGCTTGCTACAAGCCGCCCGCGACTCACCTAGACCTATCGGAGTTGCGGGCCCTTTTATGCACATCACAGAGGGCAACCATCCTCGCCGGTGACTTCAATTGTAAGCACCCAGCGTGGAACTCATCCAACACGAATACCGAGGGGAGACGGCTCTTCGCGGACGCTGAAGCCTTCGGCTATACGGTGTCCGGCCCAGAGACGCCCACCCACTATCCGGACACCCACACATACATGCCGGACGTGCTGGACATCGTAGTCCACCGAGGGCTACAAGGCCAGATCACGCAGCAAGTGATAGACGACGAGTTACAGTCGGACCATCAGCCAGTACTCGTCGTCCTATCGGGTATGCCGACCCGACTGAAGCCCATAGCGCCACGTCGATTAACGGACTGGACTATTTTCCAGGAGAAGTTAGAGACCACCACGCCGACTCGGCCTATCGTTACCTCCGCGGACGTTGACCAGACAGCGAATGACGTCACTGCTTGCATCCAGAGCGCCTTAGAAGCGGCGACTACTACGCAGCCGCAGGGGAGAGTGCTATTGCCGCCCCTGCCGACCCACCTTAAAGCGATGATCGCCGTGAAGAGGCGCCTTCGCAAGCAGTGGCAACAACTTAGATGCCCTACTTTAAAAACACAGCTCAATCGTCTCGCGGAGAAGGTGAAGGCCGAGCTTAAAGCTCAGGCCGCCGCGGACTGGGAGGAACGAATAGACGCCTGCACAGACAGCTGGCCGTCTGTCTACAAACTTTGCCGCCAGCTGACGAATACCCCAGCCCCGGTGCGCCCACTGCTTAGCAGCGACGGGGCGCTCAAATATCAAGCGGAGGACCGGGCGAAGGTCTTCGCCGAGCACCTGGAGCGTCAGTTCCAACCGAACCCGACCAGCGACCTCGAACATGTCGCAGCAGTCGAGCAACACCTGGAGGCCTACTTCGCGACGCCGATAGCTCCCGAAGAGGACCCCATCTTCTTCTCGCCTGGCGCAGTCAGACTCGCCATCCTGAACACGAAGCCTCGTAAGGCCCCTGGTGCTGACGGTATCACCAATACAGTGCTGCGCCACCTGCCGCACCGAATGGTTGCGGCCCTGGCGCGCCTGTTTACGGCGATACTGCGCACGGGGGCTTTTCCCGCTGCGTGGAAGGAGGGGCGCGTCATCATGCTGCCCAAGGCGGGAAAGAACATACTGAAGCCGGAGAGCTATCGGCCGATCACCTTACTGCGACATCTCCAGCCTCACATTTCGCCGCGCCCAGAGCAATTCGGGTTCCGGGCGGAACATAGCACGACGCTCCAGCTGTCGAGGGTACTGCACCTTCTCGCAGCTGCTGCAAATAAGAAGGAGTACGCAGTGACAGTATTCCTCGACATGGAGAAGGCCTTCGACCGCGTGTGGCACGACGGCCTTATATACAAGTTGTCCACGTCGGACGCGCCCCGTCGCGTTGTTAGGGTGGTCTCTGACTTTCTCTCCCACAGGACTTTCCGAGTGGTGGTGGACGGCGCGCTATCAAGCGCCCGCCCGGTGTCGGCGGGCGTACCACAGGGTAGCTGCGTATCGCCTGCGTGTTACTCGCGATACACGGACGACATCCCCACTACGGAGGATGCGACGCTCGCGCTGTATGCCGACGACGCCGCGTACATCACCACTTCGCTGAATGCGAAGTACGCGGCGGTCAAAATGCAGCGCGCCCTCGACCTCCTCCCCGACTGGCTGTCTAAGTGGCGGCTGTCGGTGAACGTGGGTAAGACGCAGGCGATGGTCTCCGGGTCCGCGCGTCTACCACCACCCCTGAGGCTTCAAGGAGCCGACATCGAGTGGTCGCCCCGGGTCAAATACCTGGGTGTCACCATCGATCGTCGGCTCACCATGGGGCCACACGTCCGCAAGGTCGCCGCACAAGGTAGGGTCGCCCGCAACCTGCTCAGACCAGTGCTCTCGTCCCGCCTCCCGCATCGGGTCAAGTTGGGCGTGTACAAGTTGTACGTGCGCCCAATCTTGACCTATGCCGCCCCAGCATGGTTCGCCCTCACGAGCGAACCCAGCAGGAAGTTGCTCCGCGCGCAGCAAAACCTTGCGCTGCGGACAATCGTCGACGCGCCCCGCTTCGTGAGGAACGACGTGCTCCACCGCGACCTCGGGATTGAGAGCCTGGACAAGTTTGTGGGCCGCCTGGCGAAGGGGATGTTCGCGCGTGCCGACGCGTCTGCCTGGCCTCATGTCAAGCAGATCGCGCCCTGGCATACGCGCCCCCCGGACGCTAGGCCCCTGCCCCGCGACCTGTTGCGGACGATGACCCCATCGCCAGTACCGGATTGACCTTCCGAGTGAGCCGCTCCCGGCTACACGCGGCTCACTTGTGACAGCGACACTTCCACTACAAATACATACGCTGTCACGTGGTGCGTGTTAGGATAATTTAGGCGTATCACGTGGCAAACCCCAGACATGCATCACTATACATGCACCAAGTACACACGCGAAGACGCAGCGCGGGCGCGCGAATTCGCATAGACACCGGGTGGCGCCACACAGTACAATGCCACTCACACACCCATGACACGGTCCCCCTAACCCACGCAGGCTCGGCTAGCTCTGAAAGTGTGATGGGCGGGGGCCACTCACCCTTCTGTAGGAACGTCGAGTCCGTACCTCTGTCGCTGGTCGCCTTCTGCTGGGCTTCTCCCATGTAGATGGGGGTTCCACCTGGTAGGGGCTGACCGCCGGGGTACGGTGAAGAAAGCGGCGCTGACTAGCAGCGTCGTGGCGTGCCTACAGACACAAATATAGCATCTACACACAGGGGCGCGAGGCGCCCCCTCATCCTAGGCCGTGTGAGGCCCACGCAATGAGGGGCCCGTATTTACGGGCCAACGTGCTGCATCCGCGGACAGGGGGCTATGCCCCGGAGCCGCATGCCACGCCCCCTAGGGGGCGTAGCGACATCTCGACACCGGTACTCAGTGGTGAAACAAACTTCGGACACGAACGATCAAGCGTTGGCACTGCTAACTTCTCGCGGCAGCCTAGCCTAGAATCTCTCTCCTTGAGCATTAAGAGCTCGAAGTAGTAATTTACTGAAGAAAGAAAAACGTAACGAGTCCGTTGTTTAGTGCGCAGTATATTTTTATGTTTTACAAGTTTTTAAAAGTTGTGTAATATGTGTTAAAGAAAAATATAGTGGCATGTGCCTTTCAATGGACCACGGCGTTTATTTCAAATTTCCCTACTGTCCCCTACAATAACAATCAAGTACCTAACGATTCAGTATCCAGTCAACGGACTCTAGTACAGGGGCCGCCTCCACGAGTGTGAAAATCGCGGCGATAATCTCGTCGTGCCACCAAATTCAATAGAAACTCTATGAATCAATCTCCACACGGCGATAATTTGTAGGCACAGCGTGAATATCGCCGCGATTCTCTCGCTCGTGGAGGCGGCCCCTAAGTGATTGTTTTTTTTATAAAAAAGATTGATATTCAGAAGTGGTAAAGTATATTTTTCAAGTTACCTACATGATAAATAGAACTAGTACCTTCTACACTTTTAGACAGCTGTTTAAAACAGAACATGTAAAAATACAAATTAAATATACACTCCTTTGCAAAAAAAACGGGCGGTTTGGATTTTTCTACATTATTGGTAATCATTTAGTTCTAAAGAGGTTTTAATAGCCGAACTATGTTACTGGCACTTAATAAAGAGTCTGGGTATGGAAAAAAAGTTAATTTTAAATTCGAAACTGTTGTTTTTAAAAATAATAATCCCTTTTTCAGTTTATTACTTCTTACTTACTATTCTCGGGATTGCGGTTAAAAGGTTATCACGCAACTAAAACTAACTTCTCGTTATTTTTATTAGAATAATTTATGTTTCTCGCATAATCCTGCCTTATTGTGACTTAAAACAGATATCTTTGTGTCGATTGTAATGGCAGAAAAAGCAATAAGAGCTAGTAAAATTATAGCGCTGCTGGAAGTGGGGTGTGGCCAATGTTACGGCTCATAACTGTTAAATATGAGTCGTTCAACCGTCCAAAGAACCAGAACTCGATACTAAGAGACAGGTTCCGTTCAAAGAAGGCAAGGTTCTGGGAGAAAACGTTGCACACAACCACGAGACGACCGCTTTTTAGTGACTCAGGCGCTGAGGAACCGCAAATGCAGTTACATAGACCTCAAAAGAAACCTTGAAGAGGTACGAGGAGCACAAGTTAGCCTATGGACAGTGAGGAGGAGGCTTTTAGCGGTTGATATACGCAGTCGTCGACCAGCGCGGGCTCCCAAGTTACTCCGTGAGCACCGGATTGCTCGACTGAGATTCACTAGAAATTGTCTATCTTGGACACTAGGTAACTGGAGTAGCGTACTCTTCTCCGATGAGGATCGAATTTGTCTAAATGGTGAGGACCGACGTCGGCGAGCGTTACGAAGACCAGGGAAACGCTATGCCGACGTGTGTTTTGAAGAAATCACCCCTTATGGTTCAAGGTCCGTTATGTTTTGGGCGGGCGTAACTTCCAGCTATCGTACCGAGATAGTGTTCATTGAAAATGGCTCACTAAATGCGCAAAGGTACATAACAGGAATAGTTTGTCAACATGCACAGCCCGCACTGACTGTAATTGGAGAAGATGCCATTTGCATGGACGATAATGCTCGGGACCATCGTTCTGGCGACGTAGATGCTTACATGCAAGAGGTTGGTATTCGTCTTCTGGATTGGCTAGCGCGGAGCCCCGACCTTAACCCCATTGAGCACGACTGGGACCTCCTAAAAAGGCGAGTACAATCTGTCCAACCCCTTCCACAAAACATCAGGGAGCTTAAACGTGCGATTTCGGCTGAGTGGGAACACATTCCACAGGACACCATCAAAAGCCTGGTGGAAAGCATGCCAAGACGATTACGTGCCATAATCGCTGCAAGGGGAGGTCATACTCGTTATTAATTTTTATTTTTTAACGTCTTTTTTTATTAAAATACCATAAACATACTCGTAGTCTTCATTTAATTATACCCTAAAAATTTCCATTTTAACACGACTCTCTGTTTACATTGACTAAAACACCGATTCCAGGATTTAAGGGTTAAAAACTATATTCCCAATGATAATAAGAAATTTCTAGTCATTTAAGCTAATGAAATACTAAAAATATTTTTATTATCCATAGAAAAGCCAATGACTGTAAGGTGCCCGTTTTTTTTGCAAAGGAGTTTATTTATTTCCATTGTAGGCTTTAAAATCTCATAATTGATTTGTTTTTCAGATAACGGAAGAAGATTACATCTGTGAATGTGCTTTGATGTATCCATGCAGACTATTAATGCTCAGATTCATGGAAACAATGAATGTGATCCATCTGCTGGTTCATCTCGCCATGGTCATGCTCATGTATGCCCCGTTTGTGGACGATCATTGCTCAATCATAGACGTAAAGAAAACCCATCAAGCCTCACACTAAGGATGATCAACTTAATTCGAACTACTGTAGCACCTCGTCAGGTTTGTATTTAAATATTCAAACTCAATTTAAATTGCATGCAATTTTTTCTATGAATATCACGTTGTAATCCATGTCGTTATTATACTCCATCGGTTTAGGTAATTAAATAAATGTAAACAAAAAAAAAAAACATGTGTAACATAATACTTGTCACTTCAAGTCACCATGCTAGGACACAAATTGTACTCTATAATTTAGCAATGTTCAATGAAATATAAAGTTGCTAAATTGAAGAGACACATGGTTTTTTTGTTTACCTACCTATAGGTAATTACCTAAACCGATGGAGTTAGGTATTTCACTGCATTTATAACAAATATGTTGTTTTTTGTTCACAGATACCACAATCTAATTGTGTATGTCTGTTGGTTGCAATTCAAAAGACAAGCTCTTTCAACTCAGCAACAGGATGAGAGAAGAGGCTTAGGCGGTGACAAGACTCTTCATGGTGAAGCAATTGAACAAGAAGTGGCACAGTCTGCTGATCCAGTCCATTTCCCAGAAATATAACCTCCCCCGCCTCTTGTACGTACTTACAGATGAGGGGCATGAAAGAGAACCATCTGTTGAATCAGTTCCAGCTCCAGAGGTTCATTCCCAACAATCTATTCAAACCCAATCAGTAAGATACAGCTCCCAAGTGCATTTTATGGGTGTGAGAATGAGAATCTGCATACTGTGTCAGATGCACTGCGGGCTACCATTTTGTCCAACTACAATTTTTATATTCCTCACTAAAATGCTAATATTGAGTTCCCCCGTCTAGAATTCAGTGAATTAATATGATTCGCCTTGGGAACCTACCAAATTCGTCAAACACATTCATATTATGGTGAACACATACTTTTCCATGGTGGATACAGAATAGAAGTTTGTCTAGACACTAATTGTATATATATCCGAGTTATTTTGTAAGTGAATTTTCCCCACTGCTTAAAGTGGGGAAAATTCACTTATAAAATAAAATCGAGACATATCGAAAGAAAACAGTACATTTTGATAGCAAATGGTATTAATGGACAAGAAGGCATTATAGAGTACTAGCTTTTGCCCGCGGCTTCGCCCGCGTAGATGTCGGAAAATATCTCATGGAAACGTTCATGTGGTAAACATAGGGCCGTCCGATATAACTATGCAAACTCAAATCGCTGCGATATATCGTTGACCAGCATGATTTTTTCCGACGTCTTCAACAATCATCGTCATATTTCAGCCAATTTACAAAAAACTATAATGAATCACTCCGGCCACTGGTGAAAACCGTATGAAAATCCATTCGTCGTAAAAACGTCGAATGAAATAAATACTAAATGTTACCTCAATATACGAACTATGACTACATTTCCAATCCCTTAAATCTCTTAAAAATAGAAAGGTACACAAACATTTTAATATTATTTGTTAATTTTAAAATCAACCCAATGTATGGGATGATTTTGCAAAAACGCTGTAACATATATTTCTTTATTTTCTACCAAAAGCCATAAAAGCATAAAGAATTTTCATATCCCTAACTTAGGAAATTCTGGGTTTACCATACAAACTTTCATCCCCTATATCACCCCCTGTAGGATTATTTTTCAAGACAAAAAGTAGCCTATGTCCTTTCCCAGGATGCCATCGATATCCTTGCCAAATTTTATCGAAATCCGTGCCGTTTTGTGAATTTCAAAATCAACCCATATTTTACCCCCAGGGATGATTTTTCAAAAACGCTGAACCGCATATTTCTTTATTTCCTACCAAAATAATAAACTTGAATATTGATAAATATCACTAACTTAAGAAATGCTGGGTTTCTCATACTAACTTTCATCCTCTATATCACCCCTGTAGCATTATTTTTTACGACAAAAAGTAGCCTATGTTCTTCCCCAGGATGCTATCTATAGCCTTGCCAAATTTTATCGAAATCCGTGCTGTTTTGTGAATTTTAAAATTAACCCCTATTTCACCCCAGGGATGATTTTTCAAAAACGCTGAACCACATATTTCTTTATTTTCTACCAAAATTATAAACTTGAATTGTCCTAAATATCTCTAAGTTAAGAAATGCTGGGTTCCCCATACAAACTTTTATCCCCTATATCACCCCCTGTATGATTATTTTTGAGAAAAAAAGTAACCTATGTCCTTCCCCAGGATGCCAACTATATCCTTGCCAAACTTTATCGAAATCTGTGCCGTTTTGTGAATTTCAAAATCAACCCATATTTTAACCCCAGGGATGATTTTTCAAAAATGCTGAACGGCATATTTCATTATTTCCTACCAAAATCATAAACTTGAATTTTCATAAATATCACTAACTTAAGAAATGTTGGGTTTCCCATACAAACTTCCATGCTCTATATCACCCTTGTAGGATTATTTTTTACGACAAAAAGTAGCATATGTTCTTCCCCAGGATGCTATCTATAGCCTTGCCAAATTTTATCGGAATCCATGCAGTTTTGTGAATTTTAAAATCAACCCCTATTTTACCCCCAGGGATGATTTTTCAAAAACGCTGAACCGCATATTTCTTTATTTTCTACCAAAATCATAAACTTGAATTGTCATAAATATCTCTAAGTTAAGAAATGCTGGGTTCCCCATACAAACTTGTATCCCCTATATCACCCCCCCTAGGATTATTTTTGAGAAAAAAAGTAGCCTGTGTCCTTCCCCAGGATGCCATCTATAGCCTTGCCAAATTTTATCAAAATCCGTGCAGTTTTGTGAATTTTAAAATCAACCCCTATTTTACCCCCATAAGGGATGATTGATCAAAAACGCTTAATCGCATATTTCTTTATTTACTACCAAAAGCATAAATTAGAATTTTCATATTCCTAACTTAAGAAATGCTGGGTTTCCCATACAAACTTTCATCCCCGATATCATCCCCCCTAGGATTATTTTTGAAAAAAAAAGTAGCCTATGTCCTTCCCCAGGATACCATCTATAGCTTTGCCAAATTTGATCAAAATCCGTTCAGTGGTTTAGGCGTGAAAAGGTAACAGACAGACAGACAGACAGACAGACAGACAGACAGACAGACAGATAGACAGACGGACAGACAGACAGACAGAGTTACTTTCGAATTTATAATATTAGTATGGATTGCTGCAACTGCATTGTAGGATGTCGCACTGTACCTAGGTTGTTGTGCACATGTTATGACGTTGGTGTGGTACTTAGGTTGGGCCAGGCATGAAACCAACATTGTGGCTCCAGCATTTTTAGGAGAGGCTGTTGTATGAAACAACATTGAATAAATAAAAATAAATCAAATCCTGTTTTTTATTTAATTTCCGTCCTCGCTGAAAAC
This sequence comes from Cosmia trapezina, assembly GCA_905163495.3. NCBI lineage: Eukaryota > Metazoa > Arthropoda > Insecta > Lepidoptera > Noctuidae > Cosmia > Cosmia trapezina. The sequence goes on along the minus strand of LR991046.1, from coordinate 6,604,084 downwards.
ATGTAAGTATGGACAGTTTTTTCCGTTATCTATTTATGTTGTGATGGCCCAGAGGTTAACTCCTCGCCTCTCATGCACTAGGCTGTGAGTTCAAACCCGGGCAAGTACCGATGTGTCTTTTTCAATGCGTAGGTATTTACTTTCTAAGTTAATTTTGGTCATCAGTGAAGGAAAACATCTTGAGTAAACCTGCACTTATATTTATATAACTAGCTTTTGTCCGCGGCTTCGCCCGCGTGGATGTCGGATCGCATTGCCTGCCCGCGCTATTACTTCGTTTTCGCTTAGCGTTCTTTCTGACATTTTTTCTTCTTCCGACACCTAAGGGTCCTAGAGTGATGTTAAATATGCTTATAGTCTTCCTTAAAAATTGGGCTTATCAAATGCAAAAATAATTATTAAGTCCGACTGTTTGTTCCAGAGATTAAGGCGTTCAAACCAACCAAAAAAAGTGTGTGTCAGCTCCGACGGGAGTTTACTTCTGTTTTTGTGCCGTTTCGAGTTTCCGACTTTCTATTTTTCGGTCATTTCTGTCTGGCTGGGTTTCTTCAATGAATCAGTGCTATACAAATAGCAACTTTAAGGTGTAAGGGCACTCGTCCCCCTCTCCCTCTTACCTCTCCTCCTCTCACTCTAACCACCTCTCACCCCTCTCACTCTCCCCTATCATCCCCCTAACTGCTCCCTCTCACCCCCTCACGCTTCCCAATCCCTCTCCCTCTCGTACCCTTCACCACATCCCTTTCCCGCTAACCTCCCCCGCCCCCTCACCCTGTCCCACACCCCCTTCACCACTTTCCCCTCTCCCTCTACGTACACTAACTCCTCCCCTCCCCCTCTTTCCTTCTCCACACCCACTACACCTCCTCCCTCACTACACCCTCCTATTGCTCTCCCCTTATCTCCATCATCCTCCCCTTTCCCTCCTCACCACCCCTCCCCTCCCTCTCACCACACCCTCCTCTTCCCCTTTTCCTCCTCATGATAGCCACGACATTCATCAAATTCCTCATCACCCCTCCCCTGCGCCTTTCCCTCCCCACCACCCCCTACCCTTCTCCCTTTCCCCTTTCCTCTGGGGGAAAAACTATTAACGACAAACTTTATTACTTGCTTAGGCAAATATTTGTGCCAAGTTTCAAGTTATTTAATCAAAGATTTTTCATATAAACTATATTCCCTGTTTTCACACCCACAGGGATGGAATTTAAAAAAATCGTTTAGGGTATTTCCGTAACTTGACTGAAAGATTATTTACACAAATTTTCGAGTTAATCAAGCCCCGCAGTAAAAAACTTTATAATTTACTTAGATTCATGCCAAGTTTCAAGTCTATTAACTCAAGGAATAAGATTTTTCATACAAACTTTCATCCCCTATTTGTCCCCCTTAGGGATGGAATTTCCAAAAATCCTTCCTTAGTGGATGTCTACACTGTATAAGTCTCTAGGTCCAGCGGTTTGGGCTGTGCGTTGATATATCAGTCAGTCAATCAATCAGTCAGTCAGGACTTTGAATTTTATATATATAGATAGATAGATGTGTGACGACATAAATGAAAATAACAACATATTCGTAATGATTGACATCAATAGGCCCATTTAGAGACAAAAATATTTTTGGCCAGCTTTTAGGTTCAAATACCCGTATGTGCGGCGCGAGGCGTGTACGTACTCTGATAGAATACCTTCGCCGTGATTTTCACATAACTTTTTTATTTATAAACCGATTGACATGAAATAAACACTAAATGTTAAGTGAAGCTTACTACAGTATATTAGTGAAAACCGCATCTAAATCGAATAAGCCGTTTCTGATATTAGCGTGCACAAACACACAGACAAACAGACAAACCGACAAACAGATAAAAAAAAAATTAACTACAATCTCTGGTTCGGCATCGATATAATAACAACCCCTGCTACTTATTTTTTATATATTTCCATTGTACAGACACCACTTTTCTACAATTTTATTATATGTATATGACGGCGGGAAAGTGGGCGCAGAGATAGGTGGTTCATCTCTCCGACCCTGTGGTAAGGGTTCCATTGCGTGGGTTACTCAGGCAAACCAATATGATGCTGTGGCAGGACTATTACTGAAGAGCATACAGAAGTAATGACTAGGTATAGGTACTGTGAACTTGATAGGTTCGATGGTAGCGTGTGCCTCTTTCGAGCTCTCGATCCAGTCTCTCCACAGAGAACGCTCGCACACCCCCCAAAGGCCCCGTCCACGTGCGGCGACCGAACGATTCTGGCGCCACACGGCGTTCACCGTACGTACTAAACGAACAACCAATCAGAGCTAAGCTTGACTTGTACTAAGAAATCAACTGAGTGACTTACTATCGCTAAACTTCCGTTCGCGACGACATATAGATAATCAATAATAGTCAAAAATCGCCAACCCGTCTTGACCAAGCGTGGTGCCTTCTCTGTATGAGAAGAGGCACTTGCCCAGCAGTAGCACACTAATAGGCTGGTATTATTATTTACTCTATGCACTTGTCTGTCTATCAGTCTTACGAGTTCGATGGTTAAAAGCACCGTCTATGAAGCCGACTCCTGGAGTCTGGCCCGCTTCGACGACAGATTTTGACTGATACTTCAATGTTCAATTACCTAAATTGCTCTAACTTGCACAAAGTGTAGAATGGCATGACATCACACGTGAAGTCTAAAACTCTGCATCGGCGGGATATTACGAGAATATAACTGCTGTTTGCGACCGCGCGCCGATTTGATGATGATATTACATTGAAGAGGATTTATTTCTGAGTGATTGTAATTTGTAACTCAGCGGAACACTTTGATTTTAATTACAAAAAAATAATGTTGTATAAAGTTGACATGAGAGAGTTGACTTTGAAATGAACGTCCCGGTTACAATAGTTAGTAAGTTAGCATTTATTTCAAATCTAGCGATTTCATGAAATCATGATGTTTGAGGTAAATGCTAACTTATGGAGTTGTATTGCTGATTCTAATGATTACAATTCTGTAAAGCCATATTAGCTACGCCCGCGAACCATATTTTAATCAACATACAAGTTCACACTGACCTACAAATTGCAAAAAAACGTAAGAAATTTTGAATTTCGCGCTTGCGCCCTTGCGCTTTCGCCTTAAGCTATTCGTAAAGATTAAAAAAAAAATAAACACAGTTCGAAACATTTTGAAGAAAGGGTTCGAGGAAATACACTTCTCATCAAAAAAATTGAAACAGTACTGCAAGTACCTACTATTTAGGCATCATTAATAAAAAAGAGGACTAATATAATTTAAAAAAAATAGCTGGCAGTTTAGTCTATACAATGGTGATAGAACAACTTGCACATTATAAACTTCATAGTCCAACAGGGAGTCTATCTTATTTGTTGTTTTATTTACTTACATTTACTCTAAAAAATTATTTTCACACACGTACTAAAATTCCGCTAGACTATCATATCAAGATTGAAGAACTGTTGATTGTACCACCAGCTTTACGTTTCAAGTGTAACCGCTTGTTCCATAAAATGATGTATTCTAACGCTCAAAAGGCGTTACTCAACTTAGCCGCATTAGTCGATAAAAAAATAGAGGCGTCACGCGCTGGGACGATGAGCACCATTCGTCACCGTAACGTGATATCCACCTAATGTGATTCGCAATATACCTACCAATGTTATGAAATTCTCAGTTGTCATCAAAGTTCGGTGTACAGACGCCAGAACATCAAGCTACTACAATCTCTTGCTTTAATAGATTTTCATCTTTATCGCTAAAGCATTAGGTTTAACGTTTAATGGGAAAATTTGATAGTTTCGAGTGGCTTGACCTGCTGGCGTCTGTCAATCTGAAGACACTTAGTCACTAACAATGAAAAAGATAGCCAATAGCCCTGCTGAACCCTCTTTTTCTTTTGTTTTTCATGCTTAAAAGGCTAGTTTTCAAATTCGTCTGGGCTAAGCAAAAAGACCCGGTTTCATAACGCTATTAGCGACATTGTGATTTAAAAAACCAAACGTCACCGCGTCAAACGTCAAAATTTTACAAACAAAACAAAATCAATGAGTAAATCTTAGGAGTAAATAATATACAGTCGGCCACGGCTGGTAAACTTAGAACAAAATATCCTGGCCGTAATAGACTTATTTTGTCTATGGTGCTTTCTTCAAAATGACAACCGCCCCTCGACCCTTTCCTCTTTGTCGCCTGAGCAATCGACGCCATATTTGTTTGTTGTAAGTCTATCATAGTCTGTGGTTGTCTAAACGCCATTAATACTTCTTCATCTGTGCTGTGACGCCATTATTGTTTACAATTCAGATTTTTCTGATACTTTACAATTTGATTTACTTGCTCTATCCTCTCAAAATGTCTCCAGTAATAGTGTAATTTTAATAACAAGTGTGTCGCACAAGTGCTATGTTGTGAATTGTGGTAGATGACGAATTAACGTCAATATTTACTTTTCCCAAGACTTAATCAACCTTAAAAAAGGTGAAAAACATGCAAGCATTAACGGTGTCTTGAACATTTTGTGAAGAAGTTTATCGCCTAAAGACATGTGAGGCCTGGTCTGTGTGTTGGCGTCTATCTCACATTGTTTTAATGTGACAAAATTAGCAGTAGCATAAAAGATGCACCCTGACCAAAACACAGGTAAGAACTTATATAACACGATAATATTTTTATCATTGACTCAATCAATCAATCTGCCTAGCTTTTTTCCAACTATGTTGGGGTCTGCTTCCAGTGTAACCGGATGCAGCTGAATATCAGTATTTTGTCATTGACTAAAGTGCATTATTCAACAATCATTTATTACATGTTTATTAATCACTGACACTTACTAACACTAGCTATTACATATAGCTACTAACAGTATGGATTTTTGTTGTCCGAATAAAGAAATTTTGATTTGATGTGTAACCGCGCCTTAGCTACTTTAAAAATTAATTACTTATAAGAAAACCACAGTCATAACAATTGAATTAATGAACTAATTTTCATTTCCAGGAATTCATTCTGCTGCTTGTTTTGAAAACTCAAACCTTGTGATACCACCACTTCGGGCTGTGGAAAGGAAGCCTCAGAAAACCAAATCACTAACGGTAAAAGATTTGCTTATTTTAATTATCGTTGACCAGTAGCGTTGCAGCAAATATGGATATTGTTTCCACTTTATACAGATATTTCTTTACACTGCCGATGTTTGTTGCCTCAGTCATGGCAATAAAACAAATCCAAAACCTATGTTCAAGAAATAGAAAGTATTTGTATTTGTATTTATCCGGCTATATAGTGCTAGCTGTTTTTAAAAAATTAAACAAATAATAAAGATAGAACTGTAATAATTGTGCTGAGTACGGAATCCGCAGTGAGCGACTCCATGTAGCACTATGCAGATATTTCTGGTTCTGCAATCTGCTAAGACTCGTTTTCATAACATTTGCTGTAATTGTCTTCACTTTTAACAGATGATGCAGTAATTCCTGAAGTTAATAAACTCAAGAACAGAAGTCTGAAGAAGAAGAAGTAGTCTGAGCAAGGCCTGTTGTTTTAATCGAACAAAGTCTGTCAGCAAATTATGCCAAGATCTATTAAACTGTATTGTGAATTCGTAAAATCGTGGAAGTAATTTAAATTCAGTGAAATCCTACTCAATTTATGTATTACTTACTTGGTTGTCAACTACTTGTTTCAAAACTAAATAAAAGTAAATTTATGAAGTCAAATGCATTTTATTCATTACAATTTCCAATTCTAATACTCGTGGGCGTGTGGGTGGGTCGGATAAGCGGCTCAAAAGGCTAGTATTCAAACCATTACCAACCCTAGCAAAAAGACTCTGTTTCATAACACTACGAGTTTCAAAATAATGTGTGATAAAATTAAAAAAAAAACAAACTTCACTTTCTAGCTTGCAGATTCGTATAGCGAGTTTTGTTCTATGGGAGTTCACCATCTGAATACTACTTAATCTGTGCAGTCGGCGAAGTGGCGAACCCAGGCGAATCTGTGCTTTTAAAATTCATATTATTCATGTATTATAAGAAGAAGTTGTCGTAATAATAATATAAGCGCCGGTTATTTCTACACTGCTGTGTCTTTAAATCTAAAGATGGCAAAACTGCCAATATGTAGAATATGTTTAGTGGACAATGTTCGAATGTTTGTGATTGCCGACAAGAACCTGCAGGAGATATATGAGAAGCTGACTGATGTTCCAGTAAGTAGATTATTCAAAAATTTAATTAAGTACCTAATAAGTTTTTAATAAACAGATACAAAGAATACAATACCACTGTACCACAGTAATCAGATTCTTTAAGTGATAACATCTATAGGCGCGTTGAGCGACTTTTTGTAGGGGGAAATCTTATGTGTTCGCGTGTAACAACAGTGTAGGTAGCTGTAGCTTTCTGTAGGTAATTATTATTATAGAAGTATTTCATAGTTTTTAGTTTTCACTGCTGTTGGTAATGACTGTTTTCGATAGGTTATTTTGAGAGAAAGATGCAGAAAGCAATACTGACCACAGACCAGTGACCGCCACAGTATTGTATTCAATTTGGTTTTGAAGTATTTTATTCAATGCGACATGTAAATTTTTTACAAATAACATCAACCTTCCAGAATAAATGCTCTAAATGAGAGTGCAAACTGCATCAAATAACGCAATTTTCTTTTATATTATTTCCTACCTGTGACTTTGCCCGTGTAAAATGTTTTGACCCCCGAACCACCCCATCATATTGCATCAAGTGCCCGCGCACTTCGTTTTCGCTTGGGGTTCTTTCTGTCGTTTTTTTTTTTTGCTCGGCTCCTAAGGAGGGGCTCGTGGCTTAGTAATAACAGCCGCACGGGTCGATCCATCAGGTTAAGCTACGCTTGCCGGGGTTGGGCCGTGGATCGGTGACCATCTTTACATACCAAGACTTGTCCGTGCCTCGTAAAGCACGTTAAGCCGTTGGTCCCGGCTGTCATTCGTGGATCTTTAACAGTCGCAACGCGTCAACAGAAGCCCGAAATTCTGACAACCAGTCTTACTAAGGGGTGTCGTACTGTCCAGTTACTGGGTTGTGGAGGTCAGATAGGCAGTCGCTCCATGTAAAATACTGGTATTCAGCTGCATCCAGTTAGACTAGAAGCCGACCCCAACATAGTTGGGAAAAGGCTGGGCAGATTGATTGCTCGGCTCTTAAGGGTCCTAGCGTGATCTTAAAAAGCCTACAGAATATATGTAAATTGGGCTAACAAATGCAAAATGCAAAATGAGATTTTCTAATCTAACAGGTAGTTCCACGGCCAGTTCATTCAAATAAACAAACTCTTCAGCTTTATTATTAGATAAATAAAATAAATAAATAAAGATTTATGAAACAAAAATGGTTGAAACAATCAAACACTTACAAACAACACCATGCATATACAATAATAGCGTAATACAATTATATTACCACTATGCTCGGACTTTGAATTAGATGCAATAAAATGACACTTCTTATCACACATTTAGTTAAAAAATGTTCCCATTTGATAGTGAAATGACACTAAAAATGACATTAGAAGTGTCAGTTTCATCATCATTCTCCTGGCCTTATCCCAACTTATTTGGGGTTGGCGCAACATGTCCTTTTTTTCCATACTTCTCTATTAGTTGTCATCTCGGTAGTCACCCCCCTTTCTAGCCATGTCATTTTTCACACAGTCCATCCGTCGTTTCTTTGGTATTCCCCTACTCTTATAGCTATCGACATTCATACTCAAAACTTTCCTCCGCATCACATGCGCCCATACTTATCATGGTATGGGCATGTGAAGCGGAGGAAAAGTTGTCCGGAATCATTGATAACCGAATTCTGCACAACTTTTCAGTCACCAGTGCCACATTTAAACTTCCTCTTATGTACTCATTTCTTATTCTATCCATTCGTGTAACACCACACATTCCTCTTAGCATTCTCATCTCAGCTGCATGCAGTTGCTTTTCATTCATCCCTTTTGTGGCCCAACATTCTGATCCATACAAGACAGCAGGTCTAACCATTGTTTTATATATCTTCCCCTTGACTTGATTGTTCCCGTGACCTGCCGCCATTTCATCCGTCCAGTGTTAATCTTGTACTTAACCAGTCAGTCAGTTTACTGCATCTAAGTAATTATAAGTCCAACCATAGTGTTAACAACAGTCAGTGGTATTAGTATAGATAGGTAAAATAATAAAATAGTTTAAGATTAGTTTTGTTTGTTGCAGTTTGTGACTGAAGACAATAGACCGATGCTCGCGTGTTTCTTCTGCCATGCTAAACTCCAGCAATGCTACCAATTGCAGAGAAAATGTCGGGAAGCCGAGGATCTGTTTGCTCAGATGTTGAATAATTATGAGGTGAGGGATTCTTGTAGTGTTGTAGTGACAACTTACTTCGTGAATTGGAATTTTAGTACCATGTGAAAGTAACTTTAATCAAATTATAATATTATATTATTATTATATAATATATTATTATTATACAGGGTGTCCGGTAAAGAATGGATAACCTTGGAATAGCATATTACAGACATGATGGCTGTTCTTAAAAAAATACAAAAAAAAAAATATCCCCACTAGTAGGTACACACGGCTACACATCAAGCTATACATTTCTAGTTTAGACTGACCTCTCATTGTAAGGAAATCCTATACAATGCGAGATCAGCTTATACTGAAAATGTATAGCTTTTTTTGTATTTTTTTAAGAACGGCCATCATGTCTGTAATATGCTATTCCAAGGTTATCCATTCTTTACCGGACACCCTGTAAATTATATATATTTCCATTTGAATTTGAATTTGAATTTATATGCTGACCGTCAAAACTCCACAGCAGTGGCGAAAGCACCATATAACACGATTCCTACCGGCTTCCTTTCGGAGGTACGCAGCAGCAACTCTAGCGCTATTGAAAAATGGCACAGTCAATATTGTCTACTATTGCCAAAAAATATAGTTACGCTACGGATATTTAATTCACCATAACATTCAAACAACAAAAACGCTTAGTAGCTTTGAATTACAAGTACAACAACAACAAAAAAATTTCTACAATAACCCGGCGCCAAAACGGCATAATCGGGAACTAAAAATTCATACTAATAGCGATTCCGTCATGACGTTACTTTACGTCACATGGCACCGCTTGATATGGACGAGAGCAAGCCGCTATACAACGGGTTACGATAGAGACGAATAGAGAAAAAATGCGTCAGCGAGAACAAGATGGAGAAATACTGCACATTTTATTTTGTTTTCACCTGTTCAATTGTATTGTATTCGTTTCTTTATATTCCTATAATAATTTTAGAAGTATAGTAGGTACTTAATTTAGTTGAGTTTAATTCTATAACTAAAACATTAAAAGTTTTGCTTGTGTAGAGATAACATCTTTTTGGTTCTGTTATTTGACGTAGATGGCCTTAAATTCAGTAAATTTTTATTTTAAAGTTACCAAATTAATTTTTACTTTATTGATAAGTAGGTAAGTTAAGACCGGCTTCTCTCTTACAAAAATTCACACCTCACCACTGGATCCACAGTCACACAAAATTAAAAAAAAAAAAAAATGTTACGAGGATTTATTTGATAAGTACCTAGTTCCAAAATACTCTTATGCGTTGTTCATTTATTGGCGTCTCCACATTGTATATTTGGGTTTCTATACCATTTTCTTATAAGATTGTGCTCATGACTTCATGAGACTGTGTTTAGGAGATTTTTCACTATACTGAATTAATTTTGTTACAGCTAAAACCTGTAACAAACCGAGGCCACTCAGAATTTGTGGGTGGTTTTGTTAAAACCGCTATAGAGAAAATAAACATAGTTGGTGATGGTCAAACTGACAGCGGGACTATAGAAATAGAAGTACCAGCGGTTTCTGAGAAACAATATGACATTGTTGAAATCAAGGTGGAATGTCAGAGTGATGGTATGTTCTTAATTTTATTTTTTTTCCACAGAGCATGGATACGAAAATTAAGTTTTTTGTTTTCCACAAAAAAAAAACCGACTTTTAAAAAATCCTACAATGTGAAAAATAGCTTTAATTTCGGAATTCTGTGGCAAAAACGATTATATGTATAGAGCCAAAGAGACCGATTTCGAAATTAATTTTTTTTTTATTCATTATAAAAAATTTAAAAAAGAACTTACAAAGTGAAAAATAACCTTGATTTCAGAAGTCGGTTTCTTTAATTTTGTATTTTCGGTTTATGCCACCGATTTCCGATTATTTTTCACTTTGTAGTGATTTTTTTGGACAGGGGTTGTTTTTTTTTTGTTGTAAAAAAAGTTTTTATTTTTTCCTTTTTAGTTGTGGTAGCTACCCCCCACAAATTCAAATACCTGTGAAGTGGGTACATACTGGAGATTAATGAAAACCCCCATACGTACCCACTTCACCACTATCTGCAAAATAAATGAGTACATTATTCACATCACTAAGTGGGCAAAACACGCAGGTATTATTGAAGCTAACTCAAAAACTACCTAAACAAATTTAATAAATTTTACAGGGACCCAACTTCGAGGTAAACTCTCCCGAATTAAACAAGAATCGTTCAAATCGGATTACTATGTAAAAAGTTATGGTCATTCATTAAAAAAAAAAAATATATATATATATATATATATATTACTGTAAAAGCCCGAACTGCGGTAAATCTTAGTATTTACCGGTAAATCCTAAGATTTACCAAATCTCACCGGTAAAAGTCCGAATTGTTCTATAATATGTAATAGTCGTGTCAACTCGTGTCTCACTCGGCTAGAGGGTAGTGTAATACAATTCCCACGTGATCCCCCGACCCCCCGCCTAATTTTTGTGTTATTTTTCTGCATTTTATTTTTCTAAAGCAAGATAAACATGTTTTAAGACTAGACTAATAACAACGAGGGCGGCACTGAAAATTTCGGGAATCAAGGAAATGACACAACATTACTATTTAAAAATGTATTTATTGCTTTTCGAAGTATTCTCCGCGAAATTTGACACATTTTTCCATACGATGGAACCAATCATTGAAGCAACCATTCCAAATTTTTTTCCACCCTATATTTTTTATTTACCTACGGTTTATATAAGAAACCAGTTTATTATAAAAAAAAAAGAAAGAAATAATGTTTATTTGCGGTAAACATGGCACAAACTACAACAGAGTAAAATAATTATTTAAAAACAAAATTAATAAAAATTAATTATCTGTCTGGTTTTCAAGGTGGAAACCAGTCCTCTACTAAATTTAAATTAAGGACCCCGGGTCCGACACCTGCGTTCATCAAGAAGTTTATTGGGCATCTTCGTCGGCTCCCGGGTTCCGGGACCCATGGTCCCTGGCGCCCATTTATTAAATTATAACACATAGTATCTGGAAGGTTGTACTTTGTAATTCGAATTCATCCTTTATATTAAATTTAAATGTTTACACGGAACAGTACTCGGTTTATCTCCAATCCCCCACGTACCCAGTTCTTATCAACTGAAATGTAAGCTGGCTGGCATATTTTAGGTTACCGTTATTGTTACCTAATTTAGTATTTACTTTATATTGTTAAAAATATACACATTGTTTGAGACAGTTTGTTATTTCATTTTCTTCTGCTACCAACCCACCTTACATCAGGGCTTTTGTTCCGTTGCACTTAGAGGGACAAAATCTTTTATGTAACAGTGGTTCGGAAGTTGGGGTCTCCAAAATGGCCGTTTTGTAGGCGTCCACAGCTTCAGGTGATGAAAATCTCTGTCCACGCAATTTATTCTTTATTTTAGGGAAAGTATAGAAATCATTAGGGCTTAGGTCGGGGCTGTACGGCGGATGGTCTAATAATTCTATGTTTTCTTGCTCTAAAAACTCTTTTGTTCTGTGCGCGGTGTGAGAACTCGCATTGTCGTGATGGAGGATGATGCGGCGGTTGCAGTTCTCTTTACGGAGTTCAGAAACGACCTGTGGCAAACAAATGCTAGCATACCATTCTGCATTAACCGTTCTTTGTCCCTCAAGAGGAATAGTCGTAACATGGCCGGTTTTGGAGACAAACGTGGCCACCATTTTTTTTGCAACACTCCGTGAACGAACAATTTTTGTTGGCTTTAACTCATTTTCGAACACCCAAACTCGTGACTGGTTTTTGTTTGGGGTTCGTACGCGTGTAACCAGGATTCGTCACCTGATACGATGTTGTATATAGCATTTGAGGATCCTGCGTGGAATCTTTCGAGAGTTCTGACGCACAAAGTAACGCGAGCCGCTTTTTGCTCTTCACAGAGCGAAAGCGGTATCCCTCGGGAAAACAACTTTTTTACACATAATTGTTCATGCAAGATTATTTGTATTTGACTCATGCCAATGTCTAAAGTTGCCTGAATTTCGCCGTATGTCACATGTCGATCTTCCTCAATCAGCTTACGCACAGCATCAACGTTTTCTTGGGTGACTGCAGTTTTTGGACGACCTTGACGGGGATCATCACTGTCGTCCACGTCGAAATTCAGCAAACCAGCGATAAATTGTGGTTTTGGATGGGGCTTCATCACCAAATGCAGAAATCATCCGGTCAACACACTGTTTTTGTGTTAAACCACTTCGAAAGTCATAATAAATCATCGCTCTTGAATTTTCTCGAGTCAATTCCATTTTCTCAACGACTAAACAAGTTTGACAAAACCTTGTAACAGTACTATAGTGGTTGAACTAAGTTCAACATTAATTAAAAAGGACTTTATTAAAAAGACAAAGGACTTTAATAGGATCAGTAAAGAAAAAATCTGCGCAAAACACCTCGGATTTAAAACAGGAGAATATACACCAATATACGTCTCAGAACAATTAACCACAAAAGGAGCAAGACTCTTTTATCTAGCCCGCGACCTAGCTAAGTCACGAGACTATAAATTCTGCTGGACCTCCTACGGAAAGGTATATGTAAAGAAGGACGAATCTGCGACAGCCATAATCATAAATAATGAAGCTCAAGTGAATAATCTAATGCAACAAATATGACTAGCTGTATGTATTTCCCTGTTACGGTTGCTTTTTATTGTTTTTGTGTACTACTCAAAATCTCATTGCCCTAACATTGTTTATAATTTTAACTTTTTATTTTTTAAGCCTAAAGGTTTAATTCAACCGCGCTCACTCTCAATACACATACATTCAACCACTCTTTCGTTCAAACACACACTCACTAGAATAACATACTCTACTTTATACAAATTTATACTATTCGCTCACTCCCACACATCCACACACATCTACAAAAAAATGACTAATAAAGTTAAAGATCCCATACCACTCATCTTAAATTATGAGTAACACATTACAAACTATAAACAATATAGACAGTACAGAAACTGCTCAGACTACTAGCTGCTCCCCTGAGGATCTGAATCGACTAATAAAACGAAACCCCGAGGATATTACCATCGTGACACAAAACATACGAACCATTTACTCCAACCACAATGACCTGCTGCTCAACCTACATAGTATCAAAACAGAAATAGACCTAATAACATTAACCGAATGCAGACTCGACTCCTCCAAACCCATACCCCAGCTTCACAACTATCTATCATTCCAAACTACCAATCACTTAAACAAGGCCGATGGAGTTGTTGTCTATGTTAAAAATACTCATAAAACCTCCGTTCAGGAAGTTAAACTGACACATGCATCCTGTCTTCAAATTAACTTTCACCCTGAGCTAACCGTCTTGGCTATCTACCGCTCGCCTTCACATCCAAAATCCGACGAATTTATAAATTCATTAAATAATCACCTAACCACTATTGCTTCGAGCAAAAACATAATAGTTACAGGTGATATAAATATAAACTTGATTTATAACGAGGCAGAACACTCTTATGATCGTTCAAACAGGTTAACCTATCTCAATATGCTGGCGATGCACGGCCTACTTCCAGGACATTCATTACCCACTAGAGGCAAAAATTGTTTAGACCACTTCATGGTAAAACTTGACCCCGCTAATTTTACTGCGACTGTAGCTATATTAAACACAACCATAACAGATCATTCCATGATTTTCTTAAAATTGTCGAACAAAAAACACATACGTAAAATAGCTAAAACTAAAACTATGATTAACTTTGACAAAGCAATTGAATGCCTAAGTGAAAGTGACTTACATCATTTGTTAAACTTTACCGACCCAAATACAATTTGTGACCGATTAATACATATAATACAAACCTGTCTTAAAAATAACACCATTACGACAGTAATACCGCAAAAATGTAGATTAGTAAAACCATGGATGACGGTCGGATTACTGCGCTGTATACGCAACCGTAATGACATGCAACTTAAGTTAAAGTCTGAGCCTCATAACGAAATATTAAAGATCACCTTCAAAAGATACAGAAACTATTGCAACTGTATTATTAAAAAGCTAAAGCGGAAACACGACCGAGATCTATTATCTAAAGCGCATAAAAATCCCAAAAAAATATGGGAAACTATAAATATAATTACGCATCGAAAGCCAAAAAAAACCCCCAATACGGATCTTTTAGAGCTTCAGGCTACTCCGAAAGAGTCAGCTGACATGGTAAACAAATACTTTTCCAACATAGGTAAAATTCTTGCGAACGAAATAATTGACAGCACCACAGCAGGTTACGGCCAAAACTATAGTTATAACTCACCTAATGATCTACCTTTATCATCTTTTGTACTTTTAAACACTGACCAAGATGAAGTTCACCGCGTTTTAATGTCTCTGAAATCAGATAGTGCCCCGGGTTGGGACGGCATATCTGTCAATTTCCTAAAGACCGCCCATGCTCTTGTCGTCCCAATTATAACCCACTTAGCGAACCAGTGCTTTGAGCACGCCACCTACCCTAACGCCTTAAAACTTGCTGTTATAACACCGGTGCACAAGAGTGGAGACAGAGCTAATCCGTCGAATTATAGGCCTATTTCTGTACTGCCATCAATATCTAAAATATTAGAAAGATTAATAAACTCACGTCTCTTATCTTACCTTAATAAAAATGATCTTCTATCGACTTCGCAGTACGGTTTCAGACAAAAAATGTCTACGGAAGATGCAGTACTGGCGCTTGCCTCCGCTGTAACCGGTCAAGTGGACAGCGGAGGCAAGTGCCTTGCCGTGTTCCTGGATCTTCAAAAGGCTTTCGACACAGTCTCTGTCTCCGCTCTGTTGGATAGGTTGGAATCAATAGGAATAAGAGGTATTCCCCACGCTTTGCTCAAAGACTATCTTAGCGAACGCAAACAAAAGATTAAGATAGGTAATACCATTAGTTCTGAAGAGACCGTCCAGTTCGGAGTTGGCCAGGGTAGTGTGCTCGGACCGACATTGTTCCTTATATATATAAATACCCTATGTAGTATGAAAATCGAGGATGCACGCATTCTTTCATACGCAGATGACACTGCAATAGTTTTCAGTGCCGCTACCTGGGACAATCTTCGGATAACTGCCGAGCGGGGACTGGCAAGGATAGCAGCCTGGCTTGACCGTAGCCTTTTAACCTTAAATACTTCCAAAACTAATTTCATCTGTTTCACAAAGTACAACTCCTCTCAACCCCCTCCAGAATTCAAAATTAAGATTCATAAATGTAATTTTCCTGTAAACCCAAATTGTTCTTGCACTGAAATTACTAGAGTGGAATCCACCAAATACCTAGGTATTATGGTGGATCAACGTTTATCATGGCACAGTCACACGGAATTAATAATGAAGCGAATACGGAAGTTAATCTGGACTTTCAAGACATTACGTCATGTAACCTCGAAAAAACTTCTACTACAGATTTACATCTCACTTGCTCAGTCCGTCCTGGCATATTGCCTACCTGTCTGGGGTGGTGCCACTAAAATTAAATTCCTAGACCTCGAGAGGTCTCAGAGATCACTACTGAAAGTTATGCTTTTTAAACCCTTCAGATTTTCAACTGAGAACCTTTACCGTACTTCAGATCTTCTGACTGTTAGAAAGCTTTATGTTCTTAATATAATTCTAACCAAGCATAAAACACTATCGTTTAACCCACAGAAGACAAAGGTCAGAAGGAAAGACACGGTTGCTCCCAATGTCTCAGTAAAGTCTACATTCGCAAAAAGGCAATATCCTAGGCAATCATCCCATTTATACAATCTTCTTAATAAAGAACTTGATATATACCCTCTAACCTACCGCGAATGTAAAAGCGCTTTGTTTAAATGCCTTATGTCGAAGACCTATGACGAAGTGGAAAAAATGGTGCAATCGATAAGACTATAATAATTTATACACTTAAGATGGCTATGGTGTTTCTGTTGCTAATGGAAGATAATGTTCTGCATTATCTTCTGATCCCAAGATTATTCGTAGGGTTAGCTAGCGAAAATCAGTTATTTATTCCAAATAAATGTTGTATTGTGTATGTTCAATCCCTCACTCTCACACACTCACACCCACTACTCACACACACATTCACCTCCACACCATCTCCTACACACATAACACACACATCCCAGCGCATTTTCTGCCTTTTTATAAATTTCATTTCATTTTTTTTTGTTTTTATTTTTGTTTTTTTTTGTTTGTATAATTTTACATTATCGTATTAACTTGATATGAATTATAACCTAGGGAAGGGCGGAGCATCCTAACACAAGCAAACTACTTGCTTAAAAGGATTCTCCCACATTGCAACTAAAATAAGTCATTTAAGTTGATGAAATAAACATTTTTATTTTATTATTATTTTACTTGTGACAAGACCGAGAATCTTTTTTTAAATAAATAAATGGTATTCGATTTTTAAAACCAAGGAGTTTTCAATTAAAAAGATTTTAATATGACAGGAACAGTGGAAATATTCCATTCCCGATACTTTTAGTGCAGCCGTCGTAGTAATGTTGGATATGTTTCTGATTATTAAAACTGCACTCTTTTACTCTGTTAGCTAACATTTACCGGTATCTGTGGTAAAACCTAAGATTTACCGACTGAATGCCTGTAAAAGTTAGAAATTGATGATTATTATAGAACAATTCGGACTTTTACCGGTGAGACTTGCTAAATCTTAGGATTTACCGCAGTTCGGGCGTTTACAGTAACATGTATACTAGGTTAAAATAATGTTTAATGTACCTCGATAATAAATATTACTGTTGACTTCATTTATTATTATTACTCTGACTGTTTTTGTTTCTTTACAGAGCTAGAAGTGGGACATCTAGACAACAGCTGTCTAGATGTAGCAGATATACCACCACACCAGTCTGCATCTGGTTCAGAAGGTGATGTACCTTTAATGGAGTTTAAAACTGAAGTGGTAGAATTGAAAGAAGAAGCCGAAGAACAAGAAGTATCTCAGGGGAAACAAAGAGCGAAGAACACGGAAAGTAAGTATTATTGTCGTCAATCGGAGGGAGTAGTTTTAATAGTGCCGTGCATGTTAAGCCTTTGGTCCCGGTTGTCATTCGTGGATCTTTGACAGTCGTTACGGGTCGTCAGAAGCCCGAAAGTCTGACAACCAGTCTTACCAAGGGGTATCGTATTACACTGTAACTACGTTGTGCAGGTCAGATAGGCAGTCGCTCCATGTAAAATAGTGGTATTCAGCTGCATCCGGTTAGACTGGAAGCCGACCCCAACATAAAATCAATCAATCTGCCTAGCCTTTTCCCTACTATGTTGGGGTCGGCTTCCAGTCTAACCAGATGCAGCTGAATACCAGTATTTTACATGGAGCGAATGCCTATCTGACCTCCACAACCCAGTAACTGGGTAATATGATACCCCTTGGTAAGACTGGTTGTCAGACTTTCGGGCTTCTGACGACCCGTAACGACTGTCAAAGATCCACGAATGACAGCCGGGACCAACGGCTTTATGTAAAGATGGTGACACATTCACTGACCAACCCCGGCAAGTGCAGCTTAACCTGATGGATCGACCCGTGCGGCTGTTATTACTTAGCCACGAGCTCCTCTGGAAGCCGACCCCAACATAGTCAGGAAAAATATAATATGACAGATACCGTTTGGCTAGTTAACGGATGTAAAGTCAGGCAAACTAATTGTTAAGCAAATTAACTAGCTACCTACATTGTCCGTTCAAACCACGGTATCGCGATTGTGACTGCGGAGCGTGGGGTCCTGGGTTCGATTCCCGGGTTTGGGCAACGTGTTATTGGATTTTTCCATTAAGAGTTTAGAAGTTGGCGGTGATACCTCCGTGCCTCAGAAAGTTACTGTCCCTCAGTTACGACGAAACAGAGCAAATTCTAAAAACTCTTTCGTAATATCAATTGTAGCCAATGAGAGACACTCAACTTCATCCTTCACTCGCGATCCCAGTCAAATTTTCCTGTAAATTCAATTCAATTTACATACACACACACATACTTCAAGCACACACCCACCCACACACAGCACACCTATTACACGCACACACACAATCACCACTTCAGGCTTATTCTAAACACGCGCGTTGTGTTCCACGCGCGCCTCAAAGGGATGTCAGCATATGATGGGGTCCAATAGGGCCGACGCCGCTGGGGTCGCGGGTAGTTTGAAGAAGATACCGCGGCCCTGGCATAGGCAACTGAAGGAACACGGGTGGGTTTTAGTCAGTAAAAGTCTGACACGCCCTTCCGGTCCACCCAGAGCGGGAGAAGTTATTTGATGATTTCCCACCCTCAAAAAAAAAGGCTTATTCTAAACATTTTTTTATTTATTTATTTTTTGTATTAGTTTAGTCTTTTTATTTTTTCATTGTTAATCTTATTGCATAAGTTATTCTATAGTATTTACTCCCGGGACAGGGCACTGGCTCTTGTAACACAGGATTTCACATAATTTGTAACCACTTCCATAAGTAATAAAGATTATTATTATTAAAGCATGTTAAGCCGTTGGCTCTGCGCATGATCTCGCTCCGGTCGTGTCGGATTGCAGTCCCATCGGGTTATGAGAGTCAGGGAAAGGAGAGTACACTTGTGTCTGCGCATACACTTGTGCACAATTATCTCCCGGGCAGAAGGCTGGTCTCCGCTGAGATTGGTAGCCATGGCCGAAGTTTAGGCCTAGAAATAAATTAGTCCTTATTATCACGACAATCCTAATGACACTTTGCCCGACCTGGGATTAGATCCAGGACCCCACGCTCCGCAGACGCGCAATCGCGATACCGTGGTTTGAACGGACAATGATGGTTGCTAGTCAATATGCTTAATAATTAGTTTGCCTGACCTTACGCCATTGTGGCTTGGCCGTTTCGCTACCATCACATGGGTGTAAGGTGAAAAATTTATTCACTATTCATTACTTTTCTGTTATACAATAGTTCTTGTAGGTAGTAAGGAAACGGCTAAGCCTCGTATTTTTTTACTAAGGTGTAGAGTTTGTGAAGTTAGGGCGTGTAGAGTTAGGGCTTGTAGAATTTGAAGCTTGGCTCTACATGAGATCGTATAACTTTTTGACAGTTCGAGCCATATGGTCTCGTCTTGGCAACATTTTACATGAAAATGTTTTTGGTGAGATACAATTTTGCACTTCATGTCTTTGGTGATTATGCGTATGTCACCAGAAATTCGTCCTTTTCGGTCCTAGTGTGAATAATGTAAAGCATTATTTTGACTCGTGTGCATGTCAATCTTCTTCCAACATTGTACTTATCTTATATTTATAACCACAGGGGCGACTGTTGCGAAGAAACCAAAACTAGACACACTAAGAACAAAACCAGAAGATGCGATAACAACCGAGCGAACGATAACAGAAAAATCAAACCCCGAAGTTATCGGGGCAACTCAAAAACCTACGTCCAAACCTGGCACTTTCAAAGAGCCTTACAAATGTGATCAGCGCAGTTTTAATCAAGTAAAAGAAATTATACAGCATACTCGTACACAAATTGGTAAAAAGCCCAAATGTGATATATGTCAACGTAGTTTTAGGCTCAACAGTGATTTAACAAAACATATTCGTATACACACTGGTGAAAGACCTTTTAAGTGTGATGTATGTCAGCGTAGTTTTAATCAAAAAAGTCATTTAACAAGACACAATCGTACACACACTGGTGTAAAACCTTTTAAGTGTGATGTATGTCAACGTAGTTTTGGCCAAACGAGTAATTTAACATATCATATGCGTATACACACTGGTGAAAAATCTTATAAGTGTGAAGTATGTCAGCTTAGTTTTAATGTAAAGGGTAATTTATCTAAACATATTCAAATGCACACGGGTGAAAAACCATACAAGTGTGATCTATGTCAACGTAGTTTTAGACAAAAGGGTAATTTAACACAACATATGATTCGTATACACTCTGGTGAAAAACCTTTCAAATGTATGTGAGTGTAGTTTTAGCCAATTCTTTGTGTTTAAGCAATCTGCAGATTTGCGTGTGGTGTGAGGGCCACTTTATTAAAACTCTTTGAAAATATGCTTAGGATTTAGTGAACATTCCCAAAGAATTGTGAAAGTTGGAATCAGATTTTGTGAAAGTCAACTTTGCGAGATATAGACTGTAAAGTGGGGCCCTTCAGTTCTCACATAGAGGATTGAGGGCCCACCTGTACCTGATAAACTATGGACACTACAGATAAAGTCTTTATGCCAAAATCTAAGCTTATACTCTCACTCTCCATGACGCCATGATCCCGCCGGAGCTCTGTCCGCTGTGCCGTGATTTCTCGCGGCAGCGGAGTTACGACCCGCCGTTTCACCTCCTCGCGCCACTCCCACACGGCACGGCCGTGCGCTCTGGGCCTTACCGGTGTCTGCGGTAAAATCTAGGGTTTACCGACTGAATACCGGTAAAAGTCCGAAATTAATGACAGTTTTAGAATAATTCGGGGTTTTACCGGTGAGATTTGGTAAATATTAGAATTTACGGGTAAATCCTAATATTTACCGCAGTTCGGGCTTTTACAGTAACATATAGGTAGATGAGTATGTATCAAAACAAACTTACATGTACTTATTTGTATGACTATAATAATATTTCAGTAACTATTTTCGTAGTTTTCTCAATCAATTGACATGACATATTATTGTAATAAAAAGAACATCACTGTACTTTTTCTTTGTAGTAGTCGCATAGACAAACTAATGAGGTTTAACTCCAAAACTCCTCATCGATTTTATGTGAAAATGTTTGGAACATAATAATCGTTAAATAAAATTAAATATCAACATTCACTACTCCAAGATAATTTCCCATAGAACTATGTGTATTATAATTAGAGATCGGATAATCGGATGCATAATAACCTAAAGTTAATATTTCGCTAACAAAGTATGGAAAATTGCGATGCGAGCTAGCGCGTGAAACGTGTGTCGAATAGTGATGGCAATTAATGCGATTTAGAATAAATTTCATTAGCATGCGAATTCTTGAGTCTTAGCATACGAAATGCTATTGCTATGCTATTTGCTAATATGACGATAATTAATAATAATCAAGTATGTGAATTTTGTTAATATGTGAATTAAAGAGCGCGTTTGCTGTTTTTAACAATTTAAAAAGAATCGCGCGGCACGCACGTGCCACACAAAATCACAAATTATTATTAACAATACAATCACACGCATTCATTCAATATACGATTCTAAGTACGAGCTAATCGAAGATAAAAAGCTAATAATTGCTTGACTTCATTCTTCGCACCACCAAATTGCTAATAATTTCACTTGCGAACGTAGTCAGGGTCACGTGAAACAGATAGATTTAGTAGGTCCGACTTTTCGTGGGTGTGACAGAGAGCGCGCACTGCAGATGAATAATAATTCATTTCACATTTCACAGAAATTCGCAACTACATTTCATTTGCTAAATGCTAAATAAGCATTCGCATGCTAACAATGAATGCGAATGCTAATTAATCCATCACTAGTGTCGAAACGTCGTCTTTGTTTTTTTAAATCATAAAAATACGCAAATCGTGAAAAACAATATAGTGTAATATACTGTGATGTACTGTTAAGAACGTACTATAAAGTGGTGAAATCAGAAATTAAACATCTTACGTGGTTTCCGTGCTATAGACATAATAATATTAAAAATTTAAATAACGAACTATTAAGTAAAAACACAGTGTCGTGTAGTTGGAAAGTATCGGGATCTGTGTCGTTCCGTGTCATTCTTATCAGTGACTCACCAGCGACGACCAACGACGACGCCCTGCCTACTGCACTGTGCTACACAGTGCAAGCTGTTGGAAAGCATCGGGATCTGTGCCGTACTGTGTCACCGCGCCTTTGTTTGCATCTACCGCCATAGTAAAACCGCACAGAATCTTTTCACGATGGAAAGCAAATGCAAAAAATGTAATTGCGACACTGTTTCAGACCGAGAATACTTAATATGTTCTGGTTGTAATGATTACTTTCATATGGATTGTGAATATACTACTAATCAATCATTCTGTTGTATGTCACCATCGAAGAAAAGCACTTGGAAATGCACTACTTGTTCGTCAAATTTGTCGTTATTGAATGACTCGGCACAGTCGGTACAACATATTGATAATGTGACCGTGAGAAAACATTACAAACTGAACGTCAACCTTAAAAACTCTTTTGACTCCTTGTCGATAAACGATGACAGTGAAGATGATGAATATTCGTCCTTCACATCAAACAAAAAGCATAACAGAAGTTGTCCGGATTTACATTTGAATGAAAAGGTGAGATTTGAAGAGTTGGATGCACTAGTGACAGCTCTTCAGCAAAAATTAGCCTCTGCTGACAATGAAATTGAAAACTTACTTTTTGAGAACAGTTCACTGAAAAAAATCATAAGTAACAATGAGAAAATGATAAACAATTTAAAGAAAATATGCCACACAACTCCAACAAATAAAAATGTTAATAAGCGGAAATCTATTCCAAAAACTAGGTTAAGTTACTGTCACGAAAACAAGATACCGGAGCAAATAAACAAAGACCATACCATAACGGAACTGAACCCCGAGCACCTCAACCATACCTCAATTGCCACTCTATCCGGAACAGAAGAGATAACAATTACGACTCCAATCAGTACAAAAGATTGTTGTATACCCTCAAATAGCGCAAAAACAAATAATAAGGATGTACAACTATTTATGGACAAAGTTGGTAAATCACAATTGAACCAAGATCAAACTAGTATGCCGCCGACCCCTCAAAACAGCAAGACATCGCCACATAAACTCATGATTATTGGAGGGAACCAATGTAAAGGTCTAGCATCTGAATTAATTCAATCCAGAAGCAACAGTACTTATGATAAATACGATATACAGGGTTTAATCTACCGTGAAGCACCAATAGAAGTCTTAACTGAAGTATGTGACGCCCTTCATCTTAATCAACATGACAAGCTTGTGTTATGTGTAGGTGAAGAAGAAAAGGACCCACAAAAAGTATCACATGAATTGTACCAAATTTTGAAATATACTAAGGCACCTGTAATCCTACTTCCAATTCATAAAAATCGTCATCTTAGTGAAAAACATTTAAATAACCTCATTCGTTTAGTATCAAATAAATTTGAACATTGTCATTTTATAAAAACAGTAGCTTATTACGATGACCATGAATACATTAAAAACATATGTTCCAAAATAAATTTAGTCGTAGATTCAATTGATTATAATAACAAATTTATCCCTCGAAGACATTCAATTCATCCCAGAATAAATACAAATCAACAAATAATTAGCGACAAACACAATAGAGTCATAACACGGCAGAAAACAATTACAGAATACTTCCATGTTATAGCAGGAGGAGTAAGTCGGCCACATATAATCACTCACAGTAGTCCCTTAAATAATGACGTCGTCCGCGAAACAAACGATACATTTTTTCGTGTATAATCATTTAAATATTATGCACCAAAATATAGCTGGATTAATAAATAAATCAGATATGCTTGCTGTACAGTTAGAAGAACTAACCAAATCAAATGACGCAATCGATGTGTTGTGTATTACTGAGCATAATATGATAGTGGATGATGGAAAAGTGCTTACGTTACCCAACTACAAATTATGTGACAGCTTCTACCGAGAAAAAAGAAAGGGCGGAGCGTGTATAATGGTCAGAAATATTCATGAATTTCAGGTAATACATAAAGCAAAAAGTCTATCTAAAACTAATATCGTTGAATGCTGTGCAATAGAGCTCACTCAACATAACGTTATCGTCATTTGCATGTATAGAGTTCCCAAAAATACTAACATAAAGATTCACCTAGAACTATTTTTCGAAACATTAGAGAACCTACTTTACCATGTTACGCAAGGGACAAATAAAAAAACCATAGTCTTGTGTGGAGACTTCAACATAAACATTCTAAAAAATGACCAAGTAACCAAAAGACTTTTAAATACAATTTTAGGGTTTAATCTCAAAGTACTTATTAAGCAACCTACTCGTTTGTCTAGTGGTACATGTATAGACAACATTTTCCATAATGCTCGTGGTAATAACGGAGAGGTGATTGAGACTGCGCTCTCAGACCACACTGCGCAGATATTAAAATGTAATGTAAAAAAGACATGCGCAATACATTCTTGGAAGGTGCAGATTCGAGACTTCTCCACTGAGAATGTCGAAAAGTTTATAGAGTGTTTAACGGCCTTGAGTTTTAGTGAAGTTTATGAATTTGATGACCCAAATCTAGCATATGACACATTTTTAGCGGCATTTAAAGTTTTTTATAACCTGTGTTTTCCTGTAAAAACCGTAACCAAAACTATTAACAGAAAACAAAAATGGTTATCAAAAGGCATTAAAACGTGTAGCAAAATTAAACGTAATCTACTGTGGAAATATCGTAAAACTAAAACGGAATATAACAAAAATATATATACTTCTTATGCAGCTCGATATAAAAAAATTATAAAACTAACAAAATATGTACAAAATAATCATTATATTAATACATCTAATAATAAAAGTAAAGCAACTTGGAAAATAATAAATGACAATAAAGTTGACCTCCCTCGCGAACCAATAACTAACATTGTTCACAACGATAAGGAAATAACAAGTACTCAAGGTATTTGTAATGCATTTAACGACTATTTTATTGACATTGACCAAATTACTCAAACTTGCAGTAATCAACCGCTTCAAATAGACAGAGTCCATGATTCAATTTTCTTATATCCAACTACACCAATAGAGGTATCAAAAACTATTCTGTCTCTCAAAGATTGTAAAAGTACAGGATATGATAACCTCAGAACAAATGTTATCAAAAAAGTTCATCATATAATTTGTCGCCCACTATCTTACATCATAAACTTATGTTTTGAGAAAGGAATTTTCCCAAATAAACTTAAGGTATCAATTATTAAACCATTGTATAAAAAAGGGGATAAGACCTCAATTAAAAACTATCGCCCCATAGCTTTGATACCGATATTTTCAAAAGTCATCGAAAAAACTATCTATTACAGGTTATCCAGCTTCCTCGAGTGTAAGAATGTTTTAGTTGACGAACAGAATGGCTTCAGAAAAAACAAGTCAATTAATCTTGCAATATTCGAATTCCTAAAGAAAATAATGTCTGTCGTAGACAACGCAAAACCCATATGCGCCATTTACATGGATATGACTAAAGCCTTCGATTACGTTGACCATGCTAAACTTATTGACAAACTAGAGAGATACGGAATACGCGGTAAGGGACTTGATCTTATGACTTCATACTTAAGCAATCGACAACAATATACGGAAATAACTAACATTAACATTAAAACCAAATGCGAAGCTACTTACCGTTCAAAATATAGAATGTTGAAGTTTGGTGTACCTCAAGGGACTGTACTGGGGCCCCCATTATTTGTAGTGTATATAAACGATCTTCCAAAAAATGTAAAACACCCCACAGTACTGTTCGCTGATGATAGCACAATAGTAATTAAAGCAGATGACTCTTATAATTATGAACAAGAAATTAATGATACGTTAAGACAAACGATTGAATGGCTAGAGGCGAACAATTTACAAATTAACTTAGAGAAGACTAATATTATGCATTTTAATCAACGACAAGCACGACAACCTCCACTGAATATTAATTATAAAGGCATTTCAGTTACCACAACATCCAGCACAAAATTCTTAGGTTTGATGATAGACAGCAAACTCACGTGGAAATTACAGGTTGAAGAAATATGTAAAAAAATCAATAGTTTCTCTTTTGCTCTTTATAAGCTAGCCAAATTTGCTAATCGTTATGCCGTACTAACTGCCTATCATAGCTATGTAGAATCTGTTCTGAGGTACGGAGTAATTTTCTGGGGAAACTCCACCGACAAAAATGATGTGTTCATTGCACAGAAAAAAATGTGTACGCGCAATATGCAACTTGCGCTCATGGGACAGTTGTAAGCCATACTTTAAATCATTAAAGCTTTTAACATTTCCGTCAATATATATTTACGAAATGGCAGTATTTGTTAAAACAAACCCATGGCTTTTTGAAATTAGGCCCCCCGCAAACTCACGTTTGAGAAAAAGGGAATCTAACATTCTCAGTGTTGGTCGCAGTCGAACAGCTCTTTTCCGCAAAAGTATTTATCAAATGGCTCCAGTATTATACAATAAAATTCCCCGAGAAATAAAGAATGTTAATTTAAATATTTTTAAAAAACGTCTGAAATTTTTTTTAATTAATAAATGTTATTATTCAATCACTGAATTTATGGAGGATAATTGTTGACAATGTTATTTTAAATTTGGACATAATTGTATTTTTATTTTATTGTTTGACATTTTAATTATAAGTACCTACCGACATTTAATAATTTCTGTAATAATAAATTTCATTATTCTTGTATTTAATATTTGTATGCTTGCGAGTAGAATGCAGCGCACTAACACTATCATTAGACCTTATAAACTATGTACCTGCATTGTGACAAATAAAACGATTTGATTTGATTTGATTTGATTTGATGGAAGCGGCTTCTTAGCATTTTTTTTCTTACTATAAATTCCGGGATTCCAGAAAATGTGGGAATGCACAACTAATCGGATTCTGGTATGGAAACGACTTCATAAATAAGGTGGTTTTATTTATTTTGAAATACCGGGAAATCGGGATCACATAAATATTCCGTTTGTTACACGTGATCCCCGCGAGAAATACAAAGCTAACGAATTAAAATGGTTGTCCCTGGAAGGTACCGTCACTATATTGGTGGGGTTGTTTTCACGGGTTTCGAGAATGTTAAAGCCTATAGTGACGTAAAAATGTAAATCGAACATGGCGGCTGCGAACATTTTCAAATTTTTCGTCATGGGTGTCGTTTTCATGGTTTTCGAGGGTTTTAAAGCCGATAGTGATGTTAAAATGTAAATCCAAGATGGTGGCTGCGAAAATGTTCAAATTTTCGTCATGAGTGTCGTTTTCATGCTTTTCGAGGGTGTTAAAGCCGATAGTGATGTTAAAATGTAAATCCAAGATGGCGGCTGCCAACATTTTATTTTTTTTTATCATGGGTGACGTTTTCATGGTTTTCGAGGGTTGTCAAACCGATAGTAGCCTTAAAATGTAAATCCAAGATGGCGGCTGCAAAATTTTCTAACTTTTCGTCATGGGTGTCGTTTTCATAGTTTGTGAGAGTTTTAAAGCCGATAGTGGCGTTAAAATGTAAATCCAATATGGCGGCTGCGAAAATTTTCTAATTTTTCGTCGTGGGTGTCGTTTTATTGGTTTTCGAGGGTGTTAAAGCCGATAGTGACACTAAAATGTAAATCCAAGATGGCGGTTTCGAATATTTTTTAATTTTTCGTCATGGGTGTCGTTTTCATGCTTTTTGAGCGTTTTAAAGCCGATAATGGCGTTAAAATGTTAATCCAAGATAGCGGCTGTGAAAATTTTCTAACTTTTCGTTATGGGTGTCGTTTTATTGGTTTTTGGGGGTGTTAAAGCCGATAGTGACACTAAAATGTAAATCCATGATGGCGACTGCAAAAAATTTCAAACTTTTTGTCATGGGTGCCGTTTTCATGGTTTCCGAGGGTTTAAAGCCGATAGTGGCGTTAATGTTACTATCGGCTTTAAAACCCTCAAAAACCACGAAAACGACACCCATGACGAAAAATTAGAAAATGTTTGCAGCCGCCATCTTGGATTTACATTTTAATGTCACTATCAGCTTTAACATTAACACCCTCGAAAACCAATAAAACGACACCCATGACGAAAAATTAGAAAATTTTCACAGCCGCCATCTTGGATTTACATTTTAATGTTACTATCAGTTTTAACACCCCCGAAAACCATGAAAACGACACCCATGACGAAAAATTAAAAAAAATTCGCATCCGCCATCTTGGATTTACATTTTAGTGTCACTATCTGCTTGAACACCCTCGAAAACTAATAAAACGACACCCATGACGAAAAATTAGAAAATTTTCGCAGCCGCCATTTTGGATTTACATTTTAATGTCACTATCAGCTGTAACAGCCTCGAAAACTATGAATAGTACCCATGACGAAAAATTTGAAAATATTTGAAGCCGCCATCTTGGATTTACATTTTCAGCAGCTTCCACTATGGGACCAACTCTGAAATCACAAAAAAATTACGATGTTTGAAACAAAAGTTCAATACCTACTCGACCAAAATGTATGAAACAGCTGACTTATGTTTCGTGATTTACGGGTTGATCCCATTGTGAAAGTTGCTCATGAGTAGAACACCCTATGAAAATTTAGTGATAAAAGAATTACCCTTTCAAAAAATACTTAATTTATCAATTCCGGAATCGCGACATTTTGACGATCGACATAAAAGTGCATTCCTTAATAGCCAAAACCTAAACGTAAGTAAATATACATTCGATTCTATAATCAGAACTATAAATTTGTGAATCCCGGAACACCGGGATTTTTTTAATACAAAAGTACATTCCATATTAGCCAACACCTGAACGCAAGTACCTAACTAAAGCATTCGATTCCAAAATCAGAACTTAAAAATTTTCGTTCTGGAATCCCGGGATTTTGTTTTTTTTTTAAGAGCAATCCATATTAAGGTTGATGCGCCAGGGTAGCCCGCGAAATTCAAAATTTCATACGTTTTTTGCAATTTGTAGGTCAGTGTGAGCTTGTATGTTGATTAAAATATGATTCGCGGCCGTAGCAAATATGGCTTTACAGAATTATAATCATTAGAATCAGCAATACAACTCCATAAGTTAGCATTTACCTCAAATCTAGCGATTTCATGAAATCGTGAGGTTTGAGGTAAATGCTAACTTATGGAGTTGTATTGCTGGTTCTAATGAATATGATTCTGTAAAGCCATATTAGCTACGGCCGCGAATCATATTTTAATCAACATACAAGCTCACACTGACCTACAAATTGCAAAAAACGTAAGAAATTTTGAATTTCGCGGGCTAGTCTGGCGCTTTCACCTTAAGGCGAAACCAACCAACACCAACACCTCAACTTTAGGTTAATATGTATCCGATCTCTAATTATAATATATGTTTTGCATTGTTCTCTGAGCACCTTATGTCAAAAATTATTGTCACCCTACTCTACTACACAATTCAAAAATAGTCGATTTCGGTATCTATTAAGATTTTTAGTTTAATCGTTATTTTTATTAGTAACAAATAACACCAATTTGTTGCACAATTTTTTTCACAAAAAGAGACTATTTTGTAGATATTTGTCTAATCTTTCATACGATAAGCGTATTACATCGGAAAACAAAATAAATGGAGGATTGAGGGCCCGAATTTTGTCAAGGTCATAACTTTCAAACAACAAGAAATGGTGACCTGCTCTTGCTTTCACAAATTTTCACAATTTATTTAGTATCTTATAGGATTACAAACAGTAGCTATAAGTTAATGGTTTCATTTTATTTGCGTGATAAACTTTTACGTGTGTGAGGATTGAGGGCCCATTTTGAACGAAGATATATCAAGTAGGACAGTGTTTTGCGGTAATATCTTGTTTTCACAAATTTTGTTTGGTATTTAGCTTAGATTTTGGCATAAAGACTTTATCTGTAGTGTCCATAGTTTATCAGGTACAGGGGGAACCTCAATCCTCTATGTGAGAACTGAGGGGCCCACTTTACAGTCCATATCTCGCAAAGTTGACTTTCACAAAATCTGATTTCAACTTTCACAATTCTTTGGGAATGTTCACTAAATCCTAAGCATATTTTCAAAGAGTTTCAATAAAGTGGCCCTCACACCACACGCATATATCTGCAGGTCAGTGTCAAGTTGTATGTTGATCTGAATATGAATCGCGGCCGTATCAAATCTGTATTTATTATGAATTATAATCATTAAAATCTTCTATATAAATAAAAAAGAGGAGTCCTGACTGACTGATTGACTGACTCATCAACGCACAGCCCAAACCCTTGGACCTAGAAAGCTGAAATTTTGCACAGAGGTTCTCTTTATAATGTAGACAAGGAATAAGGAAGGATTTCCCGGTAGTACGTTCCCGTGGGATATTTTCCGACATCCATGCGGGCGAAGCCGCGGGCTAAAGCTAGTCATCAATACAACTCTTTAATTTCATATTACCCTATTGACTATTTCATGAAATCTTGACATTTGAGGATACATAAGTCTGATTTTTAATTCGACGGAATTCTGACACTTAAGACGTGTTGCCATTAATATAACTGTCCTGTTAAAAACGGAACGCATAAGCGAAATTAAAAAAAAAACCTTTCTTGAATTTAAGGTTTCAATAGAAAATCTAAAATTTTAAAATTGACTGATAATTTTCAAATAGGTAGTAATCAGATTTTTTATTATCAAATTATTGAAGTTACAATAATTAGTGAGGTAATTATTTTTCTTTCACAGGAATCCCTGTCCACTAATCCATAGGTTACAAACCTTTTTTAGGAATATCTTTTTGTTTGTGAAATCTCCGCTTGTTGTAACTACAAACAGACAACGATGATGATATTAGTTATAATGATTCCTAAATAAATATTTAAATTTAAAAAATATGTTCTTTTTCTCTTTTTTTCAATTTAGCCATATAAAATTAACATTTTAGTTAGTGTGCATGTGCATCAAAAATTAATATTTTAGTTAGAGGAGCTCGTGGCTAAGTAATAACAGCCGCACGGGTCGATCCATCAGGTTAAGCTGCGCTTGCCGGGGTTGGTCAATGGATGGGTGACCATCTTTACATACCGAGACTCCTCCGTGCCTCAGAAAGCACGTTAAGCTGTTGGTCCCGGCTGTCATTCGTAGATCTTTGACAGTCGTTACGGGTCGTCAGAAGCCCGAAAGTCTGACAACCAGTCTTACCAAGGGGTATCGTATGTTACTGGGTTGTGGAGGTCAGATAGGCCGTCGCTCCATGTAAAATACTGGTATTCAGTTGCATCCGGTTAGACTGGGAGCCGACCCCAACTTAATTGGGAAAAGGCTAGGCAGATTGAGTTTACATTGTCATATAGGTTACTTGATCTCATTCTCTTTCATATTTTTTGTTATTTTTTAACCAAAAAATTCTAGTCACTAGTAACCTCTAGTAACATGAGTAACATATAAAAAGGACAAGACCGGAAAGGCTTAGGATATCTGAAGTGTCAAAAAATTACAGCTGTCAGAATTCCGTCGAATTAAAACCAGACTGTAACTTTAGGAGTTGTAATACTGAGTTTCTGTAAACACATATTTGTTACTTTCGCGAATCGTTCTACCTTTTGACTGCCCCCAGCGCCCAGCTCATAAAACGACAAATAAATACCTGCGACGGATAGGGTTGTGCAGTGAATTATATCAGTTACCGTTAGAATACGGAATACGTTAAATGACCTGATATTAATGTTTTTGCGCTGTGGTAGCCCGCGAAATTCAAATTTTCTTGCGTTTTTTTGCAATTTTCAGGTGTCAGATTGTATCTTAATCAAAACATGATTCGCGATAGTGACAAATATGTATATACTTATTTCTAAGTTAGATTTCCTCCGGATACGTATGAATCCCGAAATCGGACCAATCCGGAGGAAATCTAACTTAGAGATAAGTATTAATGTTTTTTATAGTTAAAATTATGTAAATACGTAGTTCTTATCGTCGCGAATTATATTTTGGTTAAGATAACAACCTTACACTGACCTGTAAATTGCAAGAAAACGCAAGAAAATTGAATTTCGCGGGCTACCACAGCGCAATCACCTTAACGTGTTACCCTTACCGCGAGTACCCAAACAAGAGTATTATGTTTTTTTATTACGGTTTTAAGAGATTTTTGACTGATAATTTATAAATAGAGAATAAAAGGTTTCATTTTCAACTTTGTTGTTTTAATCCTTGTAACATCTCTATTCTACTCTGTTGCTTCTTGTAATACACACAATACGTATCTACAATATAGATTTAGATTTTAAGTGATATCTTTACTCTAAAAGGTCGATTTAGACCAAACGAGCGAATGCACATTCTATCCCCACTCTACTAAATTCTTTTTGTGTAAACAGGGACAGAACATTCCTTCGTTGGTCTCTCCCTACTAAAATGTCAAGAATATCGACAAAAGAATGCTCTAGTTCTTGTTCTGGTTCTATATTTGTTTAGTCCAAGCCCACCTTAAGAGATACGCTGATCAGGGGGCCTAAAACGGCCACATTAAGCAATTCCTCTAAAAGCGATTCATTTCCTGAATTCCCAGCAATTTATTATGATTGACGTATTTGACATTAAACTTCAATAAAGCAATTCATAATTTGTGGACCATTTTACGAATCTCAATACAAAACTTTCAAACAGAATAATTGCGTGCTATGAATTGTCAGCTTGTGACCGTTTTACGATTTCAAATGTGATTCATAAATACATATTATCCTATTATGATTTTGCCAAAGTGGCCGTTTTAGCCCCACAGTTGACACTTTTTCATTTACACAGCCGTATGACGTAATAAAATGGCGGCTACTATTTCATGGTGTTAGAAAACAGATTAAAAAAACTGAAAACTTTGAATTTCATTTATATTGTTATTTTAAACTAACATTTTCCGACTGCTTTTTGCCTATGCTATCTAAATAATATATTTTTAGATGTTTGTCATAAAGAGTAAAATACCGTATTGTGGTCACCCTATTTCCTTATTTTTATCAAGATGATAACTTACAAACAAGCAGTTTCATGCTTTCACAATTTATTTAGTAGCAGGATTTCAAACAGTAGCTGTAAGTTAATGGTTTCATTTTATTTGCGTTATAAACTTTTACATCTGTGAGAATTTATTGAACGAAGATATACTAAGTAAGACAGTGTTTTGCGATAATATCTTGTTTTCACAAATTTTGTTTGGCATAAAGACATTTTCTGTAGTGTCCATTGTTTTTCAGTTACAGGTGGGCCCTCAATCCTCTATGTGAGAACTGAGGGCCCAACTTTACAGTCCATATCTTGCAAAGTCCATATTTCACGAAATCTGATTCCAACTTTCACAATTCTTTGGGAATGTTCACTAAATCCTAAGCATATTTTCTAAGAGTTTTAATAAAGTGGCCCTCACATCACACGCACATCGCTATGTAGTGAAAAAGCATATCACGCATGGCAGTATAAAACATAATTAATATTCTAAAAGTTCATGTTTATCATTTAAATGCATTTATTTAAACTACTTCCATTCAAATGCAATACACTTATGAATAGAGCAGCAAAAAACAGCTCTCCAGTGATAATAAACACTCGCCGACCCTTCGAAGAAACAAAGCCATAAATCTCGATTGTTTACGACCCGGCCGGCGACTACCCGTCGCGCGCGCGATGACGTAATCGGCCCGAGCTTCTCAAATGTCATTTCTCGCGGAGTGGGGACCGCTCCAGCGGTTGTACAATGTGATTCAACTAAGAATAGGAACGTCAATGACCTCTAACTGTCAACTGAAACTAGAAATCTAAGGCTTGCAAAGTTTTGTAGTGTTATTTTTATTCATTTTGGTTCTGTTTTTGGAATTTGTTTTTGTTAAAATATGTCACTGACTTTGCAAATGTGTATCTAATCGAGGTGCTGTTTTGCTAAATCTTCACAATATGGCGCAAGGTCATTCCTATTCTTAGTTGAAACACATTGTATAATTGTGTTTATGTAGATCTGGTACTTCGGTCCGCTTAATGGCAAACAACATCGCGGCAGGCCCAGACGGATATGGCGGGTTGAGTTGGACTCTTTTAATAAAGATTGGTCCTTGGCAGCTCTGGACAGAGAGAGGTGGAAAGAGAGTAGGGAGGCGTTTGCTCAGCAAAGTGACAATTATGGCTAGTAAAAAAAAAATCTGGTACTTACAAGTGTAAGTAAGTTCCAGATGTACCTATATTCTTATGTAGCTATGTTGTTGGCGTTGTCATAATACTTACCGCCGCGCCGCCGCCGGCCCCGTGTGGTGTTAAATTGATCACAGGAGAGTACATCATCACGGCAACTACCATTCAAATAAGAGCAGTAATTTCGTGTCTAAGCCGACGTTCACACATAACACATAATCAGCTTATAATGTTCCCACTGCTGGGACACAGGCCTACTCTCGATGAGAGGGAGTGGGCCGTAATCCACCACGCGGACCCAGTGCGGGTTGGTAGATGTCACGTGTCTTCGAAATTTTTGGCCGGTTTCCTCACGATGTTTTCCTTCGCCGTTTTGAGAGCAGCGGTGATGAAATAATTTACACAAAGTAAAGCGCCTGCCGGGGTTCGAACCTATGACCTACAACTCGTAAGTCGCGGCCAATACCACTGGGCCACCACTGCTCCGACACTGCTGCAGCCAACGTACGCACGGACGTAAAAATATCGCGGCGGGATTTTATTGCGCACTGGATTTTCAACTCTCGGTGTTCAGCCGAGCTTCGAGAATCCAACCTAACAACAGCGCGCATCCCAGCGCGTTGAAAAAACGCACTGTTGGATTTTCAACTCTCGGCGCTAAACAGAGCGTTGAAAATCCAGTGCGCGAAAAATAATAGCCGCGATATTTTTACGACCGTGCGAACGTCGGCTAACTGTCATAGACATCATAAAATCGGCCCTCAAACATAAGGGATCCGAAAAATACTTTATATTAAGTAATAGAAATGTATTTATAGAATGTATGTCACTAGTTAGGATGTTTTTTTTTTGCATCTGCCAAAAAAGAAAGATTATAAAATGTTGAATATTGTTAAAAGTGCAGGAAATAAATGAAAATGTATGTCTATGAACAAAATACTATATTGATAAGCCACGACATAGTAACAATGCAAAGATTGTGAACATACAAAGTACAAAAAATAATATCAGAAATATAGTTAAGAGTAACTTAAACAACTACATGTGAATTAAGCAAATACAGTGGTGGTCATATAATTAGAAACACAGAGTCACTTGGGGAGTTAATTACTTTTATGTTATTATTTCAATTCATTGAAGATAAAATATTTATTTACCACATTAAAATGTACCTACACTAGTAACACTAGTTTAAAAACGATCATTAACATCATGTCTAATTTAATACAAAATAACCAGCAGGCTAGATTGTGCGGTTGTGAACCACTGCTGCAAGGTATCAAAGACAAAGACATTTATTCGTCGGATATGGTAGCAACAAAGTTGGTATTTATAATAATTGTGTTCGTGACTCTGATATAATCTACAATATAAAATAAACAATAAAAACACAACAATAACATATACAAACAACTTAACTATAAATCTAAATATATCTAATTTAACCCTTAAAATAAAAAAAATCTTTTAAAGTAAGTATAAAAGTTATTTTGAATAAGCCATGTTTTTAGTTGCTTTTTGTAACAATGAAATGGCAGTTCTCTAATTAATTTTGGAATGTGGTTGTAATTTTTAAGGACGTAAGGTAGCTGTTTCTGTAATGGAGAGTGCTGTTACAAAATTGGTTTTTTAACTTGGTCGGGTTCTCGGCTAAGGGCTGGACCTTGCAGCAGCGTGTCACAAGTTGTTTCTGTGTTAATGTTTTACTAACATAGTTTGTAAGTACCTATATTGTTACTAACACTGTGAGTCTTGTTTCTTGGTAATTAAATTATTATTATTACTTAATATTAAAAAAAACATAAATTGGAAAAAAAATATCAATAAGTATCTTTAGTTTATTAATTAACAATTACATGTTCGAAACACATCATGGGCAGACAAGGGGGCGCGTTACTCGAGCTCTTGTCAATGGAATAGGTTACCTTGCGAACAGACTGTTCGGCGTGCTAGACGAAAGGTTCGCAATACAATATAAAAAATCGACCAAGTGCGTGTCGGACCACGCACAATGAAGGGTTCCTTAGTTGGGATGAATTTATCCCAAGGAAAAACCTAACACTGTAGTTGAAAAACATGCTCTCCCATACATTCCAACTGTAAATGTAAGTTTGTACTCACACTATTGAGAGATTTATAATGTTATTTTAAGACCACAGACTTCTTGTAGGTTTTCCTGTAATCTACAGGTAAAAACTACTTCCCGTATTTTTTAAAAGTGACCTCCATATTCAAAATTCATTTATTTACTTTACCCGTCCGTGTTTGGGTCACAGAAGTTCATATGTGTACCAATCGGTCCATTAGATTCGTAGCAAATTGGTTGTGACAGACGGACACACAGACAGACAGACACACGAGTGATCTAATAAGGGTTCCATTTTTTCCTTTTGAGGTACGGAACCGTAAGAAGAATAGAAACATTGCAAAACAACAGAGACCATTTACTAAAACTGACAAAAGGGCAAACATCAATCATTGAGGCGATGAACACTCAGTTCAACATCTTAACGCTACAGAGAACTATTTACAGAAATTGGGTGAGTGTTGAGCAAGAGGAAGGTTTGAATCACTTTAACATCAGGGCTCTGACCAGTTCAACAACTCTATCTAAACTGCGCCACATCCAACACATGCTTCTAGATACATCCATTAACATCCATCATGGTCATGTGGACACCAGACTTTTACCGCAGAGCCAGCTCTTTCAGGAGCTCATTGTTATTTCTGGACAATTGCCACAACAATTATCGATACCCGGAGGTAAAGTCTAGATTGTTTGAGAAATATTTTATCATCGAAATTACATAACCATTAACATTGGACACACACACACACACACACACACACACACACACACACACTTTCAAATGTGAAACACATCACGAGTTCACGACCTGCACTGTGGATGTCGAAACTTCGTCAATACAAAAACAAAAAAGTTAATTTAAGATTGTGGAATGAAATAAAATCACTGTTTCCTGGACATGAAGGTATGTATTTTATTTATCGTACAGTGGGCTGCATCAATTGGGTACCCCCGTTGTATTAAAATTAAGTTTGCTACAACTTTGCAATTCAAACAATACATCCTTAAGAATAATACAAAAAGAGTTTTATGTGCCCGGACGAGATTCGAACCCTCGAATCATTGGTTATACAATGATTACCGCGAGCTCTTACCAACCAAGCCAGTTAGGTAGTTAGTAACTCAATGAATTTTATCAATCTACTTGGCGTTATAACTCTGTCTCTGTCTAATGAATGAATAGTTTGTCAATAGAGGGTAGTGTTATGCATACATTTTACGAATCTATAATGAAGTTACCGTATGTCTCTGTCTAATCGACAGATGTTATAATTTGAGGGTATTCATTATTTTAATTACTTACGTTTTCTTTATAAAATTAATCCATACCCTCAAGTTATAACTGCAACGTTTGATCTATACGGTTAATTAAAACGACGAAGACTAAAACCGGCTAATATTTTTTATTATGATAACTGTAAATTATCAAATCAAAAAGTATTAAAATATATTATTTTTCTTGATTTTAAAATTCTTTATAAATATTACTAAAACAAAATAGAAAAATACTTTACATTAAAAAATATATAATTCACGATAATACGCGCATTTGGTGCCTAGGATTAGAACCTCCATTCTTATGCACAGCAAGCGGTCTTGAAACCTGTGGTCTAATTAGACGTTGAATAACTCTTCGTAAATGTTATGTTGTTGTTGTTGTTATGTATGTGTTGTTGTGTTGTTGTTGTTATGTTATGTTGTTGTTTGTTTGTTGTTGTTATGTTATGTTGTTATGTTAAAATACAATAATAAAAACAGACTTTTGAAAAATAAATATTAACGTTAAAACAATACAATAAAAATGTTTTTGCAAAATATAATAACCTACTTTGGCCTATCAAGTATTTGAATCCACATGTCTTTTGTTTGCATTGCAAAGTTGTAGCAAAGTTAATTTCAATACAACTGGGGTACCCAATTGATGAAGCCCACTGTACATACAAATCGACCCCCACAGTACAATTAACCCCTACAGTACGCCTATCATAATGTTGCCCGCCCGCCGCTCCGCGCTCGACTACGGACCACGCGGCCAGTCTGGCAGAGCACTAAAACTACGCTGACATAAATGTATCAAACTTACTATCTTACTTACTACCTATCTTACTTACTTACTTACGACGACACGGTTGGCGCAGTGGTTCAGCGATTGACTGCTGCGCAGCATGTCGCGGGTTCGATTCCCGCACGGAACAAATATTTGTACTACCTACAAGTATTTGTTCCGAGTCTGGGTGTTTTTCTATCTATAATATGTATGTATTTACAAAAAAAAAAAAAAAATGTATATAACTAGTTTATCAGAGGTGGCTGATAAACTGTTGTGTTATCACAAGCATTAGGTTGCTTAGTTTGGGACTAGATGGCGTTGTGTGAAATGACTAAGGATATTTTTTTTTTTTTTTACTAGGTTTTACACCAGTGCCAGTGTGCGTAAGACTTTATAGATGATAGAATTGGCTAAAACTACACTCACATACATTTGAAAGGATTAACATATACATTACTTCAGATACATTTGAAAAACCACACTTGTGTGTATAACAACACATATTCGTTTGAATATTTTTGTTAAATTACCCTTTTCAGTGAAACTACTTTGACATTCGTAACATTTTTAAAGTCTTTCGCAGCGTGTCTAAGAATATGTTTTGTTAAATTACCCTTTTCACTAAAACTACGCTGACATACATCACACTTAAAAGGTTTTTCGCCAGTGTGTATACGAATATGTTTTGTTAAATAAGCTTTGTTATTAAAACTACGTTGACATACATCACACTTATAAGGTTTTTCGCCAGTGTGTATAGAAATATGTTTTGTTAAATCACCTTTGCCCCTAAAACTACGTGGACATACAACACACTTATAAGGTTTTTCGCCAGTGTGAAAACGATTATGTTTTGTTAAATCACCTTTGCACCTAAAACTACGTTGACATACATCACACTTATGAGGTTTTTCACCTGTGTGTATTCGAATATGACCTAATAAATGAACTTTTTGAAAAAAACTACGCTGACATACATCACACTTAAAAGGTTTTACACCAGTGTGTATACGAATATGTTTTGATAAATCATGTTTTCTCATAAAACTACGTTGACATACATCACACTTAAAAGGTTTTTCACCAGTGTGTATACGTATATGTTTTGTTAAATCACCTTTGTTACTAAAACTACGTTGACATACATCACATTT
Organism: Cosmia trapezina; assembly: GCA_905163495.3. Taxonomy (NCBI): domain Eukaryota; kingdom Metazoa; phylum Arthropoda; class Insecta; order Lepidoptera; family Noctuidae; genus Cosmia; species Cosmia trapezina. The sequence continues at coordinate 6,564,472 of LR991046.1, read as the reverse complement.
GGATTTTTCACCGAGTTGTGTACGAGCATGTTGTATCATTTCTTTTACTTGGTTAAAACTACGCTGATCACATTTGTAAGGCTCTTTGAAGTAAGTGCCAGGGTTGGACTTAGGTTTTTGAGTTGTCCGGATAACTTTTGAGTCAGTTTTTGCTTTTTTCGTTCGCTCGGCTGTTATTGCATCTTCTGGTTGTGTTCTTCGTGTGTCTAGTTTTGGTTTCTTCGCAACAGTCGCCCCTGTGGTTATAAATATAAGATGAGTACAATGTTGGAAGAAGATTGACATGCACACAATTCAAAATTATAGTTTGCATTATTCACACTAGGACCGAGAAAGAGGAATTATCCTAATATATTAAATATTTAAATATCATCGCTTTCCATCCGCCTTGATCGTGGTCAAGAACAGGCCCATTCAGTAATAATAATAAAAAATACTTCTGACCTTGAATAATAATAGTGTGTGTAACACATAATCACTAGACACAGACACATGAAGTACAAAATTGTACTAATGTCGACAGAATGGTATGATTCAAAACTATGCGATCAAGATTGAAACAAAGGGTTTTTTTATTTATTTTTTATTAAAAGGAATTATTAACAAATTCATCGTGAGGGGTTTAGAAGGAGAGGGGGAACGAGTGCCTTTACACCTTAAAGTTGCTTTTTGTATAGCACTGATTCATTGAAGAAACCCCGCCCGACAGAAATGACCGAAGAATAGAAAGTTGGAACGGCACAAAAAACAGGAGTGAATTCCAGTCGTGCATCGGAGCTGACACACACATTTTTTTTTGTTTGTTTGTTTGAACGAGCTAATCTCTGGAACTACGAACTACCAGTCGGACTTTAAAAAATCTTTTTGCATTTGATAGCGCAATTCTTAAGGAAGGCTACGGGCATATTTAACACTACTCTAAGACTCTTAGCTGCCAAGCAAAAAGAAAAAAAGTCAGAAAGAACGAAACGAAAACGAAGTAATAGCGCGGGCAGGCAATGCGATGCGACGGGGTGGGTTGGGGGAAGTCGCGGGCAGAAGCTATCTCTTTATATAAAAAGAAAAGTCTTGACTGATTGACTCACTCATCAACGCCCAGCCCAATCCTGGGCATAGAAATCTGAAATCTGAGGTTTTCTTTATAATGAAGACAAGGAATAAGGAAGGATTTTCCGACATCCACGCGGGCGAAGCCGCGGGCAAAAGCTAGTCAAGAATATTCAGAGATATATTAAGTGATATACTTTCTGAGATATTTGAGTTCAAAAATGTAAAAATAAAACATGGAAATTAATAATTTCATGAATTTAGTTGATATTGACAAATAATATTATGCTAATGTATGATTTTTTTTTGTGGGTGGGAAATCATCAAATAACTTCTGCCGCTCTGGGTGGAGCGGAAGGGCGTTGTTGGGGCGTAACTCCCAACAGTGAAATTGTTATGTACTTGTTATGTAAATGAGTAGACGAATGTTTCCCTTGATGGATTTATTGCTACTGAAGATAATTACAAAAGTAGTACACTTAAATAATATGTTAGAGATGCACAGGTAAGCATTATTGGTGTGCATAACTGAGTGTGACGTACAAACTACCACACAGGTCAATGTACAGCGTAGCTCGTACATATTGCCCACTCACAAAAGATAACTGTAAATAATGGAATTGAAAATGTTATGTTAAGTATATAATAAAATGTTAAAAAGAGATAAAATGTAAAAGAAAATAATCTAATCCGATCCTTATACAATTAAATCACAACGCGCAATAGGCGACGTTGCTTTGTTGAGTGTACGTGCACTCGATAAGTGCACTGCGCTACTGTCGTCTGTGACGTCAAATACAGCTGCGTTGTCCACGATGTTTGCAGTCGACCTCCTTCGAGGCGCTCCGATTGGGAACAGGTGTGGTGCCTCAAGTTTCTCGACGTTTCTGAGATGCTCAATCTATTTGCCGTGATAGCGGACCTCACAAGTTCGATGGACAGTTTTTTGAGAATCCAGTTCCTTCTTGAGGTTGTTCGTAAGCTTCTCAAAGTTTAGCAGATGTTGGTTAAGCAGTTTGCAGTATTCTGCTTCGATCACGGAAGTCTGATTTCTTAACAACAGTGCCAGGTGTTTCTCGTTGGCCTTGACTAGGTCAATGTCATGTTGATATTGTTTTGCAAATTCATCATAATACTCCGAACTGGGAGCGCACGATGGAACTGACACCGTCGATAAGCCCACGTTTGCTTCTCGTATTCACTCGGCCTTGCGGATTCAGCAACATATGGTTGTAGTGTCCTATTTCATCGGTCGAGTGTTGTAGTTCTATTAAAATTACGTTACATTTTGTTTTCTGTTTTATTTTCTCGCAGATGTTTTCTAGATGATTGGTGAATTTTCTGGATACTGCTATACCGTGCCAGTAGGGCTTGACGTCATAGGACACGATAATCTTCCACTCGCCGCGTATTAGTTGCATATTGGTCACTTTATAGACCTTGTTGAAGCTCGTCAATTTTTGTTGTGTTAGCGGCTGTGACAGGATTTAGCAAATATAGCAGTGCCATGACCAGTCCAATGAAGTTTATTTTTCTGTTTGTTGTTTTGCATCGTCGTGAACTTTGCGACTTGCTGTTTGGCTGTAGGTATGACTCATTTTCGTTTGTGTTTGACGTATTTTGCTGTTCGGCAGTTTCGTCACAGTTGATAGGTAAGACGGATAGTTTTATAATAGGCCTTTTCATATGCCCATTTCTTGTTTTCAGGCTAACGACCCGAACATATCCATCGTTCCCAGGGTGAAGCTCTGTTATTCTCCCCATGAGCCATTTTCCGGCTGGTGTATGATCATCACGAACAACCACCAGATCGCCTATCTTCACATTTTTCTGTGGTTCCTGCCACTTTGATCTGGCTGATAGTTGGCACAAGTATTCGTTTCTCCATCTCTTCCAGATTTCTACAAAGATCTTTCTTGTTAGTTCCCATCTTGTTCTTGCATCTTCCTTTGTTTCAATGACTGTCAGCCCCGGTCTACCCGATAAAAAGTGTGCTGGCGTCAGACAGTCTAGATCGTCTGTATTTTCGCTTAGTGGACACAGAGGTCTGGAATTCAAACAGGCCTCTAGTTTTGTTAGGATTGTGGTAAACTCCTCGAATGTTAATTTTTGTTCTCCTACTACTCGTTTCAAGTGGTGTTTTAGGCTTCTGACTGCTCGTTCCCACAATCCTCCCGCTGATGGCCAAGCGGGGGCATTAAAATGCCACTCAATCTTCATTTCCGCGATTTCCTTTTGTAGTTGGTCGCTTTTGTATGTATGTTCGATTTCCTCGTATTGCTCCACGAGTTGGCGGTTTGCGCCGACAAAATTTGTCCCGTTGTCACTGTATAAGTGACGAGGGGCGCCTCTTCTTGCTGCCATTCTGTTGAGGGCTGCCAAAAATGCTGAACTGGTGAGATCTGATACCAGTTCAATATGTACAGCTTTGGTCACCATGCATATAAAGACTGCTATGTAGCCCTTCGTTGTTCTTGCTCCTCTGCCTTTGTTCAGTTTTTCGTCGTTCGACATTTCTAAAAACTTTGCACAAAAATAGAGGCCATGCTCGTCGTTGCAGAGTGGACAAGTAAATGTTGACGCATGGTACGATTTCGTAACCTTGTTGTTACTAGCCGCTTGATTCTTGTTGTTATGATAGCTGTGTTTCTTGTTATGGGATGCTTCTTGATTCTGATTTGTTGCAGAACTTGTCTTCTGATAGTTGTTTTGTGTACGCTGCGACGATTCCATTGAAGTAAACTTCGCCTCCAGGTAGTCTAAGAAATCCTTTAATACAGGTAATTCTCGCGAGTTCTTCAGTGATTCAATGTAATCTGAGTAAGTCTCAGCGTCCAGTTTTTGTCCCAAAATGTGCACTAGTAGCGGATCCCAGGTACTGACATCCACTTCTAAATTCTTGATAGCGTGCAAACATTCTATTGTAACGTCATGTATTTTCTTGATTGGTGCTAATGACTGTTGTTGCATAGTAGGCAGATTGAAGAGCATGTTGATATGCGATGTGAATATAAGTTTTTTGTTGTTGTAGCGATTGTTAAGAATGTCCCAACACACTAGATAGTTGTCCGAGCTTATTTGTAAGTGCTGTATCAACCTTTCAGCTTCTCCTTGGACCTTGCTTTTCAAAAATTGCATCTTCTGCGCATTTGATAAGGATGTATTGTTATGGATAGCTTCCGTGAAAAGGTCTTTGAACGGTATCCACTGATTAAACTTTCCGTGGAATACAGGTATCTCCAGCTTTGGTGTTGTTTTTTCTCGATATGCTCCGGACCACATCTTGCTGTTTAATGCCTTCTTCAGATCGATATATTGGTTTTCGTATCTTGTATAGCGCTCTTCATATACTGCGTTTTTGTCCCCGTCGAGTTCGCACTCGATTTCCCAATGGAGACTGTCAATAGCAGTCCAACGTGCTTGTAATGTTTGCAACGAATCCTGGAATTCCCATTTTTCTGTGATAAACTCCACTTGAATGTTGGCGACAGCTCTCATGAAGGCCTTGAAGTTTGCCGATTGTTTGCGTAAGAGATCGTCCAGTTTGCTGTAGGACCCCGTGTCCCTCTTGTTAGGGCTTCGTTGTTGCTGAGGAGGCGATTGATCCCTGTTGTTGCTCTCATGTGTCATTGTGTTTCTGGTTTCTTCTTCCTCCTCGCTGTTTTGTTGCTCTTGTAATTTCTTGCTCGATGAACTTGCTTGTTCTTGTTCAGAGGTACTTTCGAACGGTGTTGTTGGTTGCACCGCCGGTCCCCCTATGGACCGTTTGTGCGTCGACAGTTGCTGAATTTGTTGGAGAACTAACTCCTTGACTTCTTTATAACCCTTCAATGTTGTGTTACATAAATCACTTGTAAAGTAAGGATGACCCGCACTTACTTCTGTAGACAGACGATCGTGGTTGAACTGGAATTCACTCCATAAGTTTTCCAGCATTTGTATACGCCGTTTGAAGTAGTCCAAGTTCTTCCTGTCCCAGCCATCCTTCTTGATGTTGATGCCGACTTTCTTGATGTTTTCGTAAAGTTCGCACTGATTCTCGTAAGTATTTGCTGATGACGTCATGTTGCCAAACTTTCCGACGAATTGACGAACTCTTGTTTTGAGAAGTAGGCTGTTGCTCCACACTCCTGGTTCTTGGTATTGTGCAAACTTGCTCTTCCACGATATGCGCCTTCTCAATTGGTTACTGGGGCGACTCGCTTGTGAGAGACCAGTCCAACCGATTCGCGACCGTAAAAGATATTAATCACACAACACTAAATTGCTCGAAGGACCAAATGTTGGGGCGTAACTCCCAACAGTGAAATTGTTATGTACTTGTTATGTAAATGAGTAGACGAATGTTTCCCTTGATGGATTTATTGCTACTGAATATAATTACAAAAGTAGTACACTTAAATAATATGTTAGAGATGCACAGGTAAGCATTATTGGTGTGCATAACTGAGTGTGACGTACAAACTACCACACAGGTCAATGTACAGCGTAGCTCGTACAGGCGTGTCAGACTTTTACTGACTAAAACCCACCCGTGTTCCTTCAGTTGCCTATGCCAGGGTCACGGTATCTTTTTTAAACTACCCGCGACCCCAGCGGCATCGGCCCTATTGGACCCCATCCTTTGCTGATATCTCTTTGAGGCGCGCGTGGAACAGAACGCGCCGTCGACTCGGGCCTGGTCCTTACCGGACGGCGAGCTACCCGCAAGCCCGCGCCTACGGTGGCCGGAAATCGCCTCGCGATTCCCGCCGCCCAGGGCGTATCCTGTGGCGACTGAGGGCGTGAGGTTGCCTCTCCCTCACGCGTTCCGCCTCCTCCTTCGCGAGCATTACTGCTTCGCAGAAGGAGGTGACGGCCTCCCATGCACTCTCGCTCCGCACCATGGCCTGGACCAGGCTCGGACGCGAGAGATCGCCGCCGCCGATCGCCTTCGTGAGAACACGGCGGTGCTCTGCCCAAGCCGGGCAGACCTCCACTTTATGCTCCACCGTGTCCTCCGGGCGATCCACACAATGGTGACACCCGGGCGTTTCCTCCCGCCTTATGCGAAACAGGAACCTCCCGAAACAACCGTGTCCGGTGAGGACCTGCGTCAGGCGGAAGGTGAGGACGCCGTGGCGCCTCTCTAACCACTCCTCAAAAAGGGGACTTATCGCCGCAATTGTGGCGTGCCCAGCGCTGGGTTGCGACAGTCGCGCTCTCCATGTCGCCATGAGATCCCGCCGGAGCTTTGTCCGCTGTAATGTATGCTGCATAGTTCATTTAGTAATAAAAGGTAGGTATTTGAAATAAAATCAAATAAGTTGTTTTTGGTGAATACAGTCTATGTACTTATTTCAAATCAAAATTATTTATTTGGCGGTGGCGCACCGTTCCGGTTTCAGACAGCACGGACGAACTTCGCAGACTCATTTGTGATCCACTAAATTTAAAAAAAAAAATGCTTTATTTTTTGCGTTTTTGAACTCAAACATATATCAGAAAGTATATCACTTACGAGATTCATCGCTACATATTTATTGTTTGCAATCACTTACAGTAGTACCCAACTGATAAGGCGCGTCGTGAAAGTATGGCCCCGAAGATTAACGAGAGTGCTTACAACTTACAATCAACCTCAGATCACTACTATAAGGTTAATAATACACTGCAGCTGTTCGTTCCGTCTCACTCGCAAGTATGGCGGCTGTCAAGCGGCGCGCGCTAACATGGCGGCAGCTACCGACCAATAGCGGTACAGGAAAAAGCGTGGAACGTGCCGATTGGTCAATAGCATTTCCCGCGCTTTGAAAATTCATCTTCTGCGCAGGTACATCGATAAGCCATATCAGTTGGGTACTACTGTACTCTATTGATTGGCACTTGTTTCATCACTGGCCGACAGTAACGGTCGGTAGGTACTTAGGTATGCCAGCCTAGCTCCCATGCAAAAATGTTGGAACCTCTTTCACCCTATATATTTCATAAATTTTTGCTTCCCCGGTTGCCGGGCCGGTGCCGGCGAGTAGAAAAACGCCCGTTGGGTATCATCGAGCGGCCCGGGCGTTCTATGGCGTGAGGCGCTAGAGGCCGCGCTCTCGAGAGTTAGGTACTATTAATAATGTGATATCGCAGATCGCATTAAAAGGCAAATACACAGATACTAACAATTACAGACCTATTACTTTACTTTCTTGTATTGACAAAATAATAGAAAAATACCTTGGTAAATCAATAAACGACTTTCTCTCAAAAAATGATATCATTCACAAAAAACAATTTGGCTTCCAAAAACATAAAAGTACTTCACAATTGCTGTCACTTTTCACTGATGAAATTTGTAATTACCTGGATGAAAAAAAACATGTTCTGGTTGTGATGGTTGATTTTAGCAAAGCATTTGATGTGCTTGATTACAAAACTCTTTTTGAAAAAATGCAGCAGAATGGTATTCAGGGCCCACTGCTGGAATGGTTCCAAAACTATCATTCAAACAGATACAACTTAGTAAATATAGCGGGGCAACAAAGCAACAAAATACCAACCTTATACGGAACAGCACAAGGTTCAATTTTAGGCCCTACAGAATACCTAATTTACGTAAATGATATGTGTAAGATATTCCGGAATGGCTCTGTGTACCAGTTTGCTGATGATACATGTTTAATTATAGCACACCAAAATCTTGAAATTGCAGAACACCTGATACAAGAAGAATTTAACACTCTATGTAAGTGGGCACATGATGTTGGATTATCACTTAACTATCAGAAAACTAAACTATTACATATTCACTCACCATACATTCAAGTAAATAGTATACCGAAAGTCGTGGCCCACGAACATGAGTGCATGCACCAGTGTCCACCAATGTGCAATTGTAATCAACTTGAAGTAGTAAAGGAACACTTTTATCTAGGTCTTAAAATTGATAACAAATTTAATTGGGGCCCACATGTTGAATATGTTTGTAACAAACTCAGGTCAATATTGGCAAAACTAAGCATATTGAGGCATAAATTACCATACAGAACCAAAAGACTAATATATTTAGCATTGGCAGATTCAATTATTGGATATGGTCTATCTAGCTATGGCAGAACATATAAAACATACTTACAAAAAATATATGACATACAAATTAGGATGTTAAAAATTATAGTCCCATATAAAATAAAGCTTAAATTTAAAGACAACTATCATCAGTTATTTGAATATTGTAAAATAATAAATGTATTTGATAAAGTAAAACTAGCTGTAATATCACAATATGCTAACGAAATTGATAACTTAAGTAAAAAGATAAGACCCAACAACTTAAGATGTTTAGAATACCTACCATTATATAATCTGCCGAAATGTAACAATGAATATGGAAGAAGGACCTGGAGGTACCTGTTACCTAACTTGTTGAATAAACTCCCTAAGCAATTAACTAATAAATTAAAATCAAAAACAACTTTGCAAATAAAACAACTAATAAAATATTACCTTAAAGTGGATCAATACAAAGTTCCTACAGATCTTTCACAAATAAATAAATAATTTAATTTTAAAAACAAAATATATTAATGTAAACAAGCGAGACGCCTCACTCGCACATAATCTTTCATTATTAAGATTAAGCGATGTGTGATCAAAACAAAATTAAGTATGTTTCTGTGAAATAAAAAGTTTTAAATTTTAAATTTTTTTTTTTTTAAAGATGTAGGTGTGTTATTTATTGATATTATTAATTTTTGTTCATAAAAAGGTGTATAGAGTGTGTACACCTACATTCGGCTATGTAGGTGTAGGTACAGTCAGCGTCAATAATATCGGCACGAACAGACTGTTCAAAATGATCTAAACAACTATGAAAAAAACCGGTCAAGAGCGAGTCGGACTCGCGCACCGAGGGTTCCGTTTCTGATTCTGGTTCGATTTCTGAAAAAATGTGTTATTTAGAGACATCGTTTTATTTTTCCTGTAATCTTTACATAAACCTCTATCGCATAGAATAATTTCAGATTTTTCGGTTTGCAAACTTCGGAGATAAGGGGGTGGGAACGGTATTTTTTTTGTACATTTTTCATCAAAAGTCGAAAACTACACAGCCTAAAAACAGAAAAAAAATGTTTGAGAATGGGCAAACAGCGCTCTTTCAATTTTTAAAACCAAGGATGTCTTAAAAATTGAAAGTGGGGATACTAGGCCCTGTTGCAAAAAAATATAAATATTTTTATTTCTTTCTTATTTGCAAAATAGTTAGGTAAACATCATCTAAAACTGTTCCAAATTTCAAGTTGATAGCATTAGTAGTTCTTGAGATATCCAGCTGTGACAGACAGACAGACTGAGTCACACCAAAAGGGTCCCTTTTTTACCATTTTGGTACGGAACCCTAATGAAATATTAACTCAATGACACAAGGAATGTTCAGAATGAAGACAGTACACGACAAGAACTTTATCCAATTGAGATAAAGTTTAATTTTCTTAGTTGTTGAGATCATTTTGAACAGTCTGTTTGTCCCGATATTTTTGACGCTGACTGTACATACACTCTGGCCCACAGAGCACTTTATAATACTGGTATAGAGTGCCTTCTCAAGGGATTTTTATGCCAACCTCACAACCTGTCACGAGTAGCGCCATCTGGATTTCTTGTTCCATTACTAACCATACTATATACAGGGTGTAAGGGACAGCCCTCCGCAAACTAAAATATGATTCAAAATGAGGAGCTGAATGCACCCTCCATTCAGCTCCTCATTTTGAATGGAAATTTTCTCACGAAAAGTTTAATTTTTTAAATATTTTTTTCAGTTACCTACATGTTCTTTATTTCAATGTGAAATGACATTGTGTGCTCGCAGCACTCCATTTATGTAAAAAAAAACAGCAAGAAACAAAACTGAAAACAAAAAACCAGCAATGGATGTAGAAATACTCTAACGAACGACTCGTGAAATCAGCTGTTCACTTTCTGTCTAGCTACAGAGTTCATCGAACTCACTGCATACCTATTACCTACCCCTCCCAACCTGTAATAGACGCTCGGATTTGTGCAAAAAAATACAAACAAATCAGGTTTATTGGGTTCCCATAACGTTTCTGAAAAAATTTCACGTACCGGTCATCTTAGTATGACATACTGAATTCAGCCTATCAGTTTGCGGAGGGCTGTCCCTTACACCCTGTATACCTACCCTTCATTTTCATTTGGTTACTTTTGCAAATATTTCCCAGTTATAGATGTATGGAAAATATGCACATTTATTCTCATAAATACTTCTGCCCCTTACCCTAACCCACTGACCTAAAGGTTTTATAGAAAAAAGCTTGTTGAATACTCAATTACATAGATTTATTTGTAAATTGTAAAAACACTTAACTAATAGGTAGCGTCCAAAATCCAAATATCGCAAACAAACACCGAATTCAGTCGGCCATCGCCATGCGGATACACTCCACGCAAGGACGGACTGACGAATCTGATGATTGACTCTTCAAGCAGCAAAGAAAACAGCATAAACAACACGAAAACAATTTAGCGCACACGCAAATTGCAAACGTATCAGCCATTTTGTTTTGACAATTTTGAATTTTGACATATTTTGTGATTATTGACAATCGATAAATCGATATATTTTGACAATCGATTAACGTAAAACAAATATTTACCCGTATTTACCCGTCTTTACAGTTAATAATAATGAAAAAAAAAAAAAAAAAAAAAAAAAAAAAAAAAAAAATCAAATAAATTATTTGATTCGATTTGAAAATAATGATAAATATGCAACTGATGGAGCTACTGAAGCTAACGGAAACTTTCAGTAGCGCCATCAGGATGGAATTTGGTGTGGACAAATGTGCGGTCATGCATGTAAAGCGAGGGGAGATTGTAGAATCCGTGAGAACCCAACTCTCGGATTCCATACACCTAAGATCTCTCTCCTCACTCGAAACCTACAAGTATTTGGGTATGTCGGAAGCGCTAGGCATCAACGCTGCTGACGTGAAACAATCGCTGAGGGAACGTTTCTTTGGCCGCCTGAATAAAGTTTTAAATAGTCTTTTATCAGGCGAAAACAAGGTGCGTGCCTTCAACGTTTGGGTCATGCCGGTTTTGATGTACTCTTTCGGCATACTCAAATGGACTCAGACGGAACTTGACGCCCTGGATAGGAGGGTCCGCACACTGCTGACCGCAAATCGGATGCATCACCCACGGTCATCGGTGATGAGACTGTATATCCCGCGGAAGTGCGGAGGTCGTGGCTTCTTAAATGCTAAGACCCTGCACAACCGTGAGGTATGCAGTCTCAGGGAATACTTCCTAGAAGCCGACGTGGGGATGCACCGAGATGTGGTTTCAGTAGATAAGGGCCTCACCCCGCTTTCCTGAGCTAATGAGAACTGGCGCGCCAGTTCTCATTAGGTCATTAGTATCTAACACCATACTATAGGTATGTGCCCGACCCAGTTCTCGAAAATGGCAGTATCACGTTGTATTGGGATCGGTCTATCATCACTGACAGGACTATTGTTGCCAATAAACCTGACATAGTGGTGATAGATCGATTAGAGCGTCGCACGGTGATTGTTGATATAGCGGTACCACATGACGAGAACCTCGTGAAAGCCGAAAAAGATAAGCAAATTAAGTATCTTGACCTGGCTCGCGAGGTTGTAGACATGTGGGATGTGGATACAGCAATCATTGTGCCGATAGTCGTGACTGCCAATGGCATAATAGCCAAGAGCCTCGATCAACACCCGAGGAGGCTCTCGTTAGGCGGCTGGATCAAGGGCTTGATCCAGAAAGCGGTACTTCTGGACACGGCGCGTATCGTTAGGAGGTTCCTCTCTCAGCAGCCCTGACCGCCGGTAGCTTGGACCCTGTTCCCGATACCGGTGGGCTACTATTTTTTATATTTTTAAATGTTTTTATAGTTTTTATATTTCAACATTTTTAATTTTAACATTAGAAATTAACAGTTATTTATTTAAATACGATGGTACTAGTTTGTGATTTCCAGTTACTGTCCTGTATACATATAGAATTCAACATTGCATAAGTAAGCGGCTGCGTCCTTTGGGTGACTTCAACATTGCATAAGTAAGCGGCTGCGTCCTTTGGGTGACTTCAACATTGCATAAGTAAGCGGCTGCATCCTTTGGGTGACTTCAACATTGCATAAGTAAGCGGCTGCGTCCTTTGGGTGACTTCAACATTGCATAAGTAAGCGGCTGCGTCCTTTGGGTGACTTCAACATTGCATAAGTAAGCGGCTGCGTCCTTTGGGTGACTTCAACATTGCATAAGTAAGCGGCTGCGTCCTTTGGGTGACTTCAACATTGCATAAGAAAGCGGCAGCGTCCTTTCGGTGACTTCAACATTGCATAAGTAAGCGGCTGCGTCCTTTGGGTGACTTCAACATTGCATAAGTAAGCGGCTGCATCCTTTGGGTGACTTCAACATTGCATAAGTAAGCGGCTGCGTCCTTTGGGTGACTTCAACATTGCATAAGTAAGCGGCTGCGTCCTTTGGGTGACTTCAACATTGCATAAGTAAGCAGCTGCGTCCTTTGGGTGACTTCACCATTGCATAAGTACGCGGCTGCATCCTTTGGGTGACTTCAACATTGTATAAGTAAGCGGCTGCATCCTTTGGGTGACTTCAACATTGCATAAGTAAGCGGCTGCGTCCTTTGGGTGACTTCAACATTGCATAAGAAAGCGGCAGCGTCCTTTCGGTGACTTCAACATTGCATAAGTAAGCGGCTGCGTCCTTTGGGTGACTTCAACATTGCATAAGTAAGCGGCTGCATCCTTTGGGTGACTTCAACATTGCATAAGTAAGCGGCTGCGTCCTTTGGGTGACTTCAACATTGCATAAGTAAGCGGCTGCGTCCTTTGGGTGACTTCAACATTGCATAAGTAAGCAGCTGCGTCCTTTGGGTGACTTCAACATTGCATAAGTAAGCGGCTGCGTCCTTTGGGTGACTTCAACATTGCATAAGTAAGCGGCTGCATCCTTTGGGTGACTTCAACATTGCATAAGTAAGCGGCTGCGTCCTTTGGGTGACTTCAACATTGCATAAGTAAGCGGCTGCGTCCTTTGGGTGACTTCAACATTGCATAAGTAAGCAGCTGCGTCCTTTGGGTGACTTCACCATTGCATAAGTACGCGGCTGCATCCTTTGGGTGACTTCAACATTGTATAAGTAAGCGGCTGCATCCTTTGGGTGACTTCAACATTGCATAAGTAAGCGGCTGCGTCCTTTGGGTGACTTCAACATTGCATAAGTAAGCGGCTGCATCCTTTGGGTGACGCTAACCACTTCCTAATTCCTATCAGGTGAACCACAGGCCTGTTTGCTTACCTATAGATTAACTGACTAATACTTACTTGTCGTCTTTCTGGCTCTTCGTTTGTTCCCAGATACTTCGTGTACTTCCACTTCAGTTTTAAACTCCATTAAAGATACATCATCTTCTATAAATAAATATGATTCAGTATGGTGTGGTGGTATATCTGCTACATCTAGACAGCTATTTTCAAAATTTCCCAGTTCTAGCTCTGTAAATAAACACAGAAAAGAGGATTACTAAAACAGTCAAGAGTATTACTCTTTTATGTAAACATTTGTTTTATTTCACAACATATGTGTTTTAACTTGAATTAAACTAAAAACGCAAAACATTTTTTGATTGATAAATGAAATTTTTAATTTATTTTCAGATGTCATTTATTGATCATATTATTTTTTCTTTTTCATAAAACATACCATCACTTTGATGTTCCTCCTTTGGCTCAATAATATCATCTAGTCCCTCACAAACAACTGGTAATTCATCTTTGACAGCAATGTTTTCTGTTTGATCAACATCAACTATACTCATGTTCTCTGTTGGAGATTTAATAAACCCACCGTAATACTCTAAGTGGTCTTGGTTTATTAAAGCATTGGGCTGTAAATAGATAATTACAGTATTAGGTATATGCGGGTGATCACAGTCCTGTGAGCACAAACATTTTAACATGTGCATTGACGTGGAGTTGCGGACACCAGCCCGTATTACCTATTACCTAACATAACATACATCTCACCTGTATTCGCCGCAGGGTTAGGCAGGGCAGTAACTAAACCCACATTTCACCAGTTATGTCATGCGCTTGCAACCACTAGGCCAACGAGGAAGTTGAAGTATTATTATGCCAGTAAAAGTTATGCCTGACTCGTTATGCCAAAGTAGATTAGGAATTAAAAAATATGTAAATCAAAGGGCAACTGAAATCCACACACAATAGATGTGAGGTATAATGAAATTAAAAGATATAAGAATTGTGTGTTGAAGAATACCTCACCTCATAATCCTCATTCATCATCTGAGCAAACAGCTTTTCGGCTTCCAGACTTTGTCTCAGTAATCGGTAGCATTGCTTTAGTTTAGCGCAGCACAAGAAACAAGCAAGCATCGGTCTTTTGTCTTCAGTTACAAACTGCAACAAAACTTCTCTTACACTATTTTGTTCATATGAAGAAAATACTTCTGATTTTACTTTATTGTATAGCCAACAGTTTGTAGTCAGTAATGCTTTCTACGACATTTTTAACATCGCTGGCCTGACCTGGATGAGGCTGGCACAGGAGTGTGGCGATGCACAAGGGGGTGAGGCCTATGCCCCGCAGTGGGTGAAGTCGGGCTGTGGATGATGATGATGATGATGATGATGATGACGATGATGATGATGATGATGATGAATGCTTCCTATACGCCTCATACCGAGAAGGCATGAGCATTGATTACCACTTTTGCTCAAGCCATATTGGTGACTTATATGGCTTTATTATTGAAATGTACTGTCAGCATCAAACATATTGGGACAAACAGACTGTTCAAAATGATCTCAACAACTAAGAAATTTAAACTTTATCCGAATTGGATAAAAATTCTTGTTAGAATGACAGATAGATTGATTTGACTTGGAAAATGTATCAAATTACTATAGTCAGGTTGGCTATCAGCTTAGTCCAAAATGTCAGATACGTCCGTTAGTTAAATTAGCGACGATATGAGACACATTTAAACTAATCCTATAGTAAGAT
This sequence comes from Cosmia trapezina, assembly GCA_905163495.3. Lineage (NCBI taxonomy): Eukaryota > Metazoa > Arthropoda > Insecta > Lepidoptera > Noctuidae > Cosmia > Cosmia trapezina. The sequence goes on along the minus strand of LR991046.1, from coordinate 6,549,346 downwards.
AATTTAATTCTTATTAAAGTATGAACTTACTGGAATAGCAGTCAGCTTCTCATACACTTCCTGTAAGTTCTTGTTGACCACTACGTGCATGCGGACATTCTCCACTAAACATATCCTACACATAGGCAGTTTTTCCATTTTTTAACTCAAAAGTATCACCTAAATTCAGTTCAACTTTGCACGGATATTTACCAATAACACTGTTATACAAATAACTGGCGTGGCTTGTAAATTATTATTATGTTACGACTTCTCAACATCTACGAACATTTTGCGACTAAAAGCTTCTAGTACATTATCGTTTGCGCTTCCTTTGTGGACTTAGGTAAGACGGCAGCGTCGGCAGCAGCCGGGGGCACACATAATAAATGCGCCGTAGGTAATTCAGACATTCCCTAAACAGCATTTATATACTACATTAACACTGGTACAAATATTACACTTTGCATTAGAAAACAAAAGCAAAAAAAGGCACAAAACAATCTAATAAATAACCTTTACTTGACGGACGTTGACAGCTATGACAGCTTGACGTTTAGAGGTATGAGGAACAGGGTGTAAAGTTCACTCATCCTCCATAGAAAAGGGAGGATCCTCCGACCAGACGGGTGTTGTGTCTGGTGGGCCACTGCCCGACGGTTGATGTCGGGACGTTGTATATATGCTAATCGCGTGGTAAACTCTAATTGCGCGATGCAGGTTTGCGTGACGTCATGTCATTGATGCGTAGTTCATATGTGGCGATGTAGATGCCGCCACATCACTCCCCTCCGGAGACCGGAGGTCGATAGTGGGCTGAGTCGTGTATCTTGCGATGCTTGCCAGTGCCAGTTGTGGTTCCAGTGAGTCGGAACCGGGTGCCGCATAGTTCACGGTGAGTCGGAACTGTCTGCGGTGATACCCCAGTGAGTCGGGGTGGCGCTGCGTTATGCTCCAGTGAGTCGGAGTGTACAGCGCTGGGTTGAGGCTGAAGGTGATGACCAGGAATGCGCGTCCGCTGCATGCTGGTGGTCAGGATACCTGTTGAAGCCGTGGATGCTGGCTGGCTGTGTGACTCGCCGCTCGAAAGCTTGAGGAAGTGATGCTGATGACGTCACGCTGATGTAGTTGCACGAAGGCTGCGCTGACGTTCATGCTCGGGGTCACCAATTTAGAGGCATGAGGAACAGGGTGTAAAGTTCACTCATCCTCCATAGAAAAGGGAGGATCCTCCGACCAGACGGGTGTTGTGTCTGGTGGGCCACTGCCCGACGGTTGATGTCGGGACGTTGTATATATGCTAATCGCGTGGTAAACTCTAATTGCGCGATGCAGGTTTGCGTGACGTCATGTCATTGATGCGTAGTTCATATGTGGCGATGTAGATGCCGCCACAGACGTATGTCAAAAATAAAAAGTTCGTTCTAAAACTTTTTTTTTATACATCTTGGTCATAGATAATCCTTCCTTTCTTCCCATCATAACTAGTCTGGCACGCGAAACATGATCCTGAAAAATAGCGGCAAATTCAAAAATCTAGCTCTGGTATCACTGCGTATAATAGGTAAATACATTTTGATACTTGAAATACATCATGGATTAAGAGTGTGGTTCCCTATTTTCGCGCTCGGATTTTAAACATCTGACGCTCGACGCCGCGTAGCGAGTGCGCCTGTGTGCGTTTTTCCTCATGTACGGCACACAGTTGCGATGCTGCGACGACTAAACGATCTTGATCTGTAGCTATGGCGTACCTATATTTTTTTGAAGTAAAAGCTAGAGGTTTACGGAGAAAATAAAAAGACTGTCCACAATACATTATTAGTGTATTTTAATTAAATTTATACAAATATGGATGAAGAAAATAATATTATGTAGGTACTTATAAAAACTAAACTCATTTTACTTATTTGCTTAAGTATTTGTATACTTATAAGTAGAGATCGGATAATCGGATGCATATTAACCTAAAGTTGAGGTGTTGGCTAAGTATGGAGTGGGCTTTTGGATTAAAAAATCCCAGAATTCCGGTATCGGCCAATTTTGACTTCTGATTATAGAATCGAATGTGTAATTTACTTAAGTTTAGATGTTAGTTATCACTTGCACTTAAAAAAAAAAAAAAAACCGGGATTCCGGAACGAAAATTTTTAAATTCTGATTTTGGAATCGAATGTTTTAGTTAGGTACTTGCGTTTAGGTGTTGGCTAATATGGATTGTATTTTTGTATTAAAAAAATCCCGGGATTCTGGGATTGACAAATTTTGGCTATTAAGGAATGCACTTTTGTGTCGATCGTCAAGATGTCGCGATTCCGGAATTGATAAATTAAGTATTTTTTGAAAGGGTAACTTTTTTATCACTAAATTTTCATAGGGTGTTCTACTCATGAGCAACTTTCACTATGGAATTAACCCGTAAATCACGAAACATAAGTCAGCTGATTCATACATTTTGGTCGAGTAGGTATTGAACTTTTGTTTCAAACATCGTAATTTTTTTTGTGATTTCAGAGTTGATCCCATAGTGAAAGCTGCTGAAAATGTAAATCCAAGATGGCGGCTTCAAATATTTTCAAATTTTTCGTCATGGGTACTATTCATGGTTTTCGAGGCTGTTACAGCTGATAGTGACATTAAAATGTAAATCCAAGATGGCGGCTGCGAAAATTTTCTAATTTTTCGTCATGGGTGTCGTTTTCATGGTTTTCGGGGGTGATAAAGCTGATAGTGACATTAAAATGTAAATCCAAGATGGCGACTGCGAACATTTTCTAATTTTCGTCATGGGTGTCGTTTTATTGGTTTTCGAGGGTGTTAAAGCTGATAGTGACATTAAAATGTAAATCCAAGATGGCGGCTGCGAACATTTTTTAATTTTCGTCATGGGTGTCGTTTTATTGGTTTTCGAGGGTGTTAAAGCCGATAGTGACACTAAATTGTAAATCCAAGATGGCGGATGCAAATATTTTTTTATTTTTCGTCATGGGTGTCGTTTTCATGGTTTTCGGGGGTATTAAAGCTGATAGTGACATTAAAATGTAAATCCAAGGTGGTAGCTGCGAACATTTTCTAATTTTTCGTCATGGGTGTCGTTTTCATGGTTTTTGAGGATTTTAAAGCCGATAGTAACATTAAAATGTAAATCCAAGATGGCGGCTGCAAACATTTTTAAATTTTTGTCATGGGTGTGGTTTTCATGGTTTTCGAGGGTTGTAAAACCGACTGAAATGTTCGCAGCCGTCATCTTGGATTTACATTTTAATGTCACTATCAGCTTTAATACCCCCTAAAAAGCCATCAAAACGATATCATCACAATTTTTTTTTAAATTTTCGCAGCCGCCATCTTGAATTGACATTTTAATGTCACTATCAGCTTTAACACCCTCGAAAACCATGAAAACGACACCCATGACGAAAAATTTAAAAATATTTGCATCCGCCATCTTGGATTTACATTTAAGTGTTACTATCGGCTTTAAAACTCTCAAAAACCATGAAAACGATACCCATGACGAAAAATTAAAAAACATTCGCATCCGCCATCTTGGATTTACATTTTAGAGTCACTATCGGCTTTAACACCCTCAAAAACCAATAAAACGACACCCATGACAAAAAATTAGAAAATTTTCGCAGCCGCCATCTTGGATTTACAGTTTTAACGCCATTATTGGCTTTAAAACTCTCAAAAACCATGAAAACGACACCCATGACGAAAAATTAAAAAATTTTCGCATCCGCCATCTTGGATTTACATTTTAGTGTCACTATCGGCTTTAACACCCTCGAAAACCAATAAAACGACACCCATGACGAAAAATTAGAAAAATTTCGCAGCCGCCATCTTGGATTTACATTTTAACGCCACTATCGGCTTTAAAACTCTCAAAAACTATGAAAACGACACCCATGACGAAAAGTTACAAAATTTAGCAGCCGCCATCTTGGATTTACATTTTAGTGTCACTATAGGCTTTAACACCCTCGAAAACCAATAAAACGACACCCATGACGAAAAATTAGAAAATTTTCGCAGCCGCCATCTTGGATTTACATTTTAACGCCACTATCGGCTTTAAAACTCTCAAAAACTATGAAAACGACACCCATGACGAAAAGTTAGAAAATTTAGCAGCCGCCATCTTGGATTTACATTTTAACGCCACTATCGGTTTTACAACCCTCGAAAACCATGAAATCGTCACCCATGACAAAATATTTTAAAATGTTTGCAGCCGCCATCTTGGATTTACATTTTAACATCACTATCGGCTTTAACATCCTCGAAAAGCATGAAAACGACACCCATGACGAAAAATTTGAAAATGTTCGCAGCCGCCATCTTGGATTTACATTTTCACGTCACTATCGCCTTTAACATTCTCGAAACCCATGAAAACAACCCCACCGATATAGTGACGGTACCTTCCAGGGACAACCATTTTCATTCGGCAGCTTTGTATTTCTCGCGGGGATCACGTGAAACAAACGGAATATTTATGTGATCCCGATTTCCCGGTATTTCCAAATAAATAAAACCACGTTATTGATGAAGTCGTTTCCATACCATGTATCCGATTAGTTGTGCATTCCCACATTTTCTTGAATCCCGGGATTTATATTAAGAAAAAAAATGCTAAGAAGCCGCTTCCATACTTTGTTAGCGAAATATTAACTTTAGATTAATATGCATCCGATTATCCGATCTCTACTTATAAGTAATTGAAGTTTTATAAAAGTATTTGTATTTGACGACACGGTTGGCGCAGTGGCTGAGCAATTGACTGCTGCGCAGCATGTCGTGGGTTCGATTCCCGCACGGAACAAATATTTGTACGACCTACAAGTATTGGTTTCCGAGTCTGGGTGTTTTTCTATCTATAATATGTATGTATTTACAAAAAAAAATGTATATAAGAAGTTTATCAGCCATCTCTTTACCATAACACAAGCATTAGGTTGCTTAGCTTGGGACTAGATGGCGTTGTGTGAAATGTCCAAGGATATTTATTTATTATTTATTTTATTTATTTGTCTAAGGGGATTGATCGACTTTATCTTGGATCTATAATTTCTGGGAGAACACAATCAGAATAAAATTTTGTTAACAGCGGAGCCATCTTTTGTTCAAAATTATCGTTTTTTTGTGTAAAACACTTGAATTTAAGCCCTATTTCAATGTAGATAAAGACGCCACACGCTAGCTATAATTATTTATTTTTCTTGCGGCATTATAGGTTTAGCAACCGCATCAAGTTCATAAAACCGTTGAATTTGAACCAACAATAATACATAAATACATAAAGCCGCCTCATGCGCAAATGTTTGGTTTACTGTTTTCAAATTTCACCCCGCTGCCACAGAATAAATAATAGTACTGCTGCGTTCGTGTGGGGTTGGTTTTATAATGTTTATTAGCCTAGGCAGGTATTGTACGTGCCCCCTCGACCTAATGACTATACAGTCGACCACACGTCGCACGTCAGTGGTAAGTGATAAGGATTTGTATAGGTATCGTTTTCATAGTTTTCGATTTCGACTATAGCCAATAGTGAAGTCAAAATTAAAATCCAAGATGGCGGCTGCGAAAATTTTAAAATTTTTCGTCATGGATGTCGTTTTCATAGTTCTCGAGGATGAAGCCGATAGTGAAGTCAATCATCCTAGAAGGGATGATTGACTGCACTATGCGGCCCAAGAGAGCAATGCAATGGTGGCCCAATGGTAACGATCCCGACATACGAGTAGGTCATGGTTTCGAACTCAGGCCTTTGTGTAAATAATTTCATCACCACTACTCTCAAAACAGTGAAGGAAAATATCGTGAGGAAACCGCCTAGAACCAAAGATTCGAAGACATGTGACATCTACCAACCCGCACTGGGTCCTCGTGGTGTATTACGGCCCACTCCCTCTCACCGAGAGGAGCCCTGTGTCTCAGCAGTGGGAACATTATAGGCTGATTATGATTGAGACCCATTATGTTGTGAGCGAGCACGTTTCAGTGCCAGAGGTCATCACTGATGTGAGACGAGAAGATATATTACGCTCAATACCGCCGCGCGCGGCCCTTGTCCGATCATAGCGCGGCTAGCCGCGCGTGGCAGCCGCGCTCAAATGCCGCTCTATATTTGGACACACCTTTATATAGTGCCTTTATCTATGCCTCACTCGTTTCGTATCGTTTAGTGCGGTCGCGATTTGAGTGTATTTCCCATAGTTTTATTGATGTTTTCCTCGACCCCTGTTTTCTTTCTGCGGACTTCTGATCTTGCTTCTTGTACGAACCTTGCTACCACACCGGACACGGTACGGAGAACCCCGCATAAACGTTGGACTTGAACTTGTTATTTTGTATATTACGACCAGCCTACCGATTTCATATTGGCACCACGGATCGTTGTGTAAATTGTGGCAAAGTGACTAGAGGCTGTAGTTTAATAAGGTTTTTTATTATTGAATTTACTTCGTAAGGATCTACTGGGCTAAGATATAATGTATTTAGTGTACCTGAAATCGCCGGGGGTCCTTTTGGTTTGCTGCCGGTAGGTATTGTGCTGTCCCCACCGATAGAAGCAAAAAAACTATTAAACTTGTTGGCTACCTCTTGGGGTTTTGAAGTTATGCTATTATTTATTTGTAGGGTTATATTGTGTTTTTCTCTTTTTAGTTTCTTGTTTGTGCGTTCTTTGATTATTCCCCACATTGTTTTAACTTTATTGTTTGATTGCATCATTTTATTTTTACAGTGTAATTTTTTTGCAACTGTGACGGTTTTCTTCAAAGTTTTTTCATATTTTTTATAATGTTTTGTTAGGATAGTATTTTTTGTTTTTGTTGTTAATGTCTTTAATAGTCTTTTATTTAAACACGATTTTTTATACCTACAGTGAGCCAATATTTTTTATATTCCGTTTTTAGTTTTATTTTACGCAACGGTATACACTGATTTAAAATCGAAATCAGTGTGTCATTAAAATTTTTATAATTTATGTTAATGTTATGTAATGTGCTCTGAAGATGGTTGCGCAGATGAGAAGCCTAGTATAGAACTTGCTGGAACTGCTAAAAATTTACATTCAACTGAAAATAACAGTGATACGGAAGCTGTCCAAAATTTTCAAATATATTCAATGCAAATCCCAAAAATGATAGAACTTAATCTGGATGCCAAACAAAAACATCCATACATATACATTCCTGAGATAAACGGTAAATTTATGTTAGATACAGGAAGCACACGATCTTTTATAAGTCCCAGGACAGCTCATGAGTATTTTCCTAAATTACAATTCTATGAACCATTTACAGTTAAAAGCGTACATGCTACTAGTGAACATTGTGAAGTAGCTAAAATTCCCTTATTTTAAATTTTTAATAATGACGGATATCATAAATTTTATATTTATGATGTGGACAACAGATATGACGGGTTGATTGGAATGGACCTTATGACTCGACTTAATGCTGATTTATCCTTTAAGGACAAGACTTTAAAGACAAACGGCGTCAACATTCCTATAATATATTCCACTGACCTTGAATTTAGACTAGAACCCCGGACCGAACATCGAGTGAAATTACCTGTAAATCAAAAGGATGACTATGCCATAATAGATTGCAAGCAGGTTCATAAAGGTATTCGAATGACAGCTGCAATGATTAAATGTAAAAATTATTTACTAAAAGAAGCCGACGATTCAGACAACATTTCAATTATTGTTAATATTGACGAACAGGAAAACATGACCAGACAAAGTACGGACGGTTCTACAACAATTTCCATATCTGACTCTGAAAGAACCGCTACAGCTAGTCCAATAAGTATACCAGAAGCTGAGACAGTTCTTAACGAATCACCACACTATCCTATACCATCTGAGTTTTCTTCCATACAGACAGTTCATTCAGCCGATGATCTCGAATCCAGTGGAATACCGATCTTAAACGAAGCGATAGATACCAAGCCTAATCAAATACTTGTGTTTAACTGGTTTCGTAATGAGATTCAAGTAAAAGATTTATCTAGAGACAAAAAAAAAGTATTAGAGGTATTTTTGCCCCTCCATAACTATAAGCTCATCAAAGAATTTTTGAAAGATTACATTAAACCAAAAATTAAGTATTTCATTTATTTTGACAATCAAGAAATCAGAAAAGATTTCACCAATGTCATAATTTCTCTGTTTAACAAAGATTTGGTTAACTTCTATGAATGTACCGAGCGCGTCGTTTACATTGAAGATGAGCGGGAACAAAAGGCTATAATAATTAAATTACACGAAGGCAAGACATGTCATCGTGGTATCAGCGAAACTGTTAAACGGATTCGTCGTAACTATTATTGGCCAAATTTGATTGAAACCGTTTCCACCTTTATTAACTCATGTGAGCGTTGTAAAACTTCTAAATATGATAGAAAACCCATTAACCCTTTATTGCAACTTACACAAACTCAGGCACTCTATAAGTATATTTCGGAAAACATAAAAGCGCACAAAGAAAAGATTTTAACGAAACGAGGAGGTGAATTAGAACCAGCCTTAGAAATAGGAAAACCGGCTTTCGTTAAACCCGTTAATAAGAGACAAGCAAAAGATAAGCCTAGGTACCAAAAAGCCGTCGTCAAAGGTCAAATAGAACGCAATATTATACCAATTAAACTTAAAAATAGGGATACCAAAGTACCTCTTAAAAACATAAAACGTCCTCCGCAGGTGGAGTTTGATCCTGCTGATATGGACAACAACCAATTGGACTCTCCCAAGCCACGCCCTTCAAGCAGTAAGGATTAGTCAAAACCCTGGTATTCTTCCGGTGAAGATGGGCCGAGCGTTTATTCAATATGATCAGTGGTCTATTGTTAAAATAATCAATCTTCAGGGCATAAGCACTGACCTTTCTTTCAATATTCGGAATTCAGCCAAATATACAAATCCTACGCAGATGAGTTTATGGTACTTAAAACACAAGTAGAGTATATTCGAAATCAGACCGTAGATAAATTACAACAATTCCAACTAAAAGATTTAAACGTGGCATTGTAAATCCTTTAGGCTCTATTATCAAAATTATAACAGGTAACCTTGATCATGAACATGCGGTTAGATATGATAATTTAATTCATAATATTCAGACTAAAGAACAGGCAATAACAAATAAATTCACTGTGATTTCTAAAATGTTGGATCACTTTCTGAACTCTACTGAAATAATTAATGTGTGGAAGAAACCTGTATGGAACAACTAATGAAATATCACCACAATTTGTCGCGATGTCTTCCCCATCAGATAAAGTCTGAAATCCTGAAACTACAAAAAATCAGTCTAAATAGTTGGATAGTGTAACATACGAAACACAAAAAAAAATTATCACAAACTTGTGGAAATGGCGACACCAAGGAACGCATACAAGGAACATACATTATAACCATCGAACCGCATTGTGATGTTTCTATAGAAAATATCCAACTCCATGGACAGCGTTCTTACTTTCTGCAAACGGACTATAAGCCTGTTCCTGTGATAAACTTACCTGATTTACGAGAACTTACCTCGAATGCCGCAAAGGTGGAGCCTATGAACCTGAAAGGAGTTAACCTGGATGATATACGTCATCTAAATTACCTTCTGAAAAATAGTGCGAATAGTGAAATCAGTTAAAACAACGGTGATAGTGTCAGTGCCGCTCTTTACTCTCTGTACGCGATCGTCTTTTTATTGTTAGTAGCTGTAGTTATGTATAAGTACATTATAAGGAAAATGTTTAAAGGGCAGGATCGTCGTTCGAATGTTGAAGACAATCCTACTCAACAGGAGGAAAATAGAGTCATTGAGAGACCTGTATTATTAATGTCTTAACTCTATAATTCTCAATTTATGAGTAATCCTCTTAAATTAGGTACCTAACCACTTATGGTTTGTCTTTTTCTATTTTATTATTTTGCGAAGTTCTCGGAAAATCTCTGTTTTTCCGATAACTTCGGTCCAAAGGGGGAGGAGTTATATTCTCCGAACCCACCTTATCTGTCGCTGTGGTAGATCTATCCAAAAGCTCGTACGCTGCGCTTTTGCCCTTATCAGCCAGACATGGCGTGATGGGAAGGCGCCAGTGACCACCAGCTTAGTTATAAGTTCTATGTACGCATTTAGGTTAGATAGAATAGGCAGTCTTGCATCAAACTCTGTAAGCTAGGGCCGTTTTCTTAATAAACTCTTAATGAAACGAGCCCTCAAGTTTTATTTTGGCCATCGCTCCGCTCCCCAAATCTATCTAGATACAGTTTTAACAGAATTAGCTGAGATAAACTCGAAAAGCGCATCAACAACGTCGGGAACGAGTTGACAATTGCCGAAAATCCCACAGATTAGATAGCTAGAAAATCCGAAATGTTTTTATGACAAGCAAGACAAGATGGCTGCCAAGTTTTGTTATCACACCAAACTCCAGATGTCGCTGTCATCTATGGAAATTGATGACAGTGTTAAGTGTGCCCCCCTGTGTTTACGTTAGTGCGGCGGTGTGCGTGCGTGAGTCATTCTAGTGTTTTTATTGTATTTTAGTGATTTCTACTTGAAAACCGGATAAAAAACTGTTTGTGAGTGTTAACAATAATATAGGCATAAAGGATTACTGCAGGATTGAAGTGGGTAAGTGCTCCAAGTACTTTATTTTTGTTTGTTGCTTCCACAGGTACGTCTCGGTAATGGTTTGTTATTGTTTCGCGTGATGACTCATTCTAATAAGAATATTGTTAGATTCTTGTTTTAATCAGTTAAATGTTATTATTTATATGAATAGTGTGTTAATTGGTAAAAAAATTAAGATATACTTCAAAACTTCTACATATACGATAAAATTAGGAAAAAATAGTTAGTCCGGGCTTCAAACGGCGCGCGCATCAACAATGTTGTTTCACCAAATTCGGATGGTTGTAAATACTAAATATTGTACTATGCAATGTGGTTTTGTATTTTTTTTTTATGTTAAGAATATTCACACCATGCATTTTAAACCATAAAACATATAGCTCATCGCTTGTTTTTTTTAACTACAACCATTTATTTGAAATCGTAGTATAATATTCTAAAAGTTCATGTTTATCATTTAAATGCATTTATTTAAACTACTTCCATTCAAATACAATACACTTATGAATAGAGCAGCAAAAAACAGCTCTCCAGTGATAATAAACACTCGCCGACCCTTCGAAGAAACAAAGCCATAAATCTCGATTGTTTACGACCCGGCCGGCGACCACCCGTCGCGCGCGCGATGACGTAATCGGCCCGAGCTTCTCAAATGTCATTTCTCGCGGAGTGGGGACCGCTCCAGCGGTTGTACAATGCGATTCAACTAAGAATAGGAACGTCAATGACCTCTAACTGTCAACTGAAACTAGAAATCTAAGGCTTGCAAAGTTTTGTAGTGTTATTTTTATTCATTTTGGTTCTGTTTTTGGAATTTGTTTTTGTTAAAATATGTCACTGACTTTGCAAATGTGTATCTAATCGAGGTGCTGTTTTGCTAAATCTTCACAATATGGCGCAAGGTCATTCCTATTCTTAGTTGAAACACATTGTATAATTGTGTTTATGTAGATCTGGTACTTCGGTCCGCTTAATGGCAAACAACATCGCGGCAGGCCCAGACGGATATGGCGGGTTGAGTTGGACTCTTTTAATAAAGATTGGTCCTTGGCAGCTCTGGACAGAGAGAGGTGGAAAGAGAGTAGGGAGGCGTTTGCTCAGCAAAGTGACAATTATGGCTAGTAAAAAAAAATCTGGTACTTACAAGTGTAAGTAAGTTCCAGATGTACCTATATTCTTATGTAGCTATGTTGTTGGCGTTGTCATAATACTTACCGCCGCGCCGCCGCCGGCCCCGTGTGGTGTTAAATTGATCACAGGAGAGTACATCATCACGGCAACTACCATTCAAATAAGAGCAGTAATTTCGTGTCTAAGCCGACGTTCACACATAACACATAATCAGCTTATAATGTTCCCACTGCTGGGACACAGGCCTACTCTCGATGAGAGGGAGTGGGCCGTAATCCACCACGCGGACCCAGTGCGGGTTGGTAGATGTCACGTGTCTTCGAAATTTTTGGCCGGTTTCCTCACGATGTTTTCCTTCGCCGTTTTGAGAGCAGCGGTGATGAAATAATTTACACAAAGTAAAGCGCCTGCCGGGGTTCGAACCTATGACCTATGTTAGCGTTACAACGTGAGCGAGCCCGCGGCTGGGCGCGGGGCGCGGGGCGCTGCGCGGCGTCGTCTGCGCACGCAGTACAAAGCCCGCGCATCGCTACGAACATACATGTGCAACATATACAACATCTCCCAACCTTATTTCGAAAGATAAAATCAAATCAAACAACACATAACAATACACACTCGTAATAATAAAACTAAAGTACAGAAAGTTCCTTACAACTACATATATGTACACATTATCCACTGGTCACTTGCCTAACGCAAGGCTTCTATAATCTACCTTTGGGAGCTGGCGCAACACCCTACCGTGACGGCCGGGCGATACCAGCGCGGGCGGCGAGGTCGGCGTACTTGCACCCTGCCCTCCCACCCCCGCGGCGTCAGCTTGAGACGCAGGTTGGGGGCTCGGTGATGCTGCTGATGACATGTCATCGTCACCATCATAATCCATTTCGCCAGCATCCCAACTTTGTTCTACATTGCCATTGTCATTGCCCTTATATAACACAATCTGGTTTTTGTGTTTTTTAATTACTCTCCCAGCTGAATTATCTTGAACAAAATACACCACTTTACCAGTTTTATTTATAATTTTGCCTCTGCACCATGTGAACTTGTCTTTATTTTCAAATTTTTTGTACAAAACTTCGTCCCCGTTTTTAAAAAAATTTACGTTTTTGCCTCCATACGATTTACTCTGTAAACACTGGTTTGATTTTACTTTGCTGTCCAGTGACGCGTTTGAGGGTGACGACAGCGGTTTTGGCGACAACAGATCCAACCTTGACCTTAACTTGTGTCCAAAAACTAATTGAGCCGGAGAGAACCCTGTCACTGAATGCACCGAATTCCGATAATCAAACAGATATTTTAGCAGTTTTACCTTGGTGTCTTTTTGGCTGTTGCTGGATAAAATACACGATTTTATACCCTTTTTAGCGATGGACCCAAGAAATCTATGTGCAACCGGTAGAATGGTTGGGGTGGGAATTGCCAGGGCGCAAGCGGGGCGCGCGGAGGGGTAGGTCGTAAATGAATGCAAACACTACACGAGTTGATCATAGTTTCGATTTCTTTATCAATACCCGGAAACCAGAAACGGGAACGAGCTTCGGCCTTTGTTTTTACAATTCCCAGGTGGGAAGTATGAAGTTCGTTTAACATTTTCATTTTTAGACTTTCTGGTAAAATCAATTTATGCCCTCTCATAACACAGCCGTCTTCATAAGATAGTTGATTCCTGCATGCGTGGAACGGTTTTAAGTCGACATCAGACACGCTTCTAGGCCAACCCTTAAAAATAAAATTGATTACCTTCATTAAAATAGCATCTTGGCTAGTTTCCCTGCGCAACTCGTCCCGCGTAACTGGCATGTGTCCGTCTATTACAAAGTGTAGGTACATACGACGCGCGATCAATCGGGGCGGCCGCCGCGGCAGCGTGCTGAGCGCTGTCCCCGCGTTCGCTGTCTGCGGTCATTGACAACGATCGCTTATCGTCGTTGGGAAGACTTGCGCGAGACAAATAATCCGCGCTGTTATTTTCGCTGCGAACGTATTCTATCTTATAATTATATGCGCTGAGGAACAACGCGTATCTTTGTAAACGGTTTGCCGAAACCTCCGGTATACCTTTGTGCGGCCCAAAAATTGAAATTAAAGGCTTGTGATCGGTGCGAAGGATGAACGGATCGGACTTACCGTACAAGTACTGATGGAATCTTCGAACTCCAAAGATAATAGCCGTTGCCTCTTTCTGAATCTGAGAATAACGTTTTTCAGCTGTGTTTAGAGTGCGGGATGCAAACGAAATAGGACGCTCGCATCCATCCCTATCTGTTTGCGATAATATCGCACCTAACCCATTAGGTGAAGCGTCCACCGTGAGGATTAACTTTGCATTGGGGTCGAAATGCGCTAACACCTGATCCGACGTTAAATGTTTTTTTATGTTGACGAACGCTCTTTGATGTTCGTCGGACCAATGCCATTTAACACCCTTCCTTAAAAGATCGTATAAGGGACTTAAAATTTCGGACGCCTTAGGTACGAAATTACGGTAATAATTTACTAATCCTAAAAATGACTGAAGTTTGCCTACATCTGTGGGCACTGGGGATTTCTCAATTGCTATTACTTTATCTGATGATTTTTTTAACCCATTTTTGTTAATTACATACCCTAGGTAATTGATTTCATTCTTAAAAAATTCACATTTTTCTTTCTGTAAGGTTAGTCCTGCATCTTGCAGCCTCTGTAACACTGCCGTTAAACGTTGTAAATGTAATCCCGATCCATCGGCTGTGATAAGGACATCGTCTAAAAGACATAACACACCGTCCATACCAGATAATACGTTTTCCATTGCGCGCTGAAAAATAGACGGTGCGCTGGTTAAACCAAAAACCATACGTGTATACTGAAACAAACCGCGGTGAGTATTTATGCATGTAATCTTTTGCGAGTCTTCGTCTAAAACAAATTGATTATAGGCCATGGACAGGTCTAACTTTGAGAACTGTTGACCTCCATGCAATTTTGAAAACAGCTCGTGGACTGTAGGTAACGGTTATTGTTCTACAACTAATTGTTTATTTATGGTTACAGAATAGTCTGCACACAGCCTTACACTTCCATTGCGCTTTAATACTGGCACTACGGGTGATGCATACTCCGAATGATCAACCTGTTTAAGTATCCCTAAGTTTACAAGGCGGACTATCTCTTTATCTACCTTGTCCCGCAATGCAAAAGCGATGGGACGCGCTTTGAAAAATATTGGCACTGCATCATCTTTTAAACGTAATTTGACCTCGAACTTATTGAATTTTCCCAATTGATCTGAAAATACGTCTCTGAATCTATTATGCAAGTCATCGATTGTTTTTGCTTCATTATTTATGAAATTACAGGGTGCTAGTTTTAACCTAAATAAAGATAAAAAATCTCTTCCGAGCAATGGCGGGCCTTCGCTGCGTACCACGTAAGCATCTAGTGTGTGTGTACTCAGCCCTTAGACTCAGTACGTGACCGGGAGGCGAACTATACCGAGACAAACAATAGTACTGCCCGTGTAGGTAAATAGCCTTTTCTTAGGTGGTAACAAGGGTAACCTGCTAAAACATTTGTTGTATAGACTCTCGGAAATTACCGTTACTGCAGATCCACTATCAATCTCAAATTTGATTTGTGAGCCGTTTATGGACACGATTTCTGTCATGGGTTCTCCCCGCTCTGAAGTGATGTTACAACATAAAAACTCACCATCGTCGTCCTCCTCACTCATGTTACCGGTCACAACACTCTTTACTTTGCACATTCTACGTAAGTGACCCTTTTTATTACACTTCCTACAAGAAAAATTCGCGAATCGACACTGAGACGAGGCATGGTTCTTTCTGCCGCACACCGAACACTTCTCCGTAACCGGTTCCTTAACAGAACCCGCACTCTTGCCCTGCACCTGGAACACTTGAATGTTCTTGCTGTGTGATCGACGCCGTCGTCGTGGAAGCGCCGGCGGCGGCGCCTGCCCGCGCGCACCGGACGCTCTGCGCCAACTGCACTGCCTTTGCCAGGGTCAAGGTATCGGTGTCCTGTGTGAACAGTTTGTCCCTCTCGGGACCCGCTAACATGCCCATCACGAAACGGTCTCGCAATGCCTCTTCTACGCTGGTGAACTTGCAATGTTTCGTGAGGCCACGCAGTCTTGCCGCCCACTGCGCATGCGTCTCACCCGTTTGCTGCGTTGCCGCGTAAAATGCGTACCGCTCTCCGAATCCACACTTTGTCGGGGAAAAGTGAGTGTCAAGAAGCTCATAGATGTCTTCTACTGGCACCTCCTCTAGCTGTTTTGGCAAAGCCAAGTCTGCTGCAAGCTGGTAGGTGCCATCCGCGAGTGCGCTCAGTAGGATTGCTCGCCGTCTTGAACCCGTTGCGTCGTTTTTTTCCGAGATATCGTTTGCCACGAACCATTGCCGCAGGCGACTTTTGTACGCCTGCCATTCGTGCACTGTGTGGTCGAAATTACTTAATATACCGAAACTAAACTGAGCCATAGTAATATAGATTATAGCGTGGGTCGCTCTCGTCGCCACTGTTAGATACGGGAACAAGTGAAACAACGGCTGCCTATAAACGCACTAAAGCCCGGGTGACACGAGGCTAGTATTTTGAAGCTAGGATAGTAAGCTAGTAAGGGGTCACTAGCTTGGTTTCTAGCTTACCTACTAGCCTGGATTGTAACCAAGCTAGTGCTGTCTACACGAAGCTAGGAAATTTCAAGCTAGTCAAGTCAGTAGTGAGTTGTGCTTAACCTGATAACACGTATACGTAAAAATGAACAGTGTGCGTAAGAGAAAAGCAATTCTACTAAGAAAGTTAATTCGGAAGTTGTGTCAACATGCGCTAGATGAAATATTAGCTCTGCTAGAAGAAAAGCGTACTTGGACAAGACCCTGGATCTTAAGAAGACATAGTCATGGAGCATCTGCATTACTTTTAAAAGAACTGCGATCTGAGGATTCCGGCGAATTCAAGAGTATTTTGCGAATGACACCTAATATTTTTGACAATTTACTGAATCTAGTGGGACCACAAATACAAAAATTAAATACTAATATGAGAGAAGCCATACCGGCTAAAATAAAATTGGAAATAACTCTAGATTTTCTATCATCTGGTGTCAATTACAGGAAGTTAAGTCACATGTATCGTGTTTCAAGATCTACTATATCTAGATTTATACCAGAAGTTTGCAGTGAAATTTATAAGGCATTAAAGAAAGATATACAGGTATGTAGAATTTTATTTATTTCAAATTAAAGTAGGTACTTTTACGCTTACATAAATGGCGAGATTAAATTCTAAATTACAAAATGAGAAATCATAAATGACGACAAAATGTACGTTTACGCTACATAAATGGCGAGAAATGTATCAAGCATTTTGAAATGCTTGATAGATGGGATCTTCATCTTGCTCCAACTCTTGCTGTGGTGGCGGATGGATGATGGGTTCATCACGTTGCTCAGTCTGTTGTAGTTGTGATGGTGGATTAGTGTAGAGTGGACTTGCTGCAGAACTATTGTAAGAAAATGTGGTTGACATATTGGAGTCTGAAGAATTGATAGGTGACTGGTACGAAAATGTAGTATTTCCGAAGTTTAAATCATACATCCGACAGCGGGATAGTGTTGCGTTGATCTGATCCCTAGCTAAAATGGCCTGTCCGGGTGAAAGCTTTTTCAACTGACTTGCTACATATTTTGCAAATATCTCATGTTCATCCAGCTCTGGTTCCTGAAATTCTCGTGAACTGTTTAAATCCTCCTTAATCACCTTAATTTCATTTATCAATGAACTCACTTGCGAAACCTTCCGTTTCTTAAATTGCGGAATGTTACTTCCGGGGGAAATAAATTTAGAAGTTTTATCTTGAATAGACGACATTTCGCTTGCAGGTTGAGACATTTCAACTGTCTTTTCTGACAGATTTTCTGCTACGGGTGGTTCTAATGACTGACTGTTGCTTGCACTGTTGTCATCGTTATTATTGTTTGGAGAATCTTGATTGTTCTGAAAATAAGAAATTTGTTAAAAATATTGTTACAGATTCCAACTACAACTGAAGAATGGGCAGCTATAGAAAATGGTTTCAGAGTGAAATGGAACTTTCCAGCGTGTTATGGCGCCGTCGACGGGAAGCATGTTCAAATCATAGCTCCTGGCAACAGTGGAAGTTTGTTTTTTAATTACAAAAAAACATTCAGTATTGTTCTTATGGCTATTGTTGATTACGATTATAATTTCATTTATATTGACGTCGGCGCCTGTGGAATGGCATCTGATGGAAGTGTTTTTAGGAATTGCTCCATATATAATCAACTAGAAAATAACCTTATACCACAAGGCGGAGTAATTTTGGCGGATGCTGCATTCCCATTAAAATCGTATATTATGAAACCGTACCCAGGTGACAATTTAACACATGAAGAAAAAGTATACAACTACCGGCTAAGTAGAGCCAGAAGAACTGTAGAAAATGCCTTTGGCATATTGGCAAGCCGATTTCGTGTTTATCAAAGACCAATCGCAGTTGACGTAAAAACAGTAGACAAAATTGTACTAGCATCATGTGCTCTGCATAATTGGTTACGAAAAGAGCAAAAAAGCACTTATTGCATTAGTAGTGATGTCGACCAAGAAGACATTGAAGCGGGAAACATTATTCCCGGTTCATGGAGAATGGAAAATTTATGTTTACCCAGTATCAGTCGACAGGGAAGTAACCACTCTTCTCTGTCAGCTATCGAAAAAAGGGAGAAATTTAAGAGATATTTCAACAATGATGGAGCAGTACCATGGCAAGCAAGAATGATTCGTTAATTCAGACAAAACTACAAGAAAAATTAAAAATGCCGACGATTATTAATATTTCAATAAGTACTTTTAAGGTAAATAATTGTAAAGAGTAAATAATATTAAAATAACTTACCGAAGTTTTTCTCTTCATTGGCACCTTTTTTATGAAATTATGCATTTCCTCAAACCAAATAATTTTTGGCTTATAGACTTCTGCAGTTCCTGCTCCAGACCTCTCAGAGTTTTCTATCTTTGTTAATTCTTGACAATATGTAGCTCTTAGATTTTTAATTTTATTTTTAATCTCTTTTATCGACATTTCTATTCCATCTTTATTTAGTATGTCGCGTATTTTTTCTAGTGACGAGTCTCGCATTTGCTTGTCCTTGTAAGATGGAATACTTGCATTCCACAAACATTCCTCTTCTCTGTACAATTGAACGAATTTTAAATTAATTTTGTCCGCTAATTTCGGCATTTTAACAAATTGCACGCACTCTCACCACGCTCTCCGACTGCACACTAGCTTAGGTTCGCTAGCTTCGCGGTTGACACGAAGCTAGTAACGAAGCCAGGATAGTAAAACGGGTGGTGGGGGGCGCCTACTAGCTTGAAAAATAGAACCCCAAGCTATTAAAACTATCCTGGCTTGAGGCACTAGCTTGCTAGCTTCCACACTAGCTTACTAGCTTGTAAACGAAGCTAGTTCCGTCTACACGAAGCTAGTGTCACTAGCTTACTAGCTTGGCAGCACTAGCTTGGCTCACTAGCTTGATTTACTAGCCTCGTGTCACCCGGGCTTAACGCTTTATTCCAAAACAACGTGAGCGAGCCCGCGGCTGGGCGCGGGGCGCGGGGCGCTGCGCGGCGTCGTCTGCGCACGCAGTACAAAGCCCGCGCATCGCTACGAACATACATGTGCAACATATACAACAACCTACAACTCGTAAGTCGCGGCCAATACCACTGGGCCACCACTGCTCCGACACTGCTGCAGCCAACGTACGCACGGACGTAAAAATATCGCGGCGGGATTTTATTGCGCACTGGATTTTCAACTCTCGGTGTTCAGCCGAGCTTCGAGAATCCAACCTAACAACAGCGCACATCCCAGCGCGTCAAAAAAACGCACTGCTGGATTTTCAACTCTCGGCGCTAAACAGAGCGTTGAAAATCCAGTGCGCGAAAAATAATAGCCGCGATATTTTTACGCCCGTGCGAACGTCGGCTAACTGTCATAGACATCATAAAGTCGGCCCTCAAACATAAGGGATCCGAAAAATACTTTATATTAAGTAATAGAAATGTATTTATAGAATGTATGTCACTAGTTAGGATGTTTTTTTTTTGCATCTGCCAAAAAAGAAAGATCATAAAATGTTGAATATTGTTAAAAGTGCAGGAAATAAATGAAAATGTATGTCTATGAACAAAATAGTATATTGATAAGCCACGACATAGTACAAAGATTTGTGAACATACAAAGTACAAAAAATAATATCAGAAATATAGTTAAGAGTAACATATACAACTACATGTGAATTAAGCAAATACAGTGGTGGTCATATAATTAGAAACACAGAGTCACTTGGGCAGTTAATTACTTTTATGTTATTATTTCAATTCATTGAAGATAAAAGATTTATTTACCACATTAAAATGTACCGACACTAGTAACACTAGTTTAAAAACGATCATTAACATCATGTTCGCTAATTTAATACAAAATAACCAGCAGGCTAGATTGTGCGGTTGTGAACCACTGCTGCAAGGTATCAAAGACAAAGACATTTATTCGTCGGATATGGTAGCAACAAAGTTGGTATTTATAATAATTGTGTTCGTGAGCCGCTAAAAGCGGCATACGAATATTTACAATAATTTGTATGTGCACATAGGCATAAACCTCAGTTACATACTACATACCTATACTCTAACAAAACAATACAAAACACTTAAAACTATAAACACATTAATTATTTATACTCTGGTATAATCTACAATATAAAATAAACAATAAAAACACAACAATAACATATACAAACAACTTAACTATAAATCTAAATATATCTAATTTAACCCTTAAAATAAAAAAAATCTTTAAAGGATTTCCTTACAATGAGAGGTCAGCGTAAACTGGAAATGTATAAAAATGTCGTATCCAACATCCACGCGAAAGAAGTCAAAGGCAATAAAAACACAACCATACATTTTATATTTTTTATTAAAATTCATTTAGATACCTAATGGGGAGCTCTATACAAGTAGGTATTATTTAAAATGTATAGGTAGGTATATTGGTATTTTCAACTCCATGATCATTCTTAGGCGATGCTGAGAAAGTAGCACGGCCCACAGAATGGTCATGGAGTTTGAAAATACCAATAAGAGCGCCTTCACACTACCGTTTGTCCAGCGTAGGCGTTTGATAAACGTATGCGCAGCGCAGACGCCGCGACAACGCGGCGCAGGCGTCGCGTTGTTGCGGCGTCTGCGTTGCGCATACGTTTATCAAACGCCTACGCTGGACAAACGCTAGTGTGAAGGCGCTCCAAAGAGGAACTGTATAGAGCTCCCCTAACATGGCCTATATTGGCCGGTGGCCAATCTGGCTTCGGTGACGGCCACAGCGGCGCACCAGCGTTTATTCGAGGCCGCCAGCTCAGCCTTTTCCATGCGCCGCCGCTCCTGGACGAGCTCCGGCAGACTGAGCCGCTCCGCTACCAGACGCAGCCGCTCTGCTACCAGCGCCTGCTCCTGCCGAACCTCGCTCTATGAGCGGCGGTGCGGTGTACTGGTGAAGCTGTAAAATATTTTATTTTTTAGTTCATATTATGTTAAATGTATATTTAAATAAAAATGAATCCCTAATTCCCTTAGTCAGGCCATAAACTTGGGAACGGCTCGACCGATTTTACTATTCTTGTTTCAAAATGTTCATAATAGTCTGAAATAGGTTCTTACGGAAAGAAAAATAGAAAATTTTCAAATTTGGGAAAAACGGGACATCCTTACTTCTAAGGGAGTTTTGTATCAACTAAAGTGAAACACCTATAACTCAAACTAATTGCTAACAAAATACTACTTACATATTGCTGTCCTCCACCCAAAGTAAGGTGTTAACGTTCGTTGACACCTGTTGGGGCGACACCAGCGGCTCTGTTCTAAAAAAAAAAATTAAATTATAAATCAAATTAAACTACCGGGACTATAATTAAAATGAATTATGAAATTAACTATGTTTCCCATTAATTGGTTAGAAATGCCTAAAGCCGGACACAACATGTTAGTAAAATAAGTCACTATAACATCATTATATGTAAGTAGGTAGATTATTACATCACCACACACTGGGTTCGCTTGGTGGATTATGGCTCACTCCCTCTCACATAGAGGAGGCCTGTCCCAGCAGTGGGAACATTATAGGCTGTTTATGATGGTATGAGGTAGGTTATTCACAGGCCTACCATTATTGCACAGCTAAGAAAGTAATTGAACACCCATAACCCACAACTAATTACAAATCAGCCAGTCATACTTACTCGCTAGGATCAGCTGGCCCGCCGCGTCCATGACGGAGGCAGTCACCGATGCTAAAAAATAAAAGAACACTCAAACCATGCAAGAACAAAATCAATTAGCTTATCACACGCAGATTGCACAATATAACATAAACACTCATTAGTATGCCCAAAGCCTCAAAACCATTCCAGTAGCTGCCACACCATGTTAGTAAAACACTTCCCCACAATAAGATTTCATTCAGAGAAGCTTTCAATCATTGCATCATCGTCAATATCATCATACCAGATAGTCGCGATCATCAGATGCGCATGTCACACGTCTGAAAAACATAAAATCCACTTGAATCTGTCTGCAGTAAGTAAAAACTTGCTGTACCACGTTACAAAAGATGTCGGTACTTGTAGGTTGCAATGATTGCCAATGAACTTACCTATTTAAAATATTTCCCATTTTCGTTCTTCTTGAATAAATCTGAAAAAAAAAATAACACATAGTTCTTTATAACATCAGCCAGTAATTAAATAAAAAATCTCTAAATAATTGAACAATTTAAAAACTTACGTTACGACTTCCTAAACTTCTTCACTCGAGATGAATGAGAAATGAAACTTTTGAATTTTGATTTTGACATGAGCAGAAGTTCTGTCTGTCAAATAGTTAGCAGTGGGTACCAACATCAGTAAAAATAATTCACTGTTGATTTCCTGTTTCAGTTTCAACTTTTGTAATGAATAATTTATTTATTTATTACGAATTCCGATAGGTACCCGGATCATGAAATATACCCGGAATATAAAATGAATAAAAAGACATAAAAACGACATATAAACCGGCCAATTGCAAATTTGCGGTTCGTTTTTTATTGAGCAAGCTTTCTGACGATTTTGACAAGCGCATCTACAGGTGTTTTATTGCGGCAACCCTCGCTGAAGGTTTAAATAATGAAAACAAAGGCGTCGTCGGTTCGTTTTTTAATGAGCCTCTAGGTTTTTGACGATTTTGACAAGCGCATCAGCAGGTGTTTTATTGCGGTAATCCCTCGCTGAAGGTTTAACTAATGAAAACAAAGGCGTCAGTTCGTATTTTAATGAGCCTCTAGGTTTCTGACGATTTTGACAAGCGCATCTGCAGGTGTTTTATTGCAGTAATTGCTCGCTGAAGGTTTCAAAAATTAAAACAAAGGTGTCGGTTCGTTTTTATTGAGCGTTTCTAATCCCTTGCTGACGATTTTGACGACTGTTTTACAACTTTAGCTACCTTAGATAATTCTGTTGTTATGCAGTGGGAGCATCAAAGGGTTAAAAATCTGCATTATTGGCTGTATGAAGATTTGACGTTTTTACAAAAGTTTTTGACTGGCAACTTTATGAAGGTTTGACGTTTTTCCAAAAGTTTTTGACAAGAACACTCGGGAACAAATTACAAGATGTTTTTTATTTTCTGGAGTATAGTGAATATCATTACACAGTAAGTATTCTTTGTTGTCTTCTGTATCTGTTACATCTCTGATACCTAAACATTCTTGTATAAAACAGTGTGGTATCGTATTCAATAGGAACTAAACATACGGCCGCCGGCCGGTTTTATTTTTACGTTATCATGAAAATATGTAAAATAAAAAGAAAAGTTGTTTACTTCTGATATTATCACAAGCAGTATCATCGAAAAATATACCTACTACCTGTTTCCACAACTCAATCGCTAATGAAATTCGAGTTTTAAGTTTATATTTCCTATTTTAGAAAATTACGAAGATCAGAAGAGCACCGGGTGGTGCTGTGGCAGAGGGCGAGGATCGAGCGTCGCCTGTGGGAGCTGCAGTGGCCATGTTCTAGGAACCACTTTACAAACACACCCGGCGATTTTATATACTAGCTATTTTTTTTTGGGTACAGAGGTGATGGTCACTATTCAAACCTAACCCAAATGATTCACCAATATGAAGTTTCGGACGCGCGGGTGTGATAGTACAGTGGAGCCATGTTCTACCCTACGGATCCCTCGGCCCTCCACTGCAACTCCCGCGCGCCCGGCCATTGCGTCCTTCGCCCCCCAGGGACATCCCGGTGCCTTCTTCAACGTGGCGGCATCACCGCTGTGATAAGCATTGGCGGGGTTATGACTAAAAAAGGTACCATATTTTTAGTCACAACCCCGCCAAAATAAAAACCAATGAACTGTATACAAAATGTTGTTTTATTTTAGTACCTACCTATATACTTTCATTTGAAATGTCGATGTCGGTATCGGTAGGTAAGTGAACGGCTGCTGGCGACGAGAATGAAGATGTGGAGTGAATGAATGAATGAATGAAAGATGGAGTAAAAATTACGTGTAGCCGACTTACAAAAAGAACTGCACGCTTAGCATGACGACGTTTTGTCGACGGAAGAATAGACAAAACTACACATCGCCGTGCTTAGACGCGTAGAATGCGTACAAATATTTCTACTGTCTTCCATTTTGTCTATTCTTCCGTCGACAAAACCCGTTTCTACGGCGGTCATGCTAAGCGTGCTGTTGTGTGTACTTAGTGGTATTAGTTTTTGGTATTATAACTGTAGAACGGAGTAAATCGTGTGAAATCACCTTTAGATTTGCCGTAATTTTGTTTTATGACTGTCATAAAACTGAAATATTCCAACGCACATAAGCGTCGAGGCGCACTTGGACAAAGTATTGAACGCCGCACTAATGCGGCCAGCCGCACTGGGTGGACTTTTTTCAACCGCGCATATGCGTTCATAGCACTATACGAAATATTTTTTGAACGCGCATATGCGTTTGCCGCACAGGGTGTAGTGCTGCTCTTACTTAGCGTTTTCAGGAAAATCCCTAATAATTCAGCAGATAATGCGTTAAAGTAAGTATAAGTGCTTTTTGTAACAATGAAATGGCAGTTCTCTAATTAATTTTGGAATGTGGTTGTAATTTTTTATGGACGTAAGGTAGCTGTTTGTGACGGGGTCCAATAGGGCCGACGCCGCTGGGGTCGCGGGTTGTCTGAAGGGGTTACCGCGGCCCTGGCATAGGCAACTGAAGGAACACGGGTGGGTTTTAGTCAGTAAAAGTCTGACACGCCGCTCCACCCAGAGCGGGAGAAGTTATTTGATGATTTGGTTTTTTAACTTGGTCGAGTTCTCGGCTGGACCTTGCAGCAGCGTGTCACAAGTTGTTTCTGTGTTAATGTTTTACTAACATAGTTTGTAAGTACCTATATTGTTACTAACATTGTGAGTCTTGTTTCTTGGTTATAAAATTATTATTATTACTTAATAATAAAAAAAAAACATAAATTGGAAAAAAAATATCAATAAGTATCTTTAGTTTATTTATTAACAATTACATGTTCGAAACACATCATGGGCAGACAAGGGGGCGCGTTACTCGAGCTCTTGTCAATGGAATAGGTTACCTTGCGAACAGACTGTTCGGCGTGCTAGACGAAAGGTTCGCAATACAATATAAAAAATCGACCAAGTGCGTGTCGGACCACGCACAATGAAGGGTTCCTTAGTTGGGATGAATTTATCCCAAGGAAAAACCTAACACTGTAGTTGAAAAACATGCTCTCCCATACATTCCAACTGTAAATGTAAGTTTGTACTCACACTATTGAGAGATTTATAATGTTATTTTAAGACCACAGACTTCTTGTAGGTTTTCCTGTAATCTACAGGTAAAAACTACTTCCCGTATTTTTTAAAAGTGACCTCCATATTCAAAATTCATTTATTTACTTTACCCGTCCGTGTTTGGGTCACAGAAGTTCATATGTGTACCAATCGGTCCATTAGATTCGTAGCAAATTGGTTGTGATAGACGGACACACAGACAGACAGACACACGAGTGATCTAATAAGGGTTCCGTTTTTTCCTTTTGAGGTACGGAACCGTAAGAAGAATAGAAACATTGCAAAACAACAGAGACCATTCACTAAAACTGACAAAAGGGCAAACATCAATCATTGAGGCGATGAACACTCAGTTCGACATCTTAACGCTACAGAGAACTATTTACAGAAATTGGGTGAGTGTTGAGCAAGAGGAAGGTTTGAATCACTTTAACATCACGGCTCTGACCAGTTCAACAACTCTATCTAAACTGCGCCACATCCAACACATGCTTCTAGATACATCCATTAACATCCAACATGGTCATGCGGACAACAGACTTTTGCCGCAGAGCCAGCTCTTTCAGGAGCTCATTGTTATTTCTGGACAATTGCCACAACAATTATCGATACCCGGAGGTAAAGTCTAGATTGTTTGAGAAATATTTTATCATCGAAATTACATAACCATTAACATTGGACACACACACACACTTTCAAATGTGAAACATATCACGAGTTCACAATCTGCACTGTGGATGTCGAAACTTCGTCAATACAAAAAAGTTAATTTAAGATTGTGGAATGAAATAAAATCACTGTTTCGTGGACATGAAGGTATGTATTTTATTTATTGTACAGTGGGCTGCATCAATTGGGTACCCCAGTTGTATTAAAATTAAGTTTGCTACAACTTTGCAATTCAAACAATACATCCTTAAGAATAATACAAAAAGCGTTTTATGTGCCCGGACGAGATTCGAACCCTCGAATCATTGGTTATACAATGATTACCGCGAGCTCTTACCAACCAAGCCAGTTAGGTAGTTAGTAACTCAATGAATTTTATCAATCTACTTGGCGTTATAACTCTGTCTCTGTCTAATGAATGAATAGTTTGTCAATAGAGGGTAGTGTTATGCATACATTTTACGAATCTATAATGAAGTTACCGTATGTCTCTGTCTAATCGACAGATGTTATAATTTGAGGGTATTCATTATTTTAATTACTTACGTTTTCTTTATAAAATTAATCCATACCCTCAAGTTATAACTGCAACGTTTGATCTATACGTTTAATTAAAACGACGAAGACTAAAACCGGCTACTATTTTTTATTATGATAACTGTAAATATCAAATCAAATTGTAAAATATAAATCTTTGTAGTAAAATAAGATCAAAGTTTTGTTACATAATAGCAATAATAAATATTATTAAATGATTAAGTATTAAAATATATTATTTTTCTTGATTTTAAAATTCTTTATAAATATTACTAAAACAAAATAGAAAAATACTTTACATTAAAAAATATATAATTCTTGATAATACGCGCATTTGGTGCCTAGGATTTGAACCTCCAATCTTATGCACGACAAGCGGCAAGCGTTGAATAACTCTTCGTAAATGTTAACCATAGTATTGCTTGTCGTTATATGCAATATGTTCTATTGAAAAAGACAATAATAAAAACAGACTTTTGAAAAATAAATATTAACATTAAAACAATACAATAAAAATGTTTTTGCAAAATATAATAACCTACTTTGGCCTATCAAGTATTTGAATCCACATGTCTTTTGTTTGCATTGCAAAGTTGTAGCAAAGTTAATTTTAATACAACTGGGGTACCCAATTGATGAAGCCCACTGTACATACAAATCTACCCCCACAGTACAAATAACCCCTACAGTACGCCTAACGCCTATCATAATGTTGCCCGCCCGCCGCTCCGCGCTCGACTACGGACCACGCTGCCAGTCTGGCAGAGCTGACTACGCTGACATAAATGTATCAAACATACTAGGTTTTACACCAGTGCCAGTGTGCGTAAGACTTTATAGATGATAGAATTGGCTAAAACTACACTCACATACATTTGAAAGGATTAACATTATACATTACTTAATATACATTTGAAAAACCACACTCAACACATATTCGTTTGAATATTTTTGTTAAATTTTCAGTGAAAATACTTTGACATTCGTAACATTTTTAAAGTCTTTCGCAGCGTGTCTAAGAATATGTTTTTTTAAACTACCCTTTTCACTAAAACTACGCTGACATACATCACACTTAAAAGGTTTTTCGCCAGTGTGTATACGAATATGTTTTGTTAAATAAGCTTTGTTATTAAAACTACGTTGACATACATCACACTTATAAGGTTTTTCGCCAGTGTGTATAGGAATATGTTTTGTTAAATCACCTTTGCCCCTAAAACTACGTTGACATACAACACACTTATAAGGTTTTTCGCCAGTGTGAAAACGAATATGTTTTGTTAAATCACCTTTGCACCTAAAACTACGTTGGCATACATCACACTTATGAGGTTTTTCACCTGTGTGTATTCGAATATGACCTAATAAATGAACTTTTTGAAAAAAACTACGCTGACATACATCACACTTAAAAGGTTTTACACCAGTGTGTATACGAATATGTTTTGATAAATCATGTTTCCTCGTAAAACTACGTTGACATACATCACACTTAAAAGGTTTTTCACCAGTGTGTATACGTATATGTTTTGTTAAATCACCTTTGTTACTAAAACTACGTTGACATACATCACATTTGGATTTTTCACCGAGTTGTGTACGAGTATGTTGTATCATTTCTTTTACTTGGTTAAAACTACGCTGATCACATTTGTTAGGCTCTTTGAAGTAAGTGCCAGGGTTGGACTTGAGTTTTTGAGTTGTCCGGATAACTTTTGAGTCAGATTTTTCTTTTTTCGTTCGCTCGGCTGTTATTGCATCTTCTGGTTGTGTTCTTCGTTTGTCTAGTTTTGGTTTCTTCGCAACAGTCGCCCCTGTGGTTATAAATATAAGATGAGTACAATGTTGGAAGAAGATTGACATGCACACAATTCAAAATAATAGTTTGCATTATTCACACTAGGACCAGGCCTCTTGCACTGGTACATTCCGCTCGAGATAAGTACCTACAGCGCGCGGCAACTAAGGGTTGCTAGTCAGTCGGGGTCTATACGCGCTCAGCGAGTCACGTACGACGCAATCCCGCCACGCACCGCTGCGCGCGCCGCGCCTCTGAGGCTCTGACCGAACCCGTCGTATTTATTATTATTTTATTTTTGTTTTTTGTGCACCCTTCGTTATGACTACTTATGACATCAAAATTAAAACGTAATACTAGCAGTTGTTGTGTGGACGGATGTTCTAGTAAACAGAAGAACTCAAAGTTTAATTTATTAAAATTATTTGTTAGATTTAGGATTTTTGCTACATTAAAATTTAATAATACTTAGGAACTTCAGAGAAGGGAAAAAAATTATAAGACATTACATCAAAGTGAAACAACTCTAAATACAGTCTATCTAGAGTTGTTTCACTTTGGTGTAATGTCTTATCTGATACAACTCATATACAAGGTGTAACATAAATAACCCACAACCTCTTAAGGGGTCATTACTCCTCATTATGAACAACTTTTACTATGGGACCAAACCTGGAATCGCGAAAAAAAAATCAGCTGCTCCCTACATTTTGACGAGTTTGATGTAGATAAATGTACTGGTCAGCTGATTTTTTTTCTCGATTTCAGGTTTGGTCCCATAGTAAAAGTTGTTCATAATGATGAGTACAATGACCCCTTAAGAGGTTGTGGGTTATTTATGTTACACCTTGTATACTGGATGACTTTTTTTACTGTCTCGAAAAAAATTGGTTGTATTAGGTGAACAGAGTAGAAGCCTAAACTTGAAAACAAAAAAGATCAGTTAGCTATGCCATAGGCTTCTACTCCGTTCACCTAATATACCCATTTTTTTCGCGACGGTAAAAAAAGTCATCCGGTTTACAATAATAAAAGACAACAGGACAGCCCTAGTACTCGGTTAAGCGGCGTAAACAAAAAAGATCAGTTAGCTATGCCATAGGCTTCTACTCCGTTCACCTAATATACCCATTTTTTTCGCGACGGTAAAAAAAGTCATCCGGTTTACAATAATAAAAGACAACAGGACAGCCCTAGTACTCGGTTAAGCGGCGTAGGCATGTTACGGTCGAGAAAGCACACAAAGTAATAACAACTCACAAGCGCGGCGATTAAGTGCAATTTAGCTTGCGCGTGGGTGGAAATTGATTTTGTAGGCTATTATAAAAGCGGCTTTCTTCAAGATCAAAGGAGTATTTATTCTGTGCTAGGACCGACAAAGAGGAATTATCATAATATATTAAATATTTAAATATCATCGCTTTCCATCCGCCTTGATCGTGGTCAAGAACAGGCCCATTCAGTAATAATAAAAAAAAAATACTTCTGACCTTGAATAAACACACACATAATCACTAGACACAGACCATGGAGACACAGACACATGAAGTACAAAATTGTACTAATGTCGACATAATGGTATGATTCAAAACTATGCGATTAAGATTGAAACAAAGGGTTTTTTTATTTATTTTTTATTAAAAGGAATTATTAACAAATTCATCGTGAGGGGTTTAGAAGGAGAGGGGGTAGGGTGAGAGGGGGAACGAGTGCCTTTACACCTTAAAGTTGCTTTTTGTATAGCACTGATTCATTGAAGAAACCCCGCCCGACAGAAATGACCGAAGAATAGAAAGTCGGAACGGCACAAAAAACAGGAGTTGGAGTCCAGTCGTGCATCGGAGCTGACACACACATTTTTTTTGTTTGTTTGTTTGAACGAGCTAATCTCTGGAACTACGAACTACCAGTCGGACTTTAAAAAATCTTTTTGCATTTGATAGCGCAATTCTTAAGGAAGGCTATGGGCATATTTAACACTACTCTAAGACTCTTAGCTGCCAAGCAAAAAGAAAAAAAGTCAGAAAGAACGAAACGAAAACGAAGTAATAGCGTGGGCAGGCAATGCGATGCGACGGGGGGGGTTGGGGGAAGTCGCGGGCAGAAGCTATCTCTTTATATAAAAAGAAAAGTCTTGACTGATTGACTCACTCATCAACGCCCAGCCCAATCCTGGGCATAGAAATCATAGAAATCTGAAATCTGAGGTTTTCTTTATAATGAAGACAAGGAATAAGGAAGGATTTTCCGACATCCACGCGGGCGAAGCCGCGGGCAAAAGCTAGTCAAGAATATTCAGAGATATATTAAGTGATATACTTTCTGAGATATTTGAGTTCAAAAATGTAAAATTAAAAATGAAAATTAATAATTTCATGAATTTAGTTGATATTGACAAATAATATTATGCTAATGCATGCTTTTTTTTTGTGGGTGGGAAATCATCAAATAACTTCTCCCGCTCTGGGTGGAGCGGCGTGTCAGACTTTTACTGACTAAAACCCACCCGTGTTCCTTCAGTTGCCTATGCCAGGGTCACGGTATCTTTTTTAAACTACCCGCGACCCCAGCGGCATCGGCCCTATTGGACCCCATACTTTGCTGACATCTCTTTGAGGCGCGCGTGGACTACAATGCGCAGTCGACTCGGGCCTGGTCCTTACCGGACGGCGAGCTACCCGCTACTCACCGTCCGCAAGCCCGCGCCTACGGTGTCCGGAAATGGCCTCGCGATTCCCGCCGCCCAGGGCGTATCCTATGGCGACTGAGGGCGTGAGGTTGCCTCTCCCTCACGCGTTCCGCCTCCTCCTTCGCGAGCATTACTGCTTCGCAGAAGGAGGTGACGGCCTCCCATGCACTCTCGCTCCGCACCATGGCCTGGACCAGGCTCGGACGCGAGAGATCGCCGCCACCGATCGCCTTCGTGAGAACACGGCGGTGCTCTGCCCAAGCTGGGCAGACCTCCACTGTATGCTCCAGCGTGTCCTCCGGGCGATCCACACAATGGTGACACCCGGGCGTTTCCTCCCGCCTTATGCGAAACAGGAACCTCCCGAAACAACCGTGTCCGGTGAGGACCTGCGTCAGGCGGAAGGTGAGGACGCCGTGGCGCCTCTCTAACCACTCCTCAAAGAGGCGACTTACCGCCCCAATTGTGGCGTGCCCAGCGCTGGGTTGCGACAGTCGCACTCTCCATGTCGCCATGAGATCCCGCCGGAGCTTTGTCCGCTGTAATGTATGCTGCATAGTCGATTTAGTAATAAAAGGTAGGCATTTGAAATGAAATCAAATAAGTTGTTTTTGGTGAATACAGTCTATGTACTTATTTCAAATCAAAATTATTTATTTGGCGGTGGCGCACCGTTCCGGTTTCATACGGCACGGACGAACTTCGCCGACTCATTTGTGATCCACTAAATTTAAAAAAAAAATGCTTTATTTTTTACGTTTTTGAACTCAAATATATTATATCAGAATGTATATCACTTACGAGATTCATCACTACATATTTATTGTTTGCAATCACTTACAGTAGTACCCAACTGATAAGGCGCGTCGTGAATCTTCGTTCGCACAGCAAAGAAAGTATGGCCCCGAAGATTAACGAGAGTGCTTACAACTTACAATCAACCTTAGATCACTACTATACGGTTAATAATACACTGCAGCTGTTCGTTCCATCTCACTCGCAAGTATGGCGGCTGTCAAGCGGCGCGCGCTAACATGGCGGCAGCTACCGACCAATAGCGGTACAGGAAAAAGCGTGGAGCGTGCCGATTGGTCAATAGCATTTCCCGCGCTTTGAAAATTCATCTTCTGCGCAGGTACATCGATAAGCCATATCAGTTGGGTACTACTGTACTCTATTGATTGACACTTGTTTCATCACTGGCCGCCAGTAACGGTCGGTAGGTACTTAGGTATGCCAGCCTAGCTCCCATGCAAAAATGTTGGAACCTCTTTCACCCTATATATTTCATAAATTTTTGCTTCCCCGGTTGCCGGGCCGGTGCCGGCGAGTAGAAAAACGCACGTTGGGTATCATCAAGCGACCCGGGCGTTCTATGGCGTGAGGCGCTAGAGGGCGCGCTCTCGAGAGTTGGGTTCTATTAATAATGTGATATCGCAGATGTAGGTGTGTTATTCATTGATATTATTAATTTTTGTTCATAAAAAGGTGTATAGAGTGTGTACACCTACATTCGGCGATGTAGGTGTAGGTACAGTCAGCGTCAATAATATCGGCACGAACAGACTGTTCAAAATGATCTAAACAACTATGAAAAAAAACCGGTCAAGAGCGAGTCGGACTCGCGCACCGAGGGTTCCGTTCAGATTTCTGAAAAAGTGTGTTATTTAGAGATATCGTTTTATTTTTCCTGTAATTTTTACATAAACCTCTATCACAGAATAATTTCAGATTTTTCGCTTTGCAAACTTCAGATAAGGGCCTAAGGGGGTGGGAATTCATATGATACCCCACATGACCTACTACCCCACTTTCAATTTTTAAGACCCCCTTTCAAACCCTGTTGCAAAAAAATATATAAATATTTTTATTTTTTTCTTATTTGCAAAATAGTAAGGTAAGCATCATCTAAAACTGTTCCAAATTTCAATTTGATAGCATTAGTAGTTCTTGAGATATCCAGCTGTGACAGACAGACAGACTGAGTCACACCATATAAGGGTCCCTTTTTTACCATTTTGGTACGGAACCCTAATGAAATATTAACTCAATGACACAAGGAATCTTCAGAATGAAGACAGTACACGACAAGACCTTTATCCAATTGAGATAAAGTTTAATTTTCTTAGTTGTTGAGATCATTTTGAACGGTACTTGCCCGTGGCCCCCCCGGCTAATTCCCCTTGGGGTACCACGAGCAAATATTTATGCCCGTGGGGGTGAATAATAATCTTCTTTATTAAATATAATTTATTGCACATGGTACCCCATCTGAAACATTTCAATTTGATATAAAAAAAAACATGTAAAAAACCGGCCCAGTGCGTGTCGGACCACGCGCAGTAATAGGGCTCCGTAGCTTCATAATAATGCGGGCTAAGAAGGCTTTTTGTTGTTTCATGAATATTTGACTATTACTCGTAAACTTGAAAAGCCTACTTAGCTGTGATAGTTTTCCTTTTAACTTCGGTATATACTACTGCCGTGAATATTTTCACCCATCCAAAACTAACCATTTAGCTGGCGGCGGGGTGGGGGTAGGGGGATAACACTTGGCTCTAACAAAAATTAGCACTTTAAAGCTTAATATTTCAGAAACGGATCCCTAAATCGAATATTTTTGAAAGACCCATCCAACAACACCCCACACCATGGGGTAGACGAGAGAAAAAAAACATATCCACTTTACGTGTAGGTACATACAGAGTTCCTTGTTGACTACGGAACCCTAAAAACGAACTGTTGCTTGAAAAATATAGAAATACAAATAAATTGTATTTGCATTTTATTTATCTGGCGATTAGCCGGGAAGGGGGGAGGGGTACCACGGGCCAAATAATTTGCCCATGGTTACCTTTTGCCCCCTTGGGGGTTCCACGGGCAAAAATATTTGTTCGTGGTACCCCAAGGGGACTAGACTGGGGGACCACGGGCAAGTACCGATTTTGAACAGTGTTCGTCCCGATATTTTTGACGTTGACTGTACATACTATACTACACTCTGACTCACAGAGCACTTTATAATACTGGTATATACATATACACCAGAGTAAAGAGTAGAGTGCCTTCTCAAGGGATTTTTATGCCAACCTCACAACCTGTCACGAGTAGCGCCATCTGGGTTTCTTGTTCCATAACTAACCATACTATATATACCTACCCTTCATTTTCATTTGGTTGCTTTTGCAAATATTTCCCAGTTTTTTATGTAAAACCATGTTTGGTAGCCATGAATGTTAATCAATTTATAAGCATGGAAAATATGCACATTTATTCTCATAAATATTTCCGCCTAACCCTAACTCACTGACTAAAGGTTAGTTTTTAAAGAAAACAGCTTGTTGAATGCTCACAATTTAAATGATCTGAATAGTTACATTGCGCGTAGCGTCCAATACCGCAACACTTACCTAGTAGCATCCAAAATCCAAATATCGCAAACAAACACCGAATTCAGTCGGCCATCGCCATCAAGGACGGACTGAAGAATCTGATGATTGACTCTTCAAGCCTTTATTACGGCAGAGCAGAGCTTCAACTCAACATCAAACGTATCAGCCATTTTCTTTTGACAATTTTGAATTTTGACATATTTTGTGATTATTGAAATTTTTATTGATAAATCGATATTTGACAATTGATAAATTAAACTAAAATAATGAAAATAAAGAAACTAAAATAGTAATTTTCAACAACTTTATAGTCTTAAGTCGTTTCGTAGCGACATCTAACATTATAATGCCTTTGTAAATTATTTCTAAGATTTTATGTTATTATTTTACCAATTTATAAACTGAATAAATATTATTATTATTATTTTTCTTCTTTGACATATCTCGGGACCCTGGGGTCCCGGTCCTTTGGAAGGCGTACGAGGGGCCGAAGCCAACTCGCAGAGGCCCCTTAGACAATTTTAAATGACGTGGCGGCACCAGCCGACGATTATCCCTGTATGCACTATGCAAGTGCACCCAAGGACAACCCCCGGTTGGTGCAGGACTATTGCAGAGCATGGAATCATAAAATATTGGGCTATGGGTTTGGGTGGCTATAGTGGATCGGGTACCTTGAATTATGGAAGAACTATGTCCCCTGCCTGACCAATGTTATACAGGGTGTCCCGTAAATAATGGATCAAACGTAACGGGTAGGTAGCTTACCTAATTTCCAACAACTAATTTGAATATTTAAAAAAAAACCGTTACTGTAACCAGGATATTAATTTTTTTTCGAATTTTACGATTTTGTCTTCCAGAATTAAGCTTTTTTAATGCTGTCGCTGCAAATGATGACATTTTTAGGTATGATTTTTATTTAACATTTCTGAATAGCTTACTAATGTTATAAGATACCATTTTTTTGAATACCGTTTTATTTGCCTTAGAAAAAAAATCTTGAGTTGAAAAGTTTTTTCTTTACGATGTTAGGACCAAAATTGAAAAAATTCTCCTGTAAAAAAAATGTATGACACCGAAGACCACCATTGTTTTAAAAACTTGTACATTTAATAAGGTTTGCAAATTGGTATAAAACTTACGTCTAGTCCTTATCGTTACAAAGATATTGCTATGAATGTGATGAAGAAGACAGAAAATAAATTAAATTGGTACTATTCCATTTTTCCTTTTCGTAATGGCTTATGCTTGAATGCTTGTAATCGAAGCAGGTAGTTAAGCGGATAGCATAATTCCGACCCGATGACGTCATCTGTCCGGAATTTGGGACCGCTACCTGTGGCGGAGTTGCACCTCAGTCAGTGTGAAAGGGATAGATAGCGCCGCTTTTTGGTAAATCGGTTAAATCGGTATGAAGTTGCGCAGGTTCTTTTGTTCTTTCCTGCGCCCTTCACTCGTACAGGCTTCATTGTTGCTTGATTTTATTAGTTTAGTTGTAACTAGTCTCTCTTCGAGTTGCTA
Source organism: Cosmia trapezina (assembly GCA_905163495.3). NCBI lineage: Eukaryota > Metazoa > Arthropoda > Insecta > Lepidoptera > Noctuidae > Cosmia > Cosmia trapezina. The sequence goes on along the minus strand of LR991046.1, from coordinate 6,513,008 downwards.
CGTCAGACAACTTTCGCTCCCGGTCAGTGGCTCGGTGTTTTCTTCTGTAAAATTTAACTTGTGCTGTGTTTTTGGACTTTGCTTTGCCTATCGATTTGGAACTCTTTGCGTATTGGACAAACGACTTGGCGATCCTACGGACTCCGAAAACATTCGTTTGTGTGTGCTTGTACGTGTGTGCAGTAGCGCTGAAACCTTATTCAGCCCAATGCCTCGTTATGAGTACACGCCACGGCAGTACGCCGAAATGCATTTTATCTACGGAGAAGCAAGAGGTAATGCCAGGGCGGCTGCAAGATTGTACCGTGAAAGATACCCGAACCTGGTTCGTTATCCCGATTATCGCGTCTTTATTAGAGTGCATAACGCGCTTCTTGAGGGAAGAATTCTTGGCACCGGAGTTGGTGGTACCCGTGAAGGACGACCGCGACAAGTTAATGACGAAGTCATTCTTCGAGAAATCGAGGAAGATCCGTCAGTCTCCGTTCGCGTCATAGCGCGACGCGTAGGAATTTCTAGATCGACGGTGCATCGAGTGCTACAACGGTGCCGATTGCACCCATATCACGTGCAACGTGTTCAAACGCTGACGTCGCGTGATTACCAGCCAAGAATAGAATTTTGCCAAAGGATGCTTAGAATGATTCGGGCGGACCCGCAGTTTTTTAACAAGATTTTATGGAGTGACGAGTCTTCATGCCGCCGAGATGGATATTTAAATTTGCATAATTTGCACAGTTGGCAGCTGATAAACCCACATTTGATGCGAGAGGACAGGAGCCAACATCAATTTAAAATAAATTTATGGGCGGGAATAATCAATGGGCAAATAATAGGGCCCTTTGAACTACCAGCTACTCTAAACGCCGAATATTATCTCCATTTTTTAAGGAATGAGTTGCCAAGGTTATTAGAAAACGTTCCAGAAGACGTACGGCAAGCAATGTGGTTGCAAAATGATGGGTGCCCCGCTCACTATGCGACGGCAGTAAGGGCGCACCTTGATGAAAGTTATCCGGACAGATGGATCGGCCGATTAGGACCAATTTTGTGGCCTCCGCGATCTCCGGATTTAAATCCCCTAGATTTTTTTTACTGGGGATATTTAAAAGACAGGGTCTACAAGAATCCAATAACGTCGGAAGAAGAATTACGACAGCGCATCCAATCTGCTGCATCAGAAATAAACCAAAGCCGTTTTGTCCGTCGGATAAGAGCTTCCTTTATTAGGAGATGCAGACTTTGCATTCTTGTAGAGGGAAGGCAATTCGAACATTTATTGTAAAAACCAAATAAAACGATTTATTTGAACTAACTGTTTTTTTAGTACGGCCTCCTAATTCTTTTCATACGCCTCAATAATTCAATGAACATTGCCTCTGAAATACTACAGTTACACATTTTAAAGAAAAAGTTTAAATGTACACACTTTTTTATTTTTTTTATTAACGTTGATTTGGAGCACCTCTCAGATTCATAGCAATTATCTTTGTAACGACAAGGACTAGAATGTACAACTTCATACCAATTTACCAAAAATACAAAAGCGGCGCTATAGGTAGCGGTCCCAAATTCCGGACAGATGACGTCATCGGGTCGGAATATGCTAGCCGCTTAACTACCTGCTTCGATTACAAGCATTCAAGCATAAGCCATTACGAAAATGAAAAAATGGAATAGTACCAATTTAATTTATTTTCTGTCTTCATCACATTCATAGCAATATCTTTGTAACGATAAAGACTAGACGTAAGTTTTATACCAATTTGCAAACCTTATTAAATGTACAAGTTTTTAAAATAATGGTGGTTTTCGGTGTCATACATTTTTTTTACAGGAGAATTTTTTCAATTTTGGTCCTAACATCGTAAAGAAAAAACTTTTCAACTCAAGATTTTTTTTCTAAGGCAAATAAAACGGTATTCAAAAAAATGGTATCTTATAACATTAGTAAGCTATTCAGAAATGTTAAATAAAAATCATACCTAAAAATGTCATCATTTGCAGCGACAGCATTAAAAAAGCTTAATTCTGGAAGACAAAATCGTAAAATTCGAAAAAAAATTAATATCCTGGTTACTGTAACGGTTTTTTTTTTTAATATTCAAATTAGTTGTTGGAAATTAGGTAAGCTACCTACCCGTTACGTTTGATCCATTATTTACGGGACACCCTGTATAATACACACAGATAAAATGGCAGGGGGTGACTTGCACGCTCAATAATGGGCCCCCGAAAACGGTCGCTAGCACAAAGTGTCGTAGCGGCAAGGAGGCAACATGTCCTGAGGTGCTTGAGGAGTGGAGAGGTATTCCACGGTTCTCAGAACAATCCCAGAGCCCGGAAGATGGTCAAGATCCCTACAAACACTTCCTGGAATACTTCCTTCCTCGGGGGGGGTCTGGATTTATGCTTTTGCGGTTGCACAACGACACGCTTTGCTTTGCTTTGCTTGGTAGTATAGATGCAGGCCTACCTTGCTGCCTCCTTCAGAGGTGGCAGGGTGGCGAGGTCTTGAGGGAGAGCGCTACAGTCGTGTAGATCCTCAAGGCAAGTCTGGCGGATGCACCTTCCCGAGGTTGCCACCCCGTTCTTGGTCTAATTCCTTAAGAAATAGACGTAACAAAAACCACCAGGCGTCATCACATCCCGTCCCCAATTCCCATAACCTTGGTCATTCCCGTCTTATGCCTTCCTGCCCCAAATCTCACGATCCCTCCCCACCCCATCCCATCTATATCCACATTCCTCCCTCCTCCACCCTTCCAATTTCCACTCCTAACCGTCACTCCCTGTGACTGGGTGGTGGCGGGCTCGACTATCACTAAATTCAGCTGATGGCGGGTAGGAGTAAGTAGTCACCTGCGCTAGGACCTGCGCAGTTGAGCGCCGTGAGCGGGGATGAAGGAGTCCTGGGGGGTTGAGCCGAGCGGCGCTGGCGGTAATGTGTCCGTAAGGCAACACGCCCCCTTTGGTCTGGATTTCAAGCGAAACGGTGGCCCTACCCATTAGCCAGGGGTAGGGAAATGGCCATAGTGTCCCGTCAGAGGGCCACAGGCGAGGTGCGTGAGGTCCGCTGAGGCTGTCCTCGGACGGCTGAAGCGGTAGGTAAAGGTCATGCTGACGGTGTAAGTGAGGGTTGATCAGTTCGTTGGGGGTAGGCCTTACGACCCCCTACGCCAACCCGATCGAGCGCCCGATGTCGCACTGTAAACCAGCCTCGCGCCCCTATATCTCTCTGGTAGTCCTAACGTTCGAACTTTTATTTATAGTGAGACGTTCCCAGGTGCGGGCTCCATGGAGGGTGGGAGCCAGAGAGATGAATTTTAAAAATAAATTTAACATGGATAAATCAAGGCCTGTTAAAATTACCGGAGTGGTGGCGAAGGCCAACAACACTCCTAAGGGAGGTGCTAGCACTTCCCTTGCCCCTGGTGCCCATGCGGCTAACGCTGCGGGTACTAGCGCGGGCGCCGGTCCTTCTGTGGCGAGAACCACAGCTAAGACCAAAAATAAAAAGTCCCAGTATAAACAAAGGACGTCGGCGCTGATTGGGACCAGTACCGACCCTTCCATAACTCAGGCGAAGACCAAGGCGACGACTAATACCACTGCCGGTCCGACCCTAGCTACACAGACACCAGTGCTGGTTAACACCGGTACCGGGTGTCTAACCAAACACCCTCCTCCTCCTGAGGCTCTTCCAGCCTCCTCCCATCCGACGGCCGTCACCAGTCACGCGGAGACGGCCAGATGCACTGAGGATGCGTTCTCACGCACCTGGCAGATTGTGCAGAAACGCAAGGGCAAGGGTAAAAAATCCACTCAATTAACCCAACGCCCTTGCATTGACCCTTCAGGTCCATCCGTTGCTGAGCAAGGCAACCGGGGGGATAGGTTGACGAGGAAGGAGCGCCGTCAAGCACGCAGGTTGCTACGCAAAAGCTCCTGCAATAAACAGGTCACTGCCGCTAGTTCGGACAAACCGACAGGCGACCAGGTAAACTTCTCCAACGGTAAGCGGTCGCAGGCAAAGGCCGGCACAAGTCAACCAGCGCCCAGTCAACCGCCAACCAGTGCTACGGAGACACCTGTACAAGGTAAAATGCAGCAACCTGATTGGAAGGATCAGGCCGCGGCCAAGCGAGCTCTCAACGAGTCTTTGACACCTCGTGGAGATCAGAAGCGGCCGCGTCTTGATCAATCCAAACGGGTTGCACAACGAAGCTACGCCCAAGCTGCCAGCGCTACCCTTGACGTCGCGATCACCTGCGACAGCACGGGGATCCTCAGCAAGGACGTATCGGATCAGGTACTCGCTGCTATCCAGAAGCAGATCCTTCTCGAGGCCTGGTCCGCAAAGCAAGACACTCCAAGGCCGACCTTCAATGCCAAGCCGGTGTTCGCCGGGGGTGTCCTCAAGCTGTGGTGCAGTGACGACCACACCTTAGCCTGGCTAAGGAAGACAGTCTCCGAACTAACTCTCCAAGCTAGCAACTCGCTAGTCGTCAAGAGCCAGTCGGAGATCCAGAAGCGAGCACGATGTGGTGTCGTGATCCCAGACGAGCAGGGGGTCTTTGGGGAGTCGACCGATATTGGGCGTGCTCTCTGGTATCAGAACCCCTGGGTCGACATAAAGAGGTGGGTACTTCTGCATGCCGACAAACAAGACGCAGCATGGTTTGTGGTGGTCGATGTTCCGGTGGACCAAATCCCGACCCTGATGGAGGCTGGGCGCCGTCTCTCATTTGGTTTGGGGGCGGTCTACTTAAAATTCCGGGGTCGGAACGGTAGGTTCACAGACGTCCCCGACGGATGGGACTCCGCCATGGACGCCGGCTGCGAGGCGCTGCCACAGACACCTGGAGGGGAGGTCACTCCCCCATCAAACAACCCGGTAGCATCCGCGGCCGAACCTGCTGTAGCAGAGTCGGCTGCCCCTGCTGTCGCCGCCGTGGACGCCGTCCCTTCGTCTGGTGAGGAGCTGGATGACATGATTTTGTCGCCAGCTTCGGCCGGGGGAGGGGACGGCTTCGACGAGGGCGACCTGTTTGCCGGGCTCAGACTAGGGGGGGACGATGAGGGTTCGACCAGCGATGGCGTCCCTTTCGTCAACATGTAAAGTCCTCCAGGCAAACCTCCACCACAGTCAGACCGCGACGGCTCAGCTTCGCAAGTGGCTGGAGGTTCAACACACGGCCATTGCCCTGATCCAAGAGCCGTGGATAAGGGCGGGCCGCATTCAAGGACTCTCCAATCTTAATGGTAAGCTCCTGGTCACCACGGGTCACGATCACCCCAGATCGTGCATCTATGTCACAGGTAACCTTAAAACACATCTCTTAACGGACTTCTGTTGCAGAGATGTCTCTGCAGTTAAGCTGCTAATACAGCGTGTCGACGCCACAGAGTTGGAGATCGTGTTCGCCTCGGTCTACATGCCCGAGGCGGAGGCGCCGCCTCCCCACGGCCTCGCCCGCCTCGTGAGCCATTGCGAGAGTTGCGGGTTTCAGCTCGTCGTGGGTGCCGACGCCAATGCTCACCACCAACTGTGGGGAATGGACACGCAAAACGAGAGGGGTAAGGCCTTGGTTGACTATTTATTTTCGACTAACCTATCCTTACTAAACACTGGCTCCGAACCAACATTCGTAACCAGGCGTAGCCGGACAATCATAGATCTCACTCTGGCTACAGAGGGCGCGGCGGAGATTACCACTGGGTGGCAGGTCTCCAAGGAGGCGTCCTGCTCTGATCACAGGTGGATCCGCTTCGACATCCAGGTCTGTGTTCCACCTACACCACCACGGCGTAATCCGCGTAATACGGATCGTGCCACCTATACACGCAGCCTAGAATCCAAGCTGGCGACACTAAGCGATCCGACGACAGTTGTGGACACGACGCAGATTGAGGTTTTGGTAGGTCACCTCACTAAATCAATGATTGACAGCTACCAAACTGCTTGCCCAGAGACCACCCCGCGTAGCACACCGGGCAAACAACCCTGGTGGGGCGCTGAGCTGGAGCGCAAGCGCAGTAAGGTAAGGCAAGCTCTGAATAGAGCCATGAACACATGTGCGGATGAGGACTGGGATAACTATTACGCAGCCAAATCCAGCTACAAAAAATGCATCAGATTCAGGAGTACTACGGGATGGCGCAAATTCTGTGGAAGCATTGAATCTTGTCAGCAAGCGAACAGGGTAAGGAAGGTACTGGCGCAACAGCAGATATCTGGGCCCGCTACCATTCGTAAGTCTGATAATACACTCACTTCCTCGCCAGAAGAAACGAGACGCGTCCTTATTGAAACTCACTTCCCTGGATGTGTCTTTACGCAGGTAATCGACTGGCTAGATGTAATTCAAACACCATCAGACAATGATTGGCTTTACGCGAACAGGGTGATCACGTTGGAAAAGATCCAATGGGCCATTCGTAGTTTCCATCCTTTTAAGGCAGCTGGTCCTGATGGAGTTTTCCCCGCCTTACTACAGTGGGGTGGGACCTCTATTGCAATAAGACTAGTGCCTTTAATGAGAGCGTGCCTGGCCTTCAGATACATTCCTAAAGGATGGAGGGAAGTGAAAGTTATATTCATCCCTAAGCCAGGTAAGGGTGACTACACAAACGCCAAATCCCACCGACCGATCAGTCTGACCTCCTTTCTCTTAAAGACTATGGAAAGGCTGTGTGACAGGGAGCTGAGGGACGGCGCTTTGAAAACGGTACCGCTACACGGTAATCAACACGCATACAGCTCGGGTAAGTCGACCGAGTCCGCTCTTCATCTAGTGGTCGGACAGATAGAGGAAGCGATTTACCAGAAAGGCACCTGCCTGGGCACGTTCATAGACATCGAAGGAGCCTTCGACAAAACCAACTTCTCCAGCATCAGCAGCGCCCTCTCCAGACATGGAGTAGAACAGGTACTAACGGACTGGATTACAAACATGTTAAGTAAACGAGTGGTTCGCCTTGAGGGTGAGCAGCATTTGGCCATGATAGCCAAAGGCTGCCCCCAGGGAGGGGTTTTGTCGCCCCTGCTATGGAATTTAGTGATTAACGACCTTATCACCAAACTCAACGCCAGCCGCTATTATACAATAGGTTATGCAGACGACCTCGCAATCCTTGTTTCGGGGAAGGTGACAGGAACGATCTGCAACCTCACTCAGCAAGCGCTACGTATTGTAGAAAGATGGTGCAGGGAATTTGACCTATCAGTGAATCCCACTAAAACTGAACTAGTCATGTTTACCCATAAACGAGCATTAGGCCCTTTCCGCCTACCAAAACTGTTCGATACAGAACTCCAGCTTACCAACGAAGTCAAGTATCTCGGGGTCATTCTAGACAGTAAGTTAAACTGGAGTAGTCATTTAAACAACAAACTAAACAGGGCCTGTATCACCTTCTGGCAGTGCAGGAAAATGATAGGTAAGAAGTGGGGCCTATCCCCGAAAATTATACTATGGCTGTACACCGCAGTGATCCGCCCCATGATCACCTACGGGGCTGTGGTCTGGTGGCCCCGCACCAAACTTGTTACAGCTTCCAATAAACTACAACATATGCAAAGACTAGCCTGCACGGCGACTACGGGCTGCATGAGGACTACTCCGACTGCAGCAGTTGAAGCCATGCTGGGTTTGCCACCGCTCCACCTGTTCATACAGCAGGAAGCAACGATGGCAGCGGTACGTCTTAATGCACTAGATCTCTGGGGTAAGACTAACTCACCACACACCGCGCTGCTTGAGGGACTCAACAAAGAGTTCCCTATTACGAAAGCTGTAAATGACCGGGTACCCAAACAATTTATTTTTAATAAAAAATACAAGATCCAGCTCCACGAGGATCGTCGATGCGAGGGGTTGCGCCCCGCAGAGCTACGCATCTTCACGGATGGATCTAAAACAGGTAGTGGCACAGGTGCTGGAATCTTCTCGGAGGACTTCAACATACACATAGCTACACCATTGGGGGTCCATAACACGGTGTTCCAGGCCGAGTGCATGGGCATTTCTCTGGCCGCTACTGCCATCATGGCCAGGGAAGTTAAGGACCACTCGATCCGCATACTCTCAGATAGCATGGCAGTTCTGCAAGCGCTAAGTAGTCACACAGTGGACTCTGGGCTAATATACGAGTGCCACCAGCGTCTCAACCAGGTGGGTAAACTCAATAATATAACCATTCAATGGATCAAGGGACACAGCGGCTCGCTAGGCAACGACGCAGCCGACGAACTTGCCAGAAGGGGGTCGAGCATGGCACCAGTGGGACCTGAACCCATAGTGCCGCTCCCCTTCGGGTACTTGCGCACTCTGGTAAGGAAACGTACCAGGGACCAGCATCATAAGCTATGGTCGGACCAAGGTGAGTGTAGGCAGGCTAGGGAAGCACTCCCTACAATTGATGGCCGCCTCACGAAACAGTTTCTTCGACTAACTAAACAACAGCTGCGTACAGTTACTGCTGCTTTAACTGGCCATGGGTCATTTAATAAACACCTCTTTGTCATAGGAGTCACAGACAGTCCGCTGTGCAGGGCCTGCATGGAGGACGACGAGACAGCAGCTCATGTGCTTCTAAACTGCCCGGTTGTCGCCGCATACAGGGCAAAGTACTTCGGTAACCCAGGTACCATCCGGGAAGTTGTCAGTAATGTCAAGGCGCTGCTGGCCTTCTTTGAGGAGCTGGGGTGGATCGAATAACCGATTTTCCCACCCATACGCAAAATACGCGCATTGTCGTGGAGTTGCGGATACCAGCCCGTATTACCTATTACCTATTACCTATTACTTCCTTCCTCCGAGCACGTTTGCTCTTGCGAATCTCCACTCAAGCCGGCCAATAAAGGCAAGAATGAGGTGGGAGCTCTGCTCCTCATCAGTGCTCACTCCAGCCGGCCAATAAAGGCAAGCCAGAGGTGAGGAACAAGACTTCTCCCGGGAGATAGGGTTCGTGGGGTCGCTACTGCCCAACAGCTTGCCACATGCTGCCCTGCGGGTTTCTGTATCTCTCTTGGTCTGGCTCCTCACCCTAGACCTGTTTCGGCAAAGTAAACTCTACCGGGACAGACCCAGAGTTCGGAGCGCGCAAGCCCCACCACGACGTCAACGTAGAGATACGGAGGTGGGGTTATTATTATTATTTTTCTTGTCTGTGACATATCTCGGGACCCTGGGGTCCCGGTCCTTTGGAAGGCGTACGAGGGGCCGAAGCCAACTCGCAGAGGCCCCTTAGACAATTTTAAATGACGTGGCGGCACCAGCCGACGATTATCCCTGTATGCACTATGCAAGTGCACCCAAGGACAACCCCCGGTTGGTGCAGGACTATTGCAGAGCATGGAATGAAAACATATTGGGGTATGGGTTTGGGTGGCTATAGTGGATCGGCTACCTTGAATTATGGAAGAACTATGTCCCCTGCCTGACCAATGTTATATAATACACACAGATAAAATGGCAGGGGGTGACTTGCACACTCAATAATGGGCCCCCGAAAACGGTCGCTAGCACAAAGTGTCGTAGCGGCAAGGGGGCAACATGTCCTGAGGTGCTTGAGGAGTGGAGAGGTATTCCACGGTTCTCAGAACAATCCCAGAGCCCGGAAGATGGTCAAGATCCCTACAAACACTTACTGGAATACTTCCTTCCTCCGAGCATTTTTGCTCTTGCGAATCTCCACTCAAGCCGGCCAATAAAGGCAAGAATGATGTGGGAGCTCTGTTCCTCATCAGTGCTCACTCCAGCCGGCCAATAAAGGCAAGCCAGAGGTGAGGAACAAGACTTCTCCCGGGAGATAGGGTTCGTGGGGTCGCTACTGCCCAACAGCTTGCCACATGCTGCCCTGCGGGTTTCTGTATCTCTCTTGGTCTGGCTCCTCACCCTAGACCCGTTTCGGCAAAGTAAACTCTACCGGGACTGACCCAGAGTTCGGAGCGCGCAAGCCCCACCACGACGTCAACGTAGAGATACGGAGGTGGGGTATTATTATTATTATTATCTAGTACGTCCAGTGGCGTGCACTCCATACATGCAAATAAGCTCTGCATACCCTGTAGTCCCATACATACATGCCCCTCTAAATGATAAATAACTATTTTTTTTTTAAAAAAAACATGGTAGGTATTAAAAGAATCTAAATTAAAATCCGTCATTTGAATTCCCGTGTTTATAATGCGATTCCGCGCCATCTATTACTTTTTTATGGAACTAACTCGTTAGAGCGGCGAACACGCGCCACCGATTCACCGCGCAAGCAGCGCTCCCGTGTGAGCAAAAGCACTACTACCTACTACGTCTTGCTTATTTTTCATACAACGTATCTCGTGAATTCTCGTGTATAGTACACAGTAAAAGTGTGACTGTGTGCGTGAAAATGAGTGCGCGTGTTGGAGTTTAAGAAGCAGAGTTTACATTGCAAACCGTCCAAATTGAGAAGCCGTAAAAGCACCGCTTATTTGTTGATTGTAGAGGATCAACTTTTTTTAGTCGGATTAATCAATTTATTTGTTCGTAATAGTTCGTAATTGCTATGTTTTTCACCATATTTATTGTTTCGATTGATTTAATATCATTGTTCGGTTGTATTTCTGGGCGGAACTGATTGATTGTCTAAGTAATTATTCAGTAAGTTTATTGTATAAAACGAAAAATTATACTTACCCGTGAGACCTGTGCTGGCCAAGTGTGTTCAAATAAATTAAAATCTGCCGCTTTTTCGACGTTATCTTTTGAGAAAGAAGTTAAATTGATTGCAATGGGGTCCGTGTGTACCCGGGGTTTGGTTTAACACAAAAAAAAGGTAATGCTACTTACTCGTTATTTACATAAAAAGTATTATGATAATTGTTAAGTACTGGCTAACAGTTAAAGGTTGTGTACACACAAACATATTGTATTTTTTACCTTTTTTTTTTTTTTTTTTTGAGGGTGGGAAATCATCAAATAACTTCTCCCGCTCTGGGTGGAGCGGGAGGGCGTGTCAGACTTTTACTGACTAAAACCCACCCGTGTTCCTTCAGTTGCCTATGCCAGGGCCGCGGTAACCCCTTCAGACAACCCGCGACCCCAGCGGCGTCGGCCCTATTGGACCCCGTCACTTGCTGACATCTCTTTGAGGCGCGCGTGGAACACAACGCGCCGTCGACTCGGGCCTGGTCCTTACCGGACGGCGAGCTACCCGCTGCTCACCGTCCGCAGGCCCGCGCCTACGGTGGCCGGAAATCGCCCCGCGATTCCCGCCGCCCAGGGCGTCTCCTGCGACGACTGAGGGCGTGAGGCTGCCTCTCCCTCACGCGTTCCGCCTCCTCCTTCGCGAGCATCACTGCTTCGCAGAAGGAGGTGACGGCCTCCCATGCACTCTCGCTCCGCACTATGGGCTGGACCAGGCTCGGACGCGAGAGATCGCCGCCGCCGATCGCCTCCGTGAGAACACGGCGGTGCTCTGCCCAAGCCGGGCAGACCTCCACTGTATGCTCTACCGTGTCCTCCGGGCGATCCACACAATGGAAACACCCGGGCGTTTCCTCCCGCCTTATGCGAAACAGGAACCTCCCGAAACAACCGTGTCCGGTGAGGACCTGCGTCAGGCGGAAGGTGAGGACGCCGTGGCGCCTCTCTAACCACTCCTCAAAGAGGGGACTTATCGCCGCAATACATTTTATTTACAAATCAACATAAAATGATATATTTGGATCTACATATTATAACGGATGTTCAGATTTAAATAATTTAGATATTTTTGGTGGTCGCAAGCAAACGCCATGCGAAGCCAATGGCGCCGTGTGGTAAGAGTCGGGTATGTAGGTAACTAGGTACTGGGTAGGTTATCCAGTCGGTGGGACTCCGACCGAAAGAAGCTGAAACTGGTACTTAGGTTTTTTTATTTTATTTTAACCGTGCGTGCATACCCTGTCTGAAATCTCTGTGCACGCCACTGAGTACGTCCTATACGAATTATTTGCCTTAAATTTAAAGAACAAGATTCATAGATGGCGCACCTAAAAAATTGCTGTGAACATGAAGGTACTTTACCCCCCCGCTCTGATCCTGCGGGTGATACAGACGTGATTTTGTGTGTTGTTACTAAAGTGGTATGGGTTATTCAGTCCTAGCACGTTTAGGCCCTATATTGTCGTGCGGATTGGCTGCCGCACGCGGAATAGACCCGCAAGTGTCCCACGTGCGTTGTATTAATTATTCTTGTCTGAGCAACTGGCACCAAGCTGTCTGCTTGCGGTAGCGGCGGGGCACACAACACAACGAGGATCAACGATCAACGATCTCAGCGTTATGCTCTCTTATGGTGACTGATCGTCTTGCTGACCATGGTTTTGTTATTGTTATCAGAAATTAACAGTTTATTTATTTAACTACGACAGTCCTAGTTTGTGACTTGTCCTGTGTAGCCATAGACTTATAAAAAAAGATGGACTCCGCGCCACGAATATCGAAAGTGAAGCACCGTACCGATCTATGTGTGCATGATTTGAGTACCTGCAAAGACGGCGTCGCTCGTGTCACGTAATGGCGGCCGGTCGGCATACTATGATGTAAATGTGTGCGCGAGGCGTGTTTGTACAAACGGTCCGGCATACTTACTGTGCTTCACTTTCGATATTCGATAGGCGCGGAGTCCATCTTTTTTTATAAGTCTATGTGTGTAGCTATAGAATTCAACATTGCATAAGTAAACGGGTATGCCCTTTGGGTGACGCTAATCACTTCCTATCAGTGGAACCATAGGCTTACCTAAAGATGTTTGATTACCTAACTAATACTTACTTGTCGTCTTCCTGGCTCTTCGTTTGTTCTCAGATACTTTGTGTACTTCCACTTCAGTTTTAAACTCCATTAAAGATACATCATCTTCTAAATCTGATTCAGTATGGTGTGGTGGTATATCTGCTACATCTAGACAGCTATTTTCAAAATTTTCAAGTTCTAGCTCTGTAAATAAACACAGAAAAGAGTATTACTAAAACAGTCAACAGTATTACTCTTTTATGTAAACATTTATTTTATTTCACAACATAATGTGTTTTAACTTGAATTAAACTAAAAACTGAGAAAAATATTTATTTATTTATTTTATTTATATGTGCTGCAAAACATTTTTTGATTGATAAATGAAATTTTTAATTTATTTTCAGATGTCATTTATTGATCGTATTATTTTTTTGTTGTTCATAAAACATACCATCACTTTGATGTTCCTCCTTTGGCTCAATAATATCATCTAGTCCCTCACAAACAGCTGGTAATTCATCTTTGACAGCAATGTTTTCTGTTTGAACAACATCAACTATACTCATGTTCTCTGTTGGAGATTTAATAAACCCACCGTAATACTCTAAGTGGTCTTGGTTTATTAAAGCATTGGGCTGTAAAAAGATAATTACATTATTAGGAATATGCGGGTGATCACAGTCCTGTGAGCACAAACGTTTTTACATGTGCATTGACATGGTATTGCGGACACCAGCCCGTATTACCTATTACCTAACATAACATACATCGCACCTGTAGCCGCCGCAGGGGAGGCAGGGCAGTAACTAAACCCACATTTCACCAGTTATGTTCATGTGCTTGCAACCACCAGGCCAACGAGGAAGTTCAAGTATTATTATGCCAGTAAAAGTTATGCCTGACTCATTATGCCAAAGTAGATTAGGAATTAAAAAAATTTGTGAATCAAAGGGCAACTGAAATCCACACACAACAGGTGTGAGGTATAATGAAATTAAAAGATATAAGAATAATAAATTGTGTCTTGAAGAATACCTCACCTCATAATCCTCATTCATCATCTGAGCAAACAGCTTTTCGGCTTCCAGACATTGTCTCAGTAATCGGTAGCATTGCTTTAGTTTAGCGCAGCACAAGAAACAAGCAAGCATCGGTCTTCTGTCTTCAGTTACAAACTGCAACAAAACTTGTCTTACACTATTTTGTTCATATGAAGAAAATACTTCTGATTTTACTTTATTGTATAGCCAACAGTTTGTAGTCAGTAATGCTTTCTACGACATTGTTAACATCGCTGGCGTAACCTGGATGAGGCTGGCACAGGAGAGTGGGGATGTATAAGGGGGTGAGGCACAAGAGAGGAGAGGCCTATGCCCCGCAGTGGGTGAAGTCGGGCTGTGGATGACGATGATGATTGTTATGTTTGAACCTTGTCGATTGGTTTCATTAGTTGTCAAGTGTAACATTTTTGTAATGAGGGTAAAAAGAAATAAAACAGTTTGCTTTCTGATCTCGACTTGGTTGTATCTTTTATTGGCGACTGCGGAAAATAAGTTGTATTTCGGTGAAAATGACGGCAAATGTAACGAATATAGTGTTTCCCGGACAATTTAACCCAAAGACTGATAAGTGGTGTGATTATAAAGAACAATTAGTGTGCGCGCTCGATGCGGCGAGTTACGACAAAACTAACCTAGACAAGGGACGATCGCTGTTTCTTTCTCAGTGCGGCAAAGACACTTTCGCGCTAATTGCATCACTTTTAGTTCCAGCACGTCCTTCGGAAGTATCTTTAGTGGACATTTTTAGTGTTTTGGATAAGTTTTATGAACCCGAGGTTAACGAAATTTTGCAAGCGGGAAAATTTTACAAACGTCAACAAGTGCAAGGTGAAAGCGTGCAAGACTTTGTGGCGGCTATAAGTCTACTTGGTGCAAAATGCAATTTCATGGACTTGAAACGCCAGTTGAGAGACCGACTAGTACTGGGGGTGCGGGACGATCGCTTGCGACGCGACTTATTGAAAAAGAAAGACTTGTCGTACGAGGTCGCGTTACAGATGTGTCTGGACTATCAAGCGACGTTCCCTGATTTGTACCCTGCGTGTGTGGCTAGTGAGTCTAAGCAAACTCCGTCCAGTGTCACGGAGACTGAAAGTATGGACATTGGTAATGTTAACTCGAATGAGTGTCGACGGTGTGCACGCGCTCACAGGACGGGCGAGCGCTGCCCGTTTGTTAAGGCGAAGTGCTTCTACTGCAAAAAGTTTGGGCACATTGCGACGACCTGCTCCAAGAAGCCAGGTCGTGTACACCAGGTCGACGACACGAGGGAAGCCGGCACGAGTGTGGAAACTTCAGCTGAGAAGATGATGGGCGTATACGTCTGCGTGGATAATTACTCACCACCTATTACCACAGACGTTATGATAGACGGCGTTCATTTATCTATGCAAGTGGACTCGGGTGCATCGCGTACCATTATGTCGGAAGAGACATACAAGATGCTGTGGTTGACGCCCCCACCCCTACGAGCTACCAATCTAAAACTCGTGAAATGGACTCAAGACCCTTTAAAAGTATTAGGACTAGCAGACGTGCGGGTTGTGCTAGGTAATAAGGAAGCGCAATGTGAACTGGTCGTGGTGGCGGGGAACGGACCAAATCTGTTGGGCAGGAATTGGTTCCATACACTAGGCCTTGAAGTAGCAGGATTGTGCTGGGCTGAAGAGGAGATAGAACCATATAAGAAAGATTTTCTTGAACTATTTAAAGAAGGACTCGGCGAGTACAAAGGTCCTGAGGTGTCACTTCACGTGCGGCCGGATGCTACGCCCCGCTTCTTAAAGGCACGCGCGGTGCCCTACCCTCTTAAGGAAAAAGTCACTAGACAGTTGAACGAGATGGTGGAGGCGGGTGTACTGACACCTGTCCGTTATTCTGAGTGGGGGACACCGGTGACGCCGGTGATGAAAGAAGACGGAACAGTACGAATGTGTGGTGATTATCGTGCCACGGTGAACACCGCTATAGATACAGACATCTATCCGTTGCCGACGTCTGTGGAAGCGTTTGTGAGACTTAGTGGCGGCAGAATATTTAGTAAGCTGGACTTGAAAAACGCGTACACACAACTGAAGGTAGACGACACGACAGCTATGCTGCTCACGCTGAACACTCCTATCGGTCTAATGAAAGTGAATCGCCTGCCATTCGGTGTCAGCGCGGCGCCAGCGATTTTTCAGCGTCTTATGTCGACGGCATTAGCGGGTATGGACGGAGTGGCGTGTCTATTAGATGATATTGCTGTCACTGGAGCCACGATTGAAGAACACAACCGGAGACTTAGAGAAGTACTGAGCAAACTGCAACAGCTGGGACTCCGCCTCAACGTAAAGAAATGCGTGTTCGCTGCGAACAGCATCACATTCCTAGGGCACATGATTAATGCAGAGGGACTTCACCCCGCACCTGCGAAAGTCAAAGAGATTCAGGAAAAGTCGGCCCCAACCAACAGAGAGACCTTGCGTGCCTTCCTGGGCTTATATAATTTTTATGAAAAATTCTTACCTGACCTCCTTGCCTGTGTTAGAACCACTGTATCGACTTTTAGAATCAAAAAGACCTTGGAGCTGGGGTGAGAAGGAACAGGAGGCGTTTATGGAGGCGAAGCGATTACTGTCATCAGACCGAACGTTGGTGGGCTATGACTTGCAGAAAGAACTACTTCTCATTTGTGATTCATCGGAATACGGTCTCGGAGCGATTATTGCACACGTCATGGAGGACGGTTCAGAGCGGCCGGTGATGATGGCCTCACGGACACTACAGGCGCACGAGAGACGATATGGGCAGATTGACAAGGAGGCCCTGGCTATTATATTTGGATTGACAAAGTTTCACGAATTCTTGGCGGGTCGTAAATTTTGTATTGTGACAGATCATAAGCCGTTGGTCGGTTTATTCAATCCCGCAAAACCAATTCCAGACCAGATATCACCGAGGTTGTTGCGCTGGTCATTGAAACTTTCCAGTTATAATTACAGCATACAGTACAGGCCTGGTAAATTAATCGGCAACGCGGACGCGTTGAGCAGGTGGACCGCTCCGGGCACGTCGAGTCTGCAGGAGGATGTGCTGTGCGACGTGCTGCTGCTGGAGGAGCAGCCGAGCGGCTGGGAGCTGGACGCAGCTAAGATAGCCGCAGAGACCAACAAAGATGCGGTATTGCAAAAAGTAATGTTTCACGTTATGCACGGATGGCCACGAAGGAACATAGACCCGAGCCTACAAGCTTATTGGACACGGAGAGAGGCTTTTTCACATAATAAAGGTTGTTTAATGTGGAGCAACAGAGTCATAATACCTTCGTCCTTACAGGACAAAGTGTTAAAGTTGTTACATGCCCCTCATGCGGGCATTGTCCAGACAAAAGCGTATGCAAGAGGCTACGTGTGGTGGGTCGACATGGATCGGCAGATTGAGAGTGTGGTGGCCGCGTGCCAGCAATGTCAGCTAGTGAGAAATAACCCACCAAAGGACCCGCAGACTTGGATTGTTCCAGAGAAGCCGTGGAGCCGTGTGCATGTGGATTTTGCGGAGCCCTTTCAGGGAAAAACGTTTCTAGTCCTAGTAGACAGCTACAGCAAATGGTTTGAGGCTGAAATCATACCAGCGATGAACAGTGGTACTGTGATAGCTGTTATGAGAAAACTTTTCACTTCACAAGGGCTGCCCGACGTGTTGGTGTCAGATAATGGACGTGCGTTCACCTCTGATGAATTTAATCATTTTCTTAAAAAGAATGGAATTAAACATTTGTATTCACCACCCTACCACCCAGAGACTAACGGGCAGATTGAACGCACGATTCAAACATTTAAGAACAAAATAAAGAAACTAGAGAACCTGGACATGCAATGGCAAGAGGAACTTTGCAAAGTTTTATACTATTTACGGACTGTGCCCAATAGCTCTACTAACAAGACACCTGCTGAGTTACTGAATGGACGAAGATACAGGACTGCAGTGTCGAACTTACACCCCGACTCGACGCCGAGCCGCGCCGAGCAATAACTGGAGGCGGCGGCGCAGCGCCCGCCCGCGCGGACTTTTACGCTGCTGCAGCCCGTGCTCATACGCATGTATGGGCCCGGAAACAGGTGGCGTCGGGCCACCGTGGAGACGGTGGAGGGGCCAGCCACTTATGTGGTGAGAACGGAAGATGGAGAGCTGCATCGGCGACACGCAGACCAAATACTGGCCAGACCAGCTAATGGGTCACCTGGCATTGACAGTCAGCCAGCCAATGATACGGACTCTGAATTATCACAGGATCCGCCGATTGTGATTCCGCCTCCTGAATTATGGCCAGATATTATAGAAATTCCTAATGAATGACTTAAGTGATTGCTATGTTAGAAGTAGACATTTTTGGTTAAATTAATTTTGTTATCTATTGTTGAATTTATTATTGTCTTTACCAATCATTATGAGAGAAAGGTATGTTATGTTTGAACCTTGTTGATTGGTTTCATTAGTTGTCAAGTGTAACATTTTTGTAATGAGTGTAAAAAGAAATAAAACAGTTTGCTTTCTGATCTCGACTTGGTTGTATCTTTTAATGATGATGAATGCTTTCTATACGCCTCATACAGAGAAGGCATGAGCATTGATTACCACTCTTGCTCAAGCCATATTGGGGACATATGGATTTATTATTGAATGTCCAGTCAGCATCAAACATATTGGGACGAACAGACTGTTCAAAATTAAACATTATCCCAATGGGATAAAGTTCTGTTAGAATGACAGTTGTGTACTATTTTCATTCTGAAACATTCTTTGTGTCATTGTGTTAATATTTCATTTTCATAGTTGTTTAGATCATTTTGAACAGTGTGTTTGTCCTGATATTTTTGATGCTGACTGTACTTAATATTGTTAACATTATGTTGTGTGATATACCTATTAATTTTAAGTCCAGGATTCCTCTCATGTTTTCTATTTGCCCCAAGCCCCTAAGACGGCCATCTGACCAAAAGTTCATATGAATTATTTTATATCCTTGCATATCGTTGATAATCTAAGTGACGTAACTGATTTGAAGTACATTTTACATGGCAAGCTATTTTTCTTTTTTTTTTTTGTAAACTATAGAAATATTGGTACCGATTTTTGCATTATCATGGGAACCGTAAGGCATAGGTACAGATACGACGATTAGATAGATTGATTTGACTTGGAAAATGTATCAAATTACTATAGTTAGGTTGGCTATCAGCTTAGTCCAAAATGTCAGATACGTCCGTTAGTTAAATTAGCGACGATATGAGACACATTAAAACTAATCCTATAGTAAGATAATTTAATTCTTATTAAAGTATGAACTTACTGGAATAGCAGTCAGCTTCTCATACACTTCCTGTAAGTTCTTGTTGACCACTACATGCATGCGGACATTCTCCACTAAACATATCCTACACATCGGCAGTTTTTCCATTTTTTAACTCAAAAAGTATCACCTAAATTTAGTTCAACTTTGCACGGATATTTACGAATAACACTGTTATACAAATAACTGGCGTGGCTTGTAAATTATTATTATGTTACGACTTCTCAACATCTACGAACATTGTGCGACTAAAAGCTTCTAGTACATTATCGTGTGCGCTTCCTTTGTGGACTTAGGTAAGACGGCAGCAGCCGGGGGCACACATAATAAATGCGCCGTAGGTAATTCAGACATTCCCTAAACAGCATTTATATACTACATTAACACTGGTACAAATATTACACTTTGCATTAGAAAACAAAAGCAAAAAAAGGCACAAAACAATCTAATAAATAACCTATAACCATGGAAGTACTATTACAAACACTTCCATGCCTATAACATAACTACTTGACGGACGTTGACAGCAATGACAGCTTGACGTTTGTCAAAAATAAAAAGTTCGTTCTAAAACTTATTTTTTTTTATACATCTTGGTCATAGATAATCCTTCCTTTCTTCCCATCATAACTATTATGCGAAAGTGCGTTTTTTTTTAGTTTATTACCTGCAGCCAAGGACAAGCCCCGGTTGGTGCAGGACTATTGCAGAAAATGGAAACAAAACATTGGGCTATGGGTTTGGGTGGCTGCTCAGAAGAACAATTCTGAGGGTGGCTGTGGACTGGTTACATAGAACTACGGAATATCACTATGGGCCCTGTCCAAAGAGTATACTAATAAATGGGCTCCTGCCTGACTCGTGGAATTTTGGTATGCAGGCGGGGGGACAAACAAAAGTTATACACGATATTTCAGGTTATTGGTTTCTATCTGTTTTAATGCTTATTTTTGTCTTTTTAGTTAAAATGTGGTTTTGCAGGTGGGTTGTTTTTTTTTTTTTAATAATTTGTTTTATTTCAAGCTTTTTAGTTTTAAAAATAAACTAATATATATATATTCAGCAGGCAACGTGTTAATACCTATACAGGTATTTGGACAGGAACAGGACCCATTTCTTGCTGTTGACGCCTTGCATGTGTGCGTACACACACGCATACGCCACGGGGCGCGGGAGGCGACGCGGTGTGCGTTACCCCAGCCAGAAAATGTTGAATATCGTCATTTGAATTTTATAGATAACTAGCGGACCCGAGAGACGTTGTCTTGTCTGAACGATCCTAGAACCCGATTGCAGCGCCACCTACCGGGTCCAATTATGTTTTCAAACCATCCAGGAACCCATTCAAATATACCTACACACAAAATTTCATCCAAATCGGTCCAGCCGTTGTTATACCACGTTTTTTTTTAAAGTATCCTATGTCCGTCTCCTGGTTCTCAGCTACCTCCCCACCAATTTTCATCCAAATCGGGTTAGCCGTTCTTGAGTTATAAATAGTGTAACTAACACGACTTTCTTTTAACCTGAATTTGCGAGAAAAAAATCAGCTGTTCAGTACATTTATGTTCGCATAATTCGTCAAAATGTACTGAACACCTGATTTTTTTTTCGCGATTTCAGTTTTGGTCTCATAGTAAAAGTTGTTCATAATGATGAGTACAATGACCCCTTAAGAGGTTTTGCGCATTTAACGTTAAACGTTAAATGCGCAAAACCAGCAGGGTGCAGCAGGGTGTTTCTTTTAAATTAAGGTGTCAAGCCAGTGCGAGCTGATAGCAGAGTACCATACCTATCGATTTAACCCCGCAATATGTTCTACGATTTTTTGTAGTTTTCTCCTTCACTCAACATAATAAATTATCGTTCAGGGCATAGACTTATAAAAAAAGATGGACTCCGCGCTGCGCATATCGAAAGTGAAGCACAGTAAGTATGCCGGGACCGTTTGTACAAACACGCCTCGCGTCGCGGAGTCCATCTTTTTTTATAAGTCTATGGTTCAGGGTCAACATGTCCAATTCTCAAAGGTCCAATTCCCAAAATGTCCAACTCTCAAAATGTTCAATCATTGAGAATGGTGTGACTGACATTGACATGGCCACCATCGGGGATTTTAATTATATTATAACACAAAAAATTAGTCTCCAATTAGTCTGTCGCCAAATATCAGAATTTGTCGGTCACTGGTTCAAAAGTTATAAGGGTTCATAGGTGGCCGATCTGGAGAGCATCTCCCCAGCTTGGCCACATTTGTATCTCAAAAACTAGGCCACCTAGCGAGGATCTGTTTTCTGTTTTCTCCAAAATTTTGTCGCTAATTAGTCGCAATTTTTCGCCCAAGACACAGATTTAGTCGGGTTTTAGTTTAGAAGATAAAATGAGTTCAATTTTTAAGTACGCACGGCTACAGATCAAGCTATACATTTCCAGTATCATTGATTATCTTGTATAGGATTTCCTTACAATGAGAGGTCAGTGTAAACTGGAAATGTATAGCTTGATGTGTAGCCGTGTGTACAGTCCAAGAGCTAGATCAACGATTTTATCGTAAACTTTTCGATCTAGTTCTTGGACTATACTCAAAAATTGAACATATTATATCTTCTAAACTAAGACCCGAGTAAATCTGTGTCTTGGCGAAAAATTGCGACTAATTAGTGACTTTTGGGAGAAAACAGATCTTACCTAGGTGGCCTAGTTTTTAGGACATAAATGTGCTGGAGAGATGCAGATCGGCCATATACTCGTATGAACCCTTATAGCTTTTGAACCAGTGTCCGACAAATTTTGATATTTGGCGACAAATTTCGACTAATTAGCGACAAATTTTTTGTTATCAAAATTAAAACCTCTGATGGTGGCCATGCCAGTGTC
This sequence comes from Cosmia trapezina, assembly GCA_905163495.3. Taxonomy (NCBI): domain Eukaryota; kingdom Metazoa; phylum Arthropoda; class Insecta; order Lepidoptera; family Noctuidae; genus Cosmia; species Cosmia trapezina. The sequence continues at coordinate 6,490,971 of LR991046.1, read as the reverse complement.
AGTCACACTCGCTAATTAGTCGACATTTGCTGCCAAATATCAGATTTTGTCGGTCACTGCTTCAAAAGTTATAAGGGTTCATTAGTGGCCGATCTGGAGAGTGTCTCACCAGCGAAGATCTGTTTTCTCCCAAATTTAGTCGCTAATTAATTGCAATTTATCGCCAAGTCAGAGATTTAGTCGAGATAAGTTTTTTGTTTATTTAACTTTTTTTTGTAACACATTCAGACACAACGTATATTATTAAATAAATAAAATAAAATGATGCGGGCTGGGCTGATAGAGTGAAGAGGGCATTTTATGTTGTTTCTTTCTTATTCGTATCTTTTTCAATTACTTATACTTATTTCTTAGTTCTCTTCACATTCATTTTGCTTTCAGAGGACCTGAAATTTAAACGGAGAAATAAATTACACACTATGGTTCACTACTAGTACAGTAGTACCCAACTGATATGGCTTACCGATGTAACTGGGCAGAAGATGAATTTTCAAAGCGCGGGAAATGCTATTGACCAATCGGCACCGTGCTTCTTTTTCCTGTACCGCTATTGGTCGGCAACTGCCGCCATGATATTAGTCAGCCGCCATACTTGCGAGTGAGACAGAACTAACAACTGCAGTGTATTATGAACCTTATTGTAGTGCTCTAAGGTTGATTGTAAGTTTACAACAACCCCAACCCCAAGATTACAACAACCCCAAGGGCTTGGCCATACTTTCTTTTCTGTGCGAACGAAGATTCACGACGCGCCTTATTAGTTGGGTGCTACTGTACAGACTTTTGTTGTTTATTTGTTGGAATTATACTTACAAAATATGTCTTTTCAGACGCTGACCACTGTGTTTAATGGCACTATGCTGTATAAATGAATCGGAATCACTGAAGGAACATGACTTATCAGCAAGATGTACGACCTTATAAAATAACTCTCTTATTTTCGCATATTGTACAAACGCCGTTTTCGTGGTCCCCTTTATGCCCTTCCACGTGAACTGATGAAGGAGTTCATCTTTAATTAAACATTTCATTAAAGGTAATCCAACCTTGGCAATCTTTGCAATTCCACTGGTACCACAAGTTTCAGAAAACTTTTTTACCTGCAAAAAAAGTTCAACAATTAATAAAACAAACACATCATAATCCTAAAATATTTCATAGAAAAAAATAACGAACCAAATAAGTCATGACATCCTTTTCAAGGAGTTTATTTTCTAGTTCATCCAACTGTTCTTTGCTCTCGATGGGGAACTTAACACTGCCTACAATTATTTTATCAATGCCGTCTTCGCTAGTACTGAGACCATTGTTTGCATTACCTGAACTACTGCCTTGATTTTTATTTTGGAGTAGCTCAATGATTTTGTCTAATTGAGTCTGCATAATAGCAAAATTTTTCTTTGTTTCGTTTCGAACTAAAACAAAAATGATAAAAGTGTGGGACAACAGCAGTAAGTGTACAGGGCCCCAAGTCTGCTATTTTTTACATTCCAACACGATCCCATTGTCACTGCATTGTCATTTTGCTAAAACTTCGTAATCTACTAAATTCATTCTATTCTATTATATTTTTAAAAAATGGCAAGCAAAGCCGATGTCGACTATTCTGCCAATGTCTAAAGTGAGCTAGATATACAAGTGTGCATGATAAAAAAAAAAAAAAAAAACAAAAATATTTAGTTGATCCAGTTGATACAACTTGCTGGGTTAGTAAATTCATAATTTCATACAATGGAGTGTCAGTGGTTGACCATTGGAAAGTCATAATGACGCCATTATATTACCAAACTTGTCAAAATCAACAATTATGAAATCAATGATAGACCATTCTGACACTATTGTAATAGCAGACTTGAGACCCAGGAAAGAAAGAAATAAAATAGAAGGACATAATATAAAGAAAATTCATAAATACAAATGACGTTTAATAATACAAATCGATCGACGTGACAGATGATACTTGAGTGATTAAAAAGTTCCAGTTTCTTTTGAAGTACCAAACACTTATAAAAACACCTAAAACTTACATTCAACTGAGCTTAGAAGTTCTTCTTTCACGGCCTTGTTTTCAATTTGAAGTGAATTATTTTCTTGCATGATTTTTAACAACTCAATCTTACTGGTACTGGTACCCCGAACACCGTTCAAAGCAACTTGTATATTATTATCTTGGTTGTCGCTGCTTAAGGCCTCTGTACTACTGTTTGTTACTTTGGCGCCGCCTACCGACAAATGACCATACTACAAAAAAACGAACTGTCGATTATACAAGAACACAGATTATATAGATATGTCGCAGAGTTGTCACCGTTTTTGCCTATTTTATTAACTGTCTATAAGATAATATTTTTTTTCATACATTTAGTTCCTCTACTTTTTGTAGTGTTACGACTACCATTATAATTTATATTTATTTTGAAACTAGCTTTTGCCCGCGGCTTCGCTCGCGTGGATGTCGGAAATATCGCAAGGGAACCTGCTACCGGGAATTCCTTCCTTATTCCTTGTCTACGTTATAAAGGGAACCTTTGTGCAAAATTTCAGCTTTCTAGGTCCAAGGCTTTGGGCTGGGCGTTGATGAGTCAGTCAATCAGTCTTTTCTTTTTATTTATATAGATAGATAGATAGATAAACGATGCACTTTGCCTGCTGGCCTAGCTTTTATTCTACTACATGATATATTCTGCAGTTCTGATGATGACCAAAAAAAAAAAAATATACCTAAATGCTTATCGGTTTTCTGTAAGTAACGAAAATAGTCAGGATGACCTAGCTTTCAACATTTATCTAATTGAGCACGGGCGCTACTACGTCATACATTCTGAAGGTCTGATGATGACCAGGTAAGTGCTTATCGGTTATTTTTATCGCCTCTTAGAAGCTCCATATACGACTACTACTACACTACTACTACTAGCGACTTTTCTCAGAGACAAGAAGTATTTGGTTAAAATTTCCATCGATTAGGGCGGAGAGGGGGGAGGGGAAGGTTGGGGAGTTGGCTACCCCCCGTATCATTCCCACCCCGCGGAACCCCATAGTTATGGAGATATCCATGGTTAAAGTTTTTAGGTTACAATAAAAATTGAAGTAAAGCTTTAGTGTCCGGGGGCACTTAAAGGGGGGGGGGGAGGTGGAGGGAAGGAGCGTTGTGCCCCCTGCCCCCTGGTACCACTCCCATGAAAAGAGAACGCACCATTCTTGAGAAAAATAAATTATTGTAACCTAACCTCAAAACAAAGTTGCTTCTGCACGTCTCCGGCGCTGCGGGAAGTGCATCCCCTTCGTTGGGTATGGGTGCCTATCCTTTGTTACGTAATGGTAACAAAGGATAGGCACCCATACTCACCTCAGCCGCTACGGCTAGCACGGCTGCCTATGCTTTGTTACAGCGGGCGCAGGCTGCCCTCCCTCCGCGCCTCCGGATTCTTAAATACAGGGGTAGCAGCCAAAAGATTACGTGGAGTCGGGTTGCCCCGATTCGGTTTTGAGACAGATTTGACCTATTTTAACCATAAAGTGGGGTACACTAACTGAAAATAAAATTATGTGTAGGTATTAATTATTTTTGTCTGAGAATGGTCCCTAGTTGTCACTACTTGAGGCAGCGTCGGGGCACAAACACAGCGAGAGGGTAATGGCTGATCTTAGCGTTATGCTCGTGAATGAGTGCTGCTTGTGATGACTGGTTGTCTTGCTGGCCATGGTTTTGCTATCGTTAAGTTTATTTCATAGAGTAAAGTAATATATCGGCTAGTTTATTTATTTAACTCATTGAATGGCTACTACGCAATATTACGTAGCTGGTAGTAATGGCAGAGGCAGACTACATATTATTATTACGTAGGTCTTCTTATACGCAACATTACGTACGCAATCCTTCTATAAATTGGTATTCATGATGCCAACCACGAAGTATTACATATCAGGCCATTTATATGATGGCCACTGATTGTGATTTGACGGTTAACTTCGGCATTCAATGGGTTAGCTATTATGGTCCTAGTTTATCATTTGTGACTTCGAGTTATTTTCCCGTGTATAGAATTCAATGTTGCTTATGTAAGCGGCTACGACCTTTGGGTGACGCTATCACTTCCTATCAGGTGAACCACAGGCCTGTTTGCTTACCTATTGATTAACTTACTAATACTTACTTGTCGTCTCCCTGGCTTTTCGTTTGTTCTTAGATACGTTGTGTTCTTCCACTTCAGTTTTAAACTCCATTAAAGTTACATCACCTTTTAAATCTGATTCAGTATGGTGTGGTGGTATATCTGCTACATTTTCACAACTATTATCAAAATTTCCCAGTTCTGGCTCTGTAAGTAAACACAGAAAAGAGTATTACTAAAACAGTCAACAGTATTACTCTTTTATGTAAACATTTGTTTTATTTCACAACATATTATTTATTGATCATATTATTTTCTGTTCATAAAACATACCATCACTTTGATGTTCCTCCTTTGGCTCAATAATATCATCTAGTCCCTCACAAACGACTGGTAATTCTTGTTTGACAGCAATGTTTTCTGTTTGAACAACATCAACTATACTTATGTTCGCCGTTGGAGATTTAATAAACCCACCGAAAAATTCTAAGTGGTCTTGGTTTATTAAAGCATTGGGCTGTAAAAAGATAATTACAGTATAGTATTAGGTATATGCTGGTGATCACAGTCCTGTGAGCACAAACATTTTTACATGTGCATTGACGTGGTGTTGCGGACACCAGCCCGTATTACCTATTACCTAACATAACATACATCTCACCTGTATTCGCCGTAGGGGAGGCAGGGCAGTAACTAAACCCACATTTCACCAGTTGTGTTCATACGCTTGCAACCACTAGGCCAACGAGGAAGTTATTATTCTTTCTTTTATTTCATTTTACACATACTGTTTACATTTTTAAATATTAGAATAAAAAGAACATAAAAACATTTAAAAATATAAAAATAGTAGCCCACCGATATCGGGAACAGGGTCCAAGCTACCGGCGGTCAGGGCTCCAGAGAGAGGAACCTCCTAACAATGCGGGCCGTGTCCAGAAGCACCGCTTTCTGAATCAAGCCTTTGATCCAGCTGCCCAACGAGAGTCTCCTTAGGTGTTGGTCGAGGCTCTTGGCAATTAAGCCATTGGCTGATACGACTATCGGTACAATGATTGCTGAGTCTACATCCCACATGTCGACAACCTTGCGAGCCAAGTCAAGATACTTGATTTGTTTATCTTTCTCGGCTTTCACGAGGTTCCCGTCATGCGGGACCGTTATGTCAACAACCATTGCGCGCCGCTTTGTTCGATCCACTACCACTATATCAGGCTTATTGGCAACAATAGTCCTGTCAGTGATGATGGATCGGTCCCAGTACAATGTGATATTTCCATTTTCGAGAACTGGGTCGGCCACATACCTGTAGTACGGCACCTCCGATTCCACAAGGCTGTATTTCAGAGCAAGTTGCTGATGGATAATCCTGGCTACAAGGTTGTGTCTATGCAAGTACTCTTTGTTAGCTAGACGAGAACATCCGGAGATAATGTGTCGAATTGATTCTCCCGGTCGGTGGCATGCCCGACAGATGTCAACCGTTCCGTCTTTCACAATAAATCTCCGGTAATTGTTCGTCATGATAACTTCGTCCATAATTGCACAGACAAAACCTTCGGTTTCCCCAAAGAGGTCACCGGAATGCAGCCAGGCTACGGACGCTAGCAAATCTACATGGGGTCCATGTAGGGCCCGGAAAAAGCGTCCGTGAAGTCCTTACTCTGCCATACCTCCATGCGATCGTTAGTGTCAAGCACTACAGGTTTGCGCCAGTTCTCTTTAGCCAAGGAGAGCGGGGTGAGGCCCTTGTCCACCGCGACCACATCTCGATGCATCCCCACGTCGGCTTCTAGGAAATATTCCCTGATACTGCATATCTCGCGATTGTGGAGGGTACTTAGCGTTTAAAAAGCCTCGGCCTCCACACTTTCGTGGGATATACAGTCTCATTACCGATGACCGTGGGTGATGCATTCGATATGCAGTCAACAGCGTACGGACCCTCCGATCCAGGGCATCGAGTTCAGTCTGAGTCCATTTGAGTATGCCGAAAGAGTACATCAAAACCGGCATGACCCAACCGTTGAAGGCGCGCACCTTGTTTCCGCCTGATAGAATACTATTAAATACTTTTTTCAGGCGGCCAAAGAAGCGCTCCCTCAACGATTGCTTCATGTCAGCAACATTGATGCCTAACGCTTCCGACATACCCAAATACTTATACGTTTCGGATGCGGAGAGGGTTCTAAGGTTTATGGAATCCGAAAGTTGGGTTCCCACGGATTCCAAAATCTCCCCTCGCTTTACATGCATGACCGCACATTTGTCCACACCAAATTCCATCCTGATGGCGCTACTGAAAGTTTCAGTTACTTTCAGTAGCTCCATCAGTTGCAAATTGTTGGGGGCAAAGAATTTTAGGTCATCCATGTAGAGGAGGTGGGATATAACCTGACCACCTCTCCTCAGCCGATAGCCTAGACCTGAATCCTCTAGCAGTGTGCTTAGAGGATTCAAGGCTAAGCAGAACCAAAGTGGACTCAAACTATCGCCCTGAAATATACCTCGCTCGATCCTTATCGGCTCGCTATTCCTCTGGATATTTCGACATCCCGGATAGCGAAGGACCGTCCTCCATTGCCCCATACACGACATCAGGAAGGTGCGCAGAGTTGCATCTACTTTATACAACTCCAGCACCCTCATGAGCCATGTATGTGGCACCGAGTCATAGGTCTTCTTATAGTCTATCCAACATGTCGACAGATCCCTACGGGAACGACGAACCTGTTGGCTAATGGCCATATCAATGAGTAGCTCCTTAGTACCACGGGACCCGTTCCTAGATCCATTTTGAGAGGCAGACATGATGGAGTTGGTGTCTATATGTTCGTTAATTTTAGCTCTCAAAATGGATGTAAGAACCTTATAGACCGTCGGTAGACAAGTGATCGGTCTATAATTTTTGGGCTCCGCAGTACTACCTGATTTATGGAGCAGGTGGGTTATTCCTGTCGTTAGGAACTGGGGTAGCGACCCTGACTGTAAGGCTGACTGGTACTGAGCCGCCAAGCGAGCGTGCGACCCGAGAAACCATTTGATCCAGAAGTTATGCAGTCCGTCCGGCCCTGGAGACTTCCAATTTGGCAACGGACGGACTGCACGAGCTACATCTTGGGAACAGATGGTAATAGCCCCCATTTCTGGTATTGGCCATTTCAGGCTCGGTCGACTTTCCGAGCCCAATCACCCTCGGTGTGACCGACAGGCACCGACCAGATACTGCGCCAGAAAGAACACATGGCATCATCATCCGGCAGGCGCGTGTCAGTCACACCTTGGTCCGGTCGCTCCCAACCCCTATAAACCCACCTTTCATCGCTCTGGAAGGTGCGATTCTGAGTGTATCGGTCCACTCGCCGCCTATACCTACGAATACGGTTTGCCCATACTTTCTGCCTCAGGAAGTCGATGCACTCTGTGAGTTTTTAAAAAAAATGTATTAAAGGTAGGTAGCTAAGTAGGTTTTGTAATGTTTTAATTTTATGGTGTATTTTATAAACCTACAGTGTGATTATAATATATTGTTTAAACTGACTGAGCCCACTTTTCAAAAGGGAAGCCGGTAGGAATCGTGTTATACGGTGTTTTCGACACTGTGAGGTATAATGAAAGATACCTATAGGTACTTATGAATAATATAATACATTTTGTGTTGAAGAATACCCCACCTCATAATCTTCATTCATCATCTGAGCAAACAGCTTTTCGGCTTCCAGACGTTGTCTCATTAATCGGTAGCATTGCTTTAGTTTAGCGCAGCAGAAGAAACAAGCAAGCATCGGTCTTCTGTCTTCAGTTACAAACTGCAACAAAACTTTTCTTACACTATTTTGATCTTAAGAGGAAATGTGGGTGCTCTTTTCTCCATACAAAAAGATACAAACGCTCTCGCCTGTTTTCTTTCTGGTTAATGACCATAAAGCAATGATTTTTACAGAAATATAAATATCAGTTACTTTGCTTTAGTCGTTCTTCTGAGGTTACTTGTATGCCCCTATGTTTTCCTTTTTGATGATATATATTTTATATAGATATATATAAATAGTAATAAGATATATATAGATATATATTTTGATGATGTATTATTTTTATAAGAACTAGAACCCTTCAAAAATGCTCAAAATTGCCTATTCAGACGCCCAGTGTACCAATTTGACAACTATTCACGAAAAAAGAAAAACATAGGGGCATAGTATATATCCTTCTTATTCAGTTTATGAAATATCTTTTAAATTCGTCCAATAATGGAGGAGGAAATAGGCGAGAGCCAAACCTCGAAATGTGACTTTTTACATAGGCTATTTAGTCGGATCTGCAGTTGTCCTTATCGCACGAATTTGAGGGCGGAGCGCTCGCAGAGCGACAGCAATACCTTCTTAAAATACCTAATTTTCAAAAGTCTGGCCACCCGCCTTTCCTCTTAAGACGAAAATACTTCTTATTTTACATTACTTATTGTATAGCCAACAGTTTGTAGTCAGTAATGCTTTCTACAACATTGTTAACATCGCTGGCGTAACCTGGATGAGGCTGGCACAGGAGCGTGGGGATTGGCACAAGAGAGGAGAGGCCTATGTCCAGCAGTGGGTGAAGTCGGGCTGTGGATGATGATGATGATGACGATGATGATGATGATGAATGCTTTCTATACGCCTCATACAGAGAAGGCATGAGCATTGATTACCACTCTTGCTCAAAGCAGACTGGCAACTTATATGGCTTTGTTATTAAATGTACAGTCAGCATCAAAAATATTGGGATGAACTGTTCAAAATGATCTCAACAACTAAGAAAATTAAACTTTTTTTTTTCTATTTTGGCAACTGAGCCGATGTTGACTATTCTGCCAGCGTCACGTGGAGACGGCAGTACAGCGAGCTGTGCCGTCGAACTTTTCAGTTTGTCGTGGCTTTTATTTGTTAAATGTTAGCTGCGAGGACAAGACAAGTTTTGTTACTTGTGTTGTTAGTTTTTGTGAGTGATTTTTTTTTTATCTCAATTGGATAAAGTTTTTTTTTTTTCCTTTTCTTTCTTTTCTATTTTGACATTAATTAATGTATTATGTTCTTAATGTCAAAATTTATATATATTTTTTTATTTTTTCTCGATTTTGACATTTAATTTATTTATGTTCTTGATTATCTAATTGAATTGAATTATTAATTGAATTGAAATAATGTGAATGACAATGAAAATAATTAATTGAATTGAAATTATATACCTAGTTAATTTAATTGAAATTCTATGTAGTGTTAGCCTAGTTATTAGGACACATTTGACACCATATGTAATGGTAGAATGTAATTGGGCCATGATAGTCTTAAGTTCTTGATTTACACCTACATTCTAGCAAATAAATTAATTTGAATTTGAATTTGAAGTACTTGTGAAAATGACAGTTGTTGTGTACTATGTTCTATGTTAAGCATTTGGTTTCCGCACTTAGTCCTTCATATGGACCATTGTACGTGAGCCATGATGGCCTTCGTGGGTTATTCCAACCAGCCCACCTCCCTCCAGAAGTTAATCAAATCTCTGGGTCTGTTAAGAACATCTGTGAAAGATCGGGGTATTCCAAGAGTTTCTGTTCTAATCTGGGTGACGCCTATGCATTCAAAGAGCACATGCGCAATGGTCTCCTCAGCCTCCATGCAGGCCCTGCACAGAGGACTGTCCGTTATTGCTATTGTGTGGAAGTGTTTGTTTAATGAGCAGTGTCCTGTGATGGTCCCCGTCACCAGGCGCAGCATTCTTGTCCAGACGTAATAACCGCCTGGTAAGCGTACCGTCCTATAGATAATTTAATTCTTAAAACTTTATACTATGAAGTATGAACTTACTGGAATAGCAGTCAGCTTCTCATACACTTCCTGTAAGCTCTTGTTGACCACTACATGCATGCGGACATTCGCCACTAAACATATCCTACACATCGGCAGTTCTTCCATCTTTTAACTCAAAAAGTATCACATAAATTTAGTTCAACTTTGCACGGATATTTACGAAGAACACTGTTACACAGATAACGGGCGTGGCTTGTAAATTATTATTATGTTACCCATGGACTTATAAAAAAAGATGGACTCCGCGCCACGCATATCGAAAGTGAAGCACAGTAAGTATGCCGGGACCGTTTGTACAAACACGCCTCACGCACACATTTACATCATAGTATGCCGACCGGCCGCCATTACGTGACACGAGCGACGGCGTCTTTGCAGGTGCTCAAATCATGCACACATAGGTCGGTACGGTGCTTCACTTTCGTTATGCGTGGCGCGGAGTCCATCTTTTTTTATAAGTCTATGATGTTACCAACGACTTTTAAAAATCTTCGAACATTTTGCGACCAAAAGCTTGTACAAATCGTGTGCGCTTCCTTTTTGGACTTCGATAAGACGTCAGTAGCCGGGTAGAACTACCTAGTCTTAAATGTGCCGTAGGTAGTTCAGATATTCCCTAAACAGCATTTATATACTACATCAACACTGGTACACTATTACACTTTTCGTTAGAAAACAAAAGCACGAGAAGTTGCGCAGAAGGCAACTAATAAACAAAGACAAAATCTTTTTAATTTTTTTTTTTTTTTTTTTTTTTTTTTTGGCAATTGAGCCGATGTCGACTATTCTGCCAATGTCACGTTTAGACAGCAGCGTTTTGTGGTAGATCTACAGATGTTAGTCGCTAAAAGAAAAACGATGACAAAGGTTAAATGGGCAACATAAATAATCTAAATTACAATCATATATACAATAGCACTAAAAAAAAATACAATACATATTTACATAAATATTACGCACCAGCTACAATTTAATATTATTTTCGTTTAAAAAAGTAGTTAAAATTTTAATAATTTTGGGAGAGAAGTGGGATAAAAAACAATGGAAGTTAGTTGGAAGAGGAATGTTACATTTTGAAATTTTTCGATAGAGATCGAAGGATTTGGTATTCAAGGAGCAGGAAAAAAATATATGTTCCAAAGTGCCTTCCGCAAGACCACATTCACACAGGGAGCTGTCCCTAACATGAATCTTATTCAGAAACACTGGGCTACAACAATGTCCGAGTCTTAGTCTGCAAAGCGTCGAAACAGTTCTTTTGGACAATTTCGGATATTTAAAAAACCAAGGTTTCCGCTGGATATCGTGCTGTATAGCTGCGTAGTAGACGCCCTTGGCTTTTGAGGTCTTATTCCACGTTTTTGTCCACGAGTCGAACAATTTGGGCTTGGCATCATTTCGCAAATCGTAGTTATGAGCTACGTAGTGCTTTCGGTCAGCCGGATTTGATGTGGCATACTTTGCTAACGAATCAGCGCACTCATTGCCAACAATACCCGAGTGACCAGGGATCCAGGCTATTTCGATGTCCAAGCCGTTTTGGGAACATTCAAATAACAGGCTTTTAATTTCTACGATGATTTGACTGTGAATTTGACTATGGAGTTGATTTTGAACTAAGGCCTGAATGCTACTACGGGAATCCGAAAAAATTACTGCTTTTGTTATTTGATGTGATTTGATATAGTGTATAGCTTCTAAAATACCAATACACTCTCCTGTAAAAACTGATGCTTCTGGTGGACATTGAAAAAGTAAGGCAATTTTTGAATTTTGAAAATATACTGCTACTCCTGTAGATTCTGTTGGTGATAATTTTGATGCATCAGTAAAGAAAAAATTCCATCCTTCCCAGAAACGTTTGACGGCTAATTCGAAGTCTCGTCTTGCATTTTGGGAATTCTTTGATATACCTAATCCCAAAACGGCTTTTGGTTCGAAGTGAATCGTTTCATATGCAGCCGAAAAGACAGGGAGAATTGGATATTGACAAACAGGCGAGGAGAGGTGTTTAAGCTCTCTGTACCTATTTATCAATAGAGGAACAGCTTTATTGTTCAAATAAGGAGAATTATTGAAGGAAAGGTCGATTTGTTCTAAAATTGGGAGTAAAGGATGGGATGAAAGGGAGAATACTTTAGACAGGAAACGATCAGCCAAATATTGTCTTCTTAGGTATAAGGGTGGTTCTGCACATTCAACTTGGAGCGCATTTATGGGAGAGGATTTCATGGCTCCAATAACAATTCTCAGGCACTTGGCCTGGATGACATCTAATTTCTTGAGCGCTTCTTTGTTGCAAGGCTCAATAAGGAAGCAACAGTAATCCAAAGCGCTCCTGGTCAACGCGTTATAGACCAGTTTGAGGGTGTAGGGGTGAGCTCCCCACCACACACCGGCCAAAGCCTTAAGGACCGATACGGAGCGTTCACATTTTTTGACCGTGTTGTTAATATGGTCAACCCCAGACAATCTCGAGTCCAACGTTACTCCCAGAAATCTAGCCTTGTCCTTGACTGGAATGATTTGTCCATCAATATTTATATCTACTTGGGGAACAGTACGCTTTCGGGTAAAAATTACCGCTGTACTCTTTGGCGCACTTAAAGATAACCCGTGATCAAGGAGCCATTGGTTTAGTGAGGACAGAGAGACATTCATAGATATAGCGGCATCCGGAATGGAATCACCAGTGACCAGTAATGCAATATCGTCAGCATACTGAAGGATTTTGCAGTCATAATTTAAAGATGAGGACAAATTTGCTGTATATATATTGTATAATGGGGGACTAAGAACAGATCCTTGGGGTAACCCTTTCCATACTGTTCTTTGTTCAGAGTCGGCCCCAGGGATTCTTAATTGAATGGCACGATTGGAAAAGATGCTACCAATGATACGAATAATCCTAGCCGGGATTCTCAGCTCGTGCAGCTTTTGCCTGAGAACAGGGAGGAGGACCGAATCATAAGCAGCTGATATATCCAGGAAAACGGCCACCACAGACTCATTCCTGCTTAGGGCCAGCCGGACCGCTGACGTGAGGATACCTACACTATCAGCTGTACCCAGACCTTTCCTGAAGCCGAACTGAGTCGCCGGAAGCAGCCTCCTGCTCTCCACCAACCACTCTAACCGATTCTTGATTAAATGTTCTAATAATTTAATTAGTATGGACGATAAAGCGATAGGTCTATATGAGCAATGATCATTGGGATCTTTAATAATAAATAACATAACCTAAACTTCGAAAACTACTTCTTGACGTTGACAATGACAACTTGGCGTTTCAGACGTTTGTCAAAAATAAAGAATTCGTTCTAAAACTTATCCTTCTTTCTTTCCTTCTTAGCCTTATAAAATACGAAAACCAGTCGCCCCAAAATAAGTTTGTTTTAAAACGGCTGAATGGATTTGCATGTTACCATGACACGGCTACAGATCTAGCTATACACATAGACTTATAAAAAAAGATGGACTCCGCACCACGCATATCGAAAGTGAAGCACCCTACCGATCTATGTGTGCGTGATTTGAGTACCTGCAAAGACGCCGTCGCTCGTGTAACGTAATGGCGGCCGGTAGACTTACTATAGTGTGAATGTGTGCGTGCTGGCGTGTAGACATTAGCGCACTGACTTACTATGGGTGCTTCAGTTATTGTTAAAGGAGACGGCGTCCGCCTTTTTTTTTAGGTCCATGGCTATACATTTTCAGTATAAGCTGATCTCGCATTGTATAGTCGCGTTTCCTTACAATTAGAGGTCAGTGTAAACTGGAATTGTATAGGTTGATGTGTAGCCGTGTGTACGTTCCCGTGGGATGATTTCCGACCTTCACACGGGCAAAAGCTAAGTACTAACCCTTACTCATAAAAAAACTAAAACGCTCTACAAACCTAATTTAGTTAAAATAGTGTTTTATCTTCTTCTTTCAAACTCAAATCGTAATTGGAAAGAAATTAACAAACCACTATCTAATAAAAAGAGAAGTCCTGATCCTGACTGATTGACTGACTCATCAACGCCCAACCCAAACCCTTGGCCCTAGAAATCTGAAATTTTGCACAGAGGTTCCCTTTGTAATGAAGACAAGAAATAAGGACGAAATTCCCGGTAGTACGATCCCGAAGGATATTTCCCGACATCCACGCGGGCGATGCCGCGGGCAAAAGCTAGTTTTAAATAAAATAGGCTTGGTAGAGCGTTTAAGTTTTTTTTTATGAATAAGAGGGTTATGTTTTATAGTTCGAAATTCAGTCCATGGTTTGAAGATGAACCTTGTTTTGTAATATGGCGGAATCATATATAACAAGATTAAGACAATTTAACTTGAGGTTAATTTTATTTTAAGGAATAGGTACTAATACTTACTAGCTCTTGGCCCCGTCTTCGCCCACGTGGAGGTCGGAAATTATGCCACGGAAACGTACTACCAGGATAAAAAGTATCTTATGTCTTAATTCAGGTCATAATCTACTCGAGAGCTAATTTAATCCAAATCCGTTTAATAAACAAACTCACTTTCGCATAGTTATGATAGGAAGAAGGAAGAAGGAAAAAAAAGTAAAAAAAAAATAGTTTTAGAACGAATTATTTATTTTTGACAAACGTCAAGCTGTCAAGTGTCAACGTCAAGTAGTTTAATGTTTTTAGGTTGCTGGTTGTTTATTATCGTTTTTTTTTAGGTTTAGGTTATTTTAGTATTTAACTTTGTTTTTAGATTGTTTGTGCGTTCTGTGCTTTTATTTTCTAACGCAAAGTGTACTTTTGTACTAGTGTTGATGTAGTACCTATATAAATGCTGTTTAGGTAATGTCTGAACTACCTACGGCACATATAATAGGTGTAGTCACAGAACATTATAGTTCTTCCCGGCTGCTGCTGTGTTGCTGAAGTCCACAAAAAAAGCGCACACGATTTAAGAAGCTTTTTGTGTCGCAAATGTTCGTAGATTTCTAGAAGTCGTAACATTATAATAACTTACAAGCCACGCTAGTTATTTGTGTAACAGTGTTCTTCGGAAATATCCGTGCAAAGAAAACGAAATTTTTGTAGGTGATATTTTTTGAGTTAAAAGATGGAGAAACTGCCGATGTGTAGGATGTGTTTAGTGGCGAATGTCCGCATGCATGTAGTGGTCAACAAGAACTTACAGGAAGTGTATGAGAAGCTGACTGATATTCCAGTAAGTTCATACTTTATAGTATATACTTTTAAGAATTAAATTATCTATAGGATTGGTTTTAGTGTCTCATACACGAGGATACAAAAAAAAAAACAGTCTTGGGGCAAATGGAAAACTCTGACATCAGTGAAATAAAACACTTGAGGAAACCTGGACTTAAAATAAATAGATATATAACATAACTTAATGTTAATAATGTTAAATACAGTCAGCGTCAATAATATTGGGACAAACAGATTATTCAAAATTATCTAAACAAATGAAAATGAAATTTTAACTCTAGACAATGACACAAGGAATGTTTCAGAATGAAGACAGCATGCAACAACTGTCCTGTCATTCTGACAAGAACTTTACCCAATGGGGAGGTACACTGCCAATTTATCCCGCTAGGAGTCACATCGTCGCAGGTGCTGTTTACCTGTCAAACAACATATTAGTAGGGGAGCTACTGCTCGACTTTTGCGACCTATTTTATACCAAATAAATTTTATTAGTATTAGTAATTGGAGAAGATTGGGAGTATCCTCCTGGTGGTACGAGGACTAAATAAAACTGGTGACTTCTTATAATGGACTGTACTATGAAACTTTACAAGGATAGCAAACAGATTAAAATTTAAAAGTGGCGAGAAAATCAATGTAGGTCGTTCAGTAGCGCGGACGACGACGCAGTGAGGTGCCGGTCAGCTGGGCTGCACGCTCGCTGCTCGAGGGCCCCCCGCGACCGCAGCTACCGCCCGCGGTCGCCCGGCGCAGCGTGATATTCTCAACAGTAATATTCACTCATCAAAGTGTCCAGCATTTCAAAATTGTTAAAATTTCATACCGCATCAAAACTTTATGTGGAGATTTTGGGATCATCTTCTACCCAAAAAAAATACTCAGCTGCATGGAAGTGGGGGCATAATTATGTCAGTCGCGTAAATGAACATAATTATGTCAGTCGCGTAAATGAACATAATTGTAACTGATATATTATATTTCCCGCACCTCCATCCAGCTGACTATTTGTTTTGGGTTAAAGATGATCCCTAAAACCATCCCATAAGGTTTTGGCTCGGTATGAAATTACTTTTTTCATAAGGTTTTTTTTACATCTTTGGCATGCTCTAACTTTGGACTCCCCCCCTACTATTGGAGCAGCTGACCTTCGATATGCACTAAGGAAAAACTATTTTTGGTATGATTTTCAGCCGGTATAAAATTACATTTTCAAACTAACGCCACCTCCTGTACTATATTGTTTTATAGTGAGTGCGCATTTCCTTGACAACCATCAACAGATAGGACAGCTGACAAGCACCAGCGATAATGGCGTCGTCTGTAATTAGCTTTGCCCGTACCTCCCCATTGAGATAAAGTTTAATTTTCTTAGTTGTGGAGATCATTTTGAACAGTCTGTTCATCCCAATATTTTTGATGCTGACTGTACATTTAATAACAAGGCCATATAAGTCGCCAGTCTGCCTTGAGCAAGAGTGGTAATCAATGCTCATGCCTTCTCTGTATGAGGCGTATAGAAAGCATTCATCATCATCATCATCATCGTCATCATCCACAGACCGACTTCACCCACTGCGGGGCATAGGCCTCTCCTCTCTTGTGCCAATCCCCACACTCCTGTGCCAGCCTCATCCACGTCAGGCCAGCGATGTTAACAATGTCGTAGAAAGCATTACTGACTACAAAATGTTGGCTATACAATAAAGTGAAATCAGAAGTATTTTCTTCATATGAACAAAATAGTGTAAGACAAGTTTTGTTGCAGTTTGTAACTGAAGACAGAAGACCGATGCTTGCTTGTTTCTTGTGCTGCGCTAAACTAAAGCAATGCTACCGATTAATGAGACAAAGTCTCGAAGCCGAAAAGCTGTTTGCTCAGATGATGAATGAGGATTATGAGGTGAGGTATTCTTCAACACACAATTCTTATTCTTTTAATTTCATTATATCTCATACCTATTGTGTGTGGATTTCAGTTGCCCTTTGATTTACATATTTTTTATATTCCTAATCTACTTGGCATAACGAGTCAAACATAACTTTTAATGACATAATAATACTTGAACTTCCTCGTTGGCCTAGTGGTTGCAATCACATTAACACAACTGGTGAAATGTGGGTTTAGTTACTGCCCTGCCTCCCCTGCGGCGAATACAGGTGAGATGTATGTTATGTTAGGTAATAGGTAATACGGGCTGGTGTCCGCAACTCCACGTCAATGCACATGTAAAAATGTTTGTGCTCACAGGACTGTGATGACCCGCGGTCTAATACTTACTATAATTATCTTTTTACAGCCCAATGCTTTAATAAACCAAGACCACTTAGAGTATTACGGTGGGTTTATTAAATCTCCAACAGAGAACATAAGTATAGTTGATGTTGTTCAAACAGAAAACATTGCTGTCAAAGAAGAACTATTGGATATTATTGAGCCAAAGGAGGAACATCAAAGTGATGGTGTGTTTTATGAACAGAAAATAATATGATCAATAAATGATAACTGAAAACAAATTAAAGATATCATTTATCAATCAAAAAATGTTTTGCAACACATATTTTTGTCAGTTTTTAGTTTAACTCAAATTAAACCATATTATGTTGTGAAATAAAACAAATGTTTATATAAAAGAGACTTTTAATTGTTTTAGTAATACCATTTTCTGTGTTTACTTACAGAGTTAGAACTTAAAAATTTTGACAATAGTTGTGAAGATGTAGCAGATATACCACCACACCATAATGAATCAGATTTAGAAGATGATGTACCTTTAATGGAGTTTAAAACTGAAGTGGAAGAACACAACGTATCTAATAACAAACGAAGAGCCAGGAAGACGACAAGTAAGTATTAGTTAGTTAATCTATAGGTAAGCAAACAGGCCTGTGGTTCACCTGATAGGAAGTGATTACCGCTTGTCTAAGCAATGTTGGATTCTATAAAAAAAAAAAAAAAAAAAAAATAAGTTTATTTCAATTACAAAGTGCTTTGACATAAATGTGTTGGAGATCTCCTTTTAAGCAAGAGTTGCTATTCTATAGCACAGGACAAAGTCACAAACTAGGACCATTGTAGTTAAATAAATAACTATTAATTTCTGATAGCAAAACCATGGTCAGCAAGACAACCAGTGACCATAAGAGAGATCAGACATTACACCCTCGGTGTGTTTGTTCCCTGCCGCTGCCGCCAGCAGTGACAACTAGGGAGCATGACGAGCTTGCTGCCAGTTGCTCAGACAAGAATAATTAATACAACGCTCGTGGGACACTTGCGTGTCTATTCCGCGGGCGGGAGCCGATCCGCACGACAATATAAGGCCCAAACGTACTAGGACTGAGTAAACCAAGCCACTTTAATAATAACACACAGCATCACGTTTGTATCACCCACAGGGTCAGAGGGTCTGAGGGGCAGCCTGTTCAAAATGATCTCAACAACTAAGAAAATTAAACTTTATCTCAATTGGATAAAGTTCTTGTCAGAATGACAATTTTTGTGTACTGTCTTCATTCTGAAACATTATTTGTGTCATTGAGTTAATATTTCATTTTCATAGTTGTTTAGATCATTTTGAACAGTCTGTTCGTCTCGTTATTATTAACGCTGACTCTACCTACACCTACATAGCCGAATGTAGGTGTACACACTCTATACACCTTTTTATGAACAAAAAAAAACCGGCCAAGTGCGTGTCGGATCACGCACAATGAAGGGTTGCGTAGTTGAAAAGAATTTATCCCAAAAACAAACTTAACATTCAAATCCCAAAAATATTTTTTTTTATGTGATCAAATTACAAATTACCAATTTTCGGACTTTTTCCTTTATTTGTGGTGTGACACCTTGCTTCTTGCCAAATTTTATGATTCTAGGACAACGGGAAGTACCCTATAGGTTTTGATTTACTTGCGAGTATCAAAATATATCTCATAATTGGCCGTATCTTTTTATTGCGTTGACTTAGAAGCTTGAGTTTTTTAGGACTCGAAGGAACCATAGACTTACGTATTTGATATTAATTTCAAATTGATACCTTCACGCGTTCCTGAGAAAAAGCGTCTTGACAGACTGACAGACAGACAGACGGACAACAAAGTGATCCTATAAGGGTTCCGTTTTTTCCTTTTGAGGTACGGAACCCTAAAAATAATAATACCAATAAATAACACACCTACATTCTGCGATACCACATCAAGCTGGATATTACTGGCTGGATAAGACTTTTGGCTGCAAAGTAACAATCTCATCACCCTCCACATTGCCTGACTTCTCGCACTGCTGGTCGTAGCTCTCGGAAAGTTAAATGACTACTAAAGAAAGAAAACTAAAATGGGGAGTACGTTTATTTCCACTTTCTCATAAATACCTATTAATATTAAATTCTATTTATCACAAAAAATAATAATGCTGTCAAGTCAATACCAAAATATAATCAATTATTACTGCAACAACATCGATAGTTCTTTATCGTATTGAACTGGAGTGTTGCGAAACTCTAGCATGACAACCAAATGACAAAAACATATTTATACCATTACCCCTCTAAAAAGCTTATTTTATTCACTGAAAACAGTGAATAAAAAGCACTTTTACTCACTGTTTTGATGTTTGAATTTGGAACACACCAATGTATTCGACAGATTTAGAGTACCTAGGCTAGATACCGCATGTTATTAGATAGTATGAAAACCGAGCGTGTCATCTTTTTTATACCTACGATAACTTCACCCCAGCCATTTAGTAATTTATTTATTTATATATACTTTATTGTACACCACAAAATACATAACAAAAGAAAACATAATATACACTACAAAACATACAATGGGCCTTATCGCTTTCCGCGATCTCTTCCAGGCAACCTTAGGATGGACAGTGATTTATCACTATCACTATCACTACATGTTATAAAACAAAGTCGCTCTGCTGTCTGTCTGTCCCTATGTATGCTTAAATCTTTAAAACTACGTAACGGATTTTGATGAAGTTTTTTTTAATAGATAGAGTGATTCAAGAGGAAGGTTTATATGTATAATACATGCATAATGTAGTAGAGAAACACTAATAATTTTAGAGGTTTCTAATGTGATGTCGTAAATAAACACATTTTTTTGCTCTTACATTGCAAACACTGGCTGAACCCAATGAGATAGATCAAAATAATGTACTACAGTATTGTACACCTTAAAAAGTTCTGCAAAAAAGTCCGCGATGGCATATGTCTATCTCTTAGGGATAACCCACAATAACCATTTTTTATCCTTTTCTTTTTACCAGAAATAATGGCTTATTTACGAAGCGATTTTAAGCAATACAGCATTAATCCTTATCCAATTAAGTACCTTAAGTAAATTGTGCATTTACTACAGATCAATAAGGCCCTTTACAGTATGTAATTTAAATGAATATTTTCGAAGATATTACAGATTTAAAATGCAGGGCGGCGGTACATAAATAGCGCGTCGAACGCCGCGCTTCATGATTAGCAGAGATCGCACGCGTTTATCGGAGCGCTCTAGCGAGGAAAATAACAGTTATCCATACTAATATTACAAATATGAAAATAATTATGTCCGTCTGTAACCTTTTCAAGCCTAAACCACCGATCAGATTTTGATAAAATTTGGGAAGGCTATAAGGTGGTATCCTAGGTAAGGACTTAGGCTACTTTTTGTATCAAAAATAACGCTACGGGGGATGATATAGGGCATGAAAGTTTGTATGGGAAACCCAGCATTTCTTAAGTTAGGGATATGATAATTCAAATTTATGCTTTTGGTAGGAAATAATGAATTAGGTGGTTCAGCGTTTTTGGAAAATCATCCCCAAAGGGTGTAAAATAGGGGTTATTTTAAAATCTACAAAACTGCACGGATATCGATACAATTTGGCAAGGCTACAGATGGCATCCTGGGGAAGGACACAGCCTATTTTTTATCTTAAACAATTATCCTACAGGGGTGATATGGGGGATGAAAGTTTGTAAGGGAAACCCAGCATTACTTAAGTAAGGGCTATGAAAAAACTTTATGGTTTTGGTAGAAAATAAAGAAATGTGTGGTCCAGCGATTTTGAAAAATCATGCCCTAAGGGGTAAAGAAGGGGATGATTTTAAAATTTACAAAACTGCACGGATATCGCTAAAATTTGGCAAGACTATTATAGATGGCATCCTGGGGAAGGACATAACCTATTTTTTGTCGTAAAAAATAATCCTACTGGTGGTGAAACTTTTATGAGAATCCCATCATTTCTTAACTTAGGGATATGAAAATTCAAATTTATGGTTTTGATTTATGAAAAAATCATCCCCTATGGGGGTAAACTAGCGGTTGATTTTAAAATTCACAAACACCATTAAAATTTTTGTGTAGGAGGGATTGGGTAGTTTGTATTTTGAAGTAACAGTTACTTACTTAGTATTAATATTTTTTTAATTCCCATAATAAATAGGAATAAAGAGGATTTATATTTTCGCTTTAAAGTTGCTTTCAAAGGCAAGTTGGTAATTTTCCGTTTACTATTGTTTGGTTTTAAGATTTATTATCCTCCAGCAATCATAGGTATATCATTCTGCGCGCCGCTCCTCGAGTACTATACAGGATATTTTTTAAGTAGTGCCCATATTTTCGCAGGATGTTCTACTCATGAATATGAACAACTTTTACTATAGGAACCAACCAGAAATCGCAAAAAAAAAAATCAGCTGCTCCCTACATTCTGACGAGTTTGGTGTAGACATGCAGCAGATTTTTTGCGCGATTTCAGAGTTAGTCCCATAGTGAAAGTTGTTCATATTCATGGGTAGAACACCCTGTGAAAATTTGCGCACTGCTTAAAAAATTATCCAGTATAAGCAGTGCGAGAAGATATTGTCTAGCCGACACAGCACGAGCACGGGCGTAAAAATATCGCGGCGGGATTTTATCACGCACTGGATTTTCAACTCTCTGCTTAGCGCCGGGAGTTGAAAATCCAACAGTGTGTTTTTCGTCGCGCTGGGATGCACTCTGTTTTTGTTAGGTTGGATTCACTGACCTCTCATTGTAAGGAAATCCTACACAATGCGAGATCAGCTTATACTGGAAATGTATAGCTTGATCTGTAGGCGTGCGTACGTTCCCGTGGGATATTTTCCAACATCCACGCGGGCGAAGCCGCGGGCAAAAGCTAGTCATGATATAAAATGGGGCTGTTGTTGGTGCAAATAGTAAATACCAACTTATGCAATATTAAACTAAAATAGATACATACATATCCTAAATAATAGATACATAAATACATACATGTAATGTAATGTGCTCAACGTAAACAGAATCGTTTCAATCGCTAAGCGTCACTGAGCTAACAGACTTTTTTTAGTACAAACATGCAGGGCACGCTTGGTCGGATGGCTTGCGGTATCCAGCTTACTTTATATCTGTGTATTCGACCTATATTGGTGTGTTCTAAATTCAATTTGGTTGGTCGACATTTTCGACAAGGAGTCTAGCATTAGAATAAAACTGTTTTATGTTCTTTGCATTCATTAGTAAATTGGCGCTATTTTGAATACGGTAAGTTGAACGAACACAAAGTTTAGTGTTACTTAATAATAAATCGATTAAAAATGCATTCAAGTGATGAAGATATGGTAACACCTGAGTTTATGAAAGAGAAGGCGGCCAATATAGTGGAAAACTTGCTATCCAACAAATCATGGCTGGTTTACATCAAAGCCAATTTAATTTAACTTTCATTTTTCATAATTACGAGTATGTCTATTTTAACTTAAATATTTATTTTTCTCGTAGTCATGGTATAAAGTATAGTGTGCAACTCTTGAATAAAACGGATTTATATTGACGGCCATGAATCACTTGCGTCGCTCAGGATTCTAACACTTGAATCACTCGCTACGCTCGTGATTCAATCATCATGAATCACTCCCTACGGTCGTGATTCAGTCGTTAGAATCCTTCACTAGCTCGTGATTCATCTATGGCCCTCGCATTAAATCCGTCCTTTATTCGTTCACTAATTGCATAATTTCACGTTCATATACAGTTTCACTAAACTTAGGTGTTGATTTTTACGGAAAATAAAATTTAAACTTCAAACGAAACTAGCAGATCTAATGTCAAGATGACACTGAAGATGTCAATCATAGCTCGAGACTTATCACACTAATATTATAAAGGCGGAAGTTTGTGAGTGTGTTTTTGTATGTTTGTTACTTCTTCACGCTCAAACGGCGATACCGATTGGTATGAAATTTGGTATTTAGATACTTTATACCCTGGATTAATACATAGGCTACTTTTTATTCCGGCCTACGCGCGTGAAACCGCGGGGCGCAGCTAGTGAGTGCTAAATCACTTATTATTTGTGAATGAAAACTGTCTGCGATGCCGTATCTAGAGGGGTTGACCTGTGGGTGAACTTTGACTAAAAATATATAAAAACCCTTTGTTTCAATCTTGATCGCATAGTTTTGAAACATACCATTATGTGGACATTAGTACAATTTGGTACTTCATGTGTCTGGTGATTATGTGTGTATTATTATTGAAGGTCAGAAGTTTTTTTGTTATTATTACTGAATGGGCTGCTCTTTACTACGATCACGCCGGATGGAAAGCGATGA
This sequence comes from Cosmia trapezina, assembly GCA_905163495.3. Classification (NCBI taxonomy): domain Eukaryota; kingdom Metazoa; phylum Arthropoda; class Insecta; order Lepidoptera; family Noctuidae; genus Cosmia; species Cosmia trapezina. The sequence goes on along the minus strand of LR991046.1, from coordinate 6,467,185 downwards.
TATTTAAATCTATATATGTATAAAAGAAAGTCGTGTTAGTTACACTATTTATATCTCAGGAACGGCTGAACCGATTTGGCTGAAAATTGGTGGGGACGTAGCTTAGAAGACAGGATACTTTAAAAAAAACGTATAAAACGTGGTATAACAACGGCTGGACTTATATAGATGAAATTTTGTTTGTATATTTGAATGGGTTCCTGGATGGTTTAAAAACACAATTGGACCCGGTAGGTGGCGCTGCAGTCGGGTTCTAGGATCGTTCAGACAGGACATCGTCTGTCGAGACCGCTAGCATTTTAATATACAGGGTGTAAGGGACAGCCCTCCGCAAACTAACAGGGTGCATTCAGCTCCTCATTTTGAATCATATTCCACCGGAAATTTTCTCAGGAAAATTTTCATTTTTTCAAAAAAAGATTCAGTTACATTTTCATCATTTCAATGTAAAATTGCATTGTGTGTTCGCAGCACTCCATTTATGTAAAAAAACTGCAAAAAAAAAGCAAAAAAAAAACCAGCAATGGATGTTGAAATACTCTAACCAACGACGCGTGAAATCAGCTGTTCACTTTCTGTCTAGCTACAGAGTTCATCGAACTCACCGCATACCTATTACCTACCCCTCCCAACCAGTAATAGACGCTCCGATTTGTGCACAAAAACACAAACAAATCAAGTTTATTGGATTCCCTTAACGTTCCTGAAAAAATTTCATGTACCGGTCATCTTAGTATGACATACTGAATTCACCCTATCAGTTTGCGGAGGGCTGTCCCTTACACCCTGTATTATGATAATTCCTCTTTCTCGGTCATAGTGTGAATAATGCAAACTGTTATTTTGAATTGTGTGCATGTCAATCTTCTTCCAAAATTGTACTCATCTTATATTTATAACCACAGGGGCGACTGTTGCAAAGAAACTAAAACTAGACACACGAAGAACACAACCAGAAGATGCAATAACAGCCGAGCGAACGAAAAAAGAAAAATCCGACTCTAAAGTTATCCGGACAACTCAACAACCTCAGTCCAACCCTGGCACTTACTTCAACGAGCATTACAAATGTGATCAGCGTAGTTTTAATCGAGTAAAAGAAAAGATACAACATCCTCGTACACAAATTGGTGAAAAACACAAATGTGATGTATGTCAACGTAGTGTTAGTCGCAAAAATGATTTAATAAAACATATTCGTATACACACTGGCGAAAAACCTTATAAGTGTGATGTATGTCAGCGTAGTTTTAATCAAACGAGTCATTTATCACAACATATTCGAATACACACAGGTGAAATACCTCATAAGTGTGATGTGTGTCTGCGTAGTTTTAGGGAAAAGCATACTTTAAAATATCATATTCGAATACACACAGGTGAAAAACCTCATAAGTGTGATGTGTGTCTGCGTAGTTTTAGGGAACAGCATACTTTAAAATATCATATTCGCATGCACACTGGTGAAAAACCTTATGAGTGTGATGTATGTCAGCGTAGTTTTAGTCAAAAGAGTAATTTATCACAACATATTCGAATACACACAGGTGAAAACCTTTACAAGCGTGATGTATGCCAACGCAGTTTTAGTGCAAAGTGTAGTTTAAAACAACATATTCGAATACACACTGGAGAAAAACCTTTTAAGTGTGATGTATGTCAACGTAGTTTTTGTGAAAAGGGTAGTTTAAAAAAACATATTCCAATACACACTGGTGAAAAACCGTATAAGTGTGATGTATGTCAGCGTAGTTATAGTCAAAAGAGTAATTTATCAAAACATATTCGAATACACACAGGTGAAAACCTTTATAAGTGTGATGTATGCCAACGCAGTTTTAGTGCAAAGTGTAGTTTAAAACAACATATTCGAATACACACTGGAGAAAAACCTTTTAAGTGTGATGTATGCCAACGTAGTTTTAGTGCAAAGTGTAGTTTAAAACAACATATTCGAATACACACTGGAGAAAAACCTTTTAAGTGTGATGTATGTCAACGTAGTTTTAGTGCTAAGTTTAGTTTAAAACAACATATTCGAATACACACTGGAGAAAAACTTTTTAAGTGTGATGTATGTCAACGTAGTTTTAGTCGCGATAGTGTTTTAAAAAAACATATTCGAATACACCTTAGATAATATACATCTAGATGGAGCTAACATTCAAAATTTCGCCAAGCAAAGATACGGCACGCCGCACAGTGTGTCCCGTAGAACAAGCCAGGTGGACAAAATTATTTTTCCTGATTTTCGTAATTGTATGTATAGATATAATGCTTATATGATAACAGTTAGTGTTTATTATAATAAAAACGCAAAATAAACAATAAAAAACTTTTTATTAAAGGAATGCATATTATAAATTTACATAACAATAATTATTCACCCAACTACAATTACTATAAACAACAAATATTAACAAACTACTATATACAAAAAATATTACAATAACTATCACACATAAATAAAAAAACAGGTCACTAACAGGGTTCGGAAACTAAGCTGGATCTTCAAAACATTGAGACATATTGTTCCAAAAAATGCTACCAATACTGAAGACCCATGTAGAAACCTATTAAAGGATATATATATCGCTTTGGTGCAGTCTGTCTTAGTGTACTGCATCCCTATTTGGGGAGGTGCAGCTAAGTCTAAATTTATTGGAGTGGAACGGGTGCAACGAGCCCTAATAAAAATAATGTATTTTAAACGAATTCGATACCCCACCGAGAGACTTTATCAGATAAGTGATTTGCTATCAGTTAGAAAACTGTATATAATTCATACTGTGTTGAAAAAACACAAAGAGCTGCCTTATGATACCGCTATCTTATCAAAAAGAAGGAAAGACATTATAGCACCAATTCCACAAACAAAAACCAGGTTCTGTAGTGGTCAATATGAGAAACGGTCATCTCAACTCTACAATAAAATAAATAAGGAAATATATGTATACACTACACAATATTATGAATGTAAAAGACATAACTAAATGGATAAAATCACTCGACTATGTGGACACGGAGGCCCTCCTGCAGCACACATCATAATACACTCATTCACGCGTACACTTACTCATATGTTCGAAATGTTGACGTACACACCACACATACACATACACCTCTCACACACACCCCTCACACACACATACACCCCACACACAGACACACCCCCACACACACATATATATGTTTCATATGTTGCCGTACAAACCACATTCCCAACTTACATAACTGTAACAATTCTTAATATTCGTAATAAGATGTTATAAAATATTAGTCCTCTACAATTCTTTGTTTGTATTAATTTAATTTACTTTAGTTTTTCAAAATTATATAAATAGTAAACATTAGATTAATTTTGTATGTGAATGTACATTACGTAAATTTAAGTTGCGGAAGAGCGGAGTGTCCTAATACAGGCATTTACTTGCTTAAAAGGACACTTCTATCACTAGCTATGTAGTACAAACCATGTTAAAGAAAATAAACTATTTGTATTTGTATTTTGTATTTGTATTAAAAAAAATAGAGAGTCAGCCTTATGTTTACGAAATGTAAAATTTGGTTTCATCCATATCGGATTCATCAGAAGTTCAATGGTCTATCAATTTGCCTAGAAGCGGATTTTTTTAGTTGTTAGACAAATATTAGCAGACTGGAGATTCACTTATGTCTTTTAAGGCGAAACAGACGGTCTGCTCGGGGCCATTTTCCCGCTAGATGGCGCTGAAGTCAACATTTTTAGTTTATTTTGTTTTCTGTGTAATTTGAACATAATTAAGTCGTAGGAGTAGTTGACGCGGGAATCGGACATTACACTATATTGAACTTGGTCATAACATTGCCTCAAAATCCACCCGATTCGACACAGTTACCTTTGGCAACATTTCGTTGTCCAGATGTTGTACTTCAGCAGCAGTTATTAGTTCACTTGCACTACGCGATTGTACGAGATCTACTTTCCGTTTTTTGGTCTTAAATGAAGACTCCAAAGCTTTTCTCAGGCCTTCCAGCTGAGGTAGACGGTTGTGGTTCAGCATAATGAACGCGAGTAACGTGAAACTCAACGTCCGTGACCTCAATCCACGTCCTTTTCAAAAAGCCCTCCCTTGATTTTCCTGACGTAGCCCATTTTGAGGCAACTTTTGAGGAAAAGGTCGCTATTGTCATTTTAATTCTTCTTCTAGATTCTTCAGTTATATCACCAAAATTCAATTTAGAGGAAATGAAGTCGAAAAGACTATCGTTCCTTACAACTTTGTGGAGTTTAAGACACTCGTCAATAACTCCATTTCTGTAAAGAATTAAAAAAAAAATCAGTGTTCGACTACTCTGCTGAGAATACCTAGTATGATTCTAATAAGAGAAGGTGTATCTACAATATAGAAAGTACAGTGGGGGTACATGAGTCTACATTACTTTTTCAAGCTTTCAAAAACGTAAAAGATATAAAAATATGCAAAAACAAATATATATTAATTATAAAACGGTGCAGAAAATTTATAGTTTTATAAAAATGAAATACATACCTTCGTTAATAAAATCCATCACTAAAACTTTTCACTTTAAAATAAACAACCACAGGAGATGCTGTCGTATTTGTCAGAAAAATGCAACTGACCTATTTTTTTAAATTGCAATTAACTTATTACCTACCATTGAGACCATAACTGAAAACTGTCGTTAAATTCCAGGACATTGATAATGAATTTTGTCTCCCTCCTCTCCTCTCCCTACGGGCCACACAGTGCGCCGTAAGAGACAGAAGATACGATGCTTTGTCTCAATTTTCCTATTAATTTCGTATATATGTCTCACTTCCGCACTTCACACTGAAATCATGGCAACGTCTAGAGCAGGGATCCCCAAACTATTTTGGACAAGTGACCCCTTTTCCAAAATAATGGTCCGCTAACTTAAAACAGCTGCTACAGAGTGTTATTTTTCATTCTGACTTAGGTCAATAGAAGAAGACAGAGTGAGAACTGGCAATGCTTTTAGTTAGCAGACTATTATCAATAAGGGGGCCTATCTTTAGTTCTTTCCTATTGATACAAAATACCTAGGTACTAAGGTACCAATTGGAAAACTTTGCAAGTTTTGCTTTTTTAAGTGAGTAAAGTTGACTTCATTTTCTCATCAAAATTTAACAAAATAAAAAGACATACAATTCAGTAAATATCAAGTTTAATTTATAATGATTATTATAAATTAGGCACTTAAAGAATCTTAAGTAGGTAGGAAATTATATTTAAAAAAGTATTAATTCGCAAAGAGAAAATAAAACATTCAGTGTGATGGATGAACCTGGTGACTATCTACTAATCTAGCTACATCCGGTTTAATATTGGTGAGTTGCAGCCTTAAATCTCCACGTTCGTTGATTTTCAAGCGGTTTCTTTGTTTCGTCAAAATGTATGTTACCACACTGAAGCTTTTTTCAACTAGGTATGATGATGGAAAAGCGATAAGGTATTTTTCAGCAATGTTCCACAACGTAGGATACTGTGTTTCAATGTTGCGTTGCAACCAGAACTTCTGATAGCCTTGGTTGAACTTCTGCTTAAGCTCTTCGTCTGTGCTGATGGTAATCAACTCTTCTTGCATTATCACATTGGCTTCTTCTATGGCTGTGGTAATAGTACGGATTTATTATCCATTGAGGAATTTGTAAATTTAAAAGATCCTCAAACCTTTCTGTAAAATCCTTGTGTAATGCGTCCAAGTGAGTGACATATAATAAAATGTCATCATCTTGAAGCATTTCTGGTAATTTTGACAAATGCAGAAACTGCGAATATTCTTTTCTGCCTAAATTTTGTTTCTATAGTATTAGTTTACCCACGAAGGCCGATAATATTGATTTTGTTTTAATCAAGTTAAGATCGTCACCCTGCAGCTGCAAATTAACTTTGTTGAACATTCCAAAGATATCAGTCAAGTAATAAATATCTGTTTTACAATTGTTCAGATTTTCTTTCAAATTCGGATCTTTTTCTTGTAAAAACTCCAACACAGATTCAAAAATGGATGAAAATCTTTCTAAGCAAGAGCCTCTTGATAGCCAGCGAACTTCAGTGTGCAGAAGTAATCGAGTAAAGACTTCGTCGAACTTGCATAAAATGTTTTCCACATCGCGTCCCATCTCGTCTATGCGTCTCTGAACGGTGTTATTGCTCAAAGGTATTCTCTTTAAAATATCATGTGCGGGTTTGTGCAATACATTGTTAAGGACCTCCGCAATGGCTGGTAAGATAAGCTGCTCTCCAATTGTGTGGGGTTTCCCCGACTTCGCTATTAGTAAATATATATTATAGGACGCTCGTAAACCATCATCATCTTTAATAGATGATGACGCAAACATCGATCTTATGGATGACCTTTTGTCTAGTTTTTCTTTAAGTGCTTGAAAAAATGACAAGGGCTTACTTTTTTTATCAGCATGTACTCTTGATAAGTGGTCATCCATTTTTGAAGGCTTCATGGCATCGTTACTGAATACTTTTTCACATATGAGACACATCGGCAAGTGTTGATTTAATGGAGATGCAATAAATCCGAACTTCAAGTAGTCCAAACTGTATTGTCTGCATATTTTTTTTCGTGTCCGCCATCATAAAACTCTCAGTAATCCTGTAAATAAAAATCCTGTTAAATTTACTGGTAAATTTTTACAATTGAAACAACTAAGGCAACTGCAAACTGTTGCAAACAATCTACCTAAAGCTTAACTGATCACTATCACTCAGTGGGGCAATGCAGACAGCGTCCCCAAGACGCTGGCTGCATTGCCCCACTGTATGGCAATGCTGATGCGCTGTGCCGGATAAAAACTGTTTGGTACTTACCCTGTTAATTTTTCATAAACTGCAGATATTGTATGGTTACGCTATTAACTCGCGTAGGGAGCTCAGCATTTTGTAAATTCTTTTTCAGTCACTTGACTTCACTTAATTTAGCTATATAATAACTTTGTAATCTCTTGAAATAAATGAGTACTTATATGAGTTATTATCGTTCAAGCTCCAACGAATTTCAAAACGCAAATGAACTTTCGACTTAAGTGCAGGCTCGTTAAATAGTAAAACATCAGGAACATGTTTGGACTTGCAACTTGATCATGAATTCGTTCGTGTTAAATCGCGTAAGCGTTTTTTTTTTTTTTTTTTTTTGAGGGTGGGAAATCATCAAATAACTTCTCCCGCTCTGGGTGGAGCGGGAGGGCGTGTCAGACTTTTACTGACTAAAACCCACCCGTGTTCCTTCAGTTGCCTATGCCAGGGCCGCGGTAACCCCTTCAGACAACCCGCGACCCCAGCGGCGCCGGCCCTATTGGGCCCCGTCACTTGCTGACATCTCTTTGAGGCGCGCGTGGAACACAACGCGCCGTCGACTCGGGCCTGGTCCTTACCGGACGGCGAGCTACCCGCTGCTCACCGTCCGCAGGCCCGCGCCTACGGTGGCCGGAAATCGCCCCGCGATTCCCGCCGCCCAGGGCGTCTCCTGCGGCGACTGAGGGCGTGAGTAATCGTTGATAGAATACTTAGTATGCCTTTGAACAAAGATTGGATTTTACTTTAATTGATTGATAATTTTACACAAACTTGTCCACACTGACTTGCCGAGTTTTTCATCTTGTACGAACTTGAGACTTATCATTACTACAACAATGCTATTTCCTACAAAAATATTAATTATTCTTAGTACACGTAACACAACATAAACAATACAGTACCTACCTACCTATCTTGAAAGTTTTAAATAAGAACTTGTATTCATTTAATAGGGGTCGATTTTTAGACCTCGTCGACCCCCAAAATCAGTTTTCGTTTATGTCGACCCCTAGGAAACCGATATCGCCCACAAGGGGCGATATCGACCACTTTCGGAATCCCTGGACTAGAGGTTCAATGTCTTTGGAATACACACTGGTGAAAAACCCTAAAAGTGTTATGTATGTCAACCTAGTTTTAGTGAAAAAGGTGATTTACCACAACATATTCGAATACACAGGTGAAAACCGTTATAAGTGTGATGTATGGCAACGTAGTTTTAGTCATAAGCATTCGAATGTTCATATAGTACCATATAGTAGGCACGACAAACGTAATTTTTAGGGTTCCGTACCAAAATGGTAAAAAAGGAACCCTTATGGTGTGACTCAGTCTGTCTGTCTGTCACAGCTGGATATCTCAAGAACTACTAATGCTGTCAACTTGAAATTTAGAACAGTTTTAGATGACGTTTACCCAACTATTTTCCAAATAAGAAAGAAGTAAAAATGTAAAAAAAATTACCGTTCCCCCCCTTATCTCCGAAGTTTGCAAAGATAAAAATCTGAAATTATTCTATGTGATAGAAGTTTATGTAAAGATTACAGGAAAAATAAAACGATGTCTCTAAATAGCACACTTTTTCAGAAATCGGTGAGTCCAACTCGCTCTTGACCGGTTTTTTTTTATTAATCAATCTATCAAACAATCATTATTAAATCATGATCATCATTCAATCATCAATTATTTCTAATACACCATCATCTAGTAAGCAAAGCCTGTTACTGTGTGTACATTGTGCAATAAATAAATAAATAGTTGGCGCCTGGAAAACTAATCTCGTATAATATTTAGAAGTGTTCTAAAGTAAACAAGGTACAAACACGTCTTAAATTGAAAGTGACATTTGGGCAACTCTAGTCGCCTGAAAATGGGCATAAAACGCGGCCTAGACAACTAAAGATGCTTCAACGCACCAGAGGATTACCCATTAATTTAACACGACATTCGTAGTCACACTTGTGAAAAATCTTATAAGTGTGATGTTTGTCAGCTTAGTTTTAGTGTAAAGGGTAGTTTATTAACCGTATAGTTCGGAAGCGCCCCCAATTAAACCCGAACACACGAACCCCCGTCGGCTCGCTATCGTACCCAATTGAACCCCAAAATGACGACATATGACATGTAAATATATAATATGCTACCCATCAAATCTTATGAATAATTAATAATAATAAATAATTAATAATTATATTATTAATTTCTTATCGATAATTATGAGAGCTGGATAGAAAACTCATAATGTTAACGCCATTATATTTTCATATTTAACACGCAAGTTTACTCATTTACCTTTATAATATTCAAGTCTGTAAATGCGATAACCACCATTTTGATGTCAGAGGTGGTCGAGGGTATTTCGAACATCCAAACTACACCTCAGGGGCAGTGAATAACACATCATTTAATTATTTGACGAATTCATCCATTGTTCAAGGTAGGTAAATAAATAAATAATAAATAAATAAAAATTCATTTAACTCATCTATCCTAAACAAGAACACAATATACAAAGTTTTGAGTATTTTAAAGATAGAGTAAACGACGATGTCTGTGCTAGTAACTGTGTGACAGACACCGGCGCCTTCCTCATACAACCTAAAGTAACAAGCTTTACCGTGACATACTTACTTGATAGAGTAATATTAGAATGTTACAAAATAATTGTGGTACAATTTCAGTAACGTTCATTTTTAGTTTAGTTATTAAAAGCATAAAAATTTAATTTAATAGAATATAAATTACAAAGAATGAAAGAATAATAATATATAACTAAGTACTAATTTGATTGAAAAATAATTTATTTATTTTAATTTTTAAGGCATGCAAGGAAATGCGTGTGTGTGTGTGTTGTTTGAGGGTGTGTGTGTGTGAGGGTGAGAGTGTGTGTTTAAGAGCGTATTTAATATGATCTATGATTCCCTGGCGAACAGTCTTTCAGTTTCGTCGTAAGTAAGACGTAAATAATTAGTGGTAATAAAGTTTTTTGACATCCAAAGTCGAAGTTTCACAAACAAATATCACACTCACCCATGTAGATACGATTAAAATGTAACAAATGTTATTCAAAATATTATAAACAGCAAGAAAATGCCCATAAAGTAATATACAAACACAGGTCCTATAATACGTAATATTCATTAGTAACTACTCAATTTGTGTTCAAAATCGCCGACCATTATTGTTTTTTTTTATTTCTATCGACTCGAGTAGGTAATTAATATGACGAATTGCAGAAATCGATACTTGGAAATTGAAATAAAATTGTTTTAAGCATTAAAGCATTGTTTTTAATAATAATTTACACTTTTCTAATGTAATTTTAATTGGAGATTATGTTGTAACCGAGCCAACGGACAGGACCTTTGACCATAGGTACTGTAACAAATCTACTAGCCTAGAGAAATAACAGTTGCTAAAGAATTAGATTTGATACTATATTAAAAAACTAAAAGATAAAAAATTCAGACCGGATAGAAAAAACACTATTACACCTTGAATTAATTTGGTTAGGCGTAGAATGGTTAGGAAGATGAATAGAAGTCGCTCCGTTATTTATAATGGTTATTTTTAGCCATAGAGCAACACGGCCCCCGGTGAACCGGCCGGGGGCCGTGTTGCTCTATGTTTTTAGTCTATAATCCTCCTTTTGGGCTTGACCGCAGTCGGGTAAGTTTTTAGTCGCTAGTCAAAGTTTTCCCGGACGAATATTAATTGAGGAGATGTTTCGCGTTTAGCTTCCGGAGCAGATATTCGTCAGCTTGACAGCCTGACGTAAATGTCATAACAGTACCTACCTAATTTATAGAATTTCGCGACGAATTGTTTCTATATATTTCAATTTCAATTCGGAATGCGCTCGCTGTACACAATTATTGTAATTTATTGGACAGTTATTTATTGTGGATTTTATTTTTGAAACTTTCTGATCGTTTGCTACAGAATGCTTAGCATACATTTTTTAGGTAGGCTTAGCAAAATTTTGTTTGGAAATGATAACAAATTAATTATTGGGTATTCAGCTAACATTTTTACATGTCAATATTTTTGTTAGTTGTATGAGCTTAGTAGTTTTTATATGAACTACTTATTAGTTTATTGAGTAATAGAAATTGTTTATTTTTTGTGGTAGTTTCCTAACAAAATTTAAAAATCTGGCCAAGTGTATGTCAGACTACGCGCAGTGAAGGGTTCCGTAGTTGTTATGAATATTTACGCATGCACAATGCACAGCCTTATATCGACTGCAAAAATAATTTTGTATTTCTCGAAAAACTATGAAAAACTAAGTTAACTCTGAGGTTGTAACCGACAAGTGGACACATCTTTATCGTTTAAATTATGAGACCCAACAATATCGATTGCCCCGCCAAGTTATCCAAACAGAAAAAAAATTAAAAAAAAAACCTAAAATATCCGCCTAAAATATTGTCAAAATCGAAGGGAACAAACCAATATTTTACGAAATATTCACCTTGGAAGTTATGGCCGCGCAATCGTGCACTTGTTGTTAGGGTTCTGTACCAAAATGGTAAAAAAGGAACCCTTATGGTGTGACATAGTCTGTCTGTCTGTCACAGCTGGATATCTCAAGAACTACTAATGCTGTCAACTTGAAATTTAGAACAGTTTTAGATGACGTTTACCCAACTATTTTCCAAATAAGAAAGAAGTAAAAATATATGTATTTTTTTGCAACAGGGACTGAAAGGGGGTCTTAAAAATTCAAAGTGGGGCTACTAGGGCATGTAGGGTATCAAGAAAGAGCGCTGTTTGCACATTCTCAAACATTTTTTTATTTTGTTTTTTTAGGCCGCACAATTTTCGACTTTGATGAAAAATGTAAAAAAAAAACCGTTCCGAAAACCCGAAAAATCTGAAATTATTCTATGTGATGGAAGTTTATGTAAAGATTACAGGAAAAATAAAACGATGTCTCTAAATAGCACACTTTTTCAGAAATCGGAACGGAACCCTCGGTGCGCGAGTCCGACTCGCTCTTGACCGGTTTTTTCTTTATTGTTGATTATTTCTTTAAAACTTAAGATAATACAGTCAAACTGTTACAAGAAGAAAGGTCTTAATTTGTCAAAACTAACGAAAGCAACAAGTAAGTACTACTTATAAAGTTTAGTTAAACAGACGAAATCAGTCCAAAACGAAAAGTACGTGGCCGCGCGGTCGAAACGTTGCTTTGTGCGCTGATATCTCAATTTCTACCTTTGACTTCTAGGGTTTTGGTGTGAACATTCATTTATTCGACATATTAATCTCATTATAATGAGATATCGTTTTACCCTCTGAACAGTTTTCAACGCGTGTAATCTCAAAAACCGGGCAAGAGCGAGTCGGACTCGCGCACCGAGGGTTCCGTTCCGATTTCAGAAAAAGTGTGCTACTTAGAGACATCGTTTTATTTTTCCTGTAATATTTACATAAACTTCTATCACATACAATAATTTCAGATGTTTCTCTTTGCAAACTTCGGAGATAAGGGGGGGAACGGTATTTTTCATCAAAAGTCGAAAACTATGCGGCCTAAAAAAAAAATAAAAAATAGTTTGAGAATGAGCAAACAGCGTTCTTTCATATGATACCCCACATGCTCTAGTAGCCCCACTTTAACTTTTTAAGACCCCGCTTCAGTGCCTGTTATAAAAAATAAAAATAAAATAAATATGTTGTCAAATACTTGATTTAAAATAATGAAATAACGAAATAGTGAATTTATAACCAAACTCATGAATGATGAATGACGCATATCCGTATAAAACTGGTAGTTTTCTATGGCCAAAAGCTGAATTGAGACGAATAAGTGTATTTAGTCCCTTAGGGACCTCGCTATAATCACGCCATCTACAATTAGCTTTGTCCGACCTTCCCCATTACAAAGTTATATTCCTTGATTAGACACAGAACCCTCTGTTTCTTTTTTTTTCTTGCTTAAAAGGTAAGTTTTCAAAATCTACTGGGCTAAGCAAAAAGACCCGGTTTCATAACTCTACTAGCGTCATTGTGATTTAAAAAACCAAACGTCGCTGACGTCAGAAATCAGTCAACCACCGCCACGGCGCCATCACGTCAAAGTCAAATGTATTAGTCAAACGTCAAAAAACAAGCAAGTAGTCGGTCTTTCGTTGGTAGTGGTGAAGGCATTACACGCGCTTTGTTTGTGTAGCGAATTTTCCGATTTTAGTGGTTTTTATTAGTGTTAACTTCAATCGAGATTATTCATTGTGTTTGTGTTTTAGTGTAAGGTTTGTTTTAACATTGATTTCGTTTATTTTTAAAAATTTTACCCGGCATCCAACATGAATTCCAAAAAACCCCCTGACCCTCCTGATGTCTTTGATCTCACTCCGGTGCTAACTGTTACTCTCCCTGACGGCAATGTGCAATCAGATAATATTATAGACTCCGATTCTACAAACAGGAAAAGATTTGCAACTACCCCCCTTGCTACTTTAATCAACCCTCCTAAGCAAGCCAAAAACACAATTGGAAGACAGATATATACGGTGAGAGATTACCCCCCATATATAGTTCACGCGTCTTTAAAAGATGGTCAGACCTCAGGTACTGTTCTGCACCCCGTCAAATTTGGTATGTTCCTGACACAGAATAATTTCAACAACATACTACTGGGCAGTGTCAAACGCTTAGGTAGAAACCGGGTTTCAGTAGAATTCAAGTCTCACCAGGATGCTAACAGTTTTTTAATCAGTCCCATTTTAGATAAAAACAATTTTGTTGCCTCAATCCCCCAATTTAACATCACTCGCTTAGGTCTTGTTAGAGACGTCCCCACTGAGTGGACTGAAGAAGAAGTCATAGAGAACATCAAGGTTCCCACTGGATGCGGCCCTGTAATTAAAGCTAGGAGAATGAACCGTAAGGTGGTTTCTCTGGGTGTAACCGAATGGAAGCCTACCCAAACAGTTGTTCTAACCTTTGACGGCCAAATTTTACCTAAACGTGTTTTTTGTTTTTATTCTGCTCTTTCCGTAGAGACATACATGTACCCAACTGTTCAATGTTTTAACTGTTGTCGGTATGGTCACACACGTTCAGTATGTCGCTCGAAACCTCGGTGCTTCAAATGTGGTCAAGACCACCCAGGAGAGGGTTGCCAAGTACCCCTTGATTGTGCCTCTTGTGTTTCCTGCTCTGGTAACCATTATGCCAATAATAAGGTTTGTCCTGAATTGGGCCGGCAGAAGGCCATAAAAGCTCTTATGGCAGAGAAGTCGGTCTCGTATGCGGAGGCAAACCAGGTCTTTCCTCCAGTTTCGAGATCATATGCTGAAGTCTCGAGAATATCCCAAAATTCTAATCCTGTAGCCAGTCCATCTCATTCTCCCAGTCCACTTCCCCAAAACCCAAAATCTTACCGTAAAACGGTCTTTCTTAAACAAAAATCCCACGCCCCACTTTCTCCTAGCTTTGATAAGCAGGCTCATAATGCCCTCACTCAAAACTACTCCTTCTCTCCTTCCCAAAACGGTTGCGCTTACCCTAGGGAAGGTGCAACCAGACCTAACAACTCGGAGAATATTCTGAATATTATATCCAGCATGCTATTGACTGTTTTAGCTAACCCGAATCAATCCCTACCTGACCACGTTGCCGACAAACTGACATCCATTGTTAATTATATCCACAATGCTCCACCCACTGACATTCCTTCAATGGAACGTGAGGAGTGTTTCTCCCAGGAAACCTGACCTACTCTTCCTAATTAATAAGTTCAAACCATCGATCTGCAGCATCGCTGAGACATGGCTTCGTTCTGAAAGTAATTTCGGAATTTCATGTTTCAGTGGTGTTCGCCAAGACAGACCAGATGGATATGGGGGATGTGCTTTGTTCATTAGTAACAAAGTACCATTCTCCCCGATTCCTCTACCCTTTGTTGGTGACAACATCAATGTTGTTGCTGTTAAGGCTGAGGATATAAATATATTTAGTTTTTATATTGCACACCCACAAATTGAAGATCTTAATACAATAAAAAGTTTGTTAAGTATTGTACAAGGTCCATTATTAATTATGGGTGATTTTAATGGCCATCATTATAGATGGGGATCTGAAATCTGTGACAACTTTGGTACAGGGCTAGTGGATATACTAGATGAACTTAACTTATGTGTAATTAATGATGGCAGTCCCACTCGTAGGTCTGCGCCAGGGCAGAACAGCAGCTGTGTTGATTTAACATTCTGTTCATCTAGTATAGCCAGCCTTTTTAATTGGAGTCGCTTGAATATGACTTATGGGAGTGATCACTATCCTATCATGGTTGAAATCCCTTCTAAAATTATCCCTGAAAAAAATTCCCCTCCTTTGTTAAAATACCAGCTGAACTCAGCTGATTGGGACCTCTACTCAAAAATAGTAGACTTACGTGTCTCTTCCCTTCCATCCATTAATCCGGAGTCTGCTCAGGAATGCTTTTCCTCATTTTCCAACACAATATCCTCTACAGCAGATGATGTCTTCCCTCCAAAAAAACCACCAACGGGCAAAATTCCATCCCCGCCATGGTGGGATAGGGACTGCTCTGCCGTGATCAGGGCCAGGAATGAGGCCGAAATGAATTTCAACTCTGACATGAACCTGGATAACATCATTACTTTTCAACATATTTTGGCTAAGTCCAAGAAATTACTCAAAAATAAGAAGAGAGAAGGTTGGCGGAAGTATTGTGACTCACTGGGTCCATCCACTCCAGCGTCAGCAGTGTGGCGTAAACTGAAATCTTTCAGAAGTAGTGTGAGGCCGACCGCCGGGTACATACTGTCTGCGGAACTGGGTAACCAGTTTTTTTCTAAGCTCGCTCCAGTTTATGTTCCTGGAGTGGATGAGTGTGCCGCTTCGGTCTCTCAGCTGACTTCAGATGACCCCCTGGATAGGCCATTTACTTTAGAGGAACTTAAATCGGTTCTCGCCCATGTAAAAGATTCTGCTCCTGGAGTGGATGGATTCCCTTACTCCTTCATTACTAAAGCTGGTGAAAAGACCCATAAATATTATCTGGACTTAGTCAATTATTGTTTTACTTCTGGCTATATTCCTCCTGATTGGAAGGTTCAAATCGTAATCCCTATATTAAAACCTGGTAAAGATCCTAGTGATCATTGTTCTTACAGGCCAATTGCTCTATCGTCCATACTTATTAAACTCTTAGAACATTTGATTAAAAACAGACTAGAATGGTTTGTAGAAAACAGGAAACTGCTACCAACGACTCAATTCGGCTTTAGGAAAGGTATGGGTACAGCTGATAGTGTGGGTACCCTCACATCAGAGATCCGGCTGGCCCTTAGTAGGAATGAGTCTGTGGTAGCCGTTTTCTTAGACATTTCTGCTGCCTATGATTCTGTCCTCCTACCAGTTCTCAGGCAGAAAATGCAAGAGCTGAGAATTCCGGCTAGGATTCGTCAAATCATTTGCAGTATTTTCGCTGATCGTAGTGTTCAACTCAGGATCCCCGGGGAAAGCTCTGAACCGAGGTCGGTTTGGAGAGGTCTACCTCAGGGATCCGTACTTAGTCCCCTTTTATATAATATCTATACCTCTGATCTTCCTTCTTGCCTAAATTTTAACTGTAAAGTACTTCAGTATGCTGACGATATTGCACTATTGGTCTGTGGCAGTTCTATTGAAGATGCCGCTCAATCCATTAATGTCTCTTTGTCCTCATTAAACCAATGGCTCCTAGGTCACGGGTTATCTTTAAGTGCTCCAAAGAGCACCGCAGTTGTCTTTACTCGTAGACGCCTTATCCCGCAGGTTGACATTAGTATTGACGGTCAATCCATCCCCATTAAGGAGAAGGCCAGGTTTCTTGGGGTTACCCTGGACTACAAATTGTCGGGAGTGGCTCACATTGATAACACAGTCAAAAAATGTGAGCGCTCGGTTTCGGTCCTCAAGGCTTTGGCAGGCGTCTGGTGGGGAGCTCACCCATACACTTTAAAGCTTATATACAATGCGCTGGTCAGAAGCGTGTTAGATTATTGCAGTTACCTAATTGAGCCATGTAATAAGGAAGCTCTGCATAGACTAGATTCTGTCCAGGCCAAATGTTTGAGGATCGTAATTGGTGCCATGAAATCCTCCCCCATTAATGCTCTACAGGTTGAATGTGCAGAACCTCCCCTTAACCTTCGGAGACAATACTTAGCAGATCGTTTCTTGTCAAAAGTTTTCTCCCTTTCGTCCCATCCTTTACACCCCATTTTGGACCAAATCTACCTCTCTCTTAACATGTCTTCCTACTGGAATAATAAGAATATTCCATTGATGAATAGGTACGGAGAGCTTAAACACCTCTCCTCACCTGTTTGTCAATACCCTTCTCTTCCGGTCTTTTCTTCCGCTTATGAGGTGGTCCAGTTCAGGCCAAAGATCGTTTTGGGTCTTGGTATCTCCAAAACATCCCAGGACGTAAAAGGTGACTTCGATCGGGCCATCAAGAAGTACTGGGTGGGTTGGAATTTGTTTTATACGGACGCATCCAAATTGTCCTCAACAGGATGTACAGGAGTTTCAACATATTTTCAAAACTCAAAAATTGCTCTCTTATTCCAATGTCCACCAGAGGCCTCGGTATTCACAGGGGAATGCATCGGTATCCTAGAAGCCATCAATTTTATTTTAACCCATAATATTAAAAATTCGGTCATTTTCTCAGATTCTTGCAGCAGCATTCAAGCTTTAGCTCAAAACCAACTTAAATCTAAAATTCACAGTAAAATAATTTTCGATATACTGAATTTACTGTTCATTTGTTCAAACAACGGTTTAAACATCGAAATAGCTTGGGTTCCTAGTCACTCGGGTATATGTGGCAACGAGTGCGCCGACTCACTTGCTAAATTTGCTTCATCTAACCCGGTGGATCAGAAGCACTACATAATACAAAGTTACGACTTACGAACTGACACCAAAAACAAGTTGTACAACTCGTGGTCAGCAATGTGGCAGGTAAGTTCGAAACTTAAGGGGGCGTACTACGCCGCTATTCAACCCGACATCCAGCGGAAACCTTGGTTTTTTAAATGCCCCAAATTATCCAAGAGAACTGTTACATCCTTGTGTAGACTGAGACTTGGTCACTGCTGCAGTCCAGTATTCCTGAACAAGATCCATGTTCGTGACAATTCCTTGTGCGAATGCGGTCTTGACGATGGTACTCTGGACCATATCTTTTTTTCATGTCCTTTATATTCCCAATCCTTTGACTTGTACCGTAAGCTCTCCAAAATTAAAATCCCTCTTCCTACTAACTTCCATTCCCTCTTGACTAACTTTTCTCCTAAACTTGTCCAAGTTCTATCAAAGTTTTTAAAAGTAAATGAAATCAAAATGTAGTTTGGTGTGTAGTATTATTAACTTTGTAGATATAACTGTAGACTTGTGGTGTTAGATTTAGGTATATGTAGGAAAAAAAAAAAAAAAAAAAAAAAAAAAATCTGTTTACTAACAAAAATTGTCTCGTCCTTTCAGCTGCTAACATAAAAATAGGTAACTACCACGAAGTGCAAAGTTCGACGGCTCAAGTCACTGCGTCGCCGCCGTCACCCTAAGCCGTCACCACTTGACGCTGGCAGAATAGTCGACATCGGCTCAGTTGCCAAAAAGGAAAAAAAAAAAAAAAAAAAAAAAAAAGCAAGTAGTCTGTGAACTTGTGAACAAAAGCTTTTATTTTATATTCTTAATATTCGTAGATTACAAGAAGAATTTGTTGTAATAAATAATATTATTAAGCGCCGGTTATTTCTACTCTTCAGTGTTTTTAAATCTAAAGATGGAAAAACTGCCAATGTGTAGGATATGTTTAGTGGACAATGTTCGAATGTTTGTGGTTGCCGACAAGAACCTGCAGGAGATCTATGAGAAGCTGACCGATGTTCCAGTAAGTAGATTATGTAAAAATTTAATTACTTAGTAGGTTTTTAATGAACAGATAAAAATAATGTGCACTGTACCACAGTACTCAGATTTTTCAAGTGATAACTTCTTTAGGCGCGTTGAGCGACCTCTTGTAGGGGGAAACCTTATTGGTTAGTGTCACCGACATGCTAATGTTAGCAGTATCAACGTTCTATGTTAAAGGATTTGGTTTCGGCACTTAGTCCTTAAATGTTAAGAGTATATTATCTGTAGCTTGTAATTACTAGCACTTCCCGCGCGCCTTCGCCCGCGTTAATGTCGGAAATTATTTTCAAATCCAATTGGTACGTCCACAGATTAGCGCATTCAAATTAAACAAATTCTTCAGCTTTATTTTTAGTAGGTATAGATTACAGGCAAAACAAAATAGCATAAAATTAGTTTTGTTTGTTGCAGTTTGTGACTGAAGACAATAGACCAATGCTTGCCTGTTTCTTCTGCTATGCTAAACTGAAGCAATGCTATCAATTGCAGAGAAAATGTCTGGAAGCCGAGAATCTGTTTGCTCAGATGTTGAATAGTTATGAGGTGAGTGATTCTTCTACTGACAACTAATTTCATGAATTAGAATTTTAGTATCATGTGAAAGTGACTTTCATCAAATATATCCAATAGCTGATCGTCAAAATCCACAGTCACACAAAAAATCACCTTTTTTAATTTTGATGTTAGGAGGATTTATTTTATAGTTCCAAAATATCCTAATGCGTTAGTATTGCCTGTGTTTTCATGTATCGTCACCTCCACATTGTATCGTCATCTCCACATTGTATATTTGGGTGTCTATACCATTTTCATAAAAGATTGTGCTCATGAGACTGTGTTTAGGAGATTTTTCATAACACTGAATGAATTTTGTTACAGCTAAAACCTCTAACAAACCGAGGCCACTCGGAATTTGTTGGTGGTTTTGTTAAAACCGCTATAGAGAAAATAAACATAGTTGGTGATGTTCAAACTGACAGCGGGACTATAGAAATAGAAGTACCAGCAGTATCTGAGAAACAATGTGATGCTGTTGAGATCAAGATGGAATGTCAGAGTGATCAGAGTGACGGTATGTTCTTAATTTTATTATTTTTAATTTTCATAGAGCACGGAGACGAAAAACCTTTGAAAAGACTTTGTAAATACTACAAAGTGAAAAATAGCTCTAATGTCCAAAAGAAAACATAGAATTGGTTCTGCATTCTGGTTTTTTTAAAGTGTAAAATAAAAAACTTCTATTTTTCGTCTATGAAAATTTTTAAGAAAATTTTTTTATACCGAATTTCTAAGAAAAATTTTTTATACCGACTTTCGAAACTATTTTTACTATTTCACCACATAAAAAAAAATACAAAAATTAAAAAAAACATTACTGTTGACTTAATTATTATTTTCCTTTATTTCATTTATGTACATATCATTTACATTTTTAAAATTTTTTATAAAAACAAAAATAAAAAAAACATTTTAAAATACAAAAATAGTAGCCCACCGATATCGGGAACAGGGTCCAAGCTACCGATGGTCAGGGCTCTAGAGAGAGGAACCTACTGAGATGTTGGTCTATGCTCTGTGCTATCAGGCCATTAACCGTAACGATTATCGGTACAATGATTGCAGAGTCCACGTCCCACATGTTGACAACCTCGTGTGCTAATAATTGACTTAATTTATTATTATTACTCTGACTGTTTTTGTTTCTTTACAGAGCTAGAAGTGGGACAACTAGACAACAGCTGTCTAGATGTAGCAGATATACCACCACAACAGTCTGAATCTGATTCAGAAGACGATGTACCTTTAATGGAGTTTAAAGCTGAAGTGGTAGTAGTGAAAGAAGAAGTAGAAGAACAAGAAGTATCTAAGGAGAAACAAGGAGCCAAGAACACGGAAAGTAAGTATTATTGTAGTCAATTGGAAATATAGTGCCTTGTATCGAAAAGCATGTAAGCAGTTGGTCCCGGCTGTCATTCGATTTCGAAGATCTTTGACAGTTGTTACGGGTCGTCAGAAGCTCAAAACTCTGACAATCAGTCTTACCAAGAGGTATTGCGTTACCATGTTCCTAGGTACTAGGGATGTGACATTATACACAAAAAATCTATTGTTTTGCCTAGTAATAAAATCGATTAAAAAATAATCGATTTTAGTACTAAAAATAATTGATTTTGTTAAAAAAATCGATTTTTTCCTTACTATTTGATGGATTTAGGCGAAATCGCCCGGATAGCCCGCGAAAGTCAAATTTTCTTACGTTTTTTGCAATTTCCCAAGTCAGTATTAGGTTCTATGATGATCAAAATACGATTCGTGACCATAAAAAGTATGTATTTACAAAATTATAATCAATAAATTCATTCGCTCCTGATTAAAACGCGGGGTGTTGCGGCCGTTGCGGGTGAAAAAAATCGACAGTGAAAAATAAATCGATTTTTTATTAATCGATTTTTAGTATTATGTAAATCGATTATAATAATCGATTTTTATTGAAAAAAAAAACGATTTATAATCGATTTTTTCCATAAATCCATAGGCGCCAAGAATTCCTTAACTTCGGTGCCCAAGTTGTCACCTTTTTAGGTCATTGACACGCAAAAGTCATGTCAGCAGCAAAGGTTCTCCTTGAAAAGTTCTTTCCATTGGTGTATATATTATGGCTATTGGGCGCCAAGAATTCCTTAACTTCGGTGCCCATGTTGTCACCTTTTTAGGTCATTGACTCTTGAACTGACACGCGAAAGTCATGTTAGCAGCAAAGTTTCTCCTTGAAAAGCTCTTTCCAATGGTGTATACATTATGGCTATTGGACGCCAAGAATTCCTTAACTTCGGTGCCCAAGTTGTCACCTATTAAGGTCATTAACTCCGAACTGACACGCAAAAGTCATGTTAGCAGCAAAGGTTCTCCTTGAAAAGCTCTTTCCATTGGTGTATATATTATGGCTATTGGGCGCCAAGAATTCCTTAACTTCGGTGCCCAAGTTGTCACCTATTAAGGTCATTAACTCCGAACTGACACGCAAAAGTCATGTAAGTAGCAAAGGTTCTCGTTGAAAAGCTCTTTCCATTGGTGTATATATTGTGGCTATTGGGCGCCAAGAATTCCTTAACTTCGGTGAAGTTGTCACCTTTTTACGTAATATGACAATTTGAATGACAAATAAGACAAAGCTAAAATATAAAAACATCAATGAAAAACACGAAAAACATTAAATAATTATACAAGGAAGGGATAATAAGCCCATAGCATGAGTGACTTTCCTTAGAAATAATCTGTGTGAAGAGTAAGTAGGTGAGTTTTATGTGACGCTAAGTGAAAATCAGGTGTGAACTCAAAGCTCAGAGGGGCAATTCTCGTATTTTTAACAACGTTCGCAATCTCATTTTAGTCTCAACTCTCAATCTGTCAAAAATTGTATAGCGTTTACCTACATTTTTGACATTTGATTGACGCTGGCATGAGATTGTGAACGTTTTTAGGTACGAGAATTGGCCATCTGACCTAAAGCTCAGACAATGAAAACAAACAAAATGATGTGGTTTAAAATAACGAAATACCACAAGATCCAGGAAGAATGTGGAAGATCCTGGAAGAATCAAGAATATCCTGGAAGAATCAGGAAGATCGTGGATGATTCTGGAAGATCTTGGATGAATCTGGAAGATCCTGGAAAAATCTGAAAGTTCATCCTGGATGCTCCAGATTCTTCCAGGATCTTCCTGATTCTTCCAGATTATTTCAGATTCTTCCAGGCTCTTCCAGAATGATCCAGGATCTTCCTGATTTTTCCAGGATATTCCTGATTCTTCCAGAATGTTCCAGATTCTTCCAAAATCATCCAGGATCTTCCAGAATTATCCAGGATGTTCCAGATTCTTCCAGGATCCGTTCCAGATTCTTCCAAGATCCGTTCAAGATTCTTCCAGGATATTCCAGAATCATCCAGGATCTTCCTGACTCTTACAGGATCTTTCAGATTCATCCAGCATCCTCCAGAATCATCCAGGATCTTCCAGAATCATACAGGATGTTCCAGATTCTTCCAGGCTCTTCCAGAATCATCCAGGATCTTCCTGTTTTTTCCAGGATATTCCTGATTTTTCCAGGATGTTCCAGAATCGTCCAGGATCTTCCTGATTCATCCAGGATATTCCTGATTTTTCCAGGATCTTCCAGATTCATCCAGGATCTTTCAGAATCATCCAGATTCTTCCAGGATCCGTTCCAGATTCATCCAGGGTCTTCCTGATTCTTCCAGGATATTCCAGATTCTTTCAGGATCCTCCAGATTCTTTCAGGATCCTCCAGAATCATCCAGGATCCTGCTGATTGTTCCAGGAAGAATCTGGAAGATCCTGGATGATTCTGGAATAATCTGGAAGAATCAGATTCTTCCCGGATCTTCCAGGATCTTCCAGATTCTTCTAGGATCTGCCAGATTCTTTCAGGAGCTTCCAGGATCTTCGAGATTCTTCCAGGATCTTCCATATTCTTCCAGGATCTTCCAGATTATTCTAGGATGTTCCAGATTCTTCCAGGATATTGCAGATTCTTCCTGGATCTTCCATATTTTTCCAGGATCTTCCAGATTCTTCTAGGATGTTCCAGATTCTTCCAGGATATTCCAGATTCTTCCAGGATCTTCCAGATTCTTCCAGGATTTTCCAGATTCTTCCAGGACCATTCAGATTCTTCCAGGATCTTCCTGATTCTTCCCGGAACAATCAGCAAGATCCTGGATGATTCAGGAAGATCCCGGAAGAATCTGAAGAGCCTGGAAGAACGGACACTCAATAGTGTCAGTTCAGTTATATTTGTTTTTACCGATCGCCGACCCGCGCTAAGCTGCAGCGGGGCGGCGGCGGCGGCGCGGGAGCGGCAGGATCTTATGCGTACATTTAAATGGACCGGTTCTCCAAAACAGCGGCGCGGGAGCGGGCAACGAGCGGTGCACTCCAGTCAAGCCGGGCCGCCGCCTGCGCCGCTGCGCCGTCCCGCTGCCCGCAAAATTCGAGGCAGCGGCCTAGTAAGACACCGCGCCGCTTGCCGCTGCCGCCAGGCCATAAACGCCCTTACTCATTACCTCCGCGCGAGTATTGCGCGTTTGCCTACTAACTTCGATCAATAATAGCACTACTAAGCATAATAATTAAGAGCAACTATTGACATTTTTTTCCGACTTCAAAATTGGAGGAGGTTATGCATTCGCCGTTTTTTATGTGTATACACTGATTTCTCCCTGATTTCCGGTTCAATTTACGTGATTCTTTTTTTATTTGGCAGAGGAAGCCCGCGTGGTAGTCCCACATAGTTTTTGTAAAGTTTGGTATAGTAATTTTTTATCCAGCTTCAATAATAGGTATTCCACTTTCAGCAGGCTGTAAAATTAAACTGTATCAAACAGATAATTCGTAGGTACAAAATTTTTGACCCCATCACCGATTACAGTTCACAAAAAATCCCAATCCCAATCGGTCGCGGCCCTTGTTACACTGCTCGTCTTTACTTGTACGGTAGTGTAAGGCGCACCCACCAGTAGGCTGACCATACGGCCGGATTAAAATGACAGGAGCTATTCTGGTACAGCTCGTGTCGACAAAAAGAAGAACTGGTAAATCGACTTCATTATAATCTGCATAAATACTTACAGAGCCTCGACGATCTACTAAAAAACGCTTATGGCCATCAGCTCCCAGAAAGAAACACGCGAAAAAAAAAAAGAAAATAAGCGTCCTTTTAGGTGAGTAATCGAGCTTATGCACTATACTAGATATCAGGGGTATAATTAAAACTGATTGTGTCTTTAGAGAATAGTTTTTTTTTTAAATCTTATTATTATTTTTACCAGCGCTTTATAATTAATACCAATAAATATTTCTGAATTAAAATAAATGGAAAATATTTTTGTGATTATATACAGTATGGAACTAACACCATGTGCAATGAATTAAACTACTGGAAATACTCGTCCACAGAAGTATAGCAAAATTAAATGTTAAATTAAAAACCGTAAATTAAAAAAGTTATTTTTTCAAACAAAATAAATTCAGTAAAAGTAATCACTCTGTGTAGACAACCGAGCTGGCCACCTGCGGTGCACCATAGTGCCCAATCCATTGTTTGCCGAACATGGTTTTTTTTGTTTGCCCACATGTTCAAGGATTCAAGTTCATTGACTCACTGACCTAGTGATCCAATTCTACAGAGTGTTCAAATTGACTCAAAATTATATCTCTACTTTTAATTACTGGACCGATTTCGTTATTTTTTTGTAAATCGTCAGCAAAGGCGATATCAAGTATGTGGTTGGATTTATTGCATAGATGTGAGCTCCATACCGTATATGATTATGCTTGCTTGCTTTGAAATAAGTCAATAAATCGGTCAGGAGGACATTATTATTTGTTTTTTGATTTTGCTTGACGTAACCAGGTTTGATACAGTACCCCTGATGTGATGGTAAGATCTACGATGGCGAATTGTAACTAGGAAACCGATTTGGATTTATCAAGGAGCGTTTTGTTGCAATGTTAAAAATTTTTTTGGCGGATCGCAGGATACTTCCGTGCCACCTCGACATTATGAAGGAAGTATTCCTTCGTAATGTAAGTAATTGAAAAAGCTGTCAAGTATCTTGTGTATGACGTATCTACTACATTTTTTCTACAAGCCCCTAAATTTCGAGATAATTATTCTAATAATTATGTTGAGATATTGGCATTGTAAAGAAATTTAAAATTAAAAAATTAGTATTGTTAATGTTAATATTATGATGAAATATTCATGTTTTAAGGAAAATAGACCACAAGGAATATTTTTAATTGGTTTCGTAAGACAGTTTTTACGAAACCAATTAAAAATATACCTTGTGGTCTATTTTAACTAGCTTTGTGGTGCTCGGATCTTTTCCTGTCCCACCTTAGTCTCTGCATCCAACAGTTGTCTATTAAAGATCGCTTTTTCTCGGTATGAGTTCCCACTGTGAAACTCTGTGTAACTTTGATTCTTTTTCGGCGCCTCTTCACAATCGGCGACCATAAACTTTCATCCCCTTTATCACCCCCTTTAGAATTATTTTTGAGACAAAAAGTAGCCTGTCTCTTGTCCCAGGATTCCATCTATCTCCATGCCAAATTTTATCGAAATCCGTTCAGTGGTTTAGCTTAGTTTTTCAGGTAATCGTCTATGATCGCCGATTGTAAAGAGCAGGTATTAATAGAGAGAAACTCGCAGAACTAATGATAAGATGACACTGAAGATGTCAATCATAGCTCGAGACTTTATGAGTGCTAGAACACTTATTAGTATGCGTTTGTGTTTCTATCCAGCGGGGCCCCGCTGCTGGGATCCAATGTACCTCGATCATTTTGATAGAAATCACGATAAATCGCCTCATCTATCCAGCCCTCGGCTATACTGCGTTCGTAATACATTAAAAAAAATATTTATCGCATCTGCTCCTAATGTACCTCTCCGATTCATTTATTAAATTCTAGGAATTTTTGATAGAACAGGAGAAATTCAGCATGAAAGTTTTGTCTTTCCAGCAGGGCCCTTTGTAATTAGAATGAATACGAACAGAAAAAGCATACCATTTTTATGTATTACCAATGTAACTCAAAGTTCTTCACGTTTTACCAAATTTTGACACAAAATATGATAAAAGTAGTATTTGCTTGGTAAGGTCAACTAAATGGATATTTTCCGTAATGAGGGTAGGTGTGCTAAACTATTGATATTGCATCATTTTTACAGTTGGATAACAAAACTTTGTAAAACGTGATCTGTGGGGGAAATTATAAAGTTGAATCCTTTCAAAAACAGAATTACAGATGAACAAGTATGTTAATAATTCCCTTGAACTAAAAAATTATAAAAAAAACCCTTTGTTTCAATTTTGATCAGATAGTTTTGGAACATACCATTTGTCGACGTTAGTGCAATTTTGTACTTCATGTCTCTAGTGATTAAGTGTATTATTCACTATCACCAGAAATTCCTCCTTTTCGATCCTAGTGTGAATAATGCAAAGTGCTATTATTTTGACTTCTGTACTTATCAGATTTATAACCACAGGGTCGACCGTTGCGAAGAAACCAAAACTAGACACACCAAGAACAAAACTAGAAGATGCAATAACAGCCGAGCCAACGAAAAAAGAAAAATCTGACTCAAATAAGTGTGATGTATGTCAGCGTAGTTTTAGTGGAAAGTGTAGTTTATTAAGACATATTCGAATACACACTGATGAGACACCCTATAAATGTGACTTCTGTCAGCGTAGTTTTGGTGACCAGAGTATTTTAACAAGACATATTCGTACACACACAGGCGAAAAACCGTTTAAGTGTGATGTTTGTCACCTTAGTTTTAGTGTAAAGAGTAATTTATCAACACATATTCGAATACACACTGGTGAGAAACCCTATAAATGTGACTTATGTCAGCGTAGTTTTAGTGACCGTAGTGCTTTCACAAGCCATATTCGTATACATACAGGTCAAAAACCGTATAAGTGTGAAGTTTGTCAGGTTAGTTTTAGTGTAAATAGTAGTTTATTAAGACATATTCGAATACACACTGGTGAGAAACCGTATAAATGTGACTTCTGTCAGCGTAGTTTTAGTGACCGGAGTGCTTTTACAAGACATGTTCGTAAACACCACCTAGCCTAGCCTAGGTTCCGTACTTCGTCTTGCTCAAGAGTTCAAACACATTAAAGATATTATAACGTTGTACAATGCGGTGATAAGGAGTCAGTTGGAGTGTCATGCGATCATTTGGGCACCACATGAAACTAAATATAGTCTCATGTTGGCAACGCATACAAAATGAATTCATACGGTGTCTGTATATGAGAATTTACGGAGTATATCCTTATTATCCATTGATGTACGAGTCTGTGCTTGCCCGACAACTACGTGCTGAGGCGGAGACGGCCGCAGCTTCAGGCTGTCCTCGCGACAGGACTAACTTGCTTCTAAAAGCGCCAGTTACTCGCGCCTTACGTACACTCAATGAAGTCGCCGAAAGGATTGACATTTTTTTCCTGTTCATTGAATGAATTCGCAAGAATAACTGCATACAGTAATACTCAACTAATAAGGCGCGTCGTGAATCTTCGTTCGCACAGAAAAGAAAGTATGGCCCCGAAGATTAACGAGAATACTTAAAACTTACAATCAACCTTAGATCACTACTATAAGGTTCATAATACACTGCAGCTGTTAGTTTCGTCTCACTCGCAAGTATGGCGGCTGTCAAGCGGCGCGCGCTAACATGGCGGCAGCTACCGACCAATAACGGTACAGGAAAAAGCGTGGAGCGTGCCGATTGGTCAATAGCATTTCCCGCGCTTTGAAAATTCATCTTCTGCGCAGGTACATCCATAAGCCATATTACTTGGGTACTCCTTTACCATTTGTGCTCACAAATGTAGTAGTTCTAATAATGTATACTGCATGTCCATTACTGTCTATAACAAATTACTTGATGGCTTCAAAACTCACAGCCTCAGAACATTCAAATATATTTAACTTTCTTTTAGGCAAATGTTATTACTAGACTGAAGTTTTTATGAGTGAAAAATTTACCTAAATATTTGTACATTATTGCCTACAAATCAGCATCCTAATTGCGTAACACAGAAACAAATTGCTAATCCATTGCTTCATATGTTCGAAAAATTTGTCTGCTCGACAACGTAAATAACGCAATGAATTTTGTTGAAATGTCAAAATGAAACCAACTCTGATAGTGTGTTACGCAATTAGGGTGCAGATTTTATTTCTTTAACTTCATTGAATTTTGACTTATATAATTAATCTCTTTTACAACTATTGTTCAATTTATCTAAATTATTTGTAAAATAATTATAATTCATAATAATTTAATTTTAAGGGAATGATGACTCATAATTTTACAAGACATATTTGTACGCCGGAAACGGCAGAATATTATGAACGTAATTACAATATTCTGACAAATAAATGCATTCTATTCTATTCTACAATTTGTAAAATAAGTATAAGCTAACATAAGTACCACCATATCGCTTTGGGATATCCTGTAATGATAGAAGTGTTAAGTAAATAAATAAATTTAAAAAATGTCAGCGTAGTTTTAGTCAAAGGGATACCTAATTTATCAAATCATATTCGAATGCACATTGGTTATGTTAAACAAAATTCTTTGAGTAAAAAAGGCAAAAATATACACGGAAAAGTTTATCATCTAATAATGTAGTTTTGCTTCGACATAAACTACAGTACTAAAGAAAAAAAATCTAAAATCGGGAGTACGTTTAAAATTTCCACTTTCTCTTAAATACTTTCCTTTAGCTGCGCCCTGCGGTTTCACCCGCGTAAACCAGAATAAAAAAATTAGCCTATGTGTTAATCCAGGGCATAAACATACCAAATTTCATCCAAATCGGTGCAGCCGTTTAAGCGTGAAGAAATAACCAACATACAAACACAAATCGCCTTTATAATATTAGTGTGAAGTGTGATATATTTCATAGTTCATGTCTCGGGTGATTAAGTGTATTATTCAATGTCACAAGAAATTCCTCCTTTTCGATCCTAGTGTGAATAATGCAAAGTGCTATTATTTTGGCTCGTGTGTATGTCAATCTTCTTCCAACTTTGTACTTATCAAATTTCTAATCACAGGGGCGACCGTTGTGAAGAAACCAAAACTAGAAACACGAAGAACAAAACTAGAAGATGCAATGACAGCCGAGCGAACGAAAAAAGAAAAATCAGACTTAAAACTGATCCTGACAACTCAAAAACCTACGATCAACCCTGGCACTTATTTCAAAGAGCCTTACAAATGTGATCAGCGGAATTTTAAAAAAGTAAAAAAAAATATACAAGCTACTCCCACACAAATTGGTGACAAACCTAACAAGTGTGATGTATGTCAGCATAGTTTTATTAAAAAGTGTGATTTAACACAACATAAGCGAATACACACTGGTGAAAAACCCTATAAATGTGACATATGTCAGCGTAGTTTTAGTGCTAGGGTTAGTTTATCAAAACATATTCGAATACACACTGGCGAAAAACCTTATAAATGTAATGTATGTCAGCGCAGTTTTAGTGTAAAGTGTAGTTTATTAAGACATATTCGTATACATACTGGTGAGAAACCCTATAAATGTGACGTATGTAAACGTAGTTTTATAGACAAGAGTGTTCTAACAAATCATATTCGTATACACACTTCTGAAAAACCTTATCAGTGTGATGTTTGTCAGCTTAGTTTTAGTGTAAAGGGTAGTTTATTAAGACATATTCGAATACACACTGGTGAGAAACCCTATAAATGTGACTTATGTCAGCGTAGTTTTAGTGACCAGAGTGTTTTAAGAAATCATATTCGTAGACACACTCGTAAAAACCTTATGTGAGATGTTTGTCAACGTAGTTTTAGTGTAAAGGGTAGTTTATTAAGACATATTCGAATATACACTGGTGAAAAACGTTAGAAGTGATGTATGTCAGCGTAGTTTTAGTAATATATGAAATCATATTCGAATATACATTGTTAAAAGACCTTTTGAATGTTCATTTAAAAACCATATCCGTTATCCGTCCACTGGGCTTGTGGCTAAGTTACGCTTGCCGCTGTTGGTCCATGGATGGGTGACCATGTTTACATATACCAAGACCCCTCCGTGCCTCGGAAAGCACGTTAAGCCTTTGGTGCCGGCTGTCATTCGTGGATCTTTGACAGTCGTTACGGGTCGTCAGAAGCCCGAAAGTCTGACAACCAGTCTTACCAAGGGGTATCGTTGTCAGAGTACAGACCCAGTTACTGGGTTGTGGAGGTCAGATAGGTAGTCGCTCCATGTAAAATACTGGTATTCAGCTGCATCCGGTTAGACTGGAAGCCGACCCCAACATAGTTGGGGAAAGGGCAAATGATGATCCGTAAACACTCTGGTCAAAACTCTTTCAAATTTATTTGAGTGTAGGTTTAGCCAAATCTGGCATTTAAAAAATAAAAAAAAAATAAAATAAAGTTTATTAGGAACAATTTTAGGTATTTAACATAACACTAGTCAACGAAGATAGCTGCAAAAGTAAAATACTGTGGCGCAGCTACCAACGCCCAACAAAATACAAGGAAGACATTTTTGTTCCAGACTTTAACATCTATAAAGTAAGTCATAAAAAAAATTAAAAATTACAAAAGAAAAAAAAAAATAATATATTATAAGTTTTTAAGTATCTACCCAGTGAGGTGGAGTGGAAGTGATGTTGAGAGTGTTTGTGTGTGAGGGTGTGGGGTGTGTGTGTGTTCTTGTGTAAGATGTGCAATTTGTCTATTATATGAGAGACCGCTAGCGTGACAATTTATTTATGATATCACAAGTCGTTCAGTTTCATCATAGGACATGGATTTAAGCCAGTCTGTCAATTTTTTCCTCAGTAAATTTTTGGTTAAAGGGTAGATATTGATTCTCCTATTTATATTATTATAAAGTTTAGAGCCAATGTGGTTAAAGTGGCGACTTACTATCGCAAACCTGCAGAGCTCAGTCTTGCAGATAACATCAGCGCGACGCTTTTTAGTAAGGTGCTGAGGGTCGTAAAGCAAACGGTGGTGCTTCTTAAGCACCGTTTGCAGTATGAACAGTTGTCGTACTGTGAGAACCTCACAAAGTGAATATAATTCAGTAGTCGGAAATCGAATAGGTTTCTTCGAAAGTACTTTTAACACTGCTCTCTGTGCCCTCTCTAAACGCAACATGCTTGTCTTGTGGGTTCCTCCCCACGTAGTTATGCAGTAACCGAGAACTGATTGAGCTAAAGCAAAATAAATCATTTTTAGACATTGAAAGTCAGCAGCCGCGCGTAGTTTTTTAAATAAATAAATCAGTCTTCTGACACGAACAACGATAGAGTCAACCTGTTTTTTCCAAGTTAGAAGATTGTCTAATATAACGCCAAGATATTTAATACTGTCAGATCGTTCTATCTGAGCACAATTACAGGTGGAAGCCGCTGGGTAAGTGCAAACATGGGTCCTGATCCCAAAAGTCGTAGGTGGTTGGCTAAGAATTCCCGGGGTAAAGGGGATGAACTTGGTCTTTGAGATATTAAGTGTGAGAAGATTCGAGGTTAACCACAACATGACCAACCTCAAAGCAGCCTCTGCCTTCTCCCGAGTCTCAGGCCAGTCCCTACCATATGTTATAAGAGCTGTGTCATCCGCATATGTAATTATTTTTGTGTTCGGAAGAGATAACTGACACAACTCATTGACATAGATAAGAAAGAGGGTTGGACCTAGGACACTACCCTGGGGTACACCAAAAATCATATTTTCTGAATTGCTAATAAATTTTTCGATTTTCACAACCTGTTTACGCCCCGTCAGGTAGCTACGAAAGATATCGAGGGCAATGCCACGAATGCCAATTTGTTCAAGCTTGTTAATTAATTTGGGGACAGAAACTGTATCGAACGCCTTTGATAGGTCGAGGAAGACACCAACACACTTTTGCTTATTGTTTAGGTGTTCGACTATTGTATTTGACAGTTCCAAGGTAGCATCTTCTGTGGATTTACCAGCTCTGAAGCCATATTGATTGTCGGCCAGGATGTTGTGTTTTGCTAGAAATTTCACTAGTCTCGCGTTAATAATTTTTTCAAAGATTTTTGAGATAGTTGATAGGACGGATATAGGCCTATAATTAGAAACAAGATCCCTGTCACCCCCCTTGTGAATAGGATGGACTATAGCAGTTTTGAAAACATCCGGAAAGACACCAGAAGATAGGCACAGATTAAAAATGTGGACAAGAAGGGGAATAATTGTGTTTTTTGTGGCTTTAATAACTGTGGTAGGGATTTCATCAAAACCGACAGCACATTTATCTTTAAGATTAATAATGATGCTTTCAATTTCGATGTCATCCACGTCATGCAAAACCATCGATTCACAAGGGGCAGACCGGGAAGAGCTTGCTACTAGTGTCGTAGAGTTAATTTCTGAAGTATGGCTACTCTGTGGTGAGGACTGAGAAAACTTAGATGCGAGGCTACTACCCACATTTGCAAAGTAGTGGTTTATCATATTGACAGATAAAACCGGATCGTCACCGCACTTTAATAATTCGGAAGGAGATGTTTTGCCCTTATCCAAATAAGAAATTTTCTTGATAAACTTCCAGGTGGCATTAGGATTATTCCTGGCCTTCCGAAACTCTGACCTTTCATATTCACGTTTAAGTTTCTTCAGCAGATTATTGCAAAAAGTTCGATATCGATAAAAAATAGATCTATGGAAATCGTCTGGGTGTTTCTTGAAATTTTTATACAGCTTATCTCTATGGCGGATACATCTCAGAAGGCCAGGAGTAATCCAAGGCTTGATGATGCGCCTTCTACTAGGAATGACAGAACAATGAGTGTGCAAAACAACGGAAGAAGATATGAGGGATATGAGAGTTTCAGCAGCAATGTTTGGGTTATTTGATTCGAGGATTTCTGAGAAATCCAATTTTTCGATGTCAGAATTAACTTTTGAAATATCAATTTTTGAGATTGAATGTTTTGGTGCATCTCTTGTTATATCTGGATTGCAGAACAGAATAACCGGAGCATGGTCTGTTATATCACAGTCAAGTACCAAGGTTGTGGCAGTGTGTGTAGATTTCAGCAAGACATGGTCAAGACAATTTGCAAGCCTTGTGGGAAAAGAATGTGCGGGGAGCATAGCGTGAGATGCGGAGATATTTAGATATTCGTCACAATTTAGATCCACACTCGTCGGAGCAATATTAATATTTATGTCACCGATAAGGGAAATAGTTTCGAATTTTTCTAACTGGTGCAGTAAAATATCTAGACTGTTGAGAAATGGGCTGACGTCTTTAAACGAGGGAGATCGATATACTGCGATAACTGCCACCTTGTCAGCGAATTTCAGTACCAAGCAACTTGCGTCATTAAACAAAGGAATTTCATAGGAGTATTGTAAATCATTTCTGACGTAGGCTACTACACCATCATTCTGATTTTTGAAAGAAGAAGAATGAGTATTGTAACCTGTTAAAGGGGGAATGTTTGGACATTTGCTCAGCCAACATTCAGACAACAAAATAACATCTAGTGTATAAGTCAACCTGCCCAATAATAATAATAATTTAGAAAGCCATACTGGTGAAAAATCTTATATGTTTAATATAATTATCAGCGTAATTCTTGTGTAAAAGTAGATCTAAAAAAGCTATTTTACAAACACAGTAACTACAGTAAATACTGACTGACTATTTCACCACACTCATCACTCATCTTTCATATGGTACTGTCTTGTTAAGCATTATATAAGTTGGGTTATATATCATTGATAAATGCTTGGCTCAACGCTGGTCCTGCTCCACAACGGCGCATAAACTAATTCACTAGCATTTGAAAATATTGTGTCGTGATTTTAAACAAAAAATATACAGTAGGTATGGAATTGGAACATGTATAATAAATCAAACTATAAAATATAATGCTGGGCCACATAGCAAAATTAAATATTAAATTAAAAAAGTAAAATTTGCAAACAAAATAAATTCAGTAAAAGAAATCACTCTGTTTAGACAACCGAGCCGGCCACCTGCGGTGCACCACAGTGCCCAATCCATTGTTCGCCGAACATGTTTTTTTTTGTTTGCACATGTTCAAGGATTCAAGTTCATTCCCTTATTGACCAAGCGGTCCATTTCTACAGTGTTTAAATTTACTCAAAATTAAAACTCTACTTTTTGACCTAATTACTGCACCGATTTCGTTTATTTTTTGTATATCGTCAGCAAAGGCGATATCAAGTATCTGGTAGAATTTATTGCACATATGTGAGCTCCATACCGTATAAGTACCGAATTATAATATCCACTGTGGCACTGTCAAAATAAAAATCCTAACTAATATTATAAATGCGAATGTGACTTTGTTTGTTACGCTTTCACGCTAAAACGGACCGGATTTGGATGAAATTTGGGCACATGGGTAGACCACGACCTGGTTTAGGACATAGGATACTTTTCATGCCGATAGTACGTTCCCGTGGGATAACTTCCGACCACTACGCGGGCAAAAGCTAGTTATATTGTAACAAACTTTTAAATGTATTTATCTACACCCATGGCATAAATCCTCTATAAAAGTCTCTGAAACAGTTAGCTTATTGCCAACATTAAAACAGCCAGTGTCATAGTAACCATGGTAACCATAATAGCATCCAAACGGGTGCTTTAATGTTGTACTGAATTTCATAATGCAACTCGTTTTCAAAAAAAGAACATTGTAATGCACGCGCGTTTCACTACAACAGGGCCGTAACTTACAAAAAGAACTTATTCGAATTCACGTCGTATACTATGACGCCGGCCGCCATGTTCGATACGAGTATTAGTATTGCAAAAACTGTTTCAGAACCTTTTATAGAGGATTTAACATGGATGTAGATAAAGTCTTGTACCTATACAACTGTACATAATTAGGTATTAAAACACTCATGTGATACTATTATCACACTCGGCTTCGCCTCGTGTGATAAACCCACATTCGTGTTTTACTACCCCTTGTTATACGTCAGTTGCATAAATAACTATTTCACTATGGCAACTGAATGTATTATTATTTTTACTTTGGCAACATTTCAAAATAACGGTTATGATATTATCGTTATTTCTGGGTGGGGCAAGTCATTTTAAATGCTAGGTTTACGTTCGAAAGTAAAGTAAACATGTTTTATGAAACTATGAAATCATCGGTCGTCGATTTTTTCGCTCTCACAGAATCTGGTTGCAGTGAGTCTATACAGAAGTACAACTGAGTTAATAACACCCGGCTTTCAAGTACTAAGATGCAATCGTTCAATTTTTAAGTATAGACCAAGAGCTAGATCAAAGATTTTATCGTAAACTCTTTAATCTAGCTCTTGAACTATACTTAAAAATTGAACTCATTATATCATCTAAACTAAGACCCGACTAAATCTGTGACTTGGCGAAAACTTGCGACTAATTAGCGACTAAATCTGGGAGAAAACAGATCTTCGCTAGGTGCCCTAGTTTTTGAGATATAAAGGTGGCCAAGTTGGGGAGACTCTCTCCAGATCGGCCACCAATGACCCCTTATAACTTTTGAACCAGTGACCGACAAATTCTGATATTTGGCGACAAATTTCGACTAATTAACGACTAAATCTTTGTGTTATCAAAATTAAAATCCCTGATGGTGGCCAAGCCAGTGTCAGCCACACGCAAAGATATTTGAATCGGTCATACAGCGATGCGTATTTGAACAAGTATCTGCTTCTTTGTCGGACGCTCAGCACGGGTTTCGACCAATCCGCAGCACAACTAGCAATTTGCTAAATTTTATGACATATGTAGTCCCACATGTTGGTGCGCGAGTGCAAGTCGATGTCGCCTACTTTGATTTCAAAAAAGCGTTTGATTTTCGTACTTCGTCTTGCTCAAAAGTGCAAACACATTAAAGATAAATTACAACCTTGTAAAATGCGCTGGTAAGGAGTCAGTTGGAGTGTAATGCGATCATTTGGGCACCACATGAAACTAAATACAGTCTCATGTTGGCAACGCATACGAAATGAATTCATACGGTGTCTGTATATGAGACTTTATGGAGTATATCCTTATTATCCATTGATGTACGAGTGTGTGCTTGCCCGACAACTACGTGCTGAGGCGGAGACGGCCGCAGCTTCTGGCTGTCCTCGCGGCAGGACTAACTTGCTTCTAAAAGCGCCAGTTACTCGCGCCTTACGTACACTCAATGAAGTCGCCGAAAGGATTGACATTTTTTTCCTGTTCATTGAATGAATTCGCAAGAATAACTGCATACCATTTGTGCTCACAAATGTAGTAGTTCTAATTATGTATACTGCATGTCCATTACTGTCTATAACAAATCACTTGATGGCTTCAAAACTCACAGCCTCAGAACATTTAAATATATTTAACTTTCTTTTAGGCGAATGTAAGAAGACTGAAGTTTTTATGAGTGAAAAATTTACCTAAATATTTATACATTATTGCCTACAAATCAGCACCCTAATTGCGTAACACATTATCAATCGGAGTTGGTTTCATTTTGAAACAAATTGCTAATCCATTGCTTCATATGTTCGAAAAATTTGTCTGCTCGACAACTTAAATAACGCAATGAATTTTGTTTAAATGACAAAATTAAACCATCTCTGATAATGTGTTACGCAATTAGGGTGCAGATTTTATTTCCTTAGCATCATTGAATTTTGACTTATATAATTAATGTCTTTTACAACTATTGTTCAATTTATCTAAATTATTTGTAAAATAATTATAATTCATAATAATTTAATTTTAAGGTAATGATGACCCATAATTTTACAAGCCATATTTGTACGCCGGATTTTATTCTATTCTATTCTACAATTTGTAAAATAAGTATAAGCTAACATAAGTACCACCCTATCGCTTTGGGATATCCTGTAATGATAGAAATGTTGTGTTAAGTAAATAAATAAATTTAAAAAATGTCAGCGTAGTTTTAGTCAAAGGCATACCTAATTTATCAAATCATATTCGAATACACATTGGTTACGTTGAACACAATTCTTTTAGATAAAATGCAAAAACATACACCGAAAAGTTTATCATCTATTATTGTAGTTTTGCCTCGACGTAAACTCTACATACAGTACTAAAGAAAAAAAATCTAAAATCGGGAGTAGGTACGTTTTAAATTTCCACTTTCTCTTAAATACCTATTATTATTGAACTAGCTGCGCCCCACGGTCTCACCCGCGTAAACCAGAATAAAAAAATTAGCCTATCTGTTATTAATCCAGGATATAAGCCATCTACATACGAAATTTCATCCAAATCGATGCAGCCGTTTGAGCGTGAAGAAATAAGTAACACACAAATATTTCGCCTTTATAATATTAGTGTGAAGTGTG
The DNA here is from genome assembly GCA_905163495.3 of Cosmia trapezina. Taxonomy (NCBI): domain Eukaryota; kingdom Metazoa; phylum Arthropoda; class Insecta; order Lepidoptera; family Noctuidae; genus Cosmia; species Cosmia trapezina. The sequence continues at coordinate 6,429,422 of LR991046.1, read as the reverse complement.
ATATATGTATTTCATACTTAATGTCTCGGGAGACAATTTTTGTGAATAATGCAAAGTGCTATTATTTTGGCTCGTGTGTATGTTAATCTTCTTCCAACTTTGTACTTATCAAATTTCTAATCACAGGGGCGACTGTTGTGAAGAAACCAAAACTAGAAACACGAAGAACAAAACTAGAAGATGCAATGACAGCCGAGCGAACGAAAAAAGAAAAATCAGACTTAAAACTTATGCTGACAACTCAAAAACCTACGATAAACCCTGGCACTTATTTCAAAGAGCCTTACAAATGTGATCAGCGTAGTTTTAAATCGGTAAAAAAAAAAATACAACCTACTCCAACACAAATTGGAGAGAAACCTAACAAATGTGATGTATGTCAGCATAGTTTTATTAAAAAGTGTGATTTAACACAACATAAGCGAATACACACTGGTGAAAAACCCTATAAATGTGACATATGTCAGCGTAGTTTTAGTGCAAGGCTTAGTTTATCACAACATATTCGAATACACACTGGCGAAAAACCTTATAAATGTAATGTATGTCAGCGCAGTTTTAGTGTAAAGTGTAGTTTATTAAGACATATTCGTATACATACTGGTGAGAAACCTTATCAGTGCGATGTTTGCCAGCTTAGTTTTAGTGTAAAGAGTAGTTTATTAAGACATATTCGAATACACACTGGTGAGAAACCCTATAAATGTGACTTATGCCAGTGTAGTTTTAGTGACCTGAGGGTTTTAAGAAATCATATTCGTAGACACACTCGTAAAAACCTTATGTGAAGTGTTTGTCAACGTAGTTTTAATGTAAAGGGTAGTTTATTAAGACATATTCGAATACACACTGGTGAGAAACCCTATAAATGTGACTTATGCCAGCGTAGTTTTAGTGACCAGAGTGTTTTAAGAAATCATGTTCGTAGACACATTCGTAAAAACCTTATGTGAGATGTTTGACAACGTAGTTTTAGTGTAAAGGATAGTTTATTAAGACATATTCGAATATACACTGGTGAAAAACGTTAGAAGTGATGTATGTCAGCGTAGTTTTAGTTAAAGGAGTAGCTAATTTATCAAATCATATTCGAATATACATTGGTAAAAGACCTTTTGAATGTTCATTTGAAAACCATAAGTATCCGTTATCCGTCCGTCCATGAATGGGTGACCATGTTTACATATACCAAGACCCCTCCGTGCCTCGGAAAGCACGTTAAGCCATTGGTCCCGGCTGTCATTCATTCGTGAATCTTTGACTGTCGTTACGGGTCGTCAGAAGCCCGAAAGTCTGACAACCAGTCTTACCAAGGGGTGTCGTTGTCAGAGTACAGACCCAGTTACTGGGTTGTGGAGGTCAGATAGGTAGTCGCTCCATGTGAAATACTGGTATTCAGCTGCATCCGGTTACACTGGAAGCCGACCCCAACATAGTTGGGGAAAGGGCTAGGCAAATGATGATCAGTAAACACACTGGGCCTCAAGTCTGCTATTACAATAGTGTCAGAATGGTCTATCATTGATTTCATAATTGTTGATTTTGACAAGTTTGTAATCTACTAATATAATGCCGTCATTATGACTTTCCAATGGTCAACCACTGTTTGAAACTATGAATTTAGCAGATTACGAACTTTTAGCAAAATGACAATGCAGTGACAATGGGATCGTGTTGGAATGTAAAAAATAGCAGACTTGGGGCCCTGGGACCCAATTCCGGGCTCGAGCTAGATATCACGACCATGGAGATAAGTCTCGGTTTCAAATCTCCGCATCAATGTCCCGTTCAAATCTCGATATTATCAAAAAACCATATTCTGGTAGACCATGGAGAAAGATTTACAACGGAGAAAATAATCTCGTCTAAAAGACGTTCCATTTTTATCGATTCACTTTGATTATAATCGATTATGCTACGTTTTTCTTTTTTTAGTATTAATGACGTATGTTTAATTTATTAAATCCAAGAAAACACATTATAAAAGATAATTTTAGTATATTGTGTTTCTTTATCCGTGTTTTTTTTTTATAATTACTTACTGAAAATAGTAATTGCAAAGTAGCGTGATCAGAAACGCATTTCGCATGATCATCCTTTTTCTGACGTAGGTAGGTTTTAATTTTCATATTAAATAAGACTATTTTTAATATCAATTAAAAAAGTGTGGAATAAAATTAGTTGTCATGAACTAAAATTCACACCAACACCTTGACTTCAAGTGCAAAAACAGTACTGTATTTTTTTTTCTTTTGCTTATATCTCGAAAACGGTGTGTTCTATCGCAAAAATAATGAAAATTTGGCCCCCCCTTTATAAAACCCATAAACCCCTCAGCCTCTACATGTAGGTACCAAAAAAAAAAAAACGAAATAAACCTACGAATGTAAATTTTGACAGATGTTCCAACGGAGATTTCATATCTCCATACCTTAGGACCAGCCGTGATATCTCGCTGGTTTGCGACCGAAAAATTTATAAATGGAGATCGTTAGAATAGCATTTTTTCGTTTTCGACGGAGATAAGCAGTTTCTTGACTGATATTTCGACCATGGAGATAATTTCCATGCCACCGGAATTGGCCTCCTGGTCAAAACCTTTTCAAAATGTGACTGTAGATTTAGCCAAATCTGTCATTTAAAAAGCCATACTGGTGAAAAATCTTAATAAAAGTTTAATAAAATTGAACCATTATTATTTTGTTTTTTTTTTTTTTTTTTTTAGTTTAATTATTATTGCTGTAATTTTAACGTAATTCTTGTGTAAAAGTAGATCTAAAAAAGCTCTTTTACAAACACAGTAACTACAGTAAATACTGACTGACTATTTCACCACACTCATCACTCATCTTTCATATGGTACTGTCTTGTTAAGCATTATATAAGTTGGGTTATATATCATTGATAAATGCTTGGCTTAACGCTGGTCCTGCTCCACAACAGCGCATAAACTAATTCACTAGCATTTGAAAATATTGTGTCGGGATTTAAAAAAAAATATATACTTACAGTAGGTATGGAATTGGAACATGTATAATAAATCAAACTATAAAATATAATGCTATACGCAAAATACGCGCATTGTCGTGGAGTTACGGATACCAGCCCGTATTACCTATTACCTAAAATATAATGCTGGGCCACATAGCAAAATTAAATATTAAATTGAAAACCATAAATTAAAAAAGTAAAATTTTCAAACAAAATAAATTCAGTAAAAGAAATCACTCTGTTTAGACAACCGAGCTGGTCACCTGCGGTGCACCATTGTTCGCCGAACATGGTTTTTTTTGTTTGCACACATGTTCAAGGATTCAAGTTCATTCACTCATTGACCTAGCGGTCCAATTCTACAGTGTTTAAATTTACTCAAAATTAAAACTCTACTGCACCGATTTCGTTTATTTCTTGTATATCGTCAGCAAAGGCGATATCAAGTATCTGGTAGAATTTATTGCACATATGTGAGCTCCATACCGTATAAGTACCGAATTATAATTTATCCACTGTGGCACTGTCAAAATACAAATCCTAACTAATATTATAAATGCGAATGTGACTTTGTTTGTTACGCTTTTACGCTAAAACGGACCGGATTTGGATGAAAATTGGCACATGGGTAGACCATGACCTGGATTAGGACATAGGATACTTTTTATCCCGGTAGTACGTTCCCGTGGGATAATTTCCGACCACCACGCGTACAAAAGCTAGTTATATTGTAACAAACTTAAATGTATTTTCATTATGGCAACTGAATGTATTATTGTTATTACTTTGGCAACATTTCAAAATAACGGTTATTATAAATATTATCGTTATTTCTGGGTGGGGCAAGTCATTTTAAATGGTAAAAGGCAGTGCAGAGATAGTGTTCTATTGATTATGATGTAAGTAGTACAGTTGTGCGAAATAAAAGTATTAGCAATAAAAAAGTTTTTTCTTCAATTGTTACAAAAGTCAAGAACTACGAGCCATGTCTCAGCAACATCATAAGCAGTTTCATGACTTTTTTACATTACTTAGGTACTTCATTGTTTTTTGTGTCTCGACTAGTAGGATCAAACAACGGCCCCCACCCAAAACTAAGTGGCGTATGATAGAATAAAAACCGGCCAAGTACGTGTCGGGCCACACACACGCACGCAGTAATAGGGTTCCGTAGTTGCACAATAATGCGGGAGGGCTTTTTGTTGTTTCATGAATATTTGACTATTACTCGTAAACATGAAAAGCCTACTTAGCTGTGATAGTTTTCCTTTTAACTTCGTTATTTAAACTACTACCGTGATTTTTTTTCACCCATCCAAAACTAACCGTTTAGCTGGCAAAGGGGAGGGGGGGACACTTGACTCTAACAAGAATTAGCATTTTAAAGCTTAATATTTCAGAAACGGATCCCTGAATGGAAAAACCAGTGAAGAGCGAGTCGGACTCGCGCACAGAGGGTTCCGTTCCGATTTCTGAAAAAGTGTGCTATCTAGAGACATCGTTTTATTTTTCCTGTAATCTTTACATAAACTTCTAACACATAGAATAATTTCAGATTTTTCTCTTTGCAAACTTCGGAGATAAGGGGTGGGGGGGACGGTATTTTTTTTACATTTTTCATCAGAAGTCGAAAACTATGCGGTCTAAAAAAAAGAAAAAAAAAATGTTTGAGAATTTGCAAACAGCGCTCTTTTTCATATGATACCCCACGTGCCCTAGTAGCCCCACTTTGGTTGAAAGCATTAGTAGTTCTTGAGATATCCAGCTGGACAGACTGAGTGACACCATAAGGGTTCCTTTTTTACCATTTTGGTACGGAACCCTAAAAACGAGCTATGGGAAAGGGATATTTCTTTTCTATTTTGTTGAAGACTGTAGGCGTACGACAGGAATAACGATCAGAGTTGAAAAACAACTTGGAAGATGATCTTCCTTACTGAAAAACTTCAGAGATGTCTTCACATAGTCTCGAGTTCTCGACGAAATATCAGGTTTCCATTTTTTAATACCTATTAATAATTAAGTAGGGGAAGGTGGGGCAGCCTCATACAGTTTTTATATTTTGTTGTACAGAATTTTCTCTAGTATCAATATCTGTACCGATTCATCAAAAACTAATAGTCTTGCTATCTGACTTTATATCAAAAATATGTAATTTGTGTAAATACACTTGTGCGGCTTTCTGTCAAAGTTAATAAAAAAAAAAAAATATGTATGAAAGTGCCCCGCATGTGGGGCACTTTCATACACGCTATGGGGCAGATTCATACATGTGAAAAAATACACAAATTGAGTGTGAAATGTTTAATTATTTATCAAAATCAAAATATGAAAATACAATATTTTCAAAAACAAAAGCAATTAGTCTATTTGAGCATAAAATACTAAGTAATAACCGAAAAATACTAAGTAAAAAAGAGAATAACATAAATGTAGGTAGTTTTGTTTTTATAACACTGAATAAACTTAACTAACCTAACAGTATTTCTGATCAGTCATATCAGTATTTATTATATTTATTTATTTTTTTTATTTATCATATTTTTTTATTTTTGTACATTCATACAGTATGAATGTACCCCGCGTACTGCTGTATGAACCTACCCCATCACAAGAAAATGAAAAAAATATTCCTAAAAAAAAACCAACCTTCTAAATCATTATTCACGTACCAATTTACAAACTTGACCCTATTACATTTTAAATAAATTAGTATTGAATAATCTAGAAAACAGCTTACATCAATAAAAATATGTTCAAAGTGAGGTCATAAAATTACTTACACGTGGCCGAATCACTTTCCGTGTCACCGCATCGCGCGTTTCGCACCAACTGCTGTCAAACTCCATGAGCCAACACACTTATAAATAAGCTACGTACACACGCATAGTCGTTCAATTTCTGTGTGCCTAACAATAGATATCTCTAGTGTATGAAGGTGCCCCTTGTATGAAGGTGCCCCACTTCCCCCTAAGTATGCTTAAAAAATAAGTCGCTTGTTTTCAAAAATGTATGGATGGTGACAATGTCAAATCGTTTAGGCATAGATTTATAAAAGAAGGAGGACTCCGCGCCACGCATATCGAAAATGAAGCACAGTAAGTATGTGCAAACACGCCTCACGCACACATTTACATCATAGTATGCCGACCGGTCGCCATTACGTGACACAAGCGACGGCGTCTTTGCAGGTACTCAAATCACGCACTCATAGTTCGGTACGGTGCTTCACTTTCGATATGTGTGTGCTGCGGAGTCCTCCTTTTTTCCTTTTAGGCGGCTTTACATTAATTTGAGCACTTAACTTACAGATAGTAAGTCTTGTAAATAAATTATAATGTAGCAAAGTGGGTAAATTATAAGAAAATGTTCACTGTGTTCAAGTAAAATAGATTTTTGTTCTTGTAAACTTACAGATAACCTTTTTCCACGTTTCATTTTGAAGAATGTAGCGACGGTGTTATAAACTAAAACTTACAAATGGAAAAACAGCCTACCCTTTTGGCGATGGCGTAGCATAGCATAAGAGATTAAAAGAAATGAATGAAGTTTTAGAACGAATTCGCTATCTTATATTTGACATTTGAGTGACAGAATAATTGACACTTTGATTTGACAGCTTGAGCTAACCTAACTTTCGTGCACTTTCGTGACTCGAGTACATTTTCATAATACGCACGTGAATATTCATGTAATTTAATTTAAAATAATGCCTCAGTTCCACATAGACGAGGTATGTCCAAAAGATACCGTGTATCCAATGGTAGTCGGTTTCCAAAATGGTTACATAACACAAAAATTCAAAACAAATGAATGTTTACTGCTTGAAGACGAGAATTCTGGCAAAAAGACCGTCGTTACGGAGCTATGTGACTTAATATACAGTGGCGAAGAAGAGAAAGAAGATCTAGGTAAGACGTTGATACTGGCTCGTAATACTAAGACGGGAAAAGTCCGCTTGATAGAAGCCGAAAACATAGAACTGAAACCCTCATTGAAATCAAACTTAGACATTACAGAAGTCACCGACACAAGTAACTTGGAACTCAGTAGAAAGTTCGGATCCAAGAAACATAAGCAAATGATGGAACATCGAGAAAAATTGAAGATAAACGTTCAGACGGTCACGGAGCAAATGCAAAACGTAACTGACAGTATTACAGAAGACCAATTAGATTTGTCGTCGTACAACAAGGCTGATTCCGACGAATTTTACGTACCAACAATTAACAGAGAAGCGTCTAGAGTTGAAGAAGTTTACGATGTTGATGCGATATTGACAGCAGAGCAACGTGAGAAGATATATTCTGAACTAGAAGGAACAAAGTACATGTCAGAACTGAATCCGTTTTTAAAATCACTAGCAACAAAGGATTTGTCGAAACAAGATACTGTTCTTTTAGTTTATGCACAAACTTTATTACAGTTATATTCAACGTTGATGAAAGATGTTACTAAAAAGACTTTCACTGCCTGTCCGTACTCTGTCACACTTAACGAGATTGTGTTAAACAATTTCTTGAGTAACGTGAATGGGAAAAGAGGTAGATCTCCTCAGTATAAAGACAAATCGTTATGTCATGCGCTAGTGTTCATTCTTCTAATTAATAATTATAAGTTTAATTTCAATGATTTGTGCCAGGAGCTGAAGCTAACCCAGCGGACGGTGACCTCTAAGGTTGCGTTAACAGGTGCCTCTCTAGTTGCTGTAGGAACAAAGAAAGTTGCACAGTTAAAGCTACCGCTAAATAGACCTGCTTTGAGGCGAAAAAGTTCTAAGTTTTGAATAAATATGCTAAAGTAATAGTTTTTTTATTTAATTTTTAACCTTATAGCCTTTTAGAGGAGTTTGTGGCTAAGTAATAAGACCCACACAGGGAGATCTATCAGGTTAAACTGCGCTTGCCAGGGTTAGTCCATGGATGAGTGACCATCTTTACATACAGAGACCCCTCCGTGCCTCGGAAAGCACGGCCATTGGTCCCAGCTATCATTTCTGGATCTGTGACAGTTGTTACAGGTTGTCAGAAGCCCGAAAGTATGGTCTTACCATAGGGGTATTGTATTACCCAGTAACTGTGTTGTGGTCAGATAGGCAGTCGCTCTATGTAAAATACTGGTAAGTATTCAGCTGCATCTGCTTAGACTGGAAGCAGACCCAACATAACAACATAATTTAAAAAAAAAACTGGTCAAGAGCGAGTCGGACTCGCGCACCGAGGGTTCCGTACCATCATTTATATGTAATTTTTGTTGATGATTACTGAAAAACTGTGTTATTTAGACACATCATTTTATTTTTCCTGTATTCAACACATTAACTTCTATCACATAGAATAATTTCAGATTTTTCTCTTTGCAAACCTCGGAGATAAGGGGGGGGAACGGTATTTTTCATCAAAAGTCGAAAACTATGCAGCCTAAGAAAAAAGGAAAAAAAATGTTTGAGAATGTACAAACTGCGTTCTTTCATATGATACTCCACATGTCCTAGTAGCCCCACTTCGAATTTTTAAGACCCCCTTTCAATCCGTTGCAAAAAAAAACCTATATTTTTATTTCTTTGCAAAATAGGTGGGCAAACGTCATCTAAAACTGCTCTAAATTTCAAGTTGATAGCATTAGTAGTTCTTGAGATATCCAGCTGTGACAGACAGACAGAGTCGCACCATAAGGGTTCCTTTTTACCATTTTAGTACGGATAAATGCCTATGGCATTAAGTCCGCCTCTGTACATTTGTGCTTGAAGTGTTAAATAAATAAATAAATTAAAATACTTTTAAAAAATGTAGAGGGAAACAGTTCACGGAGCGAAGCACACGTAGTAGCCGGTTCAGGTCCAGGATCCAGGTGTTAACGGCTGCCGCAGGAGACGCCCTGGGCGGCGGGAATCGGTAGACGATTTTCGTCCACCGTAGGCGCGGGCTTGCGGACGGCGAGTAGTGGGTAGCTCGCCGTCCGGTAAGGACCAGGCCCGGGTCACCGCACTCACCGCGCGTAGTGTTCCACGCGCGCTTCAAAGAGATGTCAGCAAAATGATAGGTTCCGATAGAGCCGATGCCGCCGGGGTCGCGGGTTGTTCGAAAGAGATACCGTGGCCCTGGCATAGACAACTGAAGGAACACTGGTTGGTTTTAGTCAGTAAAAGTCTGATACGCCCTTCCGCTCCACCCAGAGCGGGAGAAGTCATTTGATGATTTCCCATCCACAAAAAAAAAGGTGTTAACGGTAGCGCACTCGCGCAGTATCTGCAGCAGGAAGTTGGCCACGGAGATAGAACTGTAATGTCCCACTCGAAGGCAGCATCACTTAATTAACCAGGGTTGTACGGTCCGCGATTGTCATGGTATGGGCATGTGATGCGGAGGAATGAGGAAAATGTCGTGAGGAAAGTTTTGAGTATGAATGTCGATGGCTATAAGAGTAGGGGGAGACCAAAGAAACGATGGATGGACTGTGTGAAAGACGTGTGCGTTACCGCAGCCAGAAAATGTCGAAAATCGTCATTTGAATTTTATAGATAATCAGTGCCTCGGCTTCTGTAATAAAATTGTACCATCGATTTTTAAATTTGTACCTCTAATAGTTTTTTAGTTATTTGACAAAAACAGTTCTGGCTGGCGTAACGTTACCGTAGCCAGAAGTTTTGTTTATTAATGGGTATATTGAAATAAATTGTAGCCAAATATTTAGTGCCTCAGACGAGGTAAATGTACCAACTTAATTTGTATTTGTATCTGTTATGGTTGCGAAGATATTCAAGATCCTGCTGCGGTAACGTTTACATGTTTGCTGGATCTCTGAAACGGATAAGCCCCCTTTTATAGTATTTTGCACACGACTTCTTATGAGTTAGCTTGAATTTGTTCCTCAATAATAAAACAAAAAAATTGCACCGTTAAGGAGTTATTTAGGTAAATAGAAATATGCTTTAATCGATCCTAGCACTTCGAATAGGAGCTCTAAAGACTTACTTGCAACGTTATGTTATCTATATCTATAAAAGGAAAGCGTTACTGACTGACTGACTGATCTATCAACACACAGCTCAAACCACTGAACGGATTGGGCTGAAATTTGGAACACAGGTAGCTATTATGACCTAGGCATCCGCTAAGAAAGGGTTTTTGGAAATTCGACCTTTAAGGGGGTAAAAAGGGGGGATATTGTTTGTATGAAAAATCTTATTCCTTGAGTTAATAAACTTGAAACTTGGCAGGAATATTTATCTAAGTAAATTATGATTTTTGTGATTTTATGTTTTTCTAAACTACCCCCTAAAGGGAAATTGGGGGGTATCAAAGTTTGTATGGAAAAATTTTAACGCGCAATCCGATTAACTCAAAACTCAGTATTTATACTTAAAACCAAAAACAAAGAATAATGTGTGTCAGGGTTTTTCGAAAATCTACCTCTAACGGGGTGAAAAGGGGTAGTCAATTTCACAGGGGAGGATTTTACTGCGTGGCTTGATTAACTCGAAAATTGGTGTAAATAATCTTTGAGTCGAGCTATGGAAATACCTCAAACCATTTTTTCAAATTCCACCCCTGTGGGGCTGAAAACAGGGAATACAATTTACATGAAAAATGTTTTAATTGACTTGAAATTTGGCACAAATATTTGCCTAAGTTTGTCATTATTAGTTTTTAAAACTACCCCGGAGGGAGGGTTAGAGGGGAGGGGCAAGGGAGGGGTGGTGAGGAGTGTAAGGGGGAGGATGATGGACGCAGGGAGAAAGGGCAGGAATTGTTGAGGAGAGGAGGAAGACATGGTGAAGGCTGAGGGGTGGGTAGGGGTTGGTGAGCTGGAGGTGGAGGAGAGGGAGGGGACGGGGTGGTGAGAGAGAGAGAGTGAAGGGGAAGTGGTGAAGGGGGTGTGAGAGGTAGCGAAAGGGAATGTGGTGAAGGAACGAGCTAAACTCTGGAACTACCTTTCCAGTCGGACTTTAAAAATTCTTTTTGCATTAATGATAGCTCCAATCTTATAGAAGGCATATTTAACATCGCTATAGGACCCTTAGGTGCCGAGCAAAAAGAAAAAAAGTCTGAAAGAACGCTAAGTGAAAACGAAGTAATAGCGCGGGTAGGCAATGCGATGCGACGGGGTGGGTCGAGCAAACAATAAATTTCACGCGGACGAAGTCGCGGGCAGAAGCTAGTAGCTTATAACTGCCTTCAAATGTACCTGAAGTTTAATTTATTATCCTGTAAGCAATTAATAAATTATGATGAAATTTAAATTTACTTCGGGACATGATGCGCAGCGGTTTTTTAAACCACCGTTTAACCGAGATTCTTTAGGATTTATGAAGTGAAAGTTATATCAATAATTAGTGCTTTTATTCAATTTTATGCCTGTACATTTGCAACGTAATCCACTCAATAATTAACGAGATAATCGAAAAATAGTCACTATGATGTGTGTGACCACGGTAACCCGGCCAAGTTTAGATGGTTACAGAAAAGCGGACCTTTAATACATTACGCTAACCTTCTGAAAATTACAGTATAATAGTCTTATAATTTTGGTACAGACGCGTAGCCTACATTATGTTTTGAGTGAAAAATATAACCTTCTACCTAATAAATAATAATGAACTTTTAAATTCAATAGTTTTATTTACTTATGTAGGTACCTATATAAGCACGTAAGTACAGACTAGTCTTTATGAATCTATACCTACTATAATATTATAAATTCGAAAGTAACTCTTATCTGTCTGTCTGTCTGTTACCTTTTCACGCCTAAACCACTGAACGGATCTTGAAAAAATTTGGCAAGGCTGACATGGCATCCTGGCGAAGGCTACTTTTTGCCTCAAAAATAATCCTGCGGGGGGTGACATAGGGGATGAAAGTTTGTATGGGAAACCCAGCATTATTAGTGATACCTAAGTATGAAAATTGAAATTTATGCTTTTGGAAAAGGAAATAAAATTAGAAAAATAGGGGTTGATTTTAAAATACACAAAAATGCACGGATTTCGTTAGAAATTATTAATTTATTACCTACAAGAAATAACTTTTGAACAAGTGGATACTCGGTCTAAAGTTTTTTTTTTATTAGAACGTGACCGGCATAGTAAATATCTAAACAAAGTCCCCCCCACGCCGCGTCTGTCTGTCTGTTTGAATGAGATAAACTCAAAAACTATTGAACGTGTTTTTATACGGTTTTCACGTTTTCAGCAATGGATAGAGTGATTCAGTGTATATTCATTAAGTTTTTGTCTAAATTGGCTGAAATATGACGATGATTGTTGAAGAGTCGTGAAAAATCATGCCGACTGGAAGCTTTAAGGCCACCATACACGGCAACGATATATCGTAAGGATTTGAGTTTGCACAGTTAAGTATATCGGACGGCTTTATGTTCTCCACATGTAAGTACGCTGAACGTATACATGTAGAGAGCATAGGGCCGTCCGAACGTACTACGTTCCCATGGAATACTTTCCATCATCCACGCGGGCGAAGCCGCGGGCAAAAGCTAGTACTTACAATAAGCCTCTTATCTTACCCGGAACCCTTAACGGAAACGCACCGCAGTGCGCGCTCGCACGGCGCCCGCCCTAAGGGCGAGCGTTTTTCTACCGCATAATCTGTGAAGTATGGAATGTCTTTGAAGTGCGCGCACTGCGGTCATGCGTTTTGTTACTGTAGGCCCCGCCCAGTGCGGCAGAACTACCGGAAACGCACCGCAGTGCGCGCTCGCTCTTAATACGGGTTTTTACCAGCGACAGTTCATATATTCTTTGCTTGCACGACGTAATTTTACGCCAGTAGTCTGAAAATGGGTTTATATGTACCTAGGTACCTCACTACGGGTAAGATAAGAGGCTTATTGTAAGTACTAGCTTTTGCCCGCGGCTTCGCCCGCGTGGATGATGGAAAGTATTCCATGGGAACGTAGTACGTTCGGACGGCCCTATGCTCTCTACATGTATACGTTCAGCGTACTTACATGTGGAGAACATAACGCCGTCCGATAAACTGTGCAAACTCAAATCCTTACGATATATCGTTGCCGTGTATGGTGGCCTTAAAGCTTCCAGTCGGCATGATTTTTCACGACTCTTCAACAATCATCGTCATATTTCAGCCGATTTAGACAAAAACTTAATGAATATACACTGAATCACTCTATCCATTGCTGAAAACGTGAAAACCGTATAAAAACACGTTCAATAGTTTTTGAGTTTATCTAAAAAAAAAAAAAAAAAAAAATAAAAATGGTTTATTTGGTCTCAAACGGTTACATTTCGGAATTTTAAATGAAACAGCCCCAGTAAGTTATTATGAATACTCGTGTTGGGGCTTCTCGCTCCTTCCCAGGATGTTAGACGGAATTGAGACTATATAAAACAAAACAAAAATTTAAAAAGTTTAAAAACATAAAATTAAAGTAGGTACTAATTTAAACAATAAAAAGAAACAATGTCCTAGAAAAATAGTTAGCTATTAGCTCTGTGTAGTGTTTAATTGTATGTGATATGTGAAATAAAATTGTGTACGATTTTGTGTGTGTGTGTGTGTGTGTGTGTGTGTGAGTGAGTGTGTGAGTGCGAGGTTGTGTGAGGGTGTGTTTATGTTTTTGTATGCGTGAGTGCGTTAGTGTGTATTATATTTGAGTTTTCGTGTTTCCTGTAAACACAAAGTGTTACATTATGGTAAAGAATCCAAACATCTCATACAATTCTGACCAAAAGTTGCTCTGTCTCCTCATAAGTTAGAGTATTAAGCCAATCGGTTATAACTTTTTTGCATTGATGCGAGACCTCTTGGTGGAACTGTAATTTTAAGTTAACTTTATTGTATAAGTATGCTGATTGACAAACATACTGACGTCTCGCAAAAGCCGTGCGTACCCCCGGAGAGTACGCCACAATATCATTTCTTCTCCTAGCCTGTCTCTCTTGGTTAACTGGAAGGTATTTATGCAAAAATAGAATAATATTTAAGAGGTATAGTTTCCTGACCGATAGTAGGCCACAAATTCTGTATAGTTCAATTGTGGGATATCTATATGGCTTTAAATACATTACTTTTAATAGTGATCTTTGGGCTCTTTCTAACTCCAGAAACTTAGTTTTTGTAGCCCCACCCCAAACAGGTATGCAGTATGTGATTACAGACTGCGCGAGTGCTATGTAAATGTTGTTGAGCGTCTTTTGAGGCATCACATGTCGTAGATTTTTAAAAATCCAAATAAATTTTCTAACACGCGACATAATAACCTCGACATGCGAGTGCCACGTTAGACACTCGTCGACTATAACTCCCAAGTATCTTACAGACGGTAATTGTTTGATGGGAATGCAGTCACAAGCCTGATCCAAGCTGTTTGCACACATATGGATACGAATGTTGAGATTAGTACGTGCTTTAGACCTTGCACTTGGAGAGAAACAGATGTAATTTGTTTTAGAAATATTAAGGGTTAACAAGTTTTCTTTGAGCCACCTATCTATGACAACTAACCCTTGTTCGGCCTTACTACGTACCTCCTCCCAAGTGTCGCCAAAGTATACAATAGCCGTATCGTCCGCATAAGAGAAAATTTTCCCGCCACTGTTTCGTAGTTTACAAAGCTCGTTAATATACACCAGAAACAGTGGCGGGCCGAGCACGGAGCCCTGCGGAACGCCAAAAACAACATTTTCCTCATTGCTATACGACTGACTCACCTTAACCTGTTGTTTCCTTCCCCGGAGATAACTGTCAAATAAAGAAAGAGCCTTGCCTCTGATCCCTATAGCCTCAAGTCTCTGCACAAGGATGGGAACAGATACAGTGTCAAAAGCCTTTTTCAGGTCTAGAAACACCGTAATGCATTTGTATCCCTTGTCTACCTTAGCTGTGATTTCAGACGTTAACGCAATTACAGCATCCTGAGTTGACCGCCCCTGTCTAAAACCATATTGTGAGTCGGAAAGAATGTTATATTTATTTAAGTAATTTGTAAGCCTTTTATTTAATATTTTTTCTATTATTTTTGAAAGGGACGGTAAGACAGAAATCGGTCGGTAATTGTTTACATCATTCTTGTCCCCACCCTTGTGCACAGGCGTGATGATAGATCGTTTCAACGCATCACAAAATATGCCCGTTTCAAAACACAGGTTGGTTAACTTACAAATGAGAGGAACTACAAAGTGTCGAGACAACTTAAGGAAACTCACAGATATACCATCCCAACCCGAAGCACTCGCTGAGTCGAGTGCCATGAGTGTACCGTCAACTTCTGCCGGATCAGTCTCCAATAGCACAAATGAGTTGGCTTGAGTTGGTGTATTTAAAGTGCTAGAAGCGGGTCTGTACCCTTGCCCAGTTAGAGTCAAGATTTCTTCCGCCAGTGTTTTCCCGATAGTAACAAAGAAGTGGTTCACACGGTTTAACGAGTCGAGAGGATACGGTGTGATTTGAAGTAGGTTTACACTAGATGTCTTAGGTTTTTTGTAATGAGTTATTTCATTTATCTTACTCCAAAGTTTCTTAGGATTTTTCGCAGATATTGAAATTTGGTTCTTATGATATTGCCTTTTGAGTTTTTTAATAAGATTAGTACAAAAAGTACGGTAACGCTTATATGTTATAATCAAGATAACATTAAAAGGGTCTCTCCTCGACTGGAGCTGCAATTTATTTCTAAACCTAATACATCTTAGGGCTCCCATGGTTATCCAAGGCTTCAGAGTACGCTTAGAGCTAGAGAGCGAGACAATCTTAGTATTTTGGAGGAGCGAAGCCCTAATCATAGCTATCATCGCGTCCGCCAGAAGGTTTGGGTCCCTGTACGTATTCAAAAAAGACGCATCCGTATTCACAAGGTGTTCGTAGGCATTTTCCAAATTAGTCACAGTCTTAGTTTTGGCATAAGACTTGGTTTGGTATGAGTGGGATATACTTAGTAGTACCATTGCATGATCCGTCACCGACGTGTTTAAAACTGCCACGAAAGCCGAACTCCTAGATTTATCCAACTTAAGAATCATGTGATCGAGGCAGCTGTCATCCCTGGTAGGCAAACAATGTCCTGGGAGGAAGCCATGCAAAGCCACCATATTTAAGTAGTTTAGTCTGTTAGTCCGTATTTGTGATGTTTCTACTAGTTTCCTTATTAAGTTAATATTTAAATCCCCAGTTATAATAATATTCATATGTGAGTCGATAGTTGAAAGGTGTTGATCAAGCGAGTCAATGAAACGATCTGCGGATACATTCGATGGAGACCGATAAATACCAATAATGGTGAAATTAAATATTGTGATTTGCAAAGCTGAGGCATGTGTCAGATTAATCTCAATTGCCCGGTGTGAATGGCAATTTCTTATGTAGGCTACTACACCATCATTTTGATTTAAGTGTCTGGATGTATTAAACGAGGTGTAGTTATTTAACACAGGTATTTGTTTATTAGCGTTCAATCTGCACTCTGTTAAAATTATGACATCAGCTTCAACACCAATTTGAGATAAAGTTATTTGTAAGTCATCAATATTACTGTATATACTCCTTATATTTTGAGTCAGGACGTTTAAGTTATAGTTATTATGTTGAAGGTAAGTATTTAATTGTGCAATATCAAGAGTAGCAGAAGTTGCAATCTCAGCAGTACCTATCTAATTCCTGCAAATTATATAAATTACTACCCATTATTGATTAGATTAAACAATTGTTGTTTCTTAAGTTTTGAACGATAGCGCAACCGTCCCGAAATGCCTGTGTTTTTATTACGAGTATGAATTGGTACGACATGAAATGTTATATTGAGCACTAAGTGAAAAGGGTGTGTGTGTAGGTGTATTGAGTGAGTTAACTGTATATTTTGTGATTTTTGGATTGTGTAGAATGTAATGTTTGAGTGTGTAAAAACGAGCTTACTATACATAAAGTTATAAAAGTTTAACATAAATTCACATGGTTTAAAGTTAAGGTTAGAGAAAAAAATAATTATGATTAAACTAACAGAAAATGACAAAGTTTTTAGTATTAATAATAATCTAATGAGAGTACAAATTAGTCATGCTTCTTGCAATAAATGGTGTATCTGTGCTTCACTTTTTATCAGGATCGCACGAGCGTTTTCATCCTTCTTGACTAAGATACGTCCAAAAGCAGTCCAGCAAAATTTGTATTTCTTAGTTTTAGCCAGGTCTCGAGCCAAGAAAAATAGTCGGGCGCCCCTAGGAGTCAATTGCTCAGATATAAACACAGGAACCTCCCCGTTGTTAGTTATTCCAAGATGTTTCGCCTGAAGTTTACTAGTGTTTTTAATGTTATACGACTTTGCCTTTTTTACCAGATTAGTTTTCAGCATAGTCGAGTTCAGTTCAACAACTATGGGAGTGCTCGTAAAACCCTCTTTCTTACTAGGCAGTCGATAAATATCTTTGAAGTCGCGAGAGTCCATCTCCAGGCTTAAGTGTTTTGCTAAGTTCGTAACCATATTCATTAGGTCAATGTTATTTTCTCGAGGTTTTTTAGGGACGTTCTTTATCTCTATGCAGGTTTTTTTACTGCTTCTTTGTAGGTCCTCGATCTTATCCTCTAGCAAGACAATGTATTCCCGGTCTTTTTTCCCTTGTACCTCAAGCATTTCAATTTTCTTACGGAATTCTTCGTTTTGACAAGATAAATTTGTAATGGCCGCTTCTATGTTATTATTTGTTATCTGAATGTCCTTAAGATTCGAAGTAATAACTTTTAGTTCTCTGTCTTGAGTTGAAATAAAGGAAGTTAACATCTCTTTGATTTCAGCCTTGAATTTAGTAAATTCCTCTGGTAGGTCATTCTCCCTTAATCTCTTATTAGGTATATTAATATAATTAGGGGGAGTAGAGTCCATCACTACGCTGATATTTGGATCAGAGAGAGATTTATTCATTTTACCGTCCATATTACCCGATCAAAGTACTAGGTTGCGATAAGTACAAGGAGTTAATTAGCTCTGGTCCTGTTAGGTGGGCTATATGCAGATGGCACAACTGGTAATTAGCGTGAGCGCAGGTCAACCGACCAATGACAGCTAATGGGACGGTGCTTATCCTTGAAGTAGGCGGCGATTAGCCTTGAATGGGTGACGTCCTCGAGCAGGTACTAATTAGTGGGTGTGACCCAAATAGATACCGCTTCCTGCGCGTACGCTGATTAGTTGTCACAGTCTTGAGTACCAGGGCAACAGATCTGTAGAGTAGTATCGTGAATCGGTACTCACGTGCGGCTAACTGCACTGCACACCTCCTGCGTTTCTATGCTGTCCTATTTTTTCACTGTATTTAAATTTACTTTAGACTTGTGATTTTATTTATTAAATGGATTATTACGGATCTTGTGCACGTCTGCACCTTGTGGCGGTCCGGGGGAGAGGATTATCTCATTCAAACAGACAGACTGACGCGGCGTGGGGGGGACTTTGTTTAGATATTTACTATGCCAGTCACGTTCTAATAAAAAAAAAACTTTAGACCGAGTATCCACTTGTTCAAAAGTTATTTCTTGTAGGTAATAAATTAATAATTTCTAACGTAATCCGTGCATTTTAAAATCAACCCCTATTTTTCTAATTTTATTTCCTACCAAAAGCATAAATTTCAATTTTCATACTTAGGTATCACTAATAATGCTGGGTTTCCTATACAAACTTTCATCCCCTATGTCACCCCCCGTAGGATTATTTTTGAGGCAAAAAGTAGCCTTCGCCAGGATGCCATGTCAGCCTTGCCAAATTTTTTCAAGATCCGTTCAGTGGTTTAGGCGTGAAAAGGTAACAGACAGACAGACAGATAAGAGTTACTTTCGAATTTATAATATTATAGTATAGATTCATAAAGACTAGTCTGTACTTACGTGTTTATATAGGTACCTACATAAGTAAATAAAACTATTGAATTTAAAAGTTCATTATTATTTATTAGGTAGAAGGTTATATTTTTCACTCAAAACATAATGTACGCGTCTGTACTAAAATTATAAGACTATTATACTGTAATTTTCAGAAGGTTAGCGTAATGTATTAAAGGTCCGCTTTTCTGTAAACATCTAAACTTGGCCGGGTTACCGTGGTCACACACATCATAGTGACTATTTTTCGATTATCTCGTTAATTATTGAGTGGATTACGTTGCAAATGTACAGGCATAAAATTGAATAAAAGCACTAATTATTGATATAACTTTCACTTCATAAATCCTAAAGAATCTCGATTAAACGGTGGTTTAAAAAACCGCTGCGCATCATGTCCCGAAGTAAATTTAAATTTCATCATAATTTATTAATTGCTTACACGATAATAAATTAAACTTCAGATACATTTGAAGGCAGTTATAAGCTATAACATAACGTTGCAAGTAAGTCTTTAGAGCTCCTATTCGAAGTGCTAGGATCGATTAAAGCATATTTCTATTTACCTAAATAACTCCTTAACGGTGCAATTTTTTTGTTTTATTATTGAGGAACAAATTCAAGCTAACTCATAAGAAGTCGTGTGCAAAATACTATAAAAGGGGGCTTATCCGTTTCAGAGATCCAGCAAACATGTAAACGTTACCGCAGCAGGATCTTGAATATCTTCGCAACCATAACAGATACAAATACAAATTAAGTTGGTACATTTACCTCGTCTGAGGCACTAAATATTTGGCTACAATTTATTTCAATATACCCATTAATAAACAAAACTTCTGGCTGCGGTAACGTTACGCCAGCCAGAACTGTTTTTGTCAAATAACTAAAAAACTATTAGAGGTACAAATTTAAAAATCGATGGTACAATTACAGAAGCCGAGGCACTGATTATCTATAAAATTCAAATGACGATTTTCGACATTTTCTGGCTGCGGTAACGCACACGTGAAAGACGACATGGCTAGAAAGGGGGTGACTACCGAGATGACGACTAATAGAGAAGTATGGACAAAAAACCGGTCAAGAGCGAGTCGGACTCGCGCACCGAGGGTTCCGTTCCAATTTCTGAAAAAGTGTGCTATTTAGAGACATCGTTTTATTTTTCCTGTAATCTTTACATAAACTTCTATCACATAGAATAATTTCAGATTTTTGTCTTTGCAAACTTCGGAGATAAGGGGGGGGGGGGGGGGGGAACGGTATTTTTTTAAACATTTTTCATCAAGTCAAAAATAATGTGGCCTAAAAAAAAATAAAAAATTGGGAATGTGCAAACAGCGCTCTTTTATAGGATACCCCACATGCCCTAGTTGCTCCACTTTTAATTTTTAAGACCCCCTTTCATTCCCTGTTGCAAAAAAAATATAAACATTTTTATTTCTTTCTTGTTTGCAAAATAGTTGGGTAAACCGGTTTTTATATATCAATGGGTAAACGTCATCTAAAACTGTTCCAAATTTCAAGTTCATAGCATTAGTAGTTCTTGAGATATCCAGCTGTGACAGACAGACAGACAGACGGACGGACAGACAGACAGACAGACAGACTGAGTCACACCATAAGGGTTCCTTTTTACCATTTTGGTACGGAACCCTAAAAAGGACATGTTGCGCCGACCCCAAATAGATTGGTATAAGGGCAGGAGAATGAATGATACGGTCCCTGATTGAAGTTTCCACCTTGTATAAGCTTTTGAAAGGTGGTAAATTAGCAAATCACCACTCATTTCTTAAGAAAATAAAACAACACAAAATTCATGGAAAAAAATAATTTTATTTACATAGTAATTGCTCATAAAGCTAATATTATATACTATTATTGTACATCTTCATAGAAGGCATAATTATCATACATTATCAATTACTATTATTTTTAAGTTTATAAGTAATATGCGTGCCAATTAAGAATAGGATCGCGCTTGCTTCAACTTCACACGATGGCTGTCAAATTAGTACGCATTGGTAATGAAGTTCGCGAGTATCCCCATAGTATTGCGGAACAAAATGGCGTCTTGACAGAACTATTCTTATTTTGCACGCAGTTGGGGCTGTCTGCGAAAGCGCGTTTACGTACGGATGGACTTCTCGCGAATGACGCCTCTAAGTTACGGTTAGCTAGAACAGCGGTGGCCGCCATAACGGTTGTCATGACAACGACAAATAAGGTTTCAGTGACCTCATTCGTCAGTGGCCAGGGCCACCGCTCTCGTTAGGAAAACGTAGCTTAGTTTCTCGAACGAAAATTATCGTAAAACTAGCAGAACCTACAAACGTTGTTCTGTCAAAATTTCAATAATTCATACAAAATTCCCATAGAAAAGTCACTTTCGTCAGTTTTCCCGAATTTTCCCGGCAACTTTTCAAACATTTTCTTTCATAAAAAACCTTGTCCCGACAATTAAAAACACAACAAAAAAAGAATTTGTCAAACAGGTGCATCCGTTCTGAAGTGATGCGCTTAAATACATTCGGAATTCCGAATGTGTTGTTGTATTGATTTTTATTTATACAAAGTCGTTTTGCATCCTCGTCAAATTTAAAGGTGTGGTATAGACCATCAAACCGAACAACTTTTTCCATGGCACCAACATCGTAATCGCGAGAAAATAATCAGCCGTCCCATACATTTGCGTCGAGTAGGTATTGAAGTTTTCTATGGGATAGTTGAATTTTTTTTCGCGAATACGATGTTGGTCTCATCTCCCATGGAGTGAATAAGTTATTTGGTTTGATGTTCTGTGCACTGTGAAATTTCGCGTCAATTGCGGTCACCTATATTTTATCCCTTCATCCTATAGATCCAGCGAAGAACTAAAACTTTTGGGAAGGAACCATGATTTTATTATTTATAGTTTTAAAGTTATGCTGACGTCAGCAAAAAACTGTTCTTATTTGTACATTAATTTCAAAATAATAATATGATTTACATATATCATTACTTTATTAACAAAGTTTAGGTATTGCATCTACGATGTACAAAAAGAAATTGATTTATTTTCTATTTTGTATTACTGTTGAGGACTATGTAACTATCTATAATGGTGCAAACCATTATAGATAGTTATATAGTCCTCAACAGTAAGCTGTCTATAATTAAACAAAGAGCTTCGTCAGGGCTATACTGTTATTGGTGTGCATGTTCTCGATTAGATTTTATCATATTTGCGATTTTTGTTGCTCCAGTAGGGGTTTTTAGACATTCTTTAATAACAAACTCGAAATCAATAGCAGATTTTCTACTAAGTTTATTTCCGTCTTCGTCTGTTACAATTTTCGAGAAAACTTTTAATATTTTGGCTGCAGGCTGATCTTTTAATTCTTCTGCAAGACGTTTCGATACACGGCGCTGCTGACGATTGCTCAGACTTTCGTATTGCTTAGAAGTGGAAGGATCCAATGAAACAAGAGTAGGGTTTGGTGGTTCTGTGATGCATTCCATCTCTCTGGATGTAGAAGGAGCATCTATTTGTCCAATATTAGTTTCTTCCACTTCTGCGATGATTTGAGTGGATTCGGAAATTGTTTGTTGTTGTTCTATGTCTGTAGATATCTTATTATCAGAGTTAACGACAGATTCTTTTAACAACACTCCGAAATCAAAGGCAGTTGAAAGCCAAATATTGTTTTTCTTTATAAAAACTGACTGCTTTCTGTGACAATCCTTATACTTCTTTTCACATTTGCTTATGAATTTTGTCAGCGTATTTTGAACCTTTTTTAAGTTATTCCTGATAATATCGGGAATGCCTTTCGGGTAAACGGTGTTCATGACAATTTCGGTTCGCTGAGTAACATCCAAATCTATTGGTCGCTTTTTCGAGCCTTGCGACCGAGCATTTGATTCCAAAATTTTAAAGACTTCAAGACGAGTCAACTTCAATGGTATATTCGTCGTACACACAGCACGTATTTCTGCGCTACTATTTTCATTCTCGGTAGAATGATAGTCTGCCACTCGCTGACCAACATGAGGGTTGGCTCCCTCATGCCCCCCTAGCATTAAGTCCCCCGGTCGAGGCCCGGAAGGACATCCCCCCGCAGAATGGGTCAGATCCTGCGGAGGCAATACAGCGCCATGGGTCTTTAACGGCTCCATGACGCCTCACCCCCGCTTCTCCAGACATCATGTAAAAATATTGGGTTTCAGCAATGTGCTTGACGAGGGCGGACCCCTTCCCAATATCACATGATATCCTTCATCGAAGATAGTACACAAAACATGATTAAAACATTGATGATAATGTGCAATGTACAATTAAAAAGAATATGTAGAATACCCATTAGTAGGTTTTGCTAATTCAACTTTTACGTGACAGGAAAACTTAAAATACTTATTTTACACCAAAGAAAATCATTACATTTCATTTTACATCAAGAAAAATAGTAAATTGGTAGTCAAAGTTATCCAGGAATAGACAAAGTAAAGTAGGTGACAGCCCTAACCTCAAAAATAAAAAATCAATAACTCAGAAGTCCCGCATTATCCACACCTGATTTTTTTTTTATAATAAAGCATATTATAATATGAAACTATTCATGTTGAAAAGAAATGCGGATACAATGAGACTAACCAAGTAAAAAATATTTTTAGTTTTTGATGAAAACTTGATTTTATCTTCTATTTACGATTAGTTTTTTTTTCCACTGAACTAATAGTTAAAACAGTCCTTTTTAAAACCTCATATATAACAATTGCAAAATCATAAATTTGAGACTAAATAATGCATTTCTATGGAGTTTTCTCGAGTTTTAAAATAACTTCAAAACTAAACACAAAAAAATCATGGTTTGTTCCCCGAAGTTTCAGTTCTTCGTTGGATCTATAGGGTGAAGGGATAAAATATAGATGACCGCAATTGAAGCAAAATTCCATAGTGTACCCTGGAATTTGACGAGGATGAAACGACACGTTGGATATTCTAATTATTTCTAATGCGACAAACTGTCGTTTAAGGTCAAAATGTTGAACGGTGTCAAAATTTCCAATTCCCAAAATGTACAATCTTTGAGAACGTGGTAAATGTGTTTCTGTTCAATTTATTTATTTATTTTAAATATAACGGTCGAAACCAATTACACTATTTAAACATATTACATATATATAATTTATTTAACACAGTCATGCATTCTTCTCACAAAAATTCAAACATTCTGACAGTATCATGTTCCATTCAGTCACAAACACATCAAGATCTGTGTTTGAGTTCAGGAGAGCGTTAATAGCGGCTAATGTCCTAGGAATAGGTGACTTGGAGCGTGCAACAGTACGGCAAGTTGGAACAGCCAGTAAGCGGTGTTTTCTGCTACGACAATAATTGTCTGGGACAAACAGATTACAGATTTCATTATGGAGATCAGGCACACCAATAATCCCCCTAAGATTTTTTTTTTTTTTTTCAATAACTCATCAAAGCGCTTTTTTAAGACTTATGAATGACAAACAATACCTACATACAAAATACTGAAAGATCTTCGTAAAGGTAAATAAGCTATGTTGTCATATATAACATATTATAATAACCCTTACGAAGTTCTTTCAGTATTTTGTGTTTATTGTTAGTCATTCATATCATAAGTCTTAAAAAGCACTTTCATGAGTTATTGAACACATTTACCACATTCTCAAAGATTGTACATTTTGGGAATTGGACATTTTGGGATTAGGACATTTTGATACCTCTGGACATTTTGACGAGGATGCAAAACAAAACTTATATTATATAAACAAAACTTTGTTGTATTACCCAGTAACTGGGTAAAGTACTATATTCAGCTGTAATCGGTTAGATTGTAAACCGACCCCAACATAGTTGGTAAAAGGCTGTCGGATTCATTGACTGCGGTATATTTGACAGCTATTTGCGAAGTTGCCAACTTTCTGGTTGCACCCTATTAAGACTCGTATTCATGGGAAACAAAAGTTCGCAACATTGTTTCAGTAACATGTTTTAGACAAGTTACAAAATGTTGTTGAAACATTGTTGCGTAATTTTTTACTAAGAGTACAGAATCGATGCCTGAAACCTAACTAATGTTATAAACAAAGTGTAATTTTAAAGTAATATACATTTTTAAATAAAGTGTTTTTATCATATTTGATTTAGGAAAAAAAAAAGAAAAAAAAACAATCAATTAGTCTTTCCACGCAAAACAAAATATACAAAATAATTATTACAAACCGAAATTTTAATCAGACTTATACTTTTCTCAACTCAAATATTTTGAGCAAAACACCTTTTCCGAAGCCCCGCATCGGGATAACATTCATCGGGAAACAAAGTACAGCTACCCAAAGAAACGTAAGCGCTTCGGGAATCATCGTCCATCTTCGGAAATACTAACGCGCGATCTTGAGATCTACTATAGAGCTGTCACAACCATGGAGGTACTTGCCTATTTTGTATTACAGTGGTAACCAACTGATAAGGCGCGTCGTGAATCTTTGTTCGCACAGAAAAGAAAGTATGGCGCTGAAGATTAGCGAGAATGCTTAAAACTTACAATCAACCTTAAATCACTAATGTAAGGTTCATAATACACTGCAGCTGTTAGTTCCGTCTCACTCGCAAGTGTGGCGGCTGACTAACATCATGGCGGCAGCTGCCGACCAATAGCGGTACAGGAAAAAGGAGCACGGTACGTGGAGCGTGCCGATTGGTCAATAGCGTTTCCCGCGCTTTGAAAATTCATCTTCTGCGCAGGTACCTCGGTAAGCCATATCAGTTGGGTACTAGTGTACCATGTTTACAAAATTATGGATTAAAAACTCAATGTAATTCCAAATAACTTATGACTTTTGAGTGATAAACTGATAATAACTGATTATTATCGGAGACCTGAGTAGGTATCCTGACAAAGAGAAAACTTCATACAAACCTACATTTGTGCCAATCCAAAGACAAGAAGATTACCAAAGCGCATACTTTCCTTCTGAAAGCTGTATACAACATGTTCTAATGTTCTAGCAGCATGTTTATATAGCTTAAACATAAACAGTATCTACATACATTGTTTTAGCAACATGTTTTTATGTTGCGGGAAACATGTTTCCGGGTATAGTCTGTTCTATCTCATGAATATGTAAACACATGTATCAGACGTACCCGTGGATGTCAGTTTCTAATGCCACTTGCAAATTGAGTGTTTTGATTTGATTATTTTACTTAAGAGGGATGCGCTAAGGTAGCCCGCGAAATTCAAATTGTCTTAGGTTTTTTGCAATTTTCAGGTCAGTGTCAGGTTGTATGCTGATTAAAATATGATAAAACGCAAGAAAATTTGAATTTCGCTGGATACCAAAGCGTAGCCCGCGAAATTCAAATTTTCTTGCGTTTTTTGCAATTTGCAATACAACTCTATATGGTAGAATTTTAGTCCTCAAACATCATGATTTCATGAAATCGGAAATAGCTTTTTTTTGTTTCACATTTAGCCCAAAAATGTATGGACGGTGAATAATCTCCTTTTGCAGGCTACCCTGGCGCTTTCGCCTTAAAATTAACCCAAGATCCCTTTACCGTTGCATGCGTAAACATCGAATTTTCCCACCAAAAAGGCGTTTCCCAGCAATAAGTTTTGCACAAAGTAACTTAGTTTATTGTAGAGAACGCGTAGATGGGGCTTTATACGCCCTGAATGTATACAATATTGTATAAACTGTACCTAACCTTATAGGATATTCATTCACATGTAAATTCGTCTCAGATGCTGCGCTGTAGTGATGGCATTGCACTGCGGACAAATCTTCTTAGCACGCAATGATTGTAGCCAGCATACCTGAAAAAATACAAAAAATCTTCAATAAAAAAAATGTTTATTTTCTTAAGCATATTATTTGGCTTACATTACTTGTCGAGGAATCTTCATTTAGCCATATAAAATGCCTGTAGGCAGTTCGTTTCTAATAGATAGATAGATAAATCATTTATTTAGTGCACACAAAAGACATAGCACAACAAACAAAAGTACAATTAAATGGTAAAGTAAAATTAACAAGGTGCCAATAAAAAAAATAGAAGAAAAACACTGTAAAGAAAAGTGACACTATGACATAGGTACTTAAAATAAAATTCACAACGGAATACACAGTGCGGTGTGTGTCTCATACGAGTACAAATAGGTATATAGAAACAAAGAAAGGAAAAAATAAAAATACGTTAAATTCGTCGTTCGTTCTAGTTTTCACATACTGCCATAATCACGATTTTCATTTTCTCTTTTTAATAGTTTTATAAAAATGTGTAATTTATACCTCACTAGCACAACAAATGAATTGTTAATCAATCAAGGAAGAGCGAGGTTTATCCCATCACAAGTATCTTCGGATTACTTTCTGGGAAACCCCGGCAACTTAATTGTATAGATTTAAGATAATAAACACATTTTTTTTTTTTTTAATCTGCCTAGCCTTTTCCCATCTATGTTGGGGTCGGCTTCCAGTCTAACCGGATGCAGCTGAATACCAGTATTTTACATGGAGCGACTGCATATCTGACCTCCACAACCCAGTTACTGGGTAATACGATACCCCTTGGTAAGACTGGTTGCCAGACTTGCGGGCTTCTGGCGACCCGTAACGACTGGCAAAGATCCACAAATGCCAGCCGGGACCAACGGCTTAACGTGCTTTCCGAGGCACGGATGAGTCTCGTCTCGGTATGAAAGATGGCCCATCTGCGGACCAACCCCGGCAAGCGTAGCTTAACCTGATTCGTATCGTTACAATAAGAAAACTATTGAACTCACCTCGCAGTACACATGCCAACACTGTATAGACACCGTCGGCGATATATATTGTTCTAAACATATCAGGCATTTTATCTGAAACAAGCAAAATCTTGCCTCTTATACTTATAATTTTAAAGCTGAATATAAGCTGTTGTTTGTTTGAAAGCGCTAATCTCTGGAACTACCAGTCGATTTAACCTAATTCTCGCGTTATAAACTCGACGCAAAATAAAAAACCGGACAAGAGCTAGTCTGACTCGCGCACCGAGGACTCCGTTCCGATTTCTGAAAAAGTGTGCTATTTAGAGACATCGTTTTATTTTTCTTGTAATGTTTACATAAACATGTATCACATAGAATAATTTCAGATTTTTATCTTTGCAAACTTCGGAGATAAGGGACGGTATTTTTTTTACATTTATCATCAAAAGTCAAAAACTATGCGACTTAAAAAAAAAAATTAAGACCCCCCTTCAGAAAGAAATCAAAATATTTATATTTTTTTTTGTAACAGGGATGTTACAAAAAAAATATAAATATTTTGATTTCTTTCTTATTTGCGAAATAGTTGGGTAAACGTCGTCTAAAACTGTTCCAAATTTCAAGTTGATAGCATTAGTAGTTCTTGAGATATCCAGCTGTGACAGACAGACTGAGTCACACCATAAGGGTTCCTTTTTTTCCCATTTTGGTACGGAACCCTAAAAAGTATCGCATTCATTAGATCATAATTGAAATGATCTTTCATTTAACTGCAAAATTACACTTGTAAAATCACATAAATCAGCGAAATCGGCAAAATTTCGTATACGGCCTCTTAAGGGCGCTGTTACAAGTTGGTAGTCAAATCATTACTTTTTTACACAAAAGTATGTTTATTATATAAAATGCTTTGCATTCTTAAAATGTTTTTTGGCCGAATTGTTGACAGATTTGCATGGTACGTTTCTGAACTATAAATATATATAAAAAAAGTAATGATTTGACTACCCATTTGTAACAGAGTCCTTAATTAGTGATCCATGGTATAAAAACCCTTCTAAACTATGTTAATTAGTATCTTAAACAGTGTTTAATATTTACCTCTCCAGCACCATTAGTCTTTCTCTCCAAATCTTTGATTCTCGCTTTCAGTGCTTGAATTCTTGTCTGAAAAAAAGTGAAAATTACTTTTTAAATGGCGTTTTTTAGGTATTTAAAAACATGTATTTAACCATGTATGTTGTATGTACCATGTGTGTATGTGTGTCCATGTATTTTTTATTTTTTATGTTTTTTTTTTGTATGTTTTCAACAAACCTCTAATTATTCCTATTTTGCGCTCCCAAAAATATTATTGGCCTCTCTTTACCAGATTACAGCGGAGGGTTATGTGTTTGACCTGTATGTATGTATGTCCGTTCCTATGTCCCCTCTTAACTACTCAACGGCTCAACCGATTTTTATAAATTACTAGCTGACCCGACAGACGTTGTCCTGTCCCAATTTCAATAATTCAACATTCCCGGATTTTTTAACTTTCCCGGGAACTTTTCCAATTTTTCACACCGCTTAAACCTTCCCTGGACTACGACAAACACTTCAAAACCAAAATCAGCTAAGTCGGGCCAGCCGTTTTCGAGTTTTAGCCAGACAAACGAACAGCAATTGATTTTTATATATATAGATATGTCGTTACATTCGTCTTTATTGCGCGAGTGTCACTGGATAAAACACTCTCAAAAATTATTTTATGAAATAAAATCAAGCTATAACATAGCAATTCATAATGGTGGTTAATTCGTAGTTAGTCTCATAAAAAAGTTAATTTGTGTTGCCTGCTTATTAACAATTTATATTAAGGCGAAAGCGCCAGTGTAGCCCGCGAAATTCAAAATTTCTTCATTAGAATCAGCAATACAACTCCATAAGTGAGCATTTACCTCAAACCTCATGATTTCATGAAATCGCTAGATTTGAGGTAAATGCTAACTTATTGAGTTGTATTGCTGATTCTAATGATTATAATTCTGTAAAGCCATATTAGCTACGGCCGCGATCATATTTTAATCAACATACAAGCTCACACTGACCTACAAATTGCAAAAAACGTAAGAAATTTTGAATTTCGCAGGCCACCCTGGCGCATCAACCTTGATAAATATATTGTCCTTACAGGCTACTCAAACAGATCCAGTTTTAATTAAACCGTACTATAGACTGTATAACCGATCAACCTCAGCGTATACAGTGGATTTCATTTATTACGACCTTGGTTGTAGCGACCATTTACCTATAGCGACGTTAAATCTAAGTCCCTTGAATTTAAGCCATACTTTAGTACGAAATTCAAGTGGCTATAGCGACTTTCGATGTAACACCGAGTTCTGGAGTAGCGACTGTTTTTTATGAATCATTTGTAACAAATTCCTAGAAATCCCATGCAGATATTGCGACCGGAGTCGGCCGCCAAAGACACAAAGATTTCTTTCTTTCACAAACATTTCTTATCTTTTGTTTACATCCGCACAGATGGTCAGCAAGTGTGGAGACCTTTACCTTTTGTTTATAGATACATTAGCTAAGCAGGTAGGGAAGCGTGTACGTTTCGGAGTTAAATTTATGGTTCAGCTACAAAGTGATATTCTGAGTATCAACTGAACCCAGTTCGTAAACTTTTGAATAAGTATGGCTGTAACGACTTCCGTATATAACGTCGCAAATAGAGTGGTCCCTTCATCGTCGTTATACCCGAAATCCACTTTGTTTCCTTCAACCTTGACATTGGCAGAATCATCGTTAAGGGTTGGTATCAGAATGACTGGATCGCAAATTGACCACGTCGCTCTTAGTCCAAATCTCAAAATGTCTAAATCTCAAAATACCTAAGTCGCAAAATGACTACATCGCAAAAAGTCCGAACAGTTGTGTAGGCACCTATACCTAGATTAATCTCTTTGGTTCTTAAGGTGACTTTTTTTCTAACTTTCCCTAGACTATAATGTGCTTCCCCAAAATTCACTCTTTACACCAAACTTGAACCAAATCGGTCCATTTTGATGCTTGAACAAACCTACAAACAGACAAAAATGTTAAAATCACCTATTTTGGGTAATATAATACTGGTATCCAGCTGCATCCGACCCCAACATAGCTGGGAAAAGGCTGGGCAGATGACGATGATGAATGATGATGTATCCAGTCATTCTGATATCAACCCTGTATAGGTGCCTACACAACTGTTCGGACTTTTTGCGATGTAGTCATTTTGCGACTTAGGTATTTTGAGATTTAGACATTTTGAGATGTGGACTAAGAGCGACGTGGTCAATTTGCGATCCAGTCATTCTGATACCAACCCATCGTTAAAACTATGGAGCCACTTACATAAAATTGGAATTGGAATACTATACAGGGTGTAAGGGACCCCTTACACCCTGTATAGTATTTATTAGGGATTTTTCTATTTGCAAACTTCGGAGATAGGGGCGGGTAACGGTATTTTTTTTTTACATTTTTCATCAAAGTCGAAAAATATGCGGCCTAAAAAAAAAGAAAAAAAAAAACGTTTGAGAATGTGCAAACAGCGTTATTTCATATGATACCCCGCATGCCCTAGTAGCCTTACTTTGAATTTTTAAGACACCCTTTTAGTCCCTGTTGCAAAAAATATATAAATATTTTTATTTCTTTCTTATTTGAAAAATTGTTGGGTAAACGTCATCTAACAAGCTAGCAATAGTATCAGTAATTCTTGAGATATCCAGCTGTGGCAGACAGACAGTCAGACTGAGTCACACCTTAAGGGTTCCTTTTTTACCATTTTGGTACGGAGCCCTAAAAAGGTAACGTCTTCGCTGTATCAAGTGCAGTAGTGCAATTTAAGAACGTTTACGTAGGTACTGCAGCTAAAAGCGACAGGTAACATTTTGCAAACAACCTTTGCATAATAAGAAAATTCTTGCTTTATCGGATGATGGGTTACAGAGTAAGAGCGGTTTCGCGGAGTGAATCTCCATTCTGGAGAAGATTATTGACGGACCGAAAAAGCAATAGTAATTTGTATGAACATTCGCACCCCGCAAACTAAAAGGGTGCATTCAGCTCCTCATTTTGAATCATATTCCAATGGAAAATTTCTCAGGAAAATTTTCTTAATTTTAATAGTTTTTTCAGTTACATTTTCTTTATTTCAATGTAAAATTACATTGTGTGTTCGCAGCACTCCATTTATGTAAAAAACAAAGAAAAAAAAAAACCAGCAATGGATGTTGTAATACTCTAACGAACAACGCGTGAAATCAGCTGATCACTTTCTGTCTAGCTACAGAGTTCATCGAACTCACCGCATACCTATTACTTACCCCTCCCAACCAGTAACAGACGCTCCGATTTGTGCACACAAACACAAACAAATCAGGTTTATTGGATTCCCATAACATTCCTGAAATAGTTTAATTTACCGGTCATCTTAATATGATATAGGTGCTGAATTCACCCCATCAGTCTGCGGAGGGCTGTCCCTTACACCCTGTATATGTTAGATGTATGAACGCATACAAGTCAAAAGGAGTATGTAAGGATCGCAGCGTTCTGTGGTTTCTGCCTACCCCCGTGGGTAGAAGGCGCTTATGTATGTATGTAGTACTTACTTCGGCGCTAGCTTCAACTAATCCGTTACATTTGGTACTAGACAAAGGTGGTATCTTATCATTCTCACTATTTTCATCATGTGCTTCTTGACTGCCCGTTTGTTCGTCTGTGTGTGTGTCTGTTGGGGTTAACTCTGCCTGAAAATCAAATAAAACATTATATTTAAATTATATGTTTGTTCGGTGTGTAGGGGCTCGTGGCTAAGTAATAACAGCACCACGGTTCGATCGATCAGGTTTCACTTGGCCCCCCTCCGTGCCTCGGTGTCGTGTTCTCTTTCATATCATTCCTCACACAATCCATGCATCTCTTCTTTGGCTTTCCTCTGCCTCTCCATCCATCAACATGTATATTCATCACTCTTTTAGTCACATGCGTTTCCTCCCTCCTCATCACATGCCCAAACCAAGCCAAACGATTTTCTATCAACTTTTCTGTTATCTGAAATCGTGTAAAAAAATCAGCTGTTTCCTACATTTATGTTCGCATAACTCGTCAAAATGTAGGGAACAGCAGATTTTTTTCGCGATTTCAGGATTGGTCCTAGAGTAAAAGTTTTCATATTGGTGAGTACAATGACCCCTAAGAGGTTGTGCGTTATTTAAGTTACACTGCAATCTTTTTTCATCCGTCTTCTTTACGGCATTCCAATCCATACAGTATGACAGGCCTTATCTTATAGATTTTCCCCTTCAACTTGAGGGGCATCCGTGAGCAGGGACCCGGTTGACGATACGGTTGGCGCAGTGGTTGAGCGATTGACTGCTGCGCAGCATGTCGCGGGTTCGATTCCCGCACGGAACAAATATTTGTACGACCTACAAGTATTTGTTCCGAGTCTGGGTGTTTTTCTATCTATAATGTGTATGTATTTACAAAAAAAAATGTATATAAGTAGTTTATCAGCCATCTCGTTACCATAACACAAGCATTAGCTTGCTTAGCTTGGGACTAGATGGCGTTGTGTGAAATGTCCAAGGATATTATTATTATTAATGGGTTATCCATATTGAAGGGATAACCCTTTTCCTGGGTTACACTGCTAAAACCCATTCAAGGAGTTACACATGATAAAGGTTACCTCATAAACGGCTTACCCCTTCGAAAGACTGAACTCTTAACTGGGGTTGTACGGTACCTGTCCGTGAATCGCAAGTTGTTCTTGTGACCTGTTGCCTTTTCATCCATCCTGAGTTGATTATATTGTTTATCTACACCCATGCCATAAATCCTCCATAAAAGTTTCCGAAACAGTTAGCTTATTGCCAACATTAAAACAGCCAGTGTCATAGTAACCATGGTAACCATAATAGCATCCAAACGGGTGGTTTAATGTTGTACTGAATTTCATAATGCAACACGTTTTAAAAAAAAAAGAACATTGTAATGCACGCGCGTTTCACTACAACAGCGCCGTAATTTAAAAAAAGAACTTATTCGAATTCACGTCGTATACTATGACGCCGGCCGCCATGTTCGATACGAGTATTAGTATTGCAAAAAACTGTTTCAGAACCTTTTATAGAGGATTGATAACATGGATGTAGATAAAGTCTTGTATGCAACTGTACATAATTAGGTATTAAAACACTCATGTGATACTATTATCATGTGATAAACCCACATTCGTGTTTTAATACCCCTTATTATACGTCAGTTGCATAAATAACTATTAAATACTAGTGTATACTTACATCGGCCGCTATCCTAGAGGGCGAGTACTGCGGCGGACCGTACAGCTCAGCGTCTTCATCACCGTCCACCACCTGAAGCACACAATTTTTATTTTTTATTAAAATTATCAACAAGTAACATGAACTCAATATGTTAGTAACAATATTTCTTCACAACTATGTACGTTAATAAACTAAAAGTTTTAATCGATTTAACACATTGATATTTTATTTTAAAGAAAAATAAATAATTTAAAAAATCAAAAACCCGACTGCAAAATAGTCAACTTATAAGCAATGCACTAAAAATACCGAAACAAGATAACTTCGGTTTAACAGACTGTATTATGAGCTGCAAATCTTCTTGATTTATGACCAAGTCTGCAGCGAGATTTTAACTATACTATATAGTTAAAATCTCGCTGCAGACTTGGTCATAAATTATAATCGGAGTAGGGATGTGCGCTAGTTGCGCGCGCTCAAGCCCATTATCGATAATAGATGATGACGATGACTCAGACGAAGAATTTTAATTTTCTATTTTTAGTTTTATATATACGTTCTTTTGTTTATAATATATTTAATATGCTTTGTAGTAAATTTGGTAATAAAATAAAAAAAAATGTGTATTTATTTCTATCACCCATTTATAAATATATAAAACTATCGATATCACTCATCGACTGCAGTAATGCACAGGACTACGTGTGTGCGTGGCCTGCCCCTAAGGCCCGTGAGTGGGAAAGAGAGCGAAACACTCGATTGATTTATGACCGAGTCTGCAGCGAGATTTTAACTATACTATAAATACCCGCATTAAGTCTGGTAGCAGGAGGGACCCATTTGCAAATTATAAACCGAAAGAAAATTAATGGGTCCCCACCTGCTACCAAACTTAATGCGAGTATTTAACTTAGGCTAAAATACTGGTATCCAGCTGCATCCAGTCAGACTGGAAGCCGACCCCAACATAGGGAAAAGGATAGACAGATAGATAGATTGTTACTCACCAGTGCCTGATCGTTGGAGGCTCTCCGCACACAGGTGGCGTCTCTTGCCTCGGAGTCCTGCAGAGCCGTGGCCCTGACGCGCCACTCACCGCACCATTGATACTCGGCGCCAAAACCACCCGCAGCTGGCTCGTCGTTCTGTAGTCAATATGATATTACTTTAGAAGATACATTTCAAGAAAAAAACTGGCCAAGTGCGTGTCGGACCACGCACTATGAAGGGTTCCGTAGTTGGGATGAATATCCCAAGAACAGACTTAACATTGTAGTTGAAGTACATGTTCTCCTATACATTCCAACAGTAAATGTAAGTTTGTACTCACAATATTAAGAGATTTACCATGTTATTTTAAGACCATAGATTTCTTATAAGTATTTCTGTAATCAACTATTTTCTGTATTTTTTTTTTTCAAAATTTTAGGCTCAGCAGGTTCAGAGAGGGGGGGAGGTATGGTCAATTTTCGTCAATTTTCTTAGATAACTTTAAATAAATTAATTTTAAAATTATAAATAAAATAGATTTGAGACCTTTAAAGAGTGTAGGCTTACTTTTCATTTGATAAGTCACACGGTATAGTTTACGAAACTTTATTTTTTTATTTTTCTTATTTGGCCCCCATATTCAAAATTCATTTATTTACTTTACCCGTCCGTGTTTGGGTCACAGAAGTTCATATGTATACCAAATTTCAACTTTATCGGTCCATTAAATTCGGGCAAATTGGCCGTTACAGATGGACAGACACACAAGACAAGTGATCCTATAATCACTACATAATTATGTAGTATAAAACAAAGTCGCTTCCCGCTGTCTGTCTGTCCCTATATATGCTTAAATCTTTAAATCTACGCAACGGATTTTGATGCGGTTTTTTTTAATAGATAGAGTGATTCAAGAGGAAGGTTTATATATATGTCGTCTCGAACGGAAGTTTAGCGATAGTACGTCACTCAGTTGATTTCTTAGTACAACTCAAGCTTAGCTCTGATTGGTTGTTCGTTTAGTACGTACGGTGAACGCTGTGTGGCGCCAGTATCGTTTGGTCGCCGCATGTGGACGGTGTCGTTGGGGGTGTGCGAGCATACTCTGTGGAGAGACTGGATCGAGAGCTCGAAAGAGGCACACGCTACCATCGAACCTATCAAGTTCACAGTACCTATACCTAGTCATTACTTCTGTATACTCTTCAGTAATAGTCTTGCCACAGCATCATATTGGTTTGCCTGAGTAACCCACGCAATGGAACCCTTACCACAGGGTCGGAGAGATGAACCACCTATCTCTGTGCCCACGTTCCCGCCGTCATCAGAACTGGGATCAGCTCAGGCACCATCTACGTCTGATGCATATTGGCGTAAGCTACTGGAACAGCAGAACCAGAACATGGAACGACTGATTCAGGCTATGCAAGTACCGTCAAAAACAAGTGCTGCAATTACGTTGCCTGAATTCAATCCGGATTTAACCGATGACGATGAACTGTTATCATATCGTGCTAATGAGATCACACGCGGTGATAGTGACAATAAAATCAGTGGCGGTTACTTTTTTTTTTACAAACTAAGTAGTTACAATAAACCCGATTCCGATGCGCGATCATGATGGTCAAGTTCGTGTGCGTCGAAACTTTTGCGGCTACCCTCATTAAGGAAATAGTGTATCGCAACCAGCCAAGGACAGTGAGGTGAGTCGTTTTCAATTTGTTTGGACTCAGGTACTGAGTGCCCTCTGATCATGGGAAGTATAGCTAGTAGGTTACCTGGTAAATAACAGCAAAAACGGTTACAATGTTAGGTATAGCCTAACCTCGTTTACAATGCAATTTTTAAATTCTGTCTACAGCTCTCGATACGATGAAACCTGCTGTCTGCGGCTTCGCCCGCATGGACCCAATATTTTTTCTTAAATAAAGTAGCATAAGTTACTCCTTATAACATCAGCTACAGCTGAGACAACAATTTAAAAAAATATTGTTTTGTTATAAGTATGCTGTTATTTTAAGTGCCTTTAATTGTATTTATTTGCACAGATATAAAAGTGTTGGTACCTCCACATCAATGCTGCCATCTTCAGAGCTGGTGTCCGGCACATCCTCGTCTAGCGCAGCTCCAGTTCTCTTCAGGCAGCGGAGAGCATGTCTCTGCAGCCGGGACACGGGCAGCGTTGTGTTGCACACAGGACACTCCCCATTCTGCGGAGGCGGGGTGCTCCGGCGACGGGCTCGCAAGCGGCGCAGACGGTTCGAGTGTACACGCTGGAATAATAATAAAATATTTTATAAATGAAATAAAGGAAATAATAATAATGTTTCTTTTTTAAATAAATAAATAAACCATTTATTTCAGGCGACACAGGCCCTTAGCCTAAACCACTAGACCAAATAGGTAATAGGTAATAGGTAACACGGGCTGGTATCCGCAACTCCACGTCAATGCGCGTATTTTGCGTTTGGGTGGGAAAATTGATCATTCGATCCACCCCAGCTCCTCAAAGAAGGCCAGCAGCGCCTTGATCTTACTGAGAACCTCACGGAGGGTACCTGGGTTACCGAAGTACTTTGCCCTGTATGCGGCGACTACCGGGCAGTTGAGAAGCACATGAGCTGCTGTCTCGTCGTCCACCACTAGACCAATAAGATAGCCTAGCCTTTTCCCAACTATGTTGGGGTCGGCTTCCAGTCTAACCGGATGCAGCCTAATACCAGTATTTTACATGTAGCAACTGCCTATCTGACCTCCCCCAGTAACTGGGCAATACAATACCCCTTGGTAAGACTGGTTGCCAGACTTTCGGGCTTCTGACGACCCGTAACAACTGTCAAAGATCCACTAATGACAGCCGGGACCAACGGCTCAACATGCTTTCCGAGGCATGGAGGAGTGTCGGGTATGTAAAGATGGTCACCCGTCGATGGACCAACCCCGACAAGCATAGCTTAACCTGATGGATCGAGCCGTACGGCTGTTATTACTTAGCCACAAGAACATCTCTTTCAAAATATAAGATAAAAAATAGACAGTTCTTTTTTTCTTGTCAGAGATTAATGGGTCTTTTTATCTGGTTTACATTACATATCTGTGTAGATTTAAAGATAACTAACTTACAGTATTATGTAATATGTTGTAGTCTTGTATTATGTTGTAATTCTGTCTATTTAATTTGTTTTATCAATTTTTTTTTTAAATCAATTGATTAACATTGGATAAACCAAAGAATCTGCGCGCTATGGAGCAGGATAAAACTTTAAGCATTGAAGTTTTCTTGAAGGATAAAATCAGGAATTAAGTTATCCGGAAAAGAACCGGAGTAACCGACATAGCTTTTAGAGTAAGCAAACTGAAGTGGCAGTGAGCTGGCCATGTTTGTCAAAGGACCAATGGCCTGCATATTGGTAAGCGTAGTGTGGGACGCCCCCCAGCTAGATGGACCAACAACCTGAAGAAAGTGGCTGGGACAGACTGGATGCGGAAGGCGGAGGACAGGGTGTTGTGGTGCAACCTGGGAGAGGCCTATGTCCAGCAGTGGACTGCGATAGGCTGAGTTTTTTTTTTTTTTTTTTTTTTTTTTTTTTTTTTTTTTTTTTTTTTTTTTGCAACTGAGCCGATGTCGACTATTCTGCCAGCGTCATGTTGGGACGGCGGTAGAGCGAGTTGAGCCGCTGAGTTGATTGATTGATTGAGACCAATAGGTAATACAGGCTGGTATCCGCAACTCCACGTCAACACACACATAATGAATGGGAGTTGGTTTCATTTTGACAGTTCAACAACATTCATTAGGTTATTTATGTTGTCGATCAGACAAATTTTTTCCAACATATGAAGCTATGGATTAGCAATTTGTTTCAAAATGATTCAGATTCCGATCTATAGTGTGTTACACAATATTAGGGTGCTGGAGTGTGAAAGATGATGTGGCTAGAAAGGGGGATGACTACCAATACCAAGATGACGAGTAATAGAGAAGTATGGAAGAGAAAGACATGTTGCGCCGACCCCAAATAAATTGGGATAAGGGCAGGAGAATGATAATGGTCTGAGGGTCATCTTATTTTTAAGTAGGTCATTTTTTTTACAATGCTAACAGAAATAGAGATCTACTTAAGGGGGAGTGGTAGTCTCCGTGAAATTCAAATTTTGTTGCATTTTATGCAATTTGCAGGGCCGTGTCAGGTTGTATCTTGATCAAAATATGATAGTGGAAATAAAACATATGTATTTACATAACATTAACCATAAAAATCATCAACACATCTCCCCAAGTAAGATTTTGCAGATTCATCAACAAAAAAAATCTAACAAATCTCCAGCACATCCTCCTTAATGCAATAATTAATAAGTTCAGACCTGACCAGCTTGAGATACACATCTTTTATTTATCACTACTAGAAAAAGTTTTAACTACAAAGTATGTTCTAAGAAAAGCAGTGGAATTTTTTCTTACTGCACGCTTAGCATAACCGCCATAGAAACGGGTTTTGTCGACGGAAGAATAGACAAAATGGAAGATAGTAGAAATATTTGTACACATTCTACGCGTCTAAGCATGGCAATGTGTAGTTTTGTCTATTCTTCCGTCGACAAAACATCATCATGCTAAGCGTGCAGTTCAATGATTTTAAACATAGAAGACAGTAGAAAGAAGAAACTTTCTACTGCCTTCAGATATTGGATGTAATCTATTTGTAATAACTACAACAAAAGTTTAAACAGTGATCAATCTTTAAAAACTACAGCAGACATTTTTAAAATATTGCTAACAGCTGCCCCTGCCAATCCCTTTGATAAGTGTATGCTGTGTTCACAGCTGTTCTTTTTTTAAAAACTGTACTTACTTGGTAAACATCACTACCCAGACAGCCAGATACATCAACCTCTTCTTCAGGAACCTCTACACTTGTACTAGATCCCGGAACAGCCAAATTAACACTAGAATTCGCACTTAACTTTCTTTTAGACCCATTACCGGACAACTTCTGCAATCTGTCCACTTCTAACGCTAAATGCGAGTCCAATTCCCCGTGACGTATCGTACAACTACAAACCGGGCAGCTAGGCAGTTCAGTCACTTTTTTACGATTTCTCACACAATTCAATATAATACTATCATCGTACTGATTAAAACTAGTATTAGGCGTATTATTTAACGAATTAGAACCCCCTTCCATATTATTATACATCAAAATCGGTAACATTTCAACCGATTAAAAAATTTGTTGTTGAAGTACACTGATTATAAATCTGTAAACATCACATTAATTACGCAATTAAATTGTGCTTTGAGAATTTGGAAACGCTAATGGAAGTTCGGTTGTGCTTACGCAAGTTATCTTACAGACATATTCGCGGTAATTTACGTAATAAAACAAATAATTTGATGCAAAACAATAATAATAAGATCGTTTACACAACTTTTTTTTTTTAAATTGCTTTGATTGGTATTTGAGTGACATTTCTTTATCGCTTGGGTTGGGACACTGATTTCTATGACACTGATACTAAAGGTTTTAGTCGATTTTACGCATGCTATTTATTTCAGTTTAAAAAATATGTATTCTTGCTTTTGATGTTTTTCGTGTTTTTCTGCTTTTGTTTTAAATTGTACTAATAGTGCTAGAAATTAACACTTAAGGCTAAGATAGCCCGCGAAATTCAATTTTTTTTTTAGTTTTTGCAATATTATAGCTCCGTGCCTAAGTGATTGATTAAAGTCTAAGTTAAAGTATGATTCGAGACCGTAACTACTTTAGTGACCAACCGAAGTTTCAACAATGTTTCGATCAATAATCAGGTTTCGGCTGGAGTTTCAGTTTGGGCCAAAAAATTATTGAATCTTCGGCCCAACCGAAACTGGCTTATGATGTTCGTGAGCTGTCGGTTTGGTAGAATACGAACGACTCACAGATAGACAAACAGCGTAAACTTTGCAATGGTGTCAGTTTTCACCCTTTTTGTACAAAACCCAAAAACATGTGTTTATTTATAAATGGAAGTAATTTATGGTCTTAGCAGATTTTCTGGTTTTAGTATCAGCGAGTAGGGATTTATTCGCTTTCTGTAAGATTGAGACAAGCTATAAGGGCAACAGCAGATGTAAACAAGTGGCTGTGCGTTTGGTCACAATAGCAAAATCACACGTTTCAGAGATTACTTCCGACGCGTTCGATTTGAGTAAGGTTTAAAAATTTCTTTATCAAACTATGCTGAATATTGTTTGGCGGAGATAAAGCTAGGTATATTGTGTTTCTGAAAAGCAATTAAATCGATGATTTCTAATGCTAAAATTAAGCAGTGTAAGTCGGCGTTCCCACGAGCGCAATAAAATCGCGGCGGGATTTTATCGCGCACTGGATTTTCAACTCTCGTTGTTGAGCCGAGCGTTGAGAATCCA
This sequence comes from Cosmia trapezina, assembly GCA_905163495.3. Classification (NCBI taxonomy): domain Eukaryota; kingdom Metazoa; phylum Arthropoda; class Insecta; order Lepidoptera; family Noctuidae; genus Cosmia; species Cosmia trapezina. The sequence goes on along the minus strand of LR991046.1, from coordinate 6,388,090 downwards.
ACCTAACAAAAACAGAGTGCATCCCAGCGCGACGAAAAACACAATGTTGGATTTTCAACTCCCGGCGCTAAGCACAGAGTTGAAAATCCAGTGCGCGATAAAATCCCGCCGCGATTTTATTACGCTCGTGGGAACGCCGACTTAGAGTTGAATCGAGCTAAAAAGTTGAAAAAGCTAACAGTAGCATATCTGCACACAAAATCTGGCAAAAGTATTTTTTTCTTCTTTGGATAAAAGAAATCTGAGCAAAAATATTTGTAGCAAAACGAAAAACGACGGGTTTCTAAAAATTATGTCATCTAACTTTTTCTTAACTACGTAAGTTTCCGTTTCGGCCGAAACTAGAAGAAGAGACGAAGGTTCAGTTACCTACGGTTTCGGTTTCGGCTGAAAATCGTATTTCGGTCGTATCTAATTGCAAAAACCATAAGAAATTTTGAATTTCACGGGATAACCGAAATATTCAAAACTAAAAATTAAAATATATTTTTAAAATATGTACTATAATTTTCAAACATTTGTTAACCGCAATGATTTCATTTGATATGGTAATCTAGGTAGCTTTGTAAACTTTTCCGATTTTACATACGCAACGAAACTTTTTCAATCGCTGTCCATTGGTGGTCCATTCACCTACAATGAACCTTCCGCACATTTTTTACTTCTTCCGACCGCTGCGCTGTCTCAACCCGCCGTCAATAATCATACAGACAACAGCAGCCTCTCGCTATATCAATAAATCTGGTTGCTTTTGTTGTTCAATCTATTCCAGAACTCTTCACGAGTTGTACTAACTAAAGACAAACCAGTCTACTATTTAGGGCCTTTTAGGTTTTTTTATATAGGTACCAGCCAATTATTGTGCCACTGCAGGATAAAGGCCTCTACTAATACAGAAAAGGGTTGATTAATGTTATATGATAGGTATATAATTCTTTGAATTGGTTCAAAAACACTTTTACACGTCAAAATAATTAAATTATGTTTTAAACCTAGATGAGTTCGGTATTTCCTAACTAATTACTCTGAGAAGTAAGATCTTAACAAACTCAGAGGTCACAGCCTCTTTTAAAGTCCAGACAAAATCTTAGTCAGGCCATATGTGGATCATGCAGATTAATGTCTGAGATCTGATGGCCAATTCTCGTAACTAAAAACGTTCACAATCTCATGCCAGCGTCAATCAAATGTCAAAAATGAAGGTAAACGCTATACAATTTTTGACAGATTGAGACTGAGATGAGATTGCAAACGTTGTTAAAAATACGAGAATTGCCCCTCTGATCTGATCTGAGAGATCTGTCCAGTCAGGCTAGGCGCACGTATTTGTCAGTAATCATCTAGCTTAAATTATTACATATTATACTCAAATTTTGAGTAGGCCTCATAAAATACTCAAAGTGCCAGATTATCATTAAAACTAAATGAGATACAAAATTACTGAGACAATCATTTTGTAATAAATGTGGGATCAGGCAATACTAACTTATTATTAAAACAAGTAATCGGAATTATTTCGTATAATAGTCTTAAAATATAATACATTACACGATTTTAATACTCAAATACATAAAGTAATTTCAATTTAATTTACATTTTACAAATATATTACATAAATTTTGAAAAATCGACTAAAATAATATTTTTTTAGTTTCATTATAAAATGAGTCCATTCTTATGTTCTACAGAAAGACCAGTATTTATTTATCGTAACTAAATAAGGAACTAAAGACTTTTACGCATTTTGATTTTTAAAAGGGGATTTTGCTAACATATACCTTGGCAACCAGCGCCATCTTGAATTTTAAACTAAGATACAGGCACAGATTAATACAGATGGGACACTCCGCAGTTTAGGTATGAAGCTACAAGTACGCGGAGGACTCATCTCAATGGGTCAATTCAGTGTGCCGGCTCGCACGTTAGTTCTATACTCACTCACGCGCCGCATCGTAAAAGAAGACAACCCTAATATCCTAAACCCTAACGAGACAAATTTGAATTTCGCGGGCTATCTTAGAACTTCAGGGCCACGGTAGCCCGCGAAATTCAAATTTTCTTACGATTTTGCAATTTGCAGTTCAGTGTCTGGGTGTATGTTGATTAAAGTATGTTTCGCGACCGTAACTAAAATGTATTTACAGAATTATAATCATTAAAATCAGTAATATAACTCCATAGGCTAGTTTAATCCTCAAATATCAAGATTTCACGAAATAGTCGTCGTTAGTTTTTTATGAACTTAGACCGTCTTATTACAAAAAAAGGTTCATCTTCAAACCCAGGCTTAAACCATGGATGCTTTTTTGAATTTCGAACTTTATTCCGACATATTAAGGTGTCAGTTTTACAAAACTGACAACTTAGTACCGGCACAGATTAATACAGATGGGACACTCCGCAGTTTAGGTATGAAGCTACAAGTACAGCAGTTTAGGTATGAAGCTACAAGTACCATGTACAAGTACGCGGCGGGCCCCGTCCACGGGGCTAATTCAGTAGAACTGCCGCGCACCGAAGGTATAAGAGTTACGCGATAGAAAGAGAGGCAATGTGTAAGTGAATATAACTGTAGGTAATTAGCGTTCTGCGAACTGAATTGCCCTTTACTGTGTCGTAGCAAGAGTCGTCTTTTTTTTTAAATGATTTTGCGGAGTGTCCCATCTGTATTAATCTGTGGTACCGGACTAAGTTGTCAGTTTCGTTTATAAAACTGTATTTCTATCACAGCAAGGTTCTTATTACAAAAACTGGCTCGATGGTTTAAACCATGACAGAAGAAAAACCTCGTTTTGTAATAAGGCCGAGAGAGTTTATTGACGATTATAATGATTATCTTAACATATATAATTCTTCTGTACGTGTGTTTGTCACCTGACTCCTCCTAAACGGCTGGACCGATTTAGATGGAAGTGTGTACATAGATTTCAATGGGTTCCTGGATGGTTTGAAAACACAATTGGACCCAGTAGGTGGCGCTGCAGTCGGGTTCTAGGATCGTACAGACAGGACAACGTCTGTCGGGTACCGCTAGTATTTATATAAATACAGATTTGTTACGGTCGCGGATCATATTCAGATCAACGTACAACCTGAAACTGACCCGCAAAGGGGAAAGAACCGATCTGGCATATCGACCAGCCGCCATTTTGATTTTTTTTTCGAAATGTGTGGGTAGAGGACACATAGACGAACAAAAAATGTCAAGTAACACGGTACCCCAAAGTGTCACTTTACCGAGATATTTGAAGGTAAAGATCGACATACGAGTACAACGACAATAATTAAAATAAGACTTATTACGTGTTTAATACTAGGAGTACGAAAAAACTAAAATGGCGGTGGGTCGATACGCCAGCTTCCATACAAAAAAGTTCGAACTCCTTTTCTTACGTTTTTTGTAATTTGCAGGTCGTTTTCGAGCCCCTCCTTTCAATAACACTAAAAAGGTTCATTTTACGAAGATCCTAACACCGTCTAGTGATGTGGCAATTTTCAATTCTTCACAATTTTTCTCCATTTTAGCGTTTTCGTTTTTCGTCTTATTCTTCCTACTGTTGGCAGGCTGTTTCAAGTGAACTGTCTTCACGTGAAGTTTCAACGAGTTTGATTGGCTGAATGTTCTTGAACAGTATTGGCAAGTGTACGGCTTCAGACCGGTGTGTACCTGGAACAAATAGTGAGTTTAGTGGACAGAGAAAGACATGTACAGTCCGCGAGGCCTAAGCTGAGCTTTGCATTTGTGTGAGTGCACATAGATAGTGTAGGTGTGACGACCTTTGCTTGGTTTAGAACCGGTTTATACTGCTTTTTGGCAATTGGCTTTTGTTCTTTTAGTACGAGAGGCCATGACCAAAACCATGTCACATCGTTTTAGGCCAAAAACTTATAAAATCTTTAGTTTAGATGATTCTGAACCCGACTCACCAGGTAGCACCGGTCAGAAACGTAACAGTTTTACGGGAGTCCATTTCTGCTATGTCAAAAAAAATGCTTTTATCACAATATGTCTGATATTAAAAATTTACACAGGTTTCATAATTTTATTACGAAAAAGTTTATTTTCAGACATTTTGCGCGGCACATGTGGTTTTGGTCGTAAAACGATAGGACAAAAATTTTGGTCATGGGCTCTCGTACCATTTTGGTAATCACACTAATCACTCACACACGCCTCGCGGACTCTACTTAGTTATTTAATCGAACCTCTAATAATTCCAAGCTCGTGCAAATTGTTGCAGACAAATTGAGACAATTGTTGTAATTTGATTCAGTCGGCTAATAGCAGCGAGCTCTCTGTATGTAAAGCTTATATTTTTAGATTTTTTTAAACATTTTTCCGTCGATAAATTCAAATTCAAAATTCAAATTCTTTATTGCAATCCATAATGTACATATACAGGTGTTAAAATACAATTAGAAAGAAACAATTATGGACCCTGTCGGGCACAGCAAAATTATAAAAATAGGTAGTTACAAAAAACAGTTAAATTTTATCATTTAAAAATTCGTCTAATGAGTAGTAGTAAAATGAAGCATTGTTTCCCTAATTTCGATATGTGCACATTATGAAGTCTCACACTGTATTAAACTAAATGTTACCAGTACTCACTCTATAATGTCTATTCAGCGCCGGTTTTTGCGTGAACCTCTTCCCGCAGGCCGCACAGACGTAAGGTTTCTCGCCTGTGTGGATACGAGTGTGAATGCGAAGTTGATTGCTGTCTACAAAGTGTTTAGTGCAACTTTCACAGGAGTACGGCTTCTCGCCTGTGTGCGTGCGTTGGTGGTATTTCAGGGTTGCATTTGACTGAAAAAAGGAAGATTAAAAATGAGGAGTTTGTTGTATGGGACCCTAATGGGTTCCAATGGTAAAAAGGAACCCTTTTTGCAAATAAGAAAAAAATAAAAAAATGTTTTCTTTTTTTTTGCAACAGGGTCTGAATTAGAATTCCTCCGAAACTGGGTTTAAGGCCGGTTTCTCGTAAAATACACGCAAACTCACGTCTTCTCCCGCTCGCGGAGCTTGTGGCTAAGTAATAACAGTCACACGGGTCGATCCGTCTAGTTAAGCTACGCTTGCCAGTGGATGGATGACCATCTTTACATACCGAGACTCCTTCGTGCCTTAGAAAGCACGTTAAGCCGTTGGTCCCGGCTGTCATTCGTGGATCTTTGCCAGTCGTTACGGGCCGTCAGAAGCCTGAAAGTCTGATAACCAGTCTTACGAAGGGGTATCGTACCCAGTTACTGGGTTGTGGAGGTCAGATAGACAGTCGCTCCATGTAAAATACTGGTATTCTGCGGCATCCGATTAGACTGGAAGCCGACCCCAATATAGTTGGTAAAAGGCTAGGCAGATTGTTTTTTTAACATAGAAAACAGTTTGGTTCAGGGGAAAGATCTAGTTTTATTCTAGTTTTATAAATATTGTGTAAAAATGTGCGCAGCCTAGTTGACGGTTGACATACGTCTCTCTCTGCAAGTCAACGACAAGGCTGCGCGTCATTTGTTTCGAAGCTTCTAGAACCTTCTAGAAGCTTCGACTCGACCTTATTGGACGAGCGGATTATGGCGGGAGCTGTTAGAAAAGGGTTCGCGTTATAATTTGTTTTTTTTACATGCGACACATATTTCCTCGCTCGTGTCGTATTTCTGCGACAGAGACATGCATGACTTCTTCGTTCTATTTTCGTCCTATTAACAGCGTGGACAACTAAAACCATTATTAAATAGATATATTGCTCCTCCTTATTTATTGTAGGTATTATTGTATCTATTTGTAGCCGCGCGCTAGGGGCACGGCAATTGATATTTAGCCAAGAGGTCAAAAGGGTAACGGGATACGTTTGCACTTGCACTATTTGAAAACAATATTTTTTAGAGTTAAGGCTTGTCCTCCCTAAAATACGGCGAAAATAAGTAACTTTGTTTCCATTTTTAGGGTTCCGAACCAAAATGGTAAAAAAGGAACCCTTATGGTGTGACTCAGTCTGTCTGTCTGTCTGTCACGGCTGGATATCTCAAGAACTACTGATGCTATCAACTTGAAATTTGGAATAGTTTTGGATGACTTTTACCCAACTATTTTGCAAATAAGAAAGATATAAAAATATTTATATTTTTTTTTGCAACAGGGACTGTAAGGGGGTCTTAAAAATTTAAAGTGGTGCATGTGGGGTATCTATGAAAGAACGCCCCCCCCCCCTCCCCTATCTCCGAAGTTTGCAAAGAGAAAAATCTGAAAGTATTCTATTTAATAGAAGTTTATGTAAAGATTACAGGAAAAATAAAACGATGTCTCTAAGTAGCACACATTTTCAGAAATCGGAACGGAACTCTCGGTGCGCGAGTCGCACTCGCTCTTGACCGGTTTTTACAGTAACTTTAGCACCTTTTTGATAGAAAAGATACACAATAATCTACAATACATAAGAAGTGATTTCATGTGTTCTGAATCTATTTTAGTTTGTAAAACTAAAGAAAAAAAAGGCTAAACCCAGGTCTATTTCTGTCTATTTTTTCAAGTTTTTACCATATTACTCCTACAGTTTTCTTTAAGTGTTCATAAATTTATACAGTTCTTTACAAAATAATATGGAATGATTTCATGTGATTACTTTTTTAGTCCAATCCCTAGATTTTTTGTAAATCGGTAATTACTTCATATTTTGCAAGCGTTGTGTCATCGCATTTCTCTTTCTTTTCTATGCAGTCCGACAGTGACCGCGCTTTTTACGGCGGACAAGCCTTAAATAATAAAGTAGTCATCATCCCTAATTCGGGTAACTTAGATACTCACGGTACATTTCTTCCCGCATACTTCACAGACGATGTTCTTGTTGTACTTGAGCCCCAAGTGAGTTCTGTTGATGTGCGCCTGCAGCTTCGACCGCGTCATGAAGTTTGAGCCACACTGAAACAGCAAAATTATATTTACAGCTAAATTATATCTAAAAAAAAAAATATATATACATGGTGTAATTTTAATCACCGTTATCCTCTTAAGGGGTCATTGTACTCATCATTATAAACAACTTTTACTATGGGACCAAACCTGACATCGCGAAAAAAAAATCAGCTGTTCAGTACATTTATGTTCGCATAATTCGTCAAAATGTACTGAACAGCTGATTTTTTTTCGCGATTTCAGGTTTGGTCCCATAGTAAAAGTTGTTTATAATGATGAGTACAATGACCCCTTAAGAGGATAACGGTGATTAAAATTACACCCAGTATATAATAAAAAAATAATTAAAAAAATATATATATATAAAAAAATATAATAATAATAATAAAAAAAAATGTAATTAAATTAGCTAGCGAAACTCCGCAGACGTGATGGGTATCAATATCTAAACACGACAAAATAAAAATGAAAAGATTTGATGTTTTTTTTTAGGGTTCAATGTCCGCTGGTAGTGTTGTTACTTAAAGTGCGAGTTGATAAAATCTGTTTTATTATGTTGAGATATCGATACACATTACGTCTGTGAAGATTACACAAAAAAAAAAAACCGGCGAAGTGCGTGTCGGACTCGCGCACGACGGGTCCCTTCCGTACCATTATCTATAAAAACGGCAAAAAAAAAACACGTTTGTTATATGGGAGCCCCTTAAATATTTGTTTTATTTTAAATGTTTATTTTTAAAGTGAATATATAACTAAATATTCTGTGAATATTTCAAGCATCTACCTGTTACCGTTATCAATATCGAGCAAAAAAATCACGTTTGTTGTATGGGAGCCCCCTTAAATATTTATTTTATTCTGTTTTTTAGTATTTGTTGTTATAGCGGCAACAGAAATACATCATCTGTGAAAATTTCAACTATCTAACAATCACGGTTCCTTAGATACAGCCTGGTGACAGACAGACGGACAGTGGAGTCTTAGTAATAGAGTCCCGTTTTACTCTTTGGGTACGGGTACCCTAAAAAGCAGATTTTGAAACTGATATTTTAAGTGACTACACTAGCTGTACCTAGCGATTGACCATGCCCTGCGTTTTAACGAATACATTCAATAATTGTTAATGATCAAAATTGTCTCTACACCCCCCCCGACCCTAATTTTTTCGCGATTTCAGGTTTGATCCCATAGTGAAAGTTGTTATCATGGGTAGAACACCCTGTAAAAAGTCCACCTATTTAATGGTACCTTATACAGGGTTATTGGTAAAACACCAGCAACCTCTTAAGGGGTCATTGTACTCATCATTATGAACAACTTTTAGTACGGGACCAAACCTGAAATCGCGAAAAAAAAATCAGCCGTTTAGTACATTTAACTACATCAAATTCGTCAAAATGTAGGGAGCAGCTGATTTTTTTTTCGCGATTTCAGGTTTGGTCCCACATTAAAAGTTGTTCATAATGATGAGTATGTGGTGGCATCTACACCACCACATATGAACTACGCATCAATGACATGACGTCACGCAAACCTGCATCGCGCAATTAGAGTTTACCACGCGATTAGCATATACACAACGACCCGACATCAACCGTCGGGCACGCTTTCTAGCGCCCGCCCGGTGTTGGCGGGCGTACCCCAGGGTAGCTGCGTGTCGCCGGCGTGTTACTCACGATACACGGACGACATCCCCACTACAGCAGAAGCGACGCTCGCGCTGTATGCTGACGACGCCGCGTACATCACCACTTCGCTGAATGCGAACTACGCGGCGGTCAAAATGCAGCGCGCCCTCGACCTCCTTCCCGACTGGCTGGCCAAGTGGCGGCTGTCGGTGAACGTGGGTAAGACGCAGGCGATAATTACAGGGGCTGCGCGTCTACCACCACCCCTCAGGCTGCAAGGAGTCGACATCGATTGGTCGCCCCGGGTCAAATACCTGGGTGTCACCATCGATCGTCGGCTCACCATGGGGCCACACGTCCGCAATGTCGCCGCACAGGGTAGGGTCGCCCGCAACCTACTGAGACCTGTGCTCTCGTCCCGCCTCCCGCATCGTGTCAAGTTGGGCGTGTACAAGTTGTACGTGCGCCCAATCTTGACCTATGCCGCCCCATCATGGTTCGCCCTCACGAGCGAGCCTAGCCGAAAGCTGCTCCGCGCGCAGCAGAACCTTGCGCTGCGGACAATAGTCGGCGCACCCCGCTTCGTGAGGAACGACGTGCTCCACCGCGACCTCGGGATTGAGAGCCTGGACAAGTTTGTGGGCCGCCTGGCGAAGGGGATGTTCGCGCGTGCCGACGCGTCTGCCTGGCCACATGTCAAGCAGATCGCGCCCTGGCATACGCGCCCCCCGGACGCTAGACCCCTGCCCCGCGACCTGCTTGCGGACGATGACCCCATCACCGTACCGGACTGACCTTCCGAGTGAGCCGCTCCCGGCTACACGCGGCTCACTTGTGACAGCAACACTTTCACCACAAATACATACGCTGTCACGTGGTGCGTGCTAGGATAATTTAGGCGTATCACGTGGCAAACCCCAGACATGCACCTCTATACAGGCACAAAGTACACACGCGAATACGCAGCGCGGGCGTGCGCGTATTTGCATAGACACCGGGTGGCGGCACACAGTACAATGCCACCCTCACACCCATGACACGGTCCCCCTAACCACCGCAGGCTCGGCTAGCTCTGAAAGTGTGATGGGCGGGGGCCACTCACCCTTCTGTAGGAACGTCGAGTCCGTACCTCTGTCGCTGGTCGCCTTCTGCTGGGCTTCACCCATGTAGATGGGGGTTCCACCTGGTAGGGGCTGACCGCCGGGGTTCGGTGAAAAAAGCGGCGCTGACTAGCAGCGTCGTGGCGTGCCTACAGACACAAATATAGCATCTACACACAGGGGCGCCAGGCGCTCCATCAGCCTAGGCCGTGTTAGGCCCACAGAAGGAGGGGTCCGTATTTACGGACCACCGTAAAGCTTCCGCGGTCGGGGGGCTTAGCCCTGGAGCCGCACGCCACGCCCCTTGCGGGGCGTAGCGATATCCACGAGGAACCGTCGGGCAGTAGCCCACCAGACACGACACCCGTCTGGTCGGAGGATCCTCCCTTTTCTATGGAGGATGAGTGAACTTTACACCCTGTTCCTCATGCCTCTAAAAGTACAATGACCCCTTAAGAGGTTGCTGGTGTTTTACCAATAACCCTGTATAAATGTCAATACTCTCAATATGTCAATCGCGAAAAAAATTTCAACTGTTGCATAGAAAACTTCAATACCTATTCGACGCAAATGTATGGGACGTCTAATTATTTTTTAGTGCCAAGAAAAAAGTTGTTCGTTTTGATGGTCTATACCACACCCTTAAAAACAAGGATGCCAAACGACACGTTGTATAAGGGTTCTGTTTTTAGGGTTCCGTACCAAAATGGTAAAAAAGGAACCCTTATGGTGTGACTCAGTCTGTCTGTCTGTCTGTCACAGCTGGATATCTCAAGAACTACTAATGCTATCAACTTGAAATTTGGAACAGTTTTAGATGACGTTTACCCAACTATTTTGCAAATAAGAAAGAAGTAAAAATATTTATATTTCTTTTGTAATATGTACTGAAAGGGGGTCTTAAAAATTCAAAGTGGGGCTACTAGGGCATGTGGGGTATCATATGAAAGAGCGCTGTTTGCACAGTCTCAAACAATTTTTTACTTTTGATGAAAAATGTAAAAAAATACCGTTCCCCCCTATCTCCGAAGTTGGCAAAGATACAAATCTGAAATTATTTTATGTGATAGAAGTTTATGTAAAGATTACAGGAAAAATAAAACGATGTCTCTAAATATCACACTTTTTCAGAAATCAGAACGGAGCCCTCGGTGCGCGAGTCCGACTCGCTCTTGACCGGTTTTTTTCCTTAAGAGGTACGAAATTCTACATGAAATTAGTCACTCGAACAACAAGTTTACCTGATTGCATCTAAAAATGCGTTCTTTAGCAGTTGCAGGTGCTTTCCAAGACCGTCGCAAAGCTTTCGCATGCTCTTTCATATGCGTCTCCAGAGACACGTTGCCTGTGTAATTCCAGGGGCAAATTGAGCAACTCTTGCTGTGGACAATAAAAATGCATACAACATAAACATAATACCACGCCTACACGCGTAGCATGACGTTTTGTCGACGGAAGAATAGATAACATTACACATTGCCATGCATAAACGCGTAGAATGCGTAGAAATATTTCTACAATCTGCCATTTTGTCTATTCTTCCGTAGACAAAACCCGTTTCTATGGCGGTCATGCTAAGTGTGTTGTATTCGGTGTTGCCGTCTATAGATTTTCAAATTCCACCTTTTTTTTACTTCTGCAGAGTTAGCGTTGCCAGAATCAATTAATTAGTAATAAGTATTTATTACTAATTAATTAGAAATTATAATTGGAATATTTGTGCGCCGCTGACGGCAAGACATATCGCACATTTTTATTAATACTGACATTTGTACTTTTGGTATGTTCTATGTTCTACAAAAAAAAAAGAATTTGAATTCCCTAAAGGGTTAGGCAGAGCCGCAGCTATAATGTTCCCACTGCTGGGACACAGGCCTCCTCCCTGTGAGAGGGAGTGGGCTGTAATACACCACGCGGGCCCAGTGCAGGTTGGTAGATGTCACATGTCTTCGAATTTTTGGTTCTAGGACATGCCGGTTTCCACACGATGTTTTCCTTCACCGTTTTGAGAGCAGTGATAATGATATAATTTACACAAAGTAAAGCGCCTGCCTGGGTTCAAACCTACGACCTACAACTCGAAGTCGCGGCCGTTATCACTGGGCCACCACTGCTCAATATTGAGATGCAATACGACTTGACGACACGGTTGGCGCAGTGGTTGAGCAATTGACTGCTGCGCAGAATGTCGCGGGTTCGATTCCCGCACGGAACAAATATTTGTACGACCTACAAGTATTTGTAACTTCTTGTAAGATTTATTTAGAACTGCAAATGATGTGTATCCAAGAAATCGTAGAGATCCATTCAGACTCGTATTAAATGACATTCCTAGATCTACAAAATATAATAAGAACTGTTTAGCAATGTGTGTACGTATTTATAATAATATACCAAGTAATTTAAAAACGCTGACGTCTAGTGCATTTAGGCAGAAATTATATAAATGGCTAAATACACAATTTTTTTTATTCTATTAAAGAATTCTTAGAGACTAAACTAACAATAGCTTAGTATTATGTGATACTTAACACAAACTGATAATTTTGCATGCTATATCTTTAGCAAAACATGTAAGCACTAATTTTAATGTACCTAACACCTTTAATACCATGTTTAATGCGAATAAAAATGAATTTGAATTTGTTCCGAGTCTGGGTGTTTTTCTATTTATAATATGTATGTATTTACAAAAAAAAAAGTGTATATATTATTATGCAGTTTATCAGCCATCTCGTTACCATAACACAAGCATTAGGTTGCTTAGCTTGGGACTAGATGGTTTTGTGTGAAATGTCCAAGGATATTTATTTTAATAGTACACCCACATTCCGCCAGTCATGTGTGAGGCCCATGTAATAGAGGGCGAGTATATTATATTGTAGCGACGACGCAGCTGTACGTGTCCCGTTTGTTCCACTCTACGAAGGCTGTGGACATCGTAGAGTACATACGGTTGAAGACCACCTGGACCTTGAGGGTGGAGAAGTTGGAGCCGCGCCATAACACCAATTACAAGTCGTTTGTGGTGCGCGTTCCGACTCACCATTTGCTGACCTTCCTCAAGGAAGAGTTTTGTCCGGAAGGTGTGCTGTATCGGCGTTTCCGCGGCCAGCTACGCGACACCTCGCAGCGTAACACAACGCCGTCACTCCGTGTGCAGTAGTTTTTAAGTTTGTTAATGTTTTTGATATGTATTAGTTTATTATTTTGTAATTTGTGTATTTTATCTATGGGCCTTAGTTGCCTGACAATAAAGGAATTATTATTATTATTATTTTCTCTTTGACATATCTCGGGACTCTGGGGTCCCGGACCTTTGGAAGGCATACAGGGGGCCGAAGCCAACTCGCAGAGGCCCCGTAGACAACTTTTAAATGTCGAGAAGGCACCAGCCGGAGATTATGGGGGGTGACTTGCACACTCAATAATGGGCCCCCGGAAACAGTCGCTAGCACATACTGACGTAGCAACAAGGAGGCAACATGTCCAGAGGCGCTTGAGGAGTGGAGAGGTATCCCACGGTTCTCAGAACAATCCCAGAGCCCGAAAGATGGTCAAGATCCCTACAAACACTTACTGGAATACTTCCTTCCTCCGAGCATATTTGCTCTTGCGAATCTCCACTCAAGCCGGCCAATTAAGGCAAGAATGAGGTGGGAGCTCTGTTCCTCATCAGTGTTCACTCCAGCCGGTCAATAAAGGCAAGCCAGAGGTGAGGAACAAGACTTCTCCCGGGAGATAGGGTCCGTGGGGTCGCTACTGCCCAACAGCTCGCCACACACTGCCCTGCGGGTTTCTGTATCTCTCTTGGTCTGGCTCCTCTCCCTAGACATGTTTCGGCAAAGTAAACTCTACCGGCACAGACCTAGAGTTCGGAGCGCGCAAGCCCCACCACGACGTCAACGTAGAGATACGGAAGTGGGGTTATTATTATTATTATTATATGTTTACATATCTCGGGACCCTGGGATCCCGGACCTTTGGAAGGCATACGAGGGGCCCAAGCCAACTCGCAGAGGCCCCATAGACAATTTTAAATTATGATGAGGCACCAGCCGACGATTATCCCTGTATGCAGTATGCAAGTGCACCCAAGGACAAGCCCCGGTTGGTGCAGGACTATTGCAGCACATGGAAACAAAACATATTGGGCTATGGCTTTGGGTGGTTGTGGACTGGTTATCTAGAACTATAGAAACACTATGGCCCCTGCCTGACTAATGTTTTGTATACAATAGATAAAATGGCGGGGGGTGACTTGCACACTCAATAATGGGCCCCCGAAAAACGGTCGCTACCACATAGTGTCGTAGCGGCAAGGGGGCAACATGTCCTGAGGTGCTTGTGAGGAGTGGAGAGGTATCCCACGGTTCTCAGAACAATCCCAAAGCCCGGAAGATGGTCAAGATCCCTACAAACACTTACTGGAATACTTCCTTCCTCCGAGCACGTTTGCTCTTGCGAATCTCCACTCAAACCGGCCAATAAAGGCAAGAAAGAGGTGGGAGCTCTGTTCCTCGTCAGTGTTCACTCCAGCCGGTCAATAAAGGCAAGCCAGAGGTGAGGAACGAGACTTCTCCCGGGAGATAGGGTCCGTGGGGTCGCTACTGCCCAACAGCTCGCCACATACTGCCCTGCGGGTTTCTGTATCTCTCTTGGTCTGGCTCCTCACGCTAGACCTGTTTCGGCAAAGTGAACTCTACTAGCACAGGCCCAGAGATCGGAGCGCGCAAGCCCCACCACGAACGTCAACGTAGAGATACGGCGGTGGGGTTATAATTATTATTATTATACTGCCATCAACCGGGTACTAATCCAGACTCCGGACTACTACTCAGAAATTCCTGATGGAAAATCCATTAACACTTTGCCTTATTTATTAACACAAGTTTTGTTTATATTCAAATATGTATGTTTAGGTTAAGGTACAGTTCGCGAGGTCGAAGCTGAGCTTTACATTTGTGTTAGAGCACATAGATAGTGTAGGTGTGACGTCCGGCATATTTTGGCAATCGGCTTTTGTTCTTTTAGTACAAGAGGTCCTGACCAAAACCATGTCGCATCGTTGTAAAACGATAAGACGATTGAAGATTTTATCTTACGTAAAACGATAAGACAAACATTTTGGTCATGGGCTCTCGTACCATTTTGGTGATCACTCACACAAATGCAAAGCTCAGCTTAGGCCTCGCGGGCTGTATTAATCTATGGGCCTATGTCGCCTGAAATAAATTATTATTATTATTCGACAAGTATGCAGAGTATAATGTGAGATAAGGAACTTCGTTCTAAAAATACACAAACAATATAATACGAATTGTATTGTGAAATGATCAATCAATCAATCTGCCGAGCCTTTTCCCAACTATGTTGGGGTCGGATTCCAGTCTAACCGGATGCAGCTGAATACCAGTATTTTACATGGAACGACTGCCTATCTGACCTCCACAACCCAGTACTGGGTAATACGATACCCCATAGTAAGACTGGTTGTCAGACTTTCGGACTTCTGACGACCCGTAACGACGGTCAAAGATCCACGGATGACAGCCGGGACCAACGGCTTAACGTGCTTTCTGAGGCACGGAGGAGTCTCGGTATGTAAAGATGGTCACCCATCCACGGACCAACCCCGGCAAGCGTAGCTTAACCTGATGGATCGACCTGTGCGGCTGTTATTACTTAGCCACGAGCTCCTGTATTGTGAAATGAATTATAATTAATATTATGAATTATAATAATTAAATTATAATTATATTGTCAAATGTTAGCATTAAGTACATAACTTGTGTAAAGAGAAATAAACGTTTTACATTATAAAAAAAAAATAAACGTTTTACATTACTTATAAAAAAAAAAATAAACGTTTTACATTATAAAAAAAAAAAGTTTTACATTATAAAAAAAAATAAAAATACGCTCACCTTTCTTCAGTTTTGAGCGTATGTATGACGGAGCACAGTATGTGTCGCTCCCACGCTTCAGAATTATAGAACTGTATATTACATTCAGCGCAGAATCTTTTAGCAGCTGGGTCATCCGCGTCGTTAGCATCAACCATCTGTAATAAAAAAAAAAGAAGAAAATAAATAATAAATAAATATCAAATCAAATCAAATCATTTATTAATTTGCGGAAATGGGTACACAAGAAAAGGTCTTAAACAAGTAATACAGTTCATTAACCATAACCTACCATAAGGCATGCAAATACACAGTTATAATAAAAATAATTTAACAGTAAAAAAATTCAAAACAAAAGAAAGACATCATTTAAAATATCATATGGAGCAACATTGCTTATATAAGTTTATCCTGTAAATATTCATTGACAGAGTAATATGCTTTTTTTAGTAACAGTGTTTTTATATTGCTTTTAAATATATTTATATCACTTATCTCCAGAAGTGAATTTGGTAAATGGTTATATATGCGTGGAGCCATACATAATATACTTTTATTTAATAGCGCTGTTTTATTGATTGGTAAACATATATTGAATTTGTATCTTTTGCTATGTAACTTATTAAAGTAGTTTGTATTTTTCCTAACGAACATTATAACCTCCAATATATATACAATTTAAATTTAAAAATGATGGTCTGCAGCTGTCAGTTACTTTTATACTAGTTATGGCTCGTATACATTTCTTCTGGGCTTTAAATACCGCTTCTTTATTAGTAGAATTACCCCAAAAAAGAACACAATACTTTAGAATAGGTGCAACATAGCCGTTGTAGGCTGCAAGGACTGTAGACGTACTGACCGTTTGTTTAAGTTTAAACAATGCATAAGAGAAGGTATTCAATTTAGTGCATAATGTATGGATATGTTCTTTAAAATTCAAATTATTATCTATATTCATACCCAGAAATCTCGTAACGTTAACTTCTTGGATCTTATTATTTCGGTAATTTATGTTCATGTTTGCTATTTTACTTACTCTACTTCTGAATGTCATGAAATTTGTTTTGTCGAGATTAATGTGTAAATTGTTTGATGCCAACCAGTTTATAATGTTATCTAAAGTCATATTTATCTCAGGTTCCATGTGTGATTATTCTCTCCTGTGAACATCACTATACTATCATCAGCAAATAGGATTGTGTTGTATTTTGTCGCTTGTGGAAGATCATTGACGTATATTATAAAAAGAGGTGGACCCAATACACTTCCTTGTGGAAAGCCAGATGTAACCTGCCTACATGAGGATGAATAAGTTATCATTTTTTTCACAAATATCCTTGGACATTTCACACAACGCCATCTAGTCCCAAGCTAAGCAACCTAATGCTTGTGTTATGGTAACGAGATGGCTGATGAACTACTTATATACATTTTTTTTTTTGTAAATACATACATATTATAGATAGAAAAACACCCAGACTCGAAACAAATACTTGTAGGTCGTACAAATATTTGTTCCGTGCGGGAATCGAACCCGCGACATGCTGCGCGGCAGTTAATCGCTCAACCACTGCGCCAACCGTGTCGTCAAGATTAAAGATTAAAAACAAAAAGTAAGTACATACCTACACAGCGTGCGCGCCGCTATCGCGACAATAAGGCGATACCCCGGCCAAAACCTTGCGATAGGGCGTTATTCATAGGCTATTAACTCATTCATTAAAAGTAATAAATTACATCTAAAAGCACATTATTAATGTTCGATACTCTATCATCACATTGCACGTTCACTTTTGTTTTTATGTGAAATAAATACATTTTATCTACACCCATGCTATAAATCCTCTATAAAAGTTTCTGAAACAGTTAGCTTATTGCCAACATTAAAACAGCCAGTGTCATAATAACCATTGTAACCATAATAGCATCCAAACGGGTGTTTTAATGTTGTACTGAATTTCATAATGCAACTCGTTTTCAAAAAAAGAACATGTAATGTACGCGCGTTTCACTACAACAGCGCCGTAATTTAAAAAAAATAACTTATTCGAATTCACGTCGACCGCCATGACGCCGGCCGCCGGCCGCATGACGCCGGCCGCCGGCCGCATGACGCCGGCCGCCATGTTCGATACGAGTATTAGTATTGCAAAAAACTGTTTCAGAACCTTTTATAGAGGATTCATAACATGGATGTAGATAAAGTCTTGTATACTATACATAATTAGGTATTAAAACACTCATGTGATACTATCATCACACTCAGCTATTCGTGTTTTAATACCCCTTATTATACGTCAGTTGCATAAATAACTATTAAAAATCTCCTTGTAATAAAGTGTCTCAAATTATTGATTGCATTGTCTGGATTCGAACCTAAGACCTGGAAGTCGCGGCCGTTACTACTGGGCCACCACTGCTCTAAAAAAAATGGTTTTTATAAATACCTTTTCGCCATAAATATGAGTCTTCCTCTTATGCATTTGCAGTCCATGTTTCCCAACGAACGTCTCGCCGCAAATATTGCAGACATGCTCTGTAGGGTGCCTCTTGCGCATGTGAGACAAATATGAGGTCGGTTTCCTGTCAAAATGGGGAGCTTACAGCATCATACTATCACGACTGTATTTGTGGCGACATCTACATCGCCACATACGAACTACGCATCACAATGACATGACATCACGCAATCCTGCATCGCGCAATTAGAGTTTACCACACGACTAGCATATATACAACGTCCCGACATCAACCGTCGGGCAGTAGCCCACCAGACACGACACCCGTCTGGTCGGAGGATCCTCCCTTTTCTATGGAGGATGAGTGAACTTTACAACCTGTTCCTCATGCCTCTAAATATTTATCAAAGGAGTAGGCACAAGTACAGGGTCAAATGAAATTGATTGGCGAAATTTGTCAGTCGTATATAAACATAACAATATTAAACTGGAGCCTCGATAATCCGAATTGACAAAAACATAGGTACCCTTGTTCGGACTCACGGAGCGGTCGGATTATACAGGATGGACGGAAGATTGACGTCCAAATAAAAAAAATAGGTTCCTCATATCGTGGACTATCCGAAACACCCCCATGTATGTTCCGCAATTTGTCATAGTTTTCGAGTTATGATTTTGTTTCTGAATTTTAGAGATTTCTCGACCTGACCAACTTAAAAAATTTCTTTAAAAAAAAGTAATAGACTTTTTCGAGATTTTTTTTTTTGGAACTGAATCTTCGTGAGACTTACTTTTATGCATCAAATAATCAGCTTCATGACTGTGATGAAAAATATGAAAATGTTGGTCTAAAGTAAAAAAATTGGGTTCGGTGAATTATGACATCAATTTTCAATTTTAAATTAAAAATCTAAATAAGTGATTTAATGGTTCCTAAATAAGCCTTAAAAATGCGTCAGGCTCTCAGCTTTCATAATCATTAAAACAGTGGCATTTAAACGGGCTACTTTGGCTAAAATCAGCATTCAAAGACAGCGAAGTGGAAAATTCTTAAAATTAGACATCTGATTAAAAAAAATTTTTTGATTAAGTAATTAGTTTGCTGCAGAAAAACTAAAAAATAAATTAACCACCAAATGGTTTATGTATTTTTAAGTTTAAGTTTAATGAATTTTGCGCGATCCTTTCTCGTGAGTCATGGGCAACACTTTTACAATGCGTTTCAAATAAGAATAGGATCGACTTAGCGCCATGTTGTGACGTCATAGCTGTGAAATCGAATAAATTGGGTAGGGTGAGCAAAACAAGATATTTTTTAAATAACATTTGTTTACGAATCATGAACGAAGAATTTTTAATCTAATAAATAAATTGTGCTGTTTCTCGCTCTCAAAGTACTTGTGTACATTGCAGACAATCTCTCCAGCCCTCCCATGTAAAACAGTGCCTCGTTTACTCATTTTCGAGCAAAGTCAGTGAGGTAAAACAAATAACAATATCAACATATTTAACAGGAAACAACCACGTAACAAACAGAATTAACGAAAGAAACAGTAACACTCCACAGGCACTCAGTCGCACGAAGAAGCACACCAACAATGACAATATGGTGGCTGGCAGCTTCTTTACTTTCTACCAATGAAAATATGAAAGAAAACAGTATATTTTTTTTAAAACTAACTCTGAGTATGACTCATTTTTTAATGTTTTTTTTTCACATTGATTTAACTAAGACTCAGACAAAAAAAAAAAACGTTATTGATACGCAAATAAGTTTTATTTGCAAACCCTACTTTTTAATCAACATTTGACAGATAGAGGTCATTGACGTTCCTATTCTTATTTGAAACGTATTGTACCTGCAGTAACAATGGGCCGAGAGAGATAAGACACCGATAATAAGCATTCGAAAAAACTTTATGAAACTTTTGAGTGACAAATGATGATCTGCGACCGGAGTAAGTAACCCGACAGAAAAAAAACTTCATACAATCGCGCAATCATACTGCAGTACTACAAAGCGTGGAAGCACAAAGCTTAGAAGCTTTGCCTCTTTATAGAGATTACCCTGTGGCGAAACGTTCGTGCTAATTCGGAAATACGAAGATTACCGATACCTTTTCTGGTTTAATTGTATTATTAAAAGGTTTTGTTTAGTTTCACCTGTCCCGGTGTCTGTCTGTCTGTCTGTCTGTCTGTCTGTGATCAAAACTTGCAAGTTAAATTTGACCCACTTCCCGGTTTCCGATCGAGCTGAAATTTTACATGCATATGTAAATAGGATGACAATGCAATATTATTATGACATGGAGCTGATCTGATGATGGAGCCGGAAGGTGGCCACCGGAACTCAGTAATAAAATGACGCAACCCTATCGAGTTTGGGCTCGTTTGATTCGTCTTGATAAGGACTCTGGTCCTAGATGATATCTAGACTAATAAAAGCTTGTCTTAAATTAAAAAATAATAATACACCTTTTAACTTGCCCGTGACATCACAGCGGGCCCTATCAGAATACCAGCGCTGCGACACTTATTTTAAATGGCTGCGATAGGGACCTTTTGGCCTCGTACAGGACTTTCTGTTGTTTTTATTTTTTATATAATTTTATTTCTTTATTTTTGTTAACTTTTATCATTGTGTCTTCAGTTTTAGTTTTTCTTTCTTTTTTTCTTTCTCTTATTTAACATAAACACATTATCTGAAGGTAGGTTAAGTGCCTATTTAAACACTTTAGGTTCGGGGGAAAGATCAAGTTTTATAAATCTAACTAAAAATCTGCACAGCCTAGTTGACGGTTGACATACGTCTCTCACTGCAAGTCAACGACAAGACTGCGCGTCATTTGTTTGGAAGCTTCTAGAACCTTCTAGAAGCTTCGACGCGACGTTATTGGCCGAGCGCGTATTAGAGGCGTTCCCGCCAGAAGCGTGCGGATTGTGGCGGTAGCGGTTAGATAAAAGCATTCGCGTTATAACCTTTTATTATATACCTGAATGTGTGACTGCAAAGTTGGCATTCATAAGTATGTCCGCTGTGCCATTTCTCGTGAATCCTTGCTTGGTTACTGAAAAAAAAACCGTTAAAAATATATAGGTACAACATTAGTTTTTGTTTACCACGGCTACAGATCTAGCTATACATTTCCAGTATAAGCTGAACTCGCATTGTATATATAGGGTGACTGGTAATTAGTGACCGATACCTAAACACATGATTGTGCTCATGATAACAAACAACTTTTACTATGGGACCAAACCTAAACTCGCGAAAAAAAAATCAGCTGCTCCCTACATTTTGACGAGTTATGCGAACATGAATGTATGGGGCAGCTGATTTTTTTTTCGCGATTTCAAGTTTGGTCCCATAGTAAAAGTTGTTTGTTATTATGAGCACAATCATGTGTTTAGGTATCGGTCACTAATTACCAGTCACCCTATATATGATTTCCTTACAATGAGAGGTCAGTGTAAACTGGAAATGTATAGCTTGATGTGTAGCCGTGTGTACTCATCATTTTGAGCAACTTTTTCTATGGGACCAACCTTGAAATCGCGAAAAAAAATCAGCTGTTCCATACATTTGTGTTCACTTAAATCGACAAAATGTATGGAACAGCTGATTTTTTTTTTCGCGATTTCAAGCTTGGTCCCATAGAAAAAGTTGCTCAAAATCTTGTACTCATCATTTTGAACAACTTTTACTAAGGGAGCAAAACAAAAAATCAACTGCTCCCTACATTTTGACGAGTTTGGTATTTGGTAGAGATAAATGTACTGAACAGCTAATTTTTTTTCGCGATTTCAAGGTTGGTCCCATAGTAAAAGTTATCGCTGGTACCCCAGTCGTATTCAAATTTTAATACAACTGGGGTACCCAATTAATGCAGCCCACTGTTCATTAACTTCATACGAATAAGGTTCATTTTCCTATGTAAATGCTAATGTACTTAGTTTGAGTAACGTCAACAATATTGCTGACGTCAGTTTCACTTACCCCGTATGAGATACATAGCCACATTTATTACACTTAAATATGCGGACGTGTGCGTTGCTAGCGTGCGTGCGCAACAGCTGCGCAGAGCGATAGCGCATGTGACATATGTCACAAACATGCGCCCCGCTACGCTGGAATCAAAACATTTTATTACTATCCTAACTTATACGCGTCATGTTCGTGAACGGGCGCCGTCAGTTGGGACTGGTCGTCTCTAAGCTGCCACGGCTTATTTTTAATTTAGTTGTTTTTAGTTTTTATCTTTTTCATTACGGACGCTTTTAACGTGCACGTCTTTCTACATTGTTCTCACATCTATATTTTCAACATGAACGATGTAACCAGTATTATGTAAAACATTTGATTTAAAACAGTGTCCGTGGAGTTTATTGCCCGTTCTTCTCCAGGATCTACGCTTTGGAATGGGCAACTAGCTTCATTTTTCTGACTGACCGACCCAAGACCGACCCCTGTACAATTCAAAAGTGCCTGTATATAGCTTATACCCTGGATTAACACATAGGCTACTTTATGCCTACGCGGGTGAAACCGCGGGGCGCAGCTAGTTAAATATTAATGTATTAGACATATAAAACTTCCGGAATAAATTCTCTAAATGATAGTGAAAACATCAAAATCCGTTGCGCAGGTTAGAAGAACACCGCGGCCACACAGTCAGACACGAAAAGCGATTTTATTTTATAATAATTATAATTTTAATTATTATTAATATTTTAACTTGTTAGCTTAGTTATTAACATTTTTGTGCATGCTGTGGTCTCCTGTAAGTGAAGGAGTACACCTACTTGATACCTGATGTTCCCTATATTTATGTTTCATGTATTGTGTATATCTTTTGTTGGAGATCCTAAATAAATAAATAAATAAAAATAAAAATAAATAAGTACTTATAGATAGATTGAGATGATGAGCTGGACTCCTTTAATAAAGATTGGTCCTTGGCAGCTCTGGACAGAGAGAGAGGGAAAGAGAGTAGAGAGGCGTTTGCCCAGCACTGGACAATTATGGCTAGTAAAAAAATACATATACTCACACAGTCAAAAAAAAAAACAAAAAAAAAAATACATACAGTCCGCGAGGTCTAAGCAGGGGGCCTACTCCCTAAGCACGAAGCCCGTAGTTTCGGCATTCGTTACGGGCGTTTCTTACTCCGTATCATCTACGGATGGATGATTGGTTCGGGGCCCGAACGAAGTATGAATGACAACATGATTTGCCAGTTGTCCCTACTCCCGGTGTGCTTTTGCCCGTCCGAAAAACTTAACTTTTACACTTGTTTGGATGGATCGTAATGTCAGACGGACGGATGAACGGACGGACGGAAAGACGGACGGACTTAGGGAGTAGACCTTCTGAGCTTTGCATTTGTGTGAGTGCACATAGATAGTGTAGGTGTGACGTCCGGCATAGAGCGCGACGCGTTCTTGGTTTAAAAACCGGTTTATACTGCTTTTTGGCAATCGGCTTTTGTGCTTTTAGTACGAGAGGCCATGACCAAAACCATGTCGCATCGTTGTAAAACGTTAAGACAAAAATTTTTGTCATGGGCTCTCGTACCATTTTGGTGATCACTCACACAAATGCAAAGCTAAATATAATAAAATAAATATCATTGGATATTTCACACAACCCCATCTAGTCCCAAGCTAAGCAACCTAATGCCTCTGTTATGGTAACGAGATGGCTGATAAACTACTTATATAATTTTTTATTTTTTTTTGTAAATACATACATATAATTATAGATAGAAAAACACCCAGACTCGGAACAAATACTTGTAGGTCGTAGTTCGTACAAATATTTGTTCCGTGCGGGAATCGAACCCGCGACATGCTGCGCAGCAGTCAATTGCTCAACCACTGCGCCACCCGTGTCGTCACAAGCTCAGCTTAGGCCTCGCGCACTGTAGGACTAATAAAGGTGTTGAAACCTACTTTGTAATAATCATAACACTGGCCTGTTTAGAAAGATATTTTAAATATTATTTTGACTTTTCTATTCCCTATTGTTTTACTTACTGTCTTGTCAATTGTGGTTAATACATGTCTGTGCATCTGGGTTTACCTGTTTTTATCTCATTAAACCTACCTTAATACTTCTGCGACTCTGTGTGGGCTTCTTCTAAATTCCCACAGGTTATGGGCCCAGATCGTAAGTTTTTAAGAAAGTAAAGACAACCGTATTCGTCATGGTGGGACACCAGTCATCAGTGCATACACCACAGACTTTCATGATTGGAGACCAGTCGTCGGTGCCTCCACTACAGCCTTCCTCGGCATCCTCTTCAGGAGTAGTGGTCACCCACAGCACGCCAACTTTTGCTAAACTAGAAGGTAGCTGTAATTATGCGACTTGGAGCTTCGCGATGAAAATGTATCTTATTGACAACGAACTATGGGATTGCGTGAATGCGACTTCAGAAAATATTGGGAATTTTTCTCAGAAAGATGCGAAGGCCAGAGCCAAAATTTGCCTCAGCATCAGTGAAAATATTTATCCCGTAGTTATGACAGCCACAACCTCAAAAGAAACATGGAAACTTTTGCGAGATGCTTACGCGGATAGCAGCCTGGGGCGACGCCTAAAACTTATGAAGAAACTACTAACTACCAAGCTTGAAAATTACTCAAACGTGGAAGCCTACGTAAATGATATATGCCATTTGCAACAGCAGCTGATTGCCATCCAAGCGGGCCTGGACGATGAACTTGTTGGCGTCATTATGCTAGCAGGTCTTAGCGACAGCTACAGCCCCATGGTGATGGCAATAGAGCACTCCGGCACACGGATAAGCACAGACTCGATTGCATCGATCCTACTCAAGGAGGAACGCCGAGATACACCTACTGCATCAAGTTTTTTGTTATCCAATGCAAATAGTGTCCATGCATGTGATTCTAATAAGCTGTCGTGTACATATTGCAAAAAGTTAGGCCATGTAGTGTCTCAATGTAGGAAACATATAAACCGAAACAAGAATAATTCATCGTCATCTTCCTCTCATATATGCAACAATATATCAGACGTTACACTTTCATCTTGTTTTAATCATTGTCTTCCTACAGGCTTCACTACCTCCTCACTTTGTACCTCTACTGAATGGTATGTTGACTCTGGTGCTACAGCTCATATGAGTAATAAGAGTGACTGGTTCCTGGACCTCAAGCAGGAGTTTAAACCAATAACTGTCGCCAATGGTCAGCAAATTCAAAGTGAAGGCAAAGGTACCGTTTCTGTAAATATTTCTGATAGGATTAAGCAAATTTCTGACGTTTTATATGTTCCTGACTTAGCTACTAATTTACTTTCAGTTCGTAGCCTAGTTCAGAAAGGGTTAGTAGTTGTATTTTCACCGAAAGGTGCCTCAATCCTTTTGAAAGATGATTGCAAGGTGACAGGCGCTATCATTGCAACTGCGTCAAACCATGGTGGTATGTACAGATTAGATACGACAAAACATAAAGCCACTTGCACACAAGTGAAAGAGTCTGCTTTACTATGGCATAGACGTCTTGGTCACTTGCATCCTAAAGCCCTAAATATTTTAAATAATCGAGCCGTGGGTATAGACTTTACTAGTCTATCATTCAGTGAGTTGAATAAAACCTGCGTGCCGTGCCTACAAGGCAAAATGTCCAAGAGGCCATTCAAAGATTCACAAAGTAGGTCTAATTTTAAATTGGAATTAATTCACTCAGACCTTTGCGGACCTATGAGTACGCAGTCATGGGGTGGAGCACTTTACCTACTTACATTTACAGATGACTTCACGCGTAAGACTTTTGGCTACCTGATAAGATCGAAATGCGAAGTCTTTAGTAAATTCGTTGAATTTAAGAGCCTTGTTGAGAACCAAACCGGTCTCAAAATCAAAAATTTTCGCTCCGACAATGGTACAGAGTTTGTAAATCGTGAAATGACTCAGCTCCTCAAGGAAAATGGTATTGTACATCAAACCACAGTTCCGTATACCCCGCAACAGAACGGAGTATCGGAGCGAGTCAACAGAACCGTTGTCGAAAAAGCTAGATCTATGCTCCAAGATTCTGGCTTACCACGAGCATACTGGGGTGAAGCTGTTTCCACGGCTATCTACCTCAAGAACCTCTCGCCTACGCAAGCACTTAACAACAGAATTCCCGAAGAGATGTGGACTGGGAAGAAGGTGAATCTAAATCACCTAAGAGTTTTTGGCTGTGAAGCGCACGCCCTGATCCCTAAGGAAAAGCGTAAGAAACTTGACTGCAAGACTCAAACCTGTATCTTTGTTGGCTACTCAACAGATACAAAAGGATATCGTCTTATTGATCCCCAGAATCCGAGAAGTATCATCATTGCGAGAGACGTCCACTTTGTGGAAGATAAACCACCATCCATCGAACCTGGTGTCGAAACAACGCAGATTTCAGATCCTCAACCTGATAATCTGGAAGTTCTTACCCCTGTTACCCAAAATTCCCCACCTACGCCCCATCTGCAACCTACACAAGTACCAACTGCTGAGCGTAATACTGAACCTCCTATTGAGGCTCCTACTGAGGCCCCTGTTGGAGAACCTTCTGTCTCCCAATCGGAACCCGAAGTCTTCGTCGACGCTCAAGATCTTCCTGTGCCATCAGTAGATGACAGTTCCGAATACAACACTGCCAGAAGATACCCTCTTCGAGAACATCGTGCTCCGGATCGGTACTCAGATTCAGATTATGTAAATCTAATCAGCGTTGACTGCGAGCCGCAGACCTATAAGCAAGCTCTGGAAGACAGTAATTGTCAAGAGTGGCTGGATGCTATGCAGTCTGAACACGATTCCTTGCAGAAGCACGGAACATGGACAGTTGTAAATAAACCTGAAAGTAGAAAAATCATTAAATGTAAGTGGGTGTACAAAGTCAAGAGGGATACCAATGGGAACATTGTAAAATATAAGGCAAGACTTGTTGCCAAAGGATTCACACAAGTGCATGGTGTTGACTACGGTGAAACATTTGCTCCAGTAGCGAGACTATCGTCAATTCGCCTGCTATTAGCTTTTGCTGCTAAACTTGATTTGGAAATCGACCATCTAGACGTTGAGACAGCATTCCTGAACGGTGACCTAGAGGAAGAGATTTTCATGGAGCAGCCTGAAGGTTTTTCCAATGACAAATCTAAAGTTTGTCTACTCAAAAAGTCTCTTTACGGACTCAAACAAGCTCCACGTCAATGGAATAAAAAAGTTTGTGAAGCTATGGACAAACTTTCTTTCAAACGTTCTGAAAAAGAACACTGTATCTACTATAAACATGAAGATGCAAAGTTGCTAATTATAGCAATATTCGTTGATGATTTTTTCATCTTCAGTAACGACAAGAAGTTTAAAGAAGATTTCAAGGATCAACTTAAGAAGGTCTTCGTAATCAAAGATTTAGGTCCTCTTAAAGACTGCTTGGGAATGAGAGTTACGAGGAAAGACGGCACTCTATCACTGGATCAAACAAAATATATTGAGCAAGTGATAGCTAAGTTCGGAATGACAGATGCTATCTCTGTATCCACTCCTATCGAGACTGGAACAAAATATGTCTTACCAGATCCCAAGGATGAAAAGCCAGAATTACCGTACCAGCAGCTCATTGGATCGTTAATGTACATTGCCATTGGTACTAGACCAGATATTGCTCACTCTGTATCAGCTCTGAGTCAATTCAATGCACATTACGGGGAGGTACACTGGAGAGCTGCCAAGCGTGTTCTCCGCTATCTGAAGGCCACGAAGGATAGAAAGCTAACATACAGCAACACTGGTGATGGAATTGGATACGCTGATGCCGATTACGCAAGTAATCTGGTAGACCGACGCTCCTATACGGGGTATGTGTTCCAGATGTGTGGTTCATCAGTGTCGTGGCAGTCACGAAAACAGAGAACGGTCGCCCAATCCACAACCGAGGAAGAAGAAGAAGGGAAAGGAGAAGCCTGTAAGGAGGCCATATACATCCGATCTCTCATCAGTGACATTTTTCAATCCTCATCACCATTAACCATCATGTGCGATAATCAAAGTGCAATCTCACTCACCAAAAATAACACGCATCATTCTCGCACCAAACATATCGACATTCGCCATCACTTTGTCCGCGAGTGCATCTCCACAAATCAAGTCGATGTCAAGTTCATCTCATCAACTCACCAAACGGCAGACATACTCACAAAACCATTGCCTAAATTGAGACACTACAAGTGCCTTACATCTTTAGGGCTAACTTAGGGCTTGGTTTGTTGTTGAGTTTGTTTCTGTGTACAGTTATGTTAATTTGTTGATATGTACAGGGTGGTTATTTTGTTGATATGTACAGGGTGTTTGTGTTTGAGTAGTTTAGGTACTTTGAATGTTTCTTTTTCTTTACGTGTTATTTTTATACAGATTGTTTAAATTGGGAATGTAGTACATACAGGGTGTTTTGATTACGGGGAGGTGTTGAAACCTACTTTGTAATAATCATAACACTGGCCTGTTTAGAAAGATATTTTAAATATTATTTTGACTTTTCTATTCCCTATTGTTTTACTTACTGTCTTGTCAATTGTGGTTAATACATGTCTGTGCATCTGGGTTTACCTGTTTTTATCTCATTAAACCTACCTTAATACTTCTGCGACTCTGTGTGGGCTTCTTCTAAATTCCCACAAAAGGTAACTTACCAAATCATGTTTGATCTTATGATTATCGTAAGCCCGTCCGTCGACGAAGCCTTTATAGCACAGATTACACTTGAACGGAGAATGTATATAGTTGGACGAGCTCGACCTAGCCAGCAAGTTCTCTTGTTGTTCCTTCTTACTCAATATTATTTCGCTACAATCTGGTTTACGAACTGAAAAGAAAAAATATTGTCAGTCAAATAATTTTTTTCAAATAGGCACACAAAAAGCATTTTTGAACGACAAAAACAAGAAAATATAATCCTGATCAACATCTGCCTAGTCTTTTCCCAACTACGTTGGAGAACCGCTTCGAGTCGGATGCAGCTGAATACCAGTATTTTACATGGAGCGACTGCCTATCTGACCTCCTATAATAACCCTTTGTAGGACTGGTAACGACTGTTTGCATAGAAAAAAATCAGAATGTGATAGAAGTTTATATAAAGATTACAGGAAAAATAAAACGATGTCTCTAAATACCACACTTTTTCAGAAATCGGAACGGAACCATCGGTGCGCGAGTCCGACTCGCTCTTGACCGGTTTTTTAAGTGCTATGCCGCGGCTGCTGGCCTTAATTTATTGAGGCACCCACAGGAAAGTCCGGTTAAGCATCAGCCGACACATACCACTCCTACTGCCTCGGAAAGCACGTTAAGCCGTTGGTCCCGGCTGTCATTCGTGGATTGTTGACAGTCGTTACGGGTCGTCAGAAGCCCGAAAGTCTGACAACCAGTCTTACCAAGGGGTATCGTATTACCCAGTAACTGGGTTGTGGAGGTCAGATAGGCAGTCGCTCCATGTAAAATACTGGTATTCAGCTGCATCCGTTTAGACCGGAAGCCGACCCCAACATAGTTGGTAAAACGCTAGTCAGATTGATTGACTTAACACTTACTTTTCTTTTTAACCCCCGGTTTCTTCCTACAGACTTCTTGTTCTTCTTCCACTTCAGTTTTAAACTTCATTAAAGGTACATCATCTTCTGAATCTGATTCAGAATGAAGTGCTGGAATATCTTCTACATCTGGATATGTATTATCTAGATTTTCCGGTTCTAGCTCTGGAAATAGAAACAACGCCGTCTTAAGAGGTCACAGAGAGGATTTTGTCACCTTCTCGCTCACACGCGACCACATTTTTAATATTGTTAAATGAAAAGATGCTTTTTTGAAAAATACTAACGTATTAGCACAGATTAATACAGATGGGACACTCCGCAAAAACATTTAAATAAAGAGCGACTCTTGCTACGAGACAATAAAGTGCAATTCAGTTCGCAGAACGCTAATTACCTACAGTTATATTCACCTACACATTGCCTCTCTTTCTTTCGCGTAACTCTTATACCTTCGGCGCGCGGCATTTCTGCAGAATCAGCCCCGTGGACGGGGCCCGCCGTGTACTTGTAGCTTTATTCCTAAACTGCGGAGTGTCCCATCTGTATTAATCTTCGTATTATCTCGTAGAATTAATATAGATTTTATATTTGTGAACATCAAAAGTTTTTTTCAATGTTCAAATGGTGTGCAATTGACGCATGAGAAGTTAAGAACATACCATCACTGTGACGTTCCACCTTCAGACCAATAACATCATCTTGTCCCCCACCAACAGCTGGTACTTCTTCTTTGATATCATCACTTTCTATTTGGCAAACATCAGTAATACTTAAATGTTGAATTGACGTTTTAACGAACCCACCAAAATAATCTTGTTCTCCTTTTAATTGTAATGGCTTTATCTGTAACAAGGATTAAATAAACTTATATGATTGTACAGACGCCAGCACATCAAGCTACTCCAATCTGTCTTTCTTTAATGATTTTCATCTTTATCGCTTAAGGTGATAATGTAAAAAGTGAACTGGGCGGGAATAAGAAAGTGACAGAGTCAATTACTTCCACATGCGAAAAAAAGAGAGCGCAACAATGCGCTGGAACCAAATTAAAGCGCCAAATTAAATAAAAATTGTTTAAAAATAAATTAAGCTATCTATCAAAATTATGTTCAGCCAGAATGTTCAAATACCTAATACGCACATTTTGAATGCAATTTTGCAATGAAATTACTTAGGATTTTAGAATTATAGAAAAAAAAACTTAAAATGTATATGTCTTGTCGGAATTTAATTCTGTCGAGGCCCAATAGGGATGATGCCTGTGTAAAAAAAAAGAAATTCTATTTAGTCCGCCAGTCAGATAATAAAAAAATATTAGACACGTATTTTTTGCTTTATTAATAAAATAATACTTAGGTATCACGCATTAAAGTTGGGGAGTGGGGGCTCGCTACGTCACTTGTACGTATAAAACCTAGCTACGCGTGACGTCATGCCATATTTTAACTCAATGTATCGCCGTAATTTTTTGATTACGCAAAAAAATACGTGTCCAATATTTTTTAATAATCTCTATGACGGACAAAAAATAAATTTTTAGTCATCATCCCTATTGTGTTTTCCTTCAGTCAAAGTATTAATGAAATAGTCAATAAACATATATCCAAAAAATATTCCGACGAATTGAGAACCTCCTCCTTTTGGAAGTCGGTTAAAAATTACATCCATACATGCTGCAATAGTGAAATAAATGGTCACAAAAAATCCTCCGATTTATTTTGGTAGCGCCTTAAGCATTCGGATGGTTTGACCGACAGTTTCGGGTGGTTTGACCTGCTGGCGTCTGTACGGTCAGCAACAGAAGTCGGTTAACACTGCTACTTTTGACATCATCTAAATTAACACAAAATGATGCGATAACCTGCTTTTTACAATTTCATTTATTAGATAAGAGTTAATTTTCTTTAAAATTTACATCTGTTCCGGCTTTAATGAAGTATTTTTCTCAATAATTAAGATTTAGAAAACTCAATTGTTAATCGACTTTTGTTGCTGACTGTACTAGCTTTTGCCACCGGCTCTTTGGCCTCTGCTGGACATTATATCATCACAGTTTTTATATATT
This sequence comes from Cosmia trapezina, assembly GCA_905163495.3. NCBI lineage: Eukaryota > Metazoa > Arthropoda > Insecta > Lepidoptera > Noctuidae > Cosmia > Cosmia trapezina. Next base: position 6,356,414 of record LR991046.1, on the reverse strand, counting down.
CCTCAGCTGCATTCCTCATAGAACATTTTAATAACAGTGATATTCAAATTCCAGTTAAATATGACGTGAATACACAACAAGCCAAATCAAAATCATTTCATGTGCCACGCAAAAATAACTTTTATGGCAGGCGTATCGCTTCTTTCCTAATACCGCAGATTAATACAGATGGGACACTCCACAGTTTAGGTATGAAGCTACAAGTACGCGGGGGGCCCCGTCCGCGGGGCTAATTCAGTAGGTCAGAAGGTAAAAGAGTTACGCGATAGAAAGAGAGGCAACTTGTAGTTGAATATAACTGTAGGTAATAAGGCCCGTATTACAGAACGCCACTCAATACTCAAGCATTACTTAGAACTAGATTCTAGCCATTTGATTGGTTGAAACTAGTTTTAAGTAATACTTGAGTATTGAGTGACGTTCTGTAATACGGGCCTAAGTGTTGTGGGACCTGAATTGCACTTTATTGTGTCGTAGCAAGATTCGCTTTTTACCCGACTGCGGCGAAGCCCAAAAGGAGGGTTATGTGTTTGACCCGCTTCGGCCGTCAAGGAAACCGGGGTTTCGTAACTGGTTTCCATGAAGGCTTTTTTTATACGTCTACGTAACTGGTTTCCATGAAGGCTTTTTTTATACTACTATGTAACTGGTTTCGAAGGAGTAATTATTCAATGTCCTTTAAGCCACCTACGAAACTGACTACGAAAGAAGAAAGCGAAAAAAGTTAGTAGGTACTTTCTATTTGTCATTCTGTATTTATTTCTTTTATTTTATTTATATAATACAATAACTGAGAAATATGAATATTGAATTGAATGGAAAACAGTCCTACTATTTATATCTTGTTTTATTTAAAATATAATAAACTTAAAATATTAAAATAAAAATGCATATGGTGAAATTATTTCAATGCAGTGGCCCACAGTTATTTGCCCGTTTTGCAAATCGTTTAAAATAGCATTATCAATTTCGTTATCAATTTCTAGGTAGCGTTTACTTTTCTTACAGTTAGTTTTAAAAATGTTACTGACTTTGGTCTCCTTAATTAATATGTCTAGTAAATTGGCTACTGTAATATTTTTCTGTCCAATGAACCGATTAATCCGGCTATGCCAACCTTCCAAGTTGTTGGTTGTTCTGATCTGTTCCTTGCTACAGCAACAAGTTTTCTCAAAGTCAGTATTGTTTAGCCACTGGTTTATAAAATAAGTATTGAATCTATTTATATCTTCACCAGCGGGATTCCTACGCATCACATACTCAATACCACTTGCAATAAATTCCGGTGGTAATCGTGCTATCCCGGCACACCGTGACACATGTCGTTTCTTGACAGGTGTTGAAATTTTCAACTGTTTACTCTTTCAGAATAAGCATCTGTTGTAATGGAAATAACAACCTTTGACTTCGATTACTGGGTATACTTGACGTACAGCATTCATAGCAGACTTTTCGAAGTCCATTGTTACTTTAGACGGCCTCCAACGTCGAAAGTTTGATTCAATAAGCCGAAAAAGGATTTCGTACGTTTTCTGGGCTTTATCTGGTAGTAGACAATATATTAATGGAGTTACAGATTTATTTTCTTCATTATAGCCATATATTGTGTATATTTGCTTAAAAACTTTTGGGCAGGACTTGAATGTGCCATCGCACAATATATGTTTAAAGCTCTTTACTAAGTATCGAATATTTTTATTACAGAATATAAGAATTCGCTTATCATCTTCTTCACTAAAGTAATCAGCTAGAAGGAATGTTTCTTGAAACTTTTTTGGAACTACCACAGCACAAGAAGTTGGAAAACGTATTTTAGGCACTCCTCCTTATTCCGATTATTAAAAAGACCCGTTTTCTTATTTTCGTATGGAGGAATGTCAGCCATCAAATGTATTCCTTTACATTCCAATTTATACACCATTTCACCGTACTGTTTTTGAATCGACTCAAAATTAGATCCTGTTGCGTGTTTCAGTTTATCAAGTTCCTTCAAAACTTTATTCTGTTCGTTGTTTGGCAAACACTCATTATGTGAATTGTAACTGTTGACTTGGTTTTTTTCGTTTAAAGTAATGCCGCCATGGCAGCCACGATTATAATTACAGCATAGCCAAAATGTATTACCATTCGTGTACTTTTTTCCGATGATATTTGTGTCCTCCATGTAGGGCAGCAACGCCTCCTCTTTTCGTTGAGATAAATTCAATATCCCTTATATCCATTTTCAGTACTTAATTTAACAATAGTCAGAGTAATTTGCTTGAATGTAAATTCAAGAAAATTAACTATTGTCATTCTATCAATACCTATCAAGTGCAACTTTTTTATCTGATAGATGACGTCTTTTTAAATGATAAGTGGCCAGATATACAGAAGAGTTTACGTGACACTTACGTAGAAGCATAAATAAAACCTACTTGGAAACCAGTTACTTAGACGTAGAAAAAAGCCTTCATGGAAACCAGTTACATAGTAGTAGGTATAAAAAAAGCCTTCATGGAAACCAGTTACGTAGACGTATAAAAAAAGCCTTCATGGAAACCAGTTACGAAACCCCGGTTTCCTTGACGGCCGAAGCGATCACGGTCAAAACTCCTTGCAAGAACTAAATCGTCTATGATATCTTTCACATTTGTAATTTTTTTTATTTCCAACTAAAAAGTTGGAAATAAAAAAGTAATTAAAAAAACTAAAAAAACCCGACTGCAGTAAAAAACTAAAACTGAAAAGCTAAAAACAAGCCCATTTTAAATTTAATAAAAGTTGGAAGCCGGCAGTGGCGTGCACTCCATACATGCAAATAAGCTCTGCATACCCTGTAGTCCCATACATACATGCCCCTCTAAATGATAAATAACTATTTAAATTAAATAAAAAAACATAATACGTAGGTATTAAATGAATCTAATTTAAAATCCGTCATTTGAATTCCCGTGTTTATAATACGATTCCGCGCCATCTATTACTTTTTTATGTAACTAACACGTTGGAGCGGCGAACACGCGCCACCGATTCACCGCGCAAGCAGCGCTCCCGTGTGAGCAAAAGCACTACTACGCATTGCTTATTTTTCATACAATGCATCTCGTGAATTCTCGTGTAGTACACAGCAAAAGTGTGACTGTGTGCGTGAAAATGTGTGCGCGTGTTGGAGTTTTAGAAGCAGAGCTTACATTGCAAACCGTCCAAATTGAGAAGCCGTAAAAGCACCGCTTATTTGTTGATTGTAGAGGATCAACTTTTTTTAGTCGGATTAATCAATTTATTTGTTCGTAATTGTTATTCGCCATATTTATTGTTTCGCTTTCGATTGATTTAATATCATTGTTCGGTTGTATTTCTGGGCGAAACTGATTGATTGTCTAAGTAATTATTCAGTAAGTTTATTGTAAAAAACTAAAAATTATACCCGTGAGACCTGTGCTGGCCAAGTGTCTTCAAATAAATTAAAATCTGCCGCTTTTTCGACGTTATCTTTTGAGGAAGAAGTTAAATTGATTGCAAAGGGGTCCGTGGGTAAAACTTTAGTATTCGGTCGCACGAAAATGAGGGTGGGGGGTGGAGGAGAGGGTAGGGGGGGTGCTCCCTCCTCCCAGGTACCACTCCCATGAAAAGAGAACGCACCATTCCTGAGAAAAACAAATTATTGTAACCTAACCTAAAAACACTTTTGTCAACACAAAGTTGCTTCTCCACGTCTCCGGCGCTGCGGGAAGTGCAGCCCCTTCGCCCTTACGTAACAAAGGACAGGCACCCGAGCTCACCTCCGCAGCTTCGGCTTACTGGTCGCCTTCGGCGACCAGCCTCAGCCGCTGCGGCTCGCACGGGTGCCTAACCTTTGTTACAGCGGGCGGGGGCTGCTCTCCCTCCGCGCCTCCGGATTTTTAAATACACTCTAGTGTGCCAGCCAAAAGACTACGTGGAGTCGGGGTGCCCCGATTCGGTTTTGGGACAGATTCGACCTATTTTAATCATAAAGTGGGGAAACACTAACTTCCTACTGAACACAATTTCTACTAAGTACTCACAGTTCTTTTTACGTTCCGTTTTATCAATTTTACACGACATTTTGCACCACAGACAATATACTGGTACAGATTTGGTTGTCAATCGTCCATTTTAACGTTTCGTTACACTATTTATGTAATTTGAGGTTATAAACAATTAGTATAAATTTCTTTGCAATCTCTTTTAATAAGAGTGATATCGTTACAATCAGGGACCCAAACCCAACGACCTTCAATCACTGTCACCCCCATTTTCGTGCGACCGGATACTAAAGTCAACCCGGTCCGTGTGTACGCGGGGTTTGGTTTAACACAAAAAAAAGGTAATGCTACTTACTTGTTATTTACATAAAAAGTATTATGATAATTGTTACTGGCTAACAGCTAAAGGTTGTGTACACACAAACATATTGTATTGTTTACCTAGTTAGATTTCGGGAGCGGAGCGATGGCCAAAATAAAACTTGAGGGCTCGTTTCATTAAGAGTTTATTAAGAAAACGACCCTAGCTTACAGAGTTTGATGCAAGACTGCCTATTCTATCTAACCTAAATGCGTACATAGAACTTATAACTAAGCTGGTGGTCACTGGCGCCTTCCCATCACGCCATGTCTGGCTGATAAGGGCAAAAGCGCAGCGTAAGAGCTTTGGCTCTACCACAGCGACAGATAAGGTGGGTTCGGAGAATGTAACTCCTCCCCCTTTGGACCGAAGTTATCGGAAAAACAGAGATTTTCCGAGAACTTCGCAAAATAATAAAATCGAAAAAGGCAAACCTTAAGTGGTTAGGTACCTAATTTAAGAGGATTACCCATAAATTGAGAATTATAGAGTGAAGACATAAATTGAGAATTATAGAGTTAAGACATTAATAATACAGGTCTCTCAATGACTCTATTTTCCTCCTGTGGAGTAGGATTGTCTTCAACATTCGAACGACGATCCTGCCCTTTAAACATTTTCCTTATAATATACTTATACATAACTACAGCTACTAACAATAAAAAGACGATCGCGTACAGAGAGTAAAGAGCGGCACTGACACTATCACCGTTGTTTTCACTGATTTCACTATTCGCACTATTTTTCAGAAGGTAATTTAGATGACGTATATCATCCAGGTTAACTCCTTTCAGGTTCAGAGGCTCCACCTTTGCGGCATTCGAGGTAAGTTCTCGTAAATCAGGTAAGTTTATCACAGGAACAGGCTTATAGTCCGTTTGCAGAAAGTAAGAACGCTGTCCATGGAGTTGGATATTTTCTATAGAAACATCACAATGCGGTTCGATGGTTATAATGTATGTTCCTTGTATGCGTTCCTTGGTGTCGTCATTTCCACAAGTTTGCGATAAAATTTGTTTGTGTTTCGTATACACTATCCAACTACTTATTTGGACTGATTTTTTGTAGTTTCAGGATTTCAGACTTTATCTGACGGGGAAGACATCGCGACAAATTGTGGTGATATTTCATTAGTTGTTCGATACAGGTTTCTTCCACATATTGAATGAGGTTATTTTCAGAGCAGAGGTATTCCTTGACTGTTATCTCTTGGCATGGTTGATCAATCGGACGATATTTAGACCCTTCTACTAAAAGGTAAGGAAATTCAGGAATAACGGCAAAGGTTTGGTTCAGGGAATCCATAGGAAGGGAATACAATTTATAATAACTATAAGTAACATTTAAAATTAACGGAACTTGAATAATAAAGGTTATTTCTTCATTTTTAAGGTAAGCTTTTACAGACAATGATTCCTCTATATTCATTAAATTTCTATTATTTACATTATACATTAAGTTATCATGTTCATTAATATGTTTTAATAAAGTTAACAATTCGTCAGGATTTATTACGGCTTTGTGTAAAACAGATGCTTTACTAAATGCAATAGCAGTTTCTAATTCACTAAGTTTGTCATAGATAATCGTAAAGTTCTCATTAAATTGATTGAATAATCCAAATACAAGGGTCATATAAATTGAATGATTATCTTTTGTATTAAGATTAGCGACAAGTCCTTCAAGTGATTTAATGCGCTCGTTAATTTTATTTTTATTTTCATTAATTATTTCAGTAGAGTTCAGAAAGTGATCCAACATTTTAGAAATCACAGTGAATTTATTTGTTATTGCCTGTTCTTTAGTCTGAATATTATGAATTAAATTATCATATCTAACCGCATCTTCATGATCAAGGTTACCTGTTATAATTTTGATAATAGAGCCTAAAGGATTTATAATGCCACGTTTAAATCTTTTAGTTGGAATTAATTGTTGTAATTTCTCTACGGTCTGATTTCGCATATACTCTACTTGTGTTTTAAGTACCATAAACTCATCTGCGTAGGATTTGTATATTTGGTTGAATTCCGAATATTTTCGAATATTGAAAGAAAGGTCAGTGCTTATGCCCTGAAGATTGATTATTTTAACAATAGACCACTGATCATATTGAATCTTCACCGGAAGAATACCAGGGTTTTGACTAATCTTTACTGCTTGAAGGGCCTAGCTTGGGAGAGTCCAATTGGTTGTTGTCCATATCAGCAGGATCAAACTCCACCTGCGGAGGACGTTTTATGTTTTTAAGAGGTACTTTGGTATCCCTATTTTTAAGTTTAATTGGTATAATATTGCGTTCTATTTGACCCGTGACGACGGCTTTTTGGTACCTAGGCTTTTCTTTTGCTTGTCTGTTATTAACGGGTTTAACGAAAACCGGTTTTCCTATTTCTAAGGCTGGTTCTAATTCACCTCCTCGTTTCGTTAAAATGACTTGAATCTCATTACGAAACCAGCTAAACACAAGTATTTGATTAGGCTTGGTATCTATCGCTTCGTTTAAGATCGGTATTCCACTGGATTCGAGATCTTTGGCTGAATGAACAGTCTGTATGGAAGAAGACTCAGATGGTATAGGATAGTGTGGTGATTCGTTAAGAACTGTCTCAGCTTCTGGTATACTTATTGGACTAGCTGTAGCGGTTCTTTCAGAGTCAGATATGGAAATTGTTGTAGAACCGTCCGTACTTTGTCTGGTCATGTCTTTCTGTTCGTCAATATTAACAATAATTGAAATGTTGTCTGAATCGTCGGCTTCTTTTAGTAAATAATTTTTACATTTAATCATTGCAGCTGGCATTCGAATGCCTTCATGAACCTGCTTGCAATCTATTATGGCATAGTCATTCTTTTGATTTACAGGTAATTTCACTCGATGTTCGGTCCGGGGTTCTAGTCTAAATTCAAGGTCAGTGGAATATATTATAGGAATGTTGACGCCGTTTGTCTTTAAAGTCTTGTCCTTAAACGATAAATCAGCATTAAGTCGAGTCATAAGATCCATTCCAATCAACCCGTCATATCTGTTGTCCACATCATAAATATAAAATTTATGATATCCGGCATTATTAAAAATTGAAAATAAGGGAATTTTAGCTACTTCACAATGTTCACTAGTAGCATGTACGCTTTTAACTGTAAATGGATCATAGAATTTTAATTTAGGAAAATACTCATCAGCTGTCCTGGGACTTATAAAAGATCGTGTGCTTCCTGTATCTAACATAAATTTACCGTTTATCTCAGGAATGTATATGTATGGATGTTTTTGTTTGGCATCAAGATTAAGTTCTATCATTTTTGGGATTTGCATTGAATATATTTGAAAATTTTGGACAGCTTCCGGATCACTGTTATTTTCAGTTGAATGTAAATTTTTAGCAGTTCCAGCAAGTTCTATACTAGGCTTCTCATCTGCGCAACCATCTTCAGAGTACATAACTTTATAGTCATAGTCACAGTGTGGTGTCATATTCTGCGTGTAATAGTCAGGAGTGAGGTCGTAGAAGTATTGTTCGTTATCCGTATATAGTTCGTTTACAGGAAAACCATGTTGCTTAATCGGTGCAGGAGCAGTTCTCATTGTCACGTCATTATCGTAGAAATTGTTGGGTGGATACGCCGAAGCTTGAACAGGTCTATAGCCAAATTGTCCTACTTGGGGTCTATAACCAAATTGTGCTGTTGACGGTCTGTAGCTAAATATTCCTACTTGAGGTCGAAAGTTTAATTGCTGAGGGTTTTTTTTATCGATGACTGGTGGTCCAAATTGACCCATTTGCGGTCGTGAACTAATTTGTTGATTCGGTATATTTGGGCGTACAAAATTTTGATTAGGTATACCAAATTTGAATTGAGTTTGGTTTGTAAAAGGTCTGAAATTATTATTTTGTAAATGGGGCGATGTGATAAAAGGCTTCAGATTGGGTGAATTAAAAACAAATCCTTGTTCACGCGATGGTAAGGTCTGACCTTGAGGTCGGTGATGCAATATTTTACTACGTAAATTATATTGTTCCTGAAAATTAACCTCTTCAAGGACATATTTTAAAGCTTCTTCCAACGTAGTAGGGTTTTTAATTCGAACAGTCCGTACCATATGCTCTGGTAAATTGTACATGAAAACATTAAGAGAAGTATTGTTATAAATTATTTTCTTAGCTTCTTTTAACGTTGTAGAGCTGTTCTGATTCACTTTTGAAATTAATATAGCACGAATGTCTTGAATACGGCTGCAAAACTGTAAGTATGACTCACTTTGTTTGATTTTTAGGCTTTCCAGCTCAATAGCTACGCATTCCTCGCTTCTGGGATCACCAAAATGTTGGATCAATAAAGATTTTAATTCGTTATAGGTTTCAAAATCACCTCTTTCACTAATTAAGGCTGCCGCTTTACCCTTTAATTTACTCGTAATATTCTGCATTAAAAAATCATTTCGATCGGTAGTTCCTTGATACCTTTCAATAACATATTCGCACTTTCTTAAAAATAAACTAAGCAAATTAGTTTCACCGCTAAATTCAGGAATCAAATTTAAAACATCCCGAGGTATCAACGATTCAGCAAGTTGTTGCATAGAAAATGGTGTTTCGGTCCGAGCCGACGGGGCTGCACCGGTTGTCGCGGATACAGGAATCTGACCTTCTGCCATTTTAAATACAATCGTAAACACAAACAAAAGATAAGCAAGAACATAAAATTAACAAAAATAAAAGTAAAATTAAAATTCCACAAATTAACAAAGTAAGTTACTTAATTAAAATTCAAAAGAAAATCTTGTGAAAAATCTTATATACCTAAAAAAAAATATTGTTTATCGTTATAATAGCGTGAAGATAATATCCACTTATTTTATTACTTACTAATTAAAAAGGTAATTAATTTCTACCATAAAAAGTTTTCACACGATTTTCCAGATTTTATGAAATAATACAAAAAGTTAAAATTTTATCAACATTAATAGTGTGGGGAATTAGGAAGGAAGTAGAAGGTTACTCACAGTCCAACCGCCTTATAAATTATCACCATCTCTGCTCACCCACGTAATCGTTACGCGTTATCTAAACTTATTTATTTGGTTCGAGGATTGCCAAGAACGTCTCACTGATTTTAAGTTACGACGACTCTACGTTACCACTCGCGAATAAGTTCCTTAGTGTTCTTTTTCACTTTTCACTGTCTTTCAAACTTGACTTTCCGCGAAGGCAACAGTTTCGGCAATCCTACCGGCTGCGCCAGTTAGATTTCGGGAGCGGAGCGATGGCCAAAATAAAACTTGAGGGCTCGTTTCATTAAGAGTTTATTAAGAAAACGACCCTAGCTTACAGAGTTTGATGCAAGACTGCCTATTCTATCTAACCTAAATGCGTACATAGAACTTATAACTAAGCTGGTGGTCACTGGCGCCTTCCCATCACGCCATGTCTGGCTGATAAGGGCAAAAGCGCAGCGTAAGAGCTTTGGCTCTACCACAGCGACAGATAAGGTGGGTTCGGAGAATGTAACTACCTTGCATTTTATTTACAAATCAACATAAAAATTATATATTTGGATCTACATATAACGGATGTTCAGATTTAAATAATTTAGATATTTTTGGTGGTCGCAAACTAACGCTATGCGAAGCCAATGGCGCCGTGTGGTTAGAGTCGGGTATGTAGGTAACTAGATACCTACTGGGTAGGGTATCTAGTCGTTGGGACTCCGGCCGAAAGGAGCTGAAACTGGTACTTAAGTTTTTTATTTTATTTTAACCGTGCATACCCTGTCTGAAATCTCTGTGCACGCCACTGGAAGCCGGCGGGACCCGTTGAGTTTGAAAATATAAAAATGGAATGGGTCCCGCCTGCTTCCAACTTTTATTAAATTTAAAATGGGCTTGTTTTTAGCTTTTCAGTTTTAGTTCTTTACTGCCGTCGGGTTTTTTTAGTTTTTTTTAAATTACTTTTTTTATTTAAATGATTTTGCGGAATGTCCCATCTGTATTCATCTGTGCTAATACCCAATTAACTAAACCAAATACCTGTTGACATTAGAGACTCAATGAATAGTAAAACCATAAAGTGTAAGCTGAAAGAACATTGCATTGACTCGATTATAACTTTACTAGTTGTGTTGTAGTCGAGTTGATGTAGTGCTGGTAAACAGCTGTTAATAGCGCGTTGATCAATCTCAGGCCGTGGCATGCTAAGACCCCAGAAGTCTAATTGTGTGCTTTGTTACACCTATGTAAGGAACTTGTAATTTATAAATAAATAAATATCTTTAGCAATAATTCTTTACTACCATGTCAACTGATTTTGTTAATGATTTTTTTTATTGCTATGTTTTTTGATGCTTTAGGAGGAGCTCATGGCTAAGTAATAACAGCTGCACGGGTCGATCGATCAGGTTACGCTACGCTTGCCGGGGTTAGTCCGTGGATGGGTGACCATCTTTACATTTCGAGACTCCTCCGTGCCTCGGAAAGCACGTTAAGCTGTTGGTCCCGGCTGTCATTTGTGGATCTTTGACAGTCGTTACGGGTCGTCAGAAGCCCGAAAGTCTGACACCCAGTCTTACCAAGGAGTATTGTATTACCCAGTAACTGGGTTGTGGAGGTCAGATAGGCAGTTGTTCCATGTAAAACACTGGTATTCACCTGCATATGGTTAGACGCCGACCCCAACATAGTTGGAAAAAGGCTAGGCAGATTGTTTGTTTTTTGATGCTTTAGTGGCAATGTTTGAAATACTGGACTTCTCTCCACAACCAAGACACGTCAGGTCCACTCAAATCTGTGTAGTTTTTTCCTCAAAAGACAATTTCCGACACTAATCTACATGGTCCTCACACAAACTGACCAAGATTATGTCTAAGGAGATTTGGTCTCCTGAGTTTGTTTCGCCATATCTTCTCAGGGACAGTCATATAGGAAACGTCGACCCCATCTAGCTTATTTCTATCTTATTCAATATGACGTGGAAAAGTGTTTCCGATATCTTATTAACCCATTGAATGCCTACTACGCAATATTATGTAGCTGGTAATAATGGCAGAGGCCGACTGGCATCTTAACGCGTGCGCTATTGATCCTACAGGTTGGGAGAGGCTCGCTTTACATAGGTCGTCTTGGCGCTCTACTATTCGCAAAAGTATAAAATCTTTCGAAGAAAAGCGACACGAAGCTATTAATGAGAAGCGCCAAATACGCAAAGAGAGACCTAAGCCCTCCTACACCTACACATACAACACTGCAGGCCAACTTTATTGCACTAGTTGTGACCGGGTGTTCAAAACTAAATTCGGTCTAGCGAGCCATCTAAGAGCACACGCAAGGAAGTGATTTCGAAGGGTCGCCGTTATTATGCAGGAGACGTCCTGGGCGGCGGGAGTCGCGGGGCGATTTCCGGCCACCGTAGGCGCGGGCCTGCGGACGGTGAGCAGCGGGTAGCTCGCCGTCCGGTAAGGTCCAGGCCCGAGTCGACGGCGCGTTGTGTTCCACGCGCGCCTCAAAGAGATGTCAGCAAGTGACGGGGTCCAATAGGGCCCACGCCGCTGGGGTCGCGGGTTGTCTGAAGAGGTTACCGCGGCCCTGGCATAGGCAACTGAAGGAACACGGGTGGGTTTTAGTCAGTAAAAGTCTGACACGCCCTTCCGCTCCACCCAGAGCGGGAGAAGTTATTTGATGATTTCCCACCCTCAAAAAAAAAAAAAAAAAAAAAAAAAAAAAAAAGGACGCCATTATCGAAATCTATAAGGAGGACTATATTTATTACGTAGGTCTTCTTATACACAATTGTTGTATATAAGTATCTACATACTTCGTAGCACAGATTAAGTAGTATTTTTCGTAGTGTATAAGTTTGGGTTTGTTAGGTTTTAAGTCTACCTTCAATAATGTTATTGTTCCTACCTAGTGTTGGGTTAATAGCCGGATGCTTTGAGTTATTATCGATTATAATTCATAAGTGTCCATTAATAGCCTTGCAATGGATGATAACCCTGCTATTAATGTATTGTTAAAAAAATAAATACTTTTTTTTGTTTTATTGTAAAATCTGTGGGTGTGAACATAAATTGGGTGCGTGTACGCAGTGTGATTCAATGTATTGTTATTCTTTTTATTTATTTTCACTTTTTGTATCTGAAAAAGTGTTAATAATAAAATAAATACACATTTTTCGGGAAAGTTTTGTTAATTTAGAGATCCAATACTATAAAAACTATAATTACTATTGAAACATCGCTTTGTGATTTAACTATCTACCTAATTAAATAGGTGTATGTATAGCCTACAAATAAATAACCGATACGTAAAAATGTAAGCTACATTATGTAAGTTACTTATTAGCTCTTTTCTGTGAATACGACGTAGGTAAATTATAAACAATGGAAAATACCCGAGCGATTAGTAGGTAACATGCATCCCCGCACCCCCGTTTCTCGTGCTATCTCTTTATCTCTATCTCTTTTGTTTTTTTTTTTTTTTTCGTGTGAGATGCATGAACTGCACTACAGCGACGCCAACCGAATCCGGAATCAGTACGTCGACTGATATGTTTCGGTGAAGAAGTCCTTTTTTGTGTGTTCTTGGTTTGTGTGTATAATCATAAAATGGTTAGACCAAAGAACAATCTCGTGTGGGGTTGGATCTAGAATCGTTTGGCAGGAGGAGGGGTGTGAATGGGGTGAAAGTTGGTTGGGATTGGGTCCCTGATTATAACGCTACCACTCTCATTACAAGGTAATGCATATTTTTGAGAAATTAATGAAAATTATTTCTAACCTCAAATCAGATAAACAGTGAAACGAAATGTCAAAATGGGCGATTGACAACCAAATTAATTTGTATCAATAATTATATTGTCTGCGGTGTAAAATGTCGTGTAAAATACGTGAAACGAAACGCAAAAAAAAAAGTCAGTGTCATTCAACCTAGAAATTCTGCTTAGAAGGAAGTTAGTGTGCACCCCACTTTATAGTTAAAATAGGTCGAATCTGTCCCAAAACCACAGAGTACTTTTACTTATAGCCCAAAACCGAATCGGGGCACCCCGACTTTACGTAGTCTTTTGGCTGGCATACTAGATTGTGTATAAAAACCCGGAGGCGCGGAGTGAGAGCTCACCTCCGCAGCTTCGGTTTGCTGGTCGCCTCCGGCTACCAACCTCAGCCGCTGCGGCTCGCAGGGGTGCCTGTCCTTTGTTACGTAAGGGCGAAGGGGCTGCACTTCCCGCAGCGCCGGAGACGTTGCAGAAGCAACTTAAGTGTTTAGAGGTTAGGTTACAATAATTAGTTTTTTTTTCAAGAATGGTGCTTACCTTTACATGGAAGTGGTGGGAGAGGGTGCGTTAGGGTACCCCCCACCCCCCCTCAATCCCTACTTCTGCCATACGATACTAAAAGTAACTTTAAAGTGTTTTGAGGTTAGGTTACAATAATTAGTTTTTCTCAAGAACGGTGCATTACCTTTTCATGGGAGTGGTGGGGGGGGGCTCAGGGTACCCCACACCACCCCCCCACACCGCCCCCACCCCCCTCCTCTTGCCAAACGATTCTAGATTTTAACCAAAATTATAAACACGGCAACTAAAGTTGTGAATTCTATCAAAAACCACCAAGTTCTTAATTCGTTGCTTCAGGACATAGTGAAAAGAAAAGGTTCTGGAGAAACACTTAAACTAGCAGTAAAAACCAGATGGAGTAGTCATTTGACCTTGTCAAGCTTGTGTGAAGCTTTTCAAGCTTACAGAACACAAAAATAGCATTGAAAACATTAGCTATAGACGAGAAAGCCGTACAACTTCCACCAGATGTTAAAAGCAACTTGAAAACCATGAAGGGAAATTTTCAATCACTAAAATAACATTAACAGCAGGGTTATCATCCATAATTGCTATTAATGGCTACTAACCTGCTTTTAATCGATTATTAGCCAAATGATATTAACCGGATTATTATCATTGCCCAACACTATTCCTACCCTACTCATATGATTTTATCCACTTGTATGTCTAGGCTACTTAGCTCAATACACAAATAACGATATTTGGTGTTTTATTGAAGACATAATATTGGCGACGAGTAGAAAACACGACAATGGAGTGTAAATCAGTGAAATTTCATGAGTTCAATGTGAAAAGTGATAATTGGGACAATTACATCGACAGACTTCAATATTGTTTTGAGGCGAATGGCGTCGTCTCAGATTCGGCTAAAAGGGCAAATTTGAAATTGTGTACAAACCGGGACAACAGATTGGTCACGCTGATGGATTGAGCTGATGGCCACGGCCGGTTCCCGATCAACCTGAACAGCAGTTATGTGACGTATTGCTGATGGCAGATACACCTACCGACTTCCCTGTAGATGCTGACCAAATAGCATTAGCAACGAAGCGAGATAGGATATTATCTCGTGTCAGTCATAATGTACTAAGCGGTTGGCCAGCTAGAGTTACTGACGATGAACTGCGTCCATACTGGTTACATCGTTCGGAACTTTCTATGCATGAAGATTGCATCTTATCGGGTTGTCGAGTGGTGGTACCGTCCTCATTGCGTGATACGATACTACGTGCTTTATATAAAACACATAATGGCATCGTCCAAACGAAATCACTGGCCAGGAGTTATGTTTGGTGGCCAAAACTGAACGAAGATCTTGAGACATTAGTAGGCGGATGCAATAAATGTCTTGAAAATCGGCACATGCCTCCGAAAACTAAATCTGAGTGGATCACGCCAACAAAGGCGTGGTCTCGAATAAATGTGGACTTTGCGGGACCTTTCCAAGGTAAATATATATTAACTGTCGTAGATGCATATTCTAGATGGCCGAGGTGATCGTGGTAAACAATATGACAGCGCGAACGGTCATCAGACACCTCAGAAATTTATTTGCTATCCATGGTTTGTGTGAGACCATGGTTTCCGACAACGGAACATCCTTTGTGTCAGCTGAACTTAAGCAATTTTTGGACGCGAATAAAATAAAACATTATCAAGACAGCGCCTTATCATCCTGCAACAAACGGGTTGGCCGAAAGAATGGTGCAAACTGTAAAAGACAAATTGCGAAAAATGGATGACATCTCTTGGGATGTTAAGATTCCTCGAATGCTACTACGATTGCGGGTAACTCCTAGCACAGTTACTAACTACGAACCTTGTTAGATGTTATACACCCAGATAATCGTGTTCAAAATAAATCTAATCAACAGATTACCAATAATGCTCATAAGGTAACTCGAGAAACTAATATGGGCCAAAGTGTAATGTATAGAAATTATAGTAGTAGACCTCGTTAGTTGCCTGGTACAGTAGTTAAAAGGCAAGGGCCATCCAATTATCAAGTTGAAACCGGTGATGGTAATATCATCAACCGACACATCAACCAACTGGTTAAAAAGAAACTCACAGAAGATGCAGATCAAGAAGGAGAGAGGGAAGAAGTAAATAATGTAGAGGCAAGTTTGGAAATGGAAAGTCGAGATTTGGAAATGGGGGGTAAGGGCTCGAGTGAGGAAATAATTGAAATACCGAGTTTGGACCAATGGGCGGAAATGTTAGGTATACCCAGTGATTATGAGTCTGGCTATTCTGGGGGTAAGATTAAAAATAAACTTTTAGCTCTTAAAAAACCCGTATAAAAGGCCTGATTCAATCTATATTGAATAGAATGTAAAGGTTAGATATTTAAATAAATACAAAATTGTTGACTTTAACTCATTGATATATAAAGGGTTTTTAGATATCAATCCATCTTTAAGTATAAGTTAAAGTTTAAATATATTTTGAATACTTGGGGGAAAGGTATGTTGTATATATATAAGTATCTACATACTTCGTAGTGTATAAGTTTGGGTTTGTTAGGTTTTACGTCTACCTTCAATCATGTTATTGTTCCTACCCTACTCATATGATTTATCCACTTGTATGTCTAGGCTACTTAGCTCAATACACAAATAACGATATTTGGTGTTTTATTGAAGACATAATAACAATATTATGCACCAAAGTTGGTATTCATTTGTATGGGGGCCAGTGATTGTGATTTGACGGTTAACTTCGGCACTCAATGGGTTAATAAACAATTACTTTTCATTTGAAAGAACCTCAATCAAGCTCTTATGAGGCTCTCGATAGGCTGTATCAAGAACCTGAATTCGTACCTCACCTCATAATCCTCATTCAACATCTGAGCAAACAGATCCTCGGCTTCAAGACATTTTCTCTGCAATTGATAGCTTTGCTTCAGTTTAGCGTAGCAGAAGAAACAAGCGAGCATCGGTCTACTGTCTTCAGTCACAAACTGCAACCAAAATTTAACAGTATGTTTTCTGTTTACAAAATAATTTTACAGAAACTTTGCATCTTTATGAAATTTTAGCAACTTACTGGAATATCAGTCAGCTTCTCATATATTTGCTGCAGGTTCTTGTTCGTAACAACATTAAAGCGAACATTCTCCGTTATACATATCCTACACCGAAGCAGTTTTCCCATTTTATTTTGATAAATTAAAAATCGCTGGTGAGTTTAAATTATTGCCTCTGCTTGCACTTCGTTGTGATAATAAATACATATAATTAAATAGACTTTTAAAACAGGACCTTTCAAAGAAATCCAGTCCACATTATATTTTTAGTGAAAGATTAAAATTATTTACGCGAACCAAACCAAACAATTTTGACATTTCCTAAAAGAATGCATTCATATTCCTAAGAGCTAGTTTTTATCTTTAGGAAATAAATAATGAGCCAACATTTATTAATAACGGAAATAAAATAGAATAGAACAAAAAAAGGCACCACTTCTTTACTTTACGTAGTGCAATTTATATTATTTTTTTATGCTTTGCAGCCTTGAACTTGAACGCATACAAACAAACCACCACAGACTACTTAGGGATACTTATCAAACCACAAACTGTCAGTGTCAACAGACTGTCACAGTCATGTCATTATAGTGTAGTGTAACTACGATTCTACGAAAACGAGACGAATTGTCTAGTCTGTGGTTTGTGGTCATTGTGGAATTCTCATTTATTTTAGGTTAAGGCGAAAGCGCCAGCCCGCGAAATTCAAAATTTCTTACGTTTTTTGCAATTTGAAGGTCAGTGTGAGCTTGTATGTTGATTAAAATATGATTCGCGGCCGTAGCTAATATGGATTTACAGAATTATAATCATTAGAATCAGCAATACAACTCCATAAGTTAGCATTTACCTCAAACCTCATGATTTCATGAAATCGCTAGATTTGAGATAAATGCTAACTTATGGAGTTATATTGCTGATTCTAATGATTATAATTCTATAAAACCATATTAGCTACGGCCGCGAATCATATTTTAATCAACATACAAGCTCACACTGACCTACAAATTGCAAAAAACGTAAGGATTTTTGAATTTCGCGGGCTACCCTGGCGCATCAACCTTAATAAATAATGTATATAATTTACCAACTCATTTTGAATGAGGGAATAAGATAGATCTTCGAGATTATTGCCAAGTACTTTTTGGTTAATTTACCTATAACTACTACTTACTAAGTGCTCATGTTTCGGAATATGAAACGTAACGTACATTCAATTGATAATTTATTGGAAACATCCAAAAAGTTTTGTAACTGGACAAAACTGCTGCAGTTTGGTTTCTCTCATTTTATTTCTGTCTGATTTGTCGCAATCAACAAAATGATTCGACTTCGAGTGTTTCAATGGTACCACTGCTGTCAAAATTACCGATTTCCTGATGAAAGCAAAGCGAGATGCAAGTTGCGTCAATTTAATTCTTGAAAACAGTGTATCGGCGTTTAATACTTACTTAAAATAGTATCGGGAACAAGAGAGGACTGTAATACGATCAAAATCGTCATACAAAAGGATTTTAATGTAAGTAACTTTTGTTCTAATCTCACACAAACAGTAGCAGTACATAAAAAAATAAACAAATGATTGTATTTTCTAAATAATTTAGGCATTTTAGACAGAACTATACTAATGTTAACGAAAAATGGCTACTCCAGCGATCTAATGTTTTGTTTTAGGGCTACCTAATAATCTAGGTATGAATCATGCATTTTAAAACATAATTCATTTCATTTCAAACTCTCAATAATTTTAGTAGGTATTTTATGTAGAAGCCTAAAATGAAGTGGTGATAAGTCTTAAAACATGAATGATTGACTATTTATATTGATATGTTTAGTCGCTTATCATTAAACAGCTTTTAATTTTTATTTAAAGCACCTGGGCGACCAAGCTCTGCTCGGGTGAAAAAAGAGGAAACCAATTCTCCCAGAAATAAGACCTAGCTAGATCGATTTTTGGCCCCGTGAACACCTATATTGCAACTGTCATTAAAATTGTTAGAGTTGTTTTCGAGAGTGTGATTATAAATATTGCTCATATAATAGAATAGGATAGATGTAAATGGTACACCACAGACTAAATGTAGTATTGTCTCTCCTTCTCCCTTTCAATCCATCCAAAGGTTGTGTATAAAAGATTGCTTTTAGCGATAAGACCGCCCATTGTGTCACCCTATGTAAAATTTTTACTTTTATATCTGTAATTTCAAAATATCTTTATTGTGGGCATAATATATTAGTTACATACAAGTCTTACCAATAAAGTATTATGTTGACAGCAATGCGGACAAATTTTTTGATGCCCATTACTTTTTTTTAAGACTGTTAGATTTTAAATTATGAAAATAAAATATATGTCCTGCCTAACCGCGCGTTTGCACTGGTGAAACATCGCATAAAAACATATTGATATCTCTATTTCTGTCAATGTATCTGATAGATATATCAACATGTTTGTTTCGCCAGTGCAAATGCACGGTAATAGTATACAATAATTAAGTATTGGCATTAAATTTAAAATTAATTTACAATGTCAAATTCAATTATTATAATGTCAAAATATCAAAATAAAGTGTTTGTATGGTGTTGGCAGCTAGGTGTATTCCATTCAATACTCAATACTTTATTGCATTCCATAATGTATATGCTTAAATGGTAAACATTAGCTTATCCTGTTGAGTGTCGGGTATCCCAAAGGTTCATGTCAATGTGTGCTCAAATGTCAACCGAAACCCATAGGTTCATAACTGTAAGCCCGCGGGCGCTGTTGGGTGATGGTATTTTACGTTTATACTTACACACACAATATATATTTATATGCGACCCGGACCCGGCCCTGCTTTGCAAGGTTTCTATGTGAAATATAAGTTAAATATTAATGTATTAGACGTGTAAACCTTCCGGAGTAAATTTTCTAAATGATAGTGAAAACCGCATCAAAATCTGTTGGGTAGTTTAGAAGAACAACGCCCCACACAGACAGACACGAAAAGCGACTTTATTTTATAAAGACGCGCGCTTTTTTAGACTTTTTTTTTTTTTAACACATTAGCTGCCAGACAATAGACACAATAGAAAATTAATTGTTTGAGGTCACCGTGACCGGCGTGGCAGTTAACCTGTTAATAAGTAGGTATAGATGTAATGGGTTTCCTTATGATCCAATGGTGTATCATCGACACTCAACTGGCTAAAGAACAATCGTGGATCCTGTCGGGCACAGCAAACGAAAGATAGTAGATAGTTATTCTGTTTTTAGGGTTCCATACCTCAAAAGGAAAAAGGAACCCTTATAGGATCACTTCGTCGTCTGCCTGTCTGCCTGTCAAGACCCTTTTTCTCATGAACGCGTGGAGGTATCAAGTTGAAATTAATATCAAATACGTAAGTCTATGGTCCCTTGGTGTTCTAAAAAAATCAAGCTTATAGGTCAACGCAATAAAAAAATACGGCCATTTATACGACATATTTTGATACTCGCAAGTAAATCAAAAAGAGTACTTCCCGTTGTCGTAGAATCATGAAATTTGGCAATAAGCAAAGTCTCCTAGCACAAATAAAGGAAAAAGTCCGAAAATTGTTAATTTGTAAGTAATTTAATCACATAAAAAAATATTAGCAGGTCTGTCAGTCTGTCAAGACCCTTTTTCTCAGGAACGCGTGGAGGTATCAAGTTGAAATTAATATCAAATACGTAAGTCTATAGTCCCTTATAGTCCTAAAAAAATCAAGCTTCTAAGTCAATGCAATAAAAAAATACGGCCATTTATGTGACAGATTTTGATACTCGCAAGTAAATCAAAACTTACAGGGTACTTCTCGTTGTCCTAGAATCATGTTTGGCAAAAAGCAGATTTCACAGCACAAATAAAGGAGGGAGGAAACATATGTGACTAAAAGAGTGATGAATATAAATGTTGATGGATGGAGCGGGAGAGGAAGGCCAAAGAAAACAATTTTTTAAAAAGTAACTTTCACTTTTTTCAGACAAGAATTCAAGCACTGAAAGCGAGAATCAAAGAAAAAGAGAAGAAGAGAGAAAGACTAATGGTGCTGGAGACGTAAATATTAAACACTGTTTAAGATTGTTGTGTAGGTACGTAGGGACAAGTGAAACTACTGACAGCTAGAAGCGCACTCTTTATTGTTGGGTGGAAGGACGGCTGGGACGCAGCCCACGCACACATATACAACGGAATGACACACATATATAACATTTCCTCCCCTTATTTGACCAAAAATATTAGCAAGTTGCACATATTCAAAATTAATAGTTAAATAAGTAAATATTTATTATGTTATAGAAAAGCTTTGTAATCTACCCTGGGAATGTTTCTTAATAGCCTGTCTGGATTCCTTGAAACCGGATCCGACACTGTATCTGCATCTGCAGACGATGGTGATTGCAGATTTGCCTCATCAGTTTCTTCCCCCGCGGGGCTCTGTACCAGGGGGTTGTCAGTTGACGGCTCGCTATGGCAGTTGTTAAAGTCGTCAAAGTCGTAATTGTGTAGCGGCTGTTGTGAAACATTACCCTTGCTACCTTTATATAATATTATTTGGTTCTTATGCTTTTTTATATCACATGATGAACTCAAATCCTGAATAAGATAAAGTACTTTACCGAGTCTCCTTTTAATAATACCTCTGCACCAATGGAATTTTGTGTTATTTAAAAACTTTTTGTACATTATCTCATCTCCTGGCTTAAACACTTGTTTATTGTATCTTCCACATGTTTCAATTTGTGAACACTGTTGACGATTAACATTATTAGTGGGGGTTGTGAGAGGGGCCGCCGGCGTTTTTGGATTTATTAAATCTAAGCGTGACCTCAACTTGCGGCCAAACACTAACTCAGCTGGTGAGAAACCTGTGACAGAATGAACAGAATTCCTGTAGTCAAAAAGGTATTTTAATATTTTTAATTTGCAATCACTTTTATTACGTGATGAGATGACACATGATTTAATGCCTTTCTTCACGATTTTGACGTAACTCTCTGCCTGGCCGTTACTTTCCGGATTGTACGCTGGTGACGTCAAATGATCGATACCGTTTGTTGTGCAAAAGTTTCTAAATTCAAAAGACGTAAACGCGGTCCCATTGTCACTTACTATTGTATGTGGTAGGCCGTACTTGGACATATAATCGTATAGCTTCCCTATGACGTTTGTGGACGTTGTAGACATAGTTACGTCGTACAACTCCACCCATTTGGTATGCGCGTCTACAACCACGAAAAACATCTGATTATCTAACGGGCCTAGGAAATCAATGTGTATCCTATAAAATGGCACTGGCGGGTACCGCCACGGAGCAATCGGCGTTCGCGGTGGGGACGGGCGTAACTGTTGACAGATATCACACGAGTTGATCATTTCCTCCAACGCTTTGTCAACCCCTGGGAACCAAAATCGTGATCTAGCCTCAGCTTTTGTTTTCACAATGCCCAAATGCGAATTATGTATTTCGTGTAAAAGTTTTGAGCGCAACGTTTCCGGGATAACCACCTTGTGTCCTCTCATAAGACAACCATTTTCATGTGACAATTGAGTCCTACACAAATAATAGGGCTTAATACGTAAATCAGACAATAATTGTCTAGGCCAACCTTGTCGAGTATAATTAATTACTTTTGCTAATGTGACGTCCTTGGCAGTTTCTTTGCGCAATTCGTCCAGTGTCACTGGAATACTGCCTTCAACTACAAAGTTGACATAAGTGGCCCGGTCGATAGGCGCCGCGGCCGCGGCTGCGTGAGCGCCGCTGTCGCCCCGCTCCTCTGCCTGTTCCTGCTCGTGACGTAAACTCGCTCGTGACAAATAATCTGCGTTATTATTGGTACTTCGAACGTACTCGATCGTGTAATTGTACGCGCTTAAAAACATTGCATATCTTTGCAGCCTGTTAGCCGATACCTCTGGTATGCCCTTATAGGGGCCGAAAATAGAAATTAAGGGTTTGTGGTCGGTACGTAATACAAACGGTTCGGATCTGCCATATAAATATTGATGAAATCGCTTAACACCGAATATAATCGCTGTGGCTTCTTTCTGTATTTGCGAGTATCGTTTTTCGGCTGACGTGAGCGTGCGGGACGCGAATGATATGGGTCGTTCTAACATATCACTACCTACCTGCGATAAAATAGCGCCTAATCCGTGTGGAGAAGCATCCACCGTCAATATTATTTTATAATTTGGGTCAAAATGTGTTAACACTTGTTCCGACGTTAAGCATTTTTTAATTTCATTGAATGCATTATCATGAATTGCTGTCCAATGCCACTTAACTCCTTTTTTTAATAGATCATATAAAGGGCTAAGTATGCTTGATGCTCGGGGAACGAAATTACGATAGTAGTTAACTAGTCCTAAGAATGATTGCATGGTTTTAACATTAGTAGGAACGGGTGCGTCTACGATAGCCTTCATTTTAGACGGATCTTTCTTTAGTCCGTTCTTGTTGATAACATACCCTAAGTATTTTATTTCGTCTTTAAAAAATTCACATTTGTCCTTTCGCAATGTTAGTCCCGCGTCTTGAAGTCTCTTGAGAACTATGTGTAGTTTTTCCATATGTAAATCTTCAGTTTTAGCTGTTATCAGCACGTCATCTAACAGGCATAACACTCCGTCTAATCCGGACAAAATGGTTTCCATCGCGCGCTGGAAAATAGATGGTGCGCTCGACAAGCCGAATACAAGACGTGTGTATTTAAACAATCCCCGCGGAGTGTTAATACAAGTTATGTTTTGTGACTCATCATCGAGCAAAAATTGGTTGTAGGCCATGGACAAATCTATTTTCGAAAACTGCTGGCCACCGTGTAATTTTGAAAATAACTCGTGAACCGTCGGCAATGGATATTGTTCTATTACTAATTGCTTGTTAATGCTCACTGAATAATCCGCACATAATCTGACTGAACCATCACGTTTGAGTACGGGCACAATAGGTGATGCATAGTCCGAATGTGTAACTGGTTTTAACACTCCTAGGTTTTGTAATCGTTCTATCTCCTTATCGACTTTGTCGCGCAATGCAAATGCAATAGGACGCGCTTTAAAAAATATCGGTTTTGCATTATTATTTAGTTTTAATTTTACGCTATAGTTTTTGAAAGCGCCCAGCTTGTCTGAAAATAGTTCAGGGAACCGAATTTGCAACCGTTCAATTGCGCTGTGACTATCGTTTAGGAAATTAACTGCAGTTAATTTTAATTTAAATATTGCTATGAAATCGCGGCCAAGCAGCGGTGGGCCGCCATGACGTATAACGAATACATCAAGTGTGTGGGTACGCTGCATATATGTTATTGCTAAACGCACGTAACCTACACACTGCATGTTGTTCCCCGTGTAGCTATAAAATTTTAGACGAGACGTATGCAATGGTATACTCGCGAACAACTTTTTATATGTACCCTCAGATATGACTGTCACTGCTGATCCACTATCTATTTGAAATTGCAAATTCTGGCCATTTATTATTACCGTTTCTGTCATAGGTTCCCCCCGAGCTGTACAAATGTTATAAAGCGACTTACCATCGTCGTCCTCGCTCACATCCCCCGTTAACATGTAGTTAATTTTATTGCACATTCTACGCAAATGCCCTACTGTGTTGCACTTTTTACACTTATACTTCGCGAACCGACATTGAGACGACTTATGATTAGCACGACCGCACACCGAACACTTTTCTTTCTCGGCACTATTAATCGGGTTGGCACTATTTTGTCCTTTCGCGATCTTGAACACCTGTACTTGACCTGTTGATGTAGAAGCAGTAGCGGCAGCGCCCGCGCGCGCACATCTTATGCTCTCTGCTAGCTCCACCGCCTTCGCCAAGGTTAAGGTCTCCAAGTCCCGCGCAAACAATTTCTCCCGTTCTGGACCCGCTACCATCCCCATCACAAATCGATCACGCAACGCCTCCTCAACATTGCTGAATCCGCAATACAGCGTTAGTCCACGTAACCTTGCTGCCCATTGCGTGTATGCTTCGCCCGGCTGCTGCGTAGCTGCGTAAAAATTATGCCGCTCGCCGAACCCGCAACGTTTCGGAGTGAAGTGGTTATCCAATAACGTCACTAGATCCTCATATGGCACCTCTTGCACGTCTTTGGGCAGGGCTAAGTCTGCTGCTAACTTGTAGGTATTATCATTGAGTGCGCTCAGTAGTATGGCTCGTCTCCTGGTTCCTGCCGCATCGTTTTTCGCATCGATGTTATTTGCTATGAACCACTGCGTAATACGACCTTTATAAGTCTTCCAATCGTTGACATTGTGGTCGAAAGTTGATAAAATACCACAAAATGACTGAGCCATTTTTCAACAAAGGATTTATTTTACGATTGTGGGTAAACTCGTCGCCACTGTTGTGTAGGTACGTAGGGACAAGTGAAACTACTGACAGCTAGAAGCGCACTCTTTATTGTTGGGTGGAAGGACGGCTGGGACGCAGCCCACGCACACATATACAACGGAATGACACACATATATAACAAAGATACAAATTAACATAGTTTAGAAGGGTTTTTCTACCCTGGATCACAAATTTAGGCCATATTTTATAACATAAGATCATACCATCTGTGTTCCCCGAAGGATAAAGCATAGTATAGTACCTATAGTACTCATACATTTTGCTAGTTATGTTTAAGGGGAATCCGCCGTGGTAAACCGGGAAATTCAAATTTTCTTGCGTTTTTGCAATTTGCAAATCATTCGCGACACTGACAAATAAATATTTACATAATCTATCTATACCAATGAATACCTATTTCCCTTGATCATCTAATCACGCGTGAACGGATGGAACAATTTCTTTTTTTAAATTCTTTTTTTTTGTAGTGATTATTATTGTCAGGAGCAGGTTCTTATGAAGAGAAAAATTGGAAAAAATTGGAAGAAATGTAGGAAAATTCGGGATAACTCAAAGTGCATTTTCTATGGGTGAAATTTGGACAACACAACGTCTGTCGGGTCTGCTAGTTTTTTTTTAACCATAAATATCATCAATACATCTTTCTAAGTTAGATTTCGTCCGGATTCGTCTGAATTCTGAAATCAGACCCCTCCGGAGGAAATTTAACTTAGAGATAGGTATTGATGTTTTTTATGGTTAAAATAGGGATGATGCCTGGGTAAAAAAAAAAAGAAATTCTATTTAGTCCGTCAGTCAGATAATAAAAAAATATTATACACGTATTTTTTGCTTTATGATATTAATAAAAAAATACTTAGCTATCACGCATTAAAGTTGGGGAGTGGGGGCTCGCTACGTCACTTGTACGTATAAAACTATAAAACCTAGCTACGCGTGACGTCATGCCATATTTTAACTCAATGTATCGCCGTAATTGTTTGATTACGTAAAAAAAGAAAAAATACGTGTCCAATATTTTTTAATACCTAATCTCTATGACGGACAAAAAATAAATTTTTAGTCATCATCCCTATTATGTTAATACATAGTTCTTACTGTCGCGAATCATATTTTGATTACGATACAACCTGACACTGACCTACAAATTGCAAAAAACGCAAGAAAGTTTGAATTTCGCGGTCTACCACAGCGCAATCACCTTAAGTCCCATGTAATTTTATTGGGGATGACCCTATTGCCATCAACCGGTCACAAATCCAGACTCCGGGCTGCTTCTGATGCCGCCGCGGTCGCGGGTTGTTCGAAAGAGATACCGTGACTCTGGCATATGCAACTGAAGGAACACGGGTTGGTTTTAGTCAGTAAAAGTCTGACACGCCCTTCCGCTCCACCCAGAGCGGGAGAAATCATTCGATGAACTCGATTTCGATGAAAAAAAAAGGCTGCTTCTGTTAAATTCCAGATGGAAAAAACCCAATAACACTGTCCGACCTGGGAGTCGTATCCAGGGCCTCGTGCTCAGCAGTAGCACAAACACTACACCAACGAGACAGTTTAATAAATTACTTATTTGTAAAATACCTGTTTTGGATGGAAGCTTAGCTTAACATCGACCCGTGCGGCTGTTATTACTTAGCCACGAGCCCCTCTAACTTTAAGATACTGATAATAATATTTACGATGCCGAGTCAAAAAGAAAAAATCTGCTCTGCACCCCACTTTGGTCTGAGCAGCCGACAAGAATAAGAATGAACTAATATCCACTAAATATTTCTGTTCCAGGTCTTAACCGCATCCAGTGTCACCTATCTGAAACACATAATTATCTGCCAAGTCTTCTCCCAAATGTTATTGCGGTCGGCTTCCATTCTAACCGGATGCGGACTTCCACAACTCAGTTACCTCAGTTACTGGGTAACACGATATCCTTTGTCAGATTTAACAGAAACGAACGAAGATGTATCAAAATCAATTAGATTTCGTTTGCGACTACTGCTCGAGGACTTTTACAAGAAAATATAACTTACAAACTCATATTGAAAACTGTCATATTAATTCTTCATGCCACTGTGATGTATGTGGCCAGAATTTCGGCAGTCCGGCTGGATTGTTACAACATTTATCCAGAGGCCATAACAATTATGGCCAGCCCTTTCCAGAGTGTGAACTATGCGGACGAATTTTTACCAGAAAACAAAACATAACATCACATATGATTACTGTACATCTACAAGGACTTGGCTATGAAATTCGGTGTAGGTTTTGCGAAAAAACTTTCACTACAGAACGGAATTTGAAAAGGCATGTCAATCAATTGCATAATCCTGACGTTGAGTATCCTACGTGTAACGAATGTCACAAGGTGTTTAAAGGTAAACACTCGCTGATAGCCCATATACACTCAGTACATAATGTGAGCGAGAGAGACGCTATCAAATGCCATTTGTGCGAAAAAGTGTACACGAATAACAGGAACTTGAAGCGACATATAGAAATGTTTCATGGCGTAAAAGGGGAGTTCAGATGCGACATCTGCCCGAAAGTATACACTTCGAACCAGAGCCTGAGACGGCATGCAAGGACAAGGCACAACACTGACAGTCAGGAACATATGACATGCAACTTCTGTATGAAAGTTATAATCGGGCGAGAAAATTTCGACAGCCATATACAATTCCACCACCAAGACACCGAAATGGAAGGTAGAAACGAATATGTGTGCGAATCTTGCGACAAAACTTTCGAAGAAGAGTTTTATTTGCGTCAACACGTAAAATCAGAACATTCCTTTAAAACATTTTACAAGTATTGCAGGAAATCGTTACTCAAACAATACGGAATGGACACGCAAAACATATACAACTGTGAATATTGTGACAATGCTTTTTTAACTGTCTACGAGCTTAAAGATCATATGCGCGTCAACCATGACACTGAGTACTCGTTATCAACTTGCAACGTTTGTTTTAATAAGTTCTTTAGTAAAGAAACTATGTCTGCGCATAGAAATGTGTGTCTGCCACCGCCAAACGTGAACACATGCAGTCACTGCGACAAACTCTTCACTGATATATCAAGCTTAGAATTTCATACGAGAATTTTTCACCCCCAAGCTCAAATCGCTGATTCTAACATTTCATCTACAAACATTGATGAAGACGCTGTTTCGTTCAAATGTGAGCATTGCGACCGCATCTATTACAGCGACAGATCCCTCAAGCATCACATGAAGCTGAAACACACGACAGACGAAGAAGTAGAATGTGAATTGTGTGGAAAAATCTGCAGTAACAAGTATTATTTAGCTTCACATATCAAAATCGTCCATAACAACGACTCTTGGTCGAAATGCGAATATTGTGATAAACAGTTTAAATCGAAAAGGAATATCAGAAGGCATATTGAATACACTCATTTGGGCATGCAGCGGTATAAGTGTATTGAGTGTGAGACGTTGTTTAAAGAAAAACGGAGCTTAAGAAAACATGTTCGGACGAAGCATCCTAATTCGGCGGCTTTTCCTCAGTGTCACATATGTCACAAACGATTTGAGTCGGCGAAGTCTTGTAAGATACATCTTAAACTATTGCATTCTTTCAACATGAACACCTATCCGTGTCACCTCTGTTCCGTATCATTCAGTTCGAATGAGGCGCTAAATATACATTTAGAGACGAAACATTTAGCCGAAGATCAAATCTACAAATGCGAGGAATGCAACTTGGTCTTTAAAGGGCAAGAAAAGTTTGACGCTCACAACGATGTCTGCCACGTCAATTTAGTCCCTACGATCAAGCAGAAAGTTCTTCCTAGATGCATTCTTTGCATGAAAGATTTTAGTACAAGGAAAACTTTGAAGCGACATATAAAGAAATTCCACGAAGATTTTGATGTGGACGAATTAGCGACTTATGGGTCGAGGCGAAGAACGTTTACAGTTGATTGTGAAGACTGTATTAAAAGTTTTAACGATGATTTTCATTTGAGCGTGTATAATCAGTTAAAGCATTTGAGTGACTGGGAAGTATTTAAGTGTGGGACTTGTTTTGAGACATACAACTCCTTGGAGTTCGCGATACAGAGATATAAGGTAACCAACGCCGAAGCTTGTAAAAGCAAAATGATTTTGAGTGAACTTTGCACCACTGAGATGAGTGAAGAAGAGCATGACTTCTCTAACTTCGGAGCTCTGCACGATATGTTGCCGGAGAGTACTACCGATGATTTACAAGTAAAATTAGAAGATTTGAAGACTGAAATCAAGACGGAGCCAGCGTCGCCGTAACTAAGGGCTTAACGCTATGATTTCTTAGAAGAGCGGTGACCGCTACATAACGGCCGTTATGAAAATCATGGCAGCAGGGTTTGCCTTTAAGTTGTCAAAAAACGCTCTCTAGGAAAACACACTAACTTTTTCATTAATAAAGTTTGAGTGACGTCATTCGGCGGTAAATAGGGTTGATGACTAAACATTATTTTATCTGTTATGTAGATTATTAAAAAATATTAGACACGTATTCTTTCTTTTATTTATTTATTTATTTATAAAGGTACACCAACAGCTTCTGTATACAGCATATCAGTAGGTAAAAAGTCATAGGTTTATACGATGTCAGCGACAAAATCCACATTCGCGATTTTCCATATTGTTTATTTTACGAATTCTTTCAAATACGCAACATTATTTTTCATAATTATTATTTTTTCAAATTCCTATATTTCCGAATTCTTAGGTTTCTTAATTATTTATTGTCCTAACACCAACATTTTCCGAATGTGTACAGTTCGCCAATAACAAGTGAACCAACATTCTCAAATAAAATGATAACCTAAGGTAAAAATGAAAATTATAAAACTACTATATTATTATAACTATATTTTTCAGATATAAGTTTTTAAGCTGTCATGGTCACTAACATTATTATTATTAACACAAACGGGATATATATACTTACGGGTTTTTAGGGCGTGACACGACCTGAAAACCTAGATCGATAAAACAAATTAACAAAAATCAACAAACTAACATTTCCAACCCCTATACACCCAATTAAGTGAACTTTTCAGGTAGAAGTACGTCCAGGGCTAGGTCATAATCTAGCGTATCTGGACGCACCAACAAAACTATAAAATACGGCTATATAGCCCACTCGGGAGTGATATGTACAATGCGTTTCAATGAATAGGAATGACCTTGCGCCATATTGTGAAGATTTAGCAAAACAGCACCTTCTTTACACATTTGCTAAGTCAGTGACATATATTAACACAAACAAATTCCAAAAACAGAACTAAAATGGATAAGGATAAGCCTAAAAAACTTTGCAAGCCTTAGATTTCTAGCTTCAATTGCTAGTTAGAGGTCATGGACGTTCCTATTCTTAGTTGAATCGCATTGAAGGTCGCTATATCGAAAAATGTTTCGAGTGGTACGCCAGTTCGAAAACTCATTAAATCGAAAACCGCTAGGTACTTATATCGAATGACGTTATCGCGAAGGTCGCCATTTCGAAAAATTTTGCGAGTGGTACGCCAGTTCGAAAGTCAAGTCATGGGGGTCGAGGGTTGTTTGAAAGAGAAACCGTGGCCCTGAAACATTTTTATTTATTTATTTTATAAGTGCAGCATCAAAAGTTTTCATTAGCACCTGCAACCTGACGTCTTTTTTGTATGTAAGCAACGAGTTAATAGAACAGCCTCTGTTATAATAAGTCATCATCTTTACTATTCCAACAGAATATCGAAAAACCGGTCAAGAGCGAGTCGGACTCGCGCACCGATGGTTCCGTTCCGATTTCTGAAAAAGTGTGCTATTTAGAGACATCGTTTTATTTTTCCTGTAATCTTTACATAAACTTCTGTCTCATACAATAATTTCAGATTTTTCTCTTTGCAAACTTCGGAGATAGGGGGGAGGGGGGGACGGTATTTTTTTTTTAACTTTTCATTAAAAGTTGAAAACTATGCGGCCCAAAAAAAGAAAAAAAATGTTTGAGATTGTGCAAACAGCGCTCTTGCATATGATACCCCACATGCCTAGTAGCCCCACTTTGATTTTTTCAGTCCCTGTTGCAAAAAAAATATAAATATTTTAATTTCTTTCTTATTTGCAAAATAGTTGGGTAAACGTCATCTAAAACTATTCTAAATTTCAAGTTGATAGCATTAGTAGTTCTTGAGATATCCAGCTGTGACAGACAGACAGACTGAGTGACACCATAAGGGTTCCTTTTTTACCATTTTGGTACGGAACCCTAAAAACCAGCGTCAATTTAAGGACGCATTTACGAGTGGGTAGTCAAATCATTACTTTTTTAAACAAAGGCAAGGTATGTTTATTAATTAAAATACTTTGTATTTTTAAAATGTTTTTGCGACGAATTGTAGGTAGATGTGCAAGGTACGATTCTGAACTACAAATATTTCTGTACATAATTCCGGGTTCTCAATAAATGTACCGAAGTAAAAATTTCACTTCGGTACATTTATTGAGAAACTGGACATATCTAAAATTATATTTAAAGTTAAGAATTGTACCTTGCACATCTACCTACAATTCGTCGCAAAAACATTTTTAAAATACAAAGCATTTTATTTAATAAACATACTTTTGTTTAAAAAAGTAATTATTTGACTATCCATCGTAAATGCACCCTCTCAGAGCTACCGATAAATACAGGGTGGAAGGGACATCGACGCGCAAACGGTTACCACGTATCCAGTACATCATTCTGAGCCCCCTACATAGACATTTTTCATCGGTTATTGAAAAAAAAATCTGCAGTTTCCTACAATAGTGCAATACCTACACGGTCAAAATGTATGGAAGAGCGGATTTTTTTTTCTACTTTCTACTACTTTCCGTTGACCTAGAATCATGAATGTCTTACAGCACAAATAATGGAAAAAGTCTGAAAATGGTTAATTTATAATTTTATCACATAAAAAAATATTTTTAAGTATGTCGTCTGTCAAGGCCCTTCTTCTCAGGAACGTGTGGAGGTATCAAGTTGAAATTGATATCAAATATCTATCTATCTATGGTCCTTAAAAGTCCTAAAAAAATCAAGCTTCTAAATCAACACAATACAAAAATACGGCCATTTATGCATTGATATAAAAAGTAAAGATTTACGGTCGTCCTTACATTTGCCTGACGCGATCGCCACACAGAAACACTAACGCCATCTATTAGAACTACTCTTAACTACGATGTCGATCGGCGCAGGCTGCTCGTAGACGTAACCTTGTAAGGCGTGGTATTTTTCGAGACATAAAGAAATGATGAAAACTTTTATTTTTCAAAAATTATATTTATTGCAGTTTGTTCGTATAAATAATAAAATTTTCATTGGCCTTTTTGTTATTCTTGACATATTTTCCATTTTGGATTCGTGGTGTTTTCTGACATTGTATATTTTTCAATTATTGACCTTTCATAAATGTAATTTATGATTAATAACGCAGGTTGTTCCATTGAGTGAGAGTTTGTATAAAATTAAATTTTATTGTAATATAATTAAATCTTTATTTCATCGGTTACAACGCACGCCGCTGCAAAGTTATGTCGCACAGCGGTACGGTCTTGTGGGCGTGGCCTCGCGTCGTCTAAGACAATTTACTTGTAGCAGGAAAGTAGAAAAGAAAATTGTTTTAAATAATGTTAGAAGTTGATTTATTGACATATTTTTGACTTACAGGTGATATGAAATGTTATAATTTTTTTTGTTATGTTTTTTGTCGTAGTTCACGCAACCCGTCACGACATAATTTGGCTTTTTGGCCTTTAAAATTTACGACCGCACCCGAAGATAGCCGATCGCGGACTAGTTCACTTGGGTTTAGGGGAGGGTCATTGTCGGACCACGTTCGTGGCGTCATTTTAATATGCCGTCCGCCCAGTCCTTACGCAGTAATATAAGTCAATGCATTTATGCGACATATTTTGATACTCGCAAGTAAATCAAAACCTATCAGAGTACTTGCCGCTGACCTACAATCATGAAATTTGGTAAAAAGCAAGGTCTTACAGCACAAATAATGGAAAAAGTCTGAAAATTGGTAATTTATAATTATATCTAACGAATTGAGAATGATAATTATATCACATAAAAAAATATTTTTAAGTATGTCATCTGTCAAGTCAAGGCCCTTTTTCTCAGGAACGCGTGGAGATATCAAGTTGAAATTAATATCAAATACGTAAGTCTATAGACTCTCTAGATTTCTAAGAAAATCAAGCTTCTAAGTCAACGCAATAAAAAAATACGGAATTATAGGCAACATATTTTGATAATAGCAAGTAAATCAAAACCTCTATGGTACTTCCCGTTGACCTAGAATGAAATTTGGCAAGAAGCAAGGTCTCACAGCACATGTAAAGTAAAAAGTCTGAAAATTGATTAAGTATTTTTAGTTTTATCACATAAAAAAAATAGTTTTTAGGTTTCTTTTTCCGGCAAAATGTGGGTGTACTATAGCTACACCTCTGCGCAACCCTTCGGGGAAACAAGGCGTGATGTTATGTTTAAGAATAGCTTTTTGCGAACACAAACTTAAATATGCAGTTGGAGAAATATCCGTGACGTATATCAATGAATGTGAGAACATGTTTTTCAACTCAATGTTAAGTTTGTCGTTGGGATAAATTCTTTTCAACTACGGAACCCTTCATTGTGCGGGGTTCGACACGCACTTGGCCGGTTTGTTTTTTAATTCCTGACAATTTCCTATTTTCCCAGTTGCCCTGACAGCTGAAATTCCGGACATGTCAGGAAAACTCACGTCATCTGGTAACCCTATTCACAGCCTGACTTCACCCACTGCGGGGCATATCTTCTCCTTTCTTGCGCCAGTTGCCTTGCTCCTGTGCCAGCCTCATCCAGGTTCTAACCGCGAAGGTGACGTGTCGTCCGCCCATCTCATCGCCGCCGGACGACCGACACTTGCATCTTCCGGTCCTTGGACGCTACTCTGTCCAGCCTCCATGTGCTTGCCAAATAAGAATAGTACTGTCAAGACGCCATTTTGTTCCGCAATACTCGCGAACTTCATTACCAATGCGCACTAATTTGACAGCTATCGTGTATTTGACAGCTATCGGTTGTACTAATTTGACAGCTATCGTGTGAAGTTAGCAGCAAGCGCGATTCTATTCTTATTTGGCACGCATAGTACTGTGAGGGCTCGAACCTCACAGCGGGAGGCTGACTACGTTATAATCAAAATACAGTAATGCACGGAAGAAATTGGGCTGAAGCCCGCTATATTAATATAGAAATAAAATTATAATTCACTCCCTAGCCTAGGTCCTACGCGGAGCCCTAGCTACCAGCTATCTTTCAAATCTTATAAAAAAGCCACCATCACATTTGAATGATCAGAATGTCAGCCAGTTATCCATACTGTGGCTTGTACACAGCAAGACCTCTACAGTACAGGGTACAGGGTCAAATGAAATTAGCTAGCAAAACTACGCAGACGTGATGGGTTTTGCTATCAATATCGATACAGCAGTGCGATTCTGTAACCATCTCACCGTGAAAACTTAGGTGAAGTGAGCGTGGAGTGAGCTGTCAATAGTGTCAATTCCTAGCACAAACAAAACTCACTTCACCTAAGTTTTCACGGTGAGATTTTTACAGAATCGACCGGCTGGAAGTAGTAGGTATTATACGCGACACGAAAGATGAGACTTGACCGCGCCTCCCGCAATCTTTCCGCCGCCCGGTCCCGTCCCGCGCTCAGACCTCATTTTTCACATTAGGCACGGTCAGCAACGAAAAACATAGTTACTTTTAAATGTCATCTAAATTCAAAATTATTGAATACACTGTTTTTTTATCATTTGTTATAAATATTACATTTGTTCCGATTTTCTTTTAACAATGCGCTCAATATTTATGACTAGCTTTTGCCCGCGGCTTCGCCCGCGTGGATGTCGGATCGCATTGCCTGCCCGCGCTATTTTAGTTTTCGCTTAGCGTTCTTTCTGACATTTTTTCTTCTATTACTTTACGTTACGTTACGTTTTCGCTTAGCGTTCTTTCTGACATTTTTTCTTCTATTACTTTACGTTACGTTACGTTTTCGCTTAGCGTTCTTTCTGACATTTTTTCTTCTTCCGACACCTAAGGGTCCTAGAGTGACGTTAAATATGCTTAGTCTTCCTTAACAATTGGGCTTATCAAATGCAAAAATAATTATTAAGTCCGACTGTTTGTTTCAGAGATTAGGGCGTTCAAACCAACCAAAAAAAGTGTGTGTCAGCTCCGACGGGAGTTTACTTCTGTTTTTGTGCCGTTTCGAGTTTCCGACTTTCTATTTTTCGGTCATTTCTGTCGGGCTGGGTTTCTTCAATGAATCAGTGCTATACAAATAGCAACTTTAAGGTGTAAGGGCACTCGTCCCCCCTCTCCCTCTTACCTCTCCTCCTCTCACTTTAACCACCTCTCACCCCTCTCACTCTCCCCTATCATACCCCTCACTGCTCCCTCTCACCCCCTCACGCTTCCCAATCCCTCTCCCTCTCATACCCTTCACCGCATCCCTTTCCCGCTAACCTCCCCTCCCCCTCACCCTGTCCCACACCCCCTTCACCGCTTTCCCCTCTCCCTCTACCTGCACTAACTCCTGCCCTCCCCCTCTTTCCTTCTCCACACCCACTACACCTCCTCCCTCACTACACCCTCCTATCGCTCTCCCCTTCCCTCCATCATCCTCCCCTTTCCCTCCTCACCACACTTCCCCTCCCTCTCACCACACCCTCCTCTTCCCCTTTTCCTCCTCATGATAGCCACAACATTCATCAAATTCCTCATCACCCCTCCCCTTTCCCTCCTCACCACCCCCTACTCTTCTCCCTATTAAAAGAAAGATTATTTACACAAATTTTCGAGTTAATCAAGCCCCGCAGTAAAAAACTTTATGAATTACTTAGATAAATATTCATGCCAAGTTTCAAGTCTATTAACTCAAGGAATAAGATTTTTCATACAAACTTTCATCCCCTATTTGTCCCCCTTAGGGATGCAATTTCCAAAAATCCTTCCTTAGTGGATGCCTACACTGTATAAGTCTCTAGGTCCAGCGGTTTGGGCTGTGCGTTGATATATCAGTCAGTCAATCAATCAGTCAGTCAGTCAGGACTTTGAATTTTATATGTATACATATATAGATGTGTGACGACATAAATGAAAACAACAATATATTCGTAATGATTGACATCTATAGGCCCATTTAGAGAAAAATATTTTTGGCTAACTTTTAGGTTCAAATACCCGTATGTGCGGCGCGAGGCGTGTACGTACTCTGATAGAATACCTTAACAAATGTTCGCCGTGATTTTGACATACCCTTTTTTATTTATGAACCGATTGACATGAAATAAACACTAAATGTTAAGTGAAGCTTACTACAGTATATTAGTGAAAACCGCATCTAAATCGAATAAGCCATTTCTGATATTAGCGTGCACAAACACACAGACAAACAGACAAACCGACAAACAGATAAACAGACAAAAAAAAAATTAACTACAATCTCGGGTTCGGCATCGATATAATAACAACCCCTGCTACTTTTTTTTTATATATTTCCATTGTATAGACACCACTTTTCTACAATTTTATTATATGTATAGATTTCAAAAATTTAAATGTTGATCTACTTTCGTAGTTAACTAAACCTAAATATATGTATTAAAAAAATTTAAAACATTAACGAACTGATGATTGTTGCGCTAGCTGTAAGTGTGAACCTATTATATATTAATAGCTGCGCCCCGCGGTTTCACCTGCGTATACCGGGATAAAAAGTAGCCTACGTGTTAATCCAGGCTATAAGCTATCTAAATACCAAATTTCATCCAAATCGGTCCAGCCGTTTGAGCGTGAATAAGTAACAAACATACACACACCCACACATACACACTCACAAACTTTCGCTTTTATAACGCGAACCCTTTTCTAACCGCTCCCGCTACAGTCCGCTCGTCCAATGAGGTCGAGTCGATTGTGGCGGGAGCGGTTAGATAAAAGCATTCGCGTTATAGTGTGATTATACGTAGATTAGGCATAGGCAGGTTGCATGTTGATCAAAATATGATTTGCGACCATAATAAGTATGTATTTATAAAATTATTATCATTAGAATCAGCAATAAAACTCCTTGCCCTCAAATGTAATGATTTCATGAAATAGTCATTCAATAGGATTATTTGGACATGAGTTGTATTGATGACTCTGTTAATATAGGTACATAATTATACGCTCGCGAATCATATTTTGACAACATACAATCTAATACAGCCTTGCAAATTTGAATTTTGCGGGCTTTTCGTGGACCGCCTTTATCAATCGGATTATTAATCAAAATCAAATCAAATCAAATTTTTATTAAAAAAATTACACGTCATAAAAAGTACAGTTTTGCTTAAATGTAAATTATATTCCTAAGAACTTACGTGCCTGAACTAGGTAGTCCTGTGTTTCAGGCGAAAAGTGCAAAATAGTCATAAAAAATTTATAAATAATCTAACAGTTAACAATTAGGCAAAAGAATTATAATTATGTTGTGTAGGTACTTAGAGTAATAATTCTATGATTGAGTAGCTCAACTCTTAGTTTCTAAACATTTTAATCCTTAGCGTATACCTATATTAAAATTAAAATAAAATAAAATAGATCTTTGATTAATAGGTACTTATAGAGAGTAGTAGACATACATACAGTATGTATACATGTGTGTGTGGTGAGTAGGTATACATATTTACTTTAACACAGTTAATAAATTCTCTGTATCTTCGTAAGACATACTTTGGAGAGTCTCCTTGAGAATTCTCTTACAATTTGTGTAGTTCAGGGAGGGAGTAAATGTTTGCTTTCAAGTTTAGTCTATTATAGAGGAGAGGACCGAGGTACAAGTAAAATTTGGATAAAAAAGCATGTTTTGTTATTTTTTGTGGGCAGATAAATCTTTACGTCTTTTAGTATCTTCAGTGCTGTAGGCAAAGAGTAAAGTAAGTATAGAGAGAGCTGTAGGGTAGAGCTGTGTGTTGTTTTAATACAATGCCAATTATAATACTTGCTGAACTGTTAATACTTCACAAGATTTGTTAGGAGGTTGGTAGGAAAAAGGAAAGGGCGGAATGTAGACACTTTGAGAATCGCCCTCTGAGCTCTATCGATGGTTAGTAACCTTGTTTTACCCGCTCCACCCCATGTGGTAATGCAGTAAGTTAATATCGATTGACATAGAGCAAAGTAAACCTGTCTAACTATTTTTGGGTCAGCAATAGACCGTAACTTTTTAAAAACAAATATCAACTTGCGAATTCTATTATTTAAAGCTTCTACATGTTGTTTGAACGAAAGTGTTTCATATCAAATCAAATCAAATCAAATTATTTATTCGCATAATACAGGTAGTTATACACAGATGTTACAAATAAATAGGAAGTACTCTGTATCATTACCTAATAAGGTGTGCAAAGGTTTATTGTTATTGTAATCATGCGCTAATATCTATTAAAATAACATTATAAAATTATTATACTCAAACAAAAAGAAAAATAAAATAAATTCAGATTATGTAATACAAATGTCAAAGATTTAAAAATAAAATAAAGTTGTCAAATGAAATATAACACATGTCATAGACTTAACAATCAAATAAATTAAATTAAAACATTGGTCCAAATTAAAATTAAATTATATACATGCGAAATTAAATTATTAAAACAGGTCACATTATTTGTATTGATGTATTCTCATATTATTCAATGTCAATAAATTACTCTTACTATAAGTATTTATCTATATTTTTATCCTGTAAGTACTCCGTGACAGTATAGTAACATTTATTCACTAGCAGTTTGTGCAGCTTCGACTTGAATTGTTGAATAGGTAATTTTTTGACATCATCAGGCAACTTGTTGTAAATCAATGATGCCATACAAAGAATACTTTTATTGAATAGTGCTGTTTTCCCATAAGGTACATGAATTTCTAGTCTTTTTTTGTCACGTAGTTGTCTGTAGTAGCTTTTAAAAGCAGTCTTATAATAATTAGGATTCAGTTTCACAAAAACATTTAGTTCATATACAGGGTGTCCCGTAAATAATGGATAATCTCTTAAGGGGTCATTGTACTCATCATTATGAACAACTTTTACTATGGGACCAAACCTGAAATGCGAAAAAAAATCAGCTGACCAGTACATTTATCTACATCAAACTCGTCAAAATGTAGGGAGCAGCTGATTTTTTTTTCGCGATTCCAGGTTTGGTCCCATAGTAAAAGTTGTTCATAATGATGAGTACGATGAACCCTTAAGAGATTATCCATTATTTACGGGACACCCTGTATGTATAACGAAGGGTTCCGTACCAAAATGGTAAAAATGATGTCTTTAGGTAGCACACTTTTTCAGAAATCGTCAAACGGTTCCGTTACGATTTCTGAAAAAGTGTGCTACTTAGAGACATTGTTTTATTTTTCCTGTAATCTTTACATAAACTTCTATCACATAGAATAATTTCAGATTTTTCTCTTTGCAAACTTCGGAGATAAGGGGAGGGAACGGTATTTTTTTTTACATTTTTCATAAAAAGTCGAAAACTATGCGGCCTAAAAAAAAATAAAAAATAGTTTGAAAATGTGCAAGCAGCGATCTTTCATATGATACCCCACATGCCCTAGTAGCCCCACTTTGAATTTTTAAGACCCCCTTTCAGTCCCTGTTACAAAAAAAATATTTTTATTTCTTTCTTATTTGCAAAATAGTTGGGTAAACGTCATCTAAAACTGTTCTAAATTTCAAGTTGATAGCATTAGTAGTTCTTGAGATATCCAGCTGTGACAGACAGACAGACGATAAGGGTTTCTTTTTTACCATTTTGGTACGGAACCCTAATAAGTAACCCCATCGCCGTATCTCTACGTTGATATCGTGGTGGGGCTTGCGCGCTCCAAACCGTAGGTCTGTGCCGGTAGAGTTCACTTTGCCGAAACAGGTCTAGGATGAGGAGCCAGACGAAGAGAGATACAGAAACCCACAGGGCAGCATGTGGCGAGCTGTTGGGCAGTAGCGATCCGACGGACCCTATCTCCCGGGAGAAGCCTTGTTCTTCACCTCTGGCTTGCTGTTATTGGCCGGCTGGAGTGAACGATGACGAGGAACAGTGCTCCTACATCTTTCTTGCCTTTATTGGCTGGCTTGAGTGGGGATTCGCAAGAGCAAATGAGCTCGGAAGAAGGAAGTATTCCAGTAAGATGCTGGTAGGGCTAGGGACCTTGACCATACTTCCGGGATTGTCCTGATAGCCGTGGAATGCCTCTCCACTCCTCAAGCACCTCAGGACATATTGCCCCCTTATCGCTACGTCACTATGTGCTAGCGACCGTTTCCGGGGGCCCATTATTGAGTGTGCAAGTCACCCTGTGCCAATTTATCTGTGTATATTATACAACATTGGTCAGGCAGGGGACATAGTTCTACCATAGTTCAAGGTACACAATCCACTATAGCCACCCAAACCCATAGCCCAATACATTTTGTTTCCATGTTCTGCACTAACCGGGGGTTGTCCTTAGGTGCAATTGCATAGTGCATACAGGGATAATCGTCGGCTGGTGCCTTCTCGTCATTTAAAATTGCCTAAGGGGCCTCTGCGAAGTGGCTTCGGCCCCTCAAATCCTTCCAAAGGTCCGGGACCCCAGCGTCCCGAGATATGTCGAAGACAAAATACAATAATAAGTAATAATAAATGTTGGGAGTTGAGATTCTACTCTGACCGGGGGCCCCTTCCGGCTGGGGGCCCGTGGCATTTTGCCGACTTGCCACCCTGTAGTTACGCCACTGGGAATGGCGCAATAATGGGCGTACCTATAATGTTGTGGTCTTAGTTACTGTTTGCTTGCTCATTGAAAACTTAATATAATTTGTCTTGTCTGCATTTAATGTTAGTGAATTATGTTGAAGCCATTTATTAACAACATTGAACCCATGTTGCGCAAGCTTCTAGAAATTTTCTTCTGAGTCAGCCGAAAAAAGAAGGGCAGTGTCGTCAGCGTAAGAAACAATTTGGCCGTGATTTAGATTTAGATTACAAAGATCGTTTATATAAATCAAAAATAGTGTAGGCCCTAAAATACTTGTTTGGGAATTCCGAAGGACGTGTTTTTTTCATCATCGCTGAGTACATTACCAATCCTTACACACTGGGTATGGTCTTCTAGATAGCTCTTAAATACAAGCTTGCGCAGCAGAATGGGAATAGAAACCGAGTCAAAAGCTTTGGCAAGGTCCAGGAAGATTCCTACTGTGTGGCTACCTTTATCAAGCTCTTGTGCTAGATAGTCAGTCAAATGGTGGACAGCTTCGTCTGTTGACATTTTTGGCCTAAATCCAAACTGCCGTTTAGATAAAATTAGCTTATCCTCCAAGTATTTGTAAAGCCTTTTATTTATATTTTTTTCTAATATTTTAGACAGAGAAGGCAGTAAGGAAATAGGTCTATAATTTGTGACTTGATCATTACTGCCTGATTTATAAACAGGGACAACAACCGCTTTTTTTAGGCATTCTCGAAAAATACCTGTAGATAGACTTTTTTGGAAAATATAAGTTAATGGCGGTACCAAAATGTGCCTGAACTGTTTAATAATTTCATTTGATATGTCATCCCACCCAACCGCACAGTGGTCCTTTAAACTCATCATTATCGTTTCTACTTCAGTCTCGTCAGTGTCTAGCAACGCAAAGGATGATAAAATAGTGCTACATGTAAATGGTGTGCTTGTTAAATATTGTGGTTGGCCCTGTATTTTTTCAGCCAAACACTTTCCAACACATTAAAAAAAAAACTACATATTTGCAATGTTGGCAGATGTTCACTGTGATGACTGTGCTTGTAATAAACCTGAAGATGACTGATTTTAATGCTATTAATAGAAACATCATGATATTTTTAATCATGGTTTAATAAAATCGACAGAAATATTTCCAGTTTTCAACATTATACTGCGATAAGAATAGTAGGTAAATAGGTACTATAAGGGACTAACTAGTTACACTTATTAAGCTCAATTCAGCTTTTGTCTATAGAAAACACCAGTTTTGTATGGAGAAAACCGTCTAGCGAAACGCAAATGGAGCTGAAGAAATGTACTTAGTTCATAAAACGTTTTGACTTTCACCAAATTCAAGAAACATGAATGTATCACCTGAACAGGTATTACAGTCTTATTACAAAACAAGGTTCATCTTCAAACCCAGGTTTAAACCACGGACCCTTTTTCGAATTTCGTACTTTATACCGACACATTGAAGTTGTCAGTTTTGTATAAAGAACTGTATTGCTATCACAGCTAGATTCATATTACAAAAACTGGCTCGATGGTTTAAACCATGACAGAAGAGAAACCTCGTTTTGTAATAAGACCGTTCGTGGTTTATATTTTTGTCATGCCATCATACGTCATTAATTTATTGTAATGCAATGCGCCATTATATTTTGTGTTTGTTACTGTGTTTAGGTCATCGTAGCATTCCCATCTCCTATTACGCCTACATCATGCTCTGTTGTGGGGGAGTATTAGGTAAATACTCTATGACTGCAACCAAAGTATATCGCAAACCTAAATCTAACCTGAGACAACTCAAAAATCGTTAATTTTGAGTTATGTTTGAAAAACAGTGATTATCGATAAAAAATATTGAATTTTAGCCCCAGTTTGTATACAGTGACATTTTTTAGAGGAGCTTGTGGCTAAGTATTAACAGCCGCACGGGTCGATCCGTCAGGTTAAGCTACGCTTGCCGGGGTTGGTCAGTGGATGGGTTACCATCTTTACATACCGAGATTCCTCCGTGCCTCGGAAAGCACGTTAAGCCGTTGGTCCCGGCTGTTATTCGTGGATCTTTGACAGTCGTTACGGGTCGTCAGAAGCCCGAAAGTCTGACAACCAGTCTTACCAAGGGGTATCGTATTACCCAGTAACTGGGTTGTGGAGGTCAGATAGGCAGTCGCTCCATGTAAAATACTGGTATTCAGCTGCATCCGGTTAGACTGGAAGCCGACCCCAACATAGTTGGGAAAAGGCTAGGCAGATTGATTGATTGTATACAGTGACATTTTTGTAGTGTAATGAAAGATAAGTCTGGATGACAACTGTTTTAATCATAATTTAAACATAGACAATACACAACAC
Source organism: Cosmia trapezina (assembly GCA_905163495.3). Classification (NCBI taxonomy): domain Eukaryota; kingdom Metazoa; phylum Arthropoda; class Insecta; order Lepidoptera; family Noctuidae; genus Cosmia; species Cosmia trapezina. The sequence continues at coordinate 6,313,092 of LR991046.1, read as the reverse complement.
CTTCCCCTTAAATAAGATAAAATAATAATAAAAACGGAACTTAAATCCATTCATTCCACTTAAGTAAATAAGATAAAATAACCAAACTTAAAATAATAATTAGTTCTATGTTTTAAATACGTTTACAAATTATAAAATCTTACTCCGGGTACAAGGTGGCGAGTAAGATGTCGATACATTTATGTTGTTGCCTGGCACATAATCATCATCCCTATCATCCCCCGAAAAATACTCATCATCAATATCAGACAAAACATTGTCTGCAGGATCCTTTACAGACCTTATCAAATGTCGACGATTACGACGATAAATACCTTTTTTGTTTTTAACAATATAAGAACGTGGAGTCAACGCTTTTCCTAATATTTTGCCACAACTTCTTTTATTTGCGTTTTCTAACATGATAACTTCGTCTCCCACATTCAACTCAGGTAGCAGTTTACAATGCTGATCATAGAAACTTTTAATTTTTATTTGTTTTTTCAACAATTTTTTGTGTTGTAAGTTATCACAATTTGTTTGTTTTAATAAATTTGGATGGACTGGTAGTCTACAATTTAAACGCCGGCCCATCATTAACTGTGCAGGAGAATTCAAATCTTCCCGCGGCGCATTCCTGTAACTTAGCAAATTTAAATAAAAATCAGATTTACTGTCTACTGATTTTTTCAATATATTTTTAATGGTTTGAACTGCCCTTTCGCTCTTACCATTAGATTGAGCATAATACGGAGAAGAAGTGACGTGCTTAAAACCCCATTCTAAAGCAAATTTAATAAAATTACGACAAGAATATTGGGGACCATTGTCACTGATGACCGTATCCGGTATACCATACCGTGCAAAATTTTCTTTCATAATACATATTACTGAATTTGATGAAGTGTCTCTCAAATATCCGACCTCAATAAAACCAGAATAATAATCAATTAATATTAAATAACTTTGCTTTCCATACTCAAATATATCTGTTCCAATTTTATTCCAAGGCAATTCTGGTATAGCTACCGGAATCATAGGTTCCCTACACGGTTTGTTTGCTGTTTTCTGACAAATTTTACATCTTCTCACATAATCCTCAATATCTTTCGTTATACCCGGCCAAAACAGTACTTCACGAGCTCGTCTCTTACAACGATCAATCCCTAAATGCCCTTCGTGAATAAGCTTTAACATGTCCGTTTGCATAGAATGTGGTATCAAAACCTGTTTGTCTTTAAATATTACACCGTCTACGCAGTACAGTTGACACCCTTGATTAATATATTTTAGCAACAATTTTAAGCACTCATCCTTAGTAGTTTCTCGCTTGACGAGAGTAAACTTATTCTGCGACATGGGTACGTTATTGACTACCATTTTAATTTGGCATAATATAGCTCTGCTAATTTTATCATCATACAGATCCGGAAGAGGTGCCCGCGACAATGTATCAGGTATATACATATACTTCCCAGGCTTATAAGTGACCACCAACTCATAAGCTTGAACCTTCAACATCATTCGCTGCAAGCGAGCTGGAACTGAGTCTAAAGATTTTCTAAAAATGCTTTCCAGTGATTTATGGTCCGATTCGACGACCACACTACTTTTTCCATAAATGTACTGGTGAAACTTTTCACAAGCGAATACTATTGCCAGCATTTCCTTTTCTATTTGTGCGTATCTTTGTTGTGTATCAGTGAGCGTGCGTGACGCATACTCTACTGGACGCCCCTCCTGCATGAGCACAGCGCCCAGTGCCACACTGATCGCGTCCACTGACAACACCACCGGATTACTAACATTGTACAAAGACAAAACTGGTGCATTACAAATCAATTCTTTAAGTTGATTGAATGCGTCTTTATGACCAACTTCCCAACTCCAAGTCACATCTTTTTTTAATAATCTTGTCAGCGGAAAAATATGCTCTGAATAATTAGGTATAAATTTTGAAAGATAATTTACAGCCCCTAAAAACCTCTCTAAGCTTTTCCTATCCATTGGTTCCGGCATATTATATATCGCTCTTACTTTCTCAGAATCCACTTTCATTCCATCTTTGTTAAAAATATGACCCAAATAAGTTACTACCTCAACACATATACGACATTTATCTTTATTGAATTTTAAATTAATTTCCCGTGCCCTGTTTAACAACTCTTTCAAACGCAGATCGTGTTCATCTTTATTCCTTCCCCAACAAATGATATCGTCGATAAACGAATCAACCCCCTCTAGGCCTTCAAGTAATTGCTTGATTTTCGCATGAAACACTTCAGGTGCACAATTAAGACCAAATGGTAATCGCAAATATTGATAGCGCCCAAACGGTGTACTGAATGTACATAAGTCTGCACTTGCATTATCCAGTTTTACCGACCAAAACCCTGAAAATGCATCTAAAACTGAGAAATACTTAGCACCGTGAAACTTAGTAGCCAACTCATTTATTGTTGGCAATTGAAAATGTGCACGCTGTATCGCCTTATTAAGCGGCCTCGGGTCTAAACATATACGTAACTGTCCATTTTTCTTAGCAACAATCACTAATGAATTCACCCATGGAGTTGGATGACTCACTTTCCTAATGACACGTAACTCAATCATTCTATTTAACTCATCTTGTAACTTATCGCGAACTCCTAATGGTACCTTACGGGTTGCACAGATCACCGGCATCACAGTTTTGTCTACAACAATATGATATTCGCCTGGCAAACAGCCTAACCCATTAAACAAATCTTGATAATCTGTAAGATTTATATCATGAATTCTTTTAATTAATCCCAATGTCAGACAAGCTTCCAAGCCAAGCACACTCTGACAATCACTAACCGCAATTGCAAATTTTAATTCATACGAAACACCCTTAAACCACCATTTTAATTTGCAAATACCTTTTATAGGAATACAATCACCACTATAAGATTGCAATCTAACTCCTTGCTTGCCAATAACTAGCTTGCTGTCATAGCCTAACAATAAAAATCGCTTATACGATAAAACATTAATGTCTGCTCCCGTATCTAATTTAAATTTTTCTGAACCGCACTCCCCTTGGAGTGTTTCATACCAATCCTCGGACGAAGAGTTAATCTCTGAGACAGTATACAAAACTGATACAAAAAATGACTCACAATCATCTTCTTCATTGCTTTTTGCTTCAGTTAAACCTATATCATACATTTTCTTAACTCCTTTTTTCAACTTGCACATTCTAGCAAAATGTCCATGATTTTCGCACAAATAACACTGCACAGAAATAGCCGGACATAGACTGGGTTCATTGCATTGGCCTCCACACCTCAGACAATTTCCAGTTTCGCTTGATTGAACAAATCTTCGCACTGAGTTGGAAGCAGCAGCAACACTGGCCACACCGCGCCCTTGTCGATGTCCGCTGCCACGCCAGCCACCGCGCCCACCGCGGCCGCCAACACCGCGCACACCAACCGCATCGACTTGCATCAATCCTGAAGTACCAGCACCACGCGTCTCCAATAAACGTCGATTATCTATTGAAATTTGGTCAACCTGGACAATTTTAATAGCTTTTTCCAATGTCAGGTCCTCTGATCTCAATAATCGATCTCTTGCTCCAGTACTCTGTATCCCACAAACAATACGATCGCGAATCAACTCCTCTTCCAAATTTTTGAAGTTACAATTTTTGGTCAGTAATCGCAATGCCGTAACATACTGATCTATTGATTCTCCCAATTCCTGACCCCTTGTAAAAAAATTGTATCTTGCTAATGTTATATTCTGTTTGACTCCAAAATATTCATCAAATTTTGTAAGCAACAGATTGACATCATCCTTATCGCTCTCCTTGACAAATGAAAATGTCTCAAAGACGTCAAACCCCTCAGGTCCGATTAAATTTATCATTAAGCTAGCTTGAATACCAGCTCCTTCTTTTTGCACCCCCGATGCTTTTAAAAATAACGTAAATTGCGACCTCCAACGCCGCCATGCGTCAGCCCGGCTGACGGAGCTGCCCTCCAAACACAATTCAGTTGGTGGTCGCGCGTGTTCCATTCTGCTTTTGAACCGTCCCTGACGATTTTAAAGTCCACAACGTGTCTTTTTTATTGACTTAAACCATTTAAATCTAATAAATTTTTCACCGCTGTCACCATGTAGTGTAATGAAAGATAAGTCTGGATGACAACTGTTTTAATCATAATTTAAACATAGACAATACACAACAATTTTACAAGCTATTTATTATCTAGAATCAAATTAAATTGTATACCTTCCCTAACAAAAAATGCAGATATACCTACGTTTTTATCGTCTCCTGAAAAATGAACTTTTTTGAGTTGTCTCAGTTTAGATCTAGGTGTGCGATATATATTTTGCTGTAAACATGGGCGTACCCGCCCCCCCCCCCCCCGGATCTTGTATACCTAATTAATGTTGACGAAAAAAGTTATGTTATAGAGCCACGTCACGTTGTCGTCGTCGTCGTCGTGTACGAGTACTTACTTTACAATTCAGTACAATATTATTATGCATTAATTTTAGAAAAAACCGCGCTGCGCGGCCGTAATCCTGGCTTTATTAGTCTATTAATTAAGCGACTGCATGCTAAGAGCACCCACCGTGGTGTACGTACCTCGGCATAGGGCGTCGCTGGGTGGAGTACAGCAAGGAGGGACAGGCTCGATCATATCTGGATAATTATTATCTGCTACAGGCTTGGCTACACCACCAGCTGGCACTCCTTCACCGATCAACGGTCGCTGGAAACTACGTGGGGTCGTCATCGCAAGGGACCTCGGGGCGGCGAGGTCGGAATGTAGATTTGTGTTTGTAAACTGTACTGGTGGCCCTACTTATCTCCTGGAGTTACTTTTCTCTTCGGGGTCGGTGAGAACATGCTTTGGACGGCGGACTTTACTGATTTTAGAGGGGATATTGTGAAACTAGCCAATAAACTAAAAAAATAAGTAATGTGTCTTTGGTAAGTCTGTCAGTTAAGTCTACATTTTTTTTTTTGTCTATGTTATTGCGGATTCGAGTCGCACAAGAACCACCATTATTTTTTCCTCCACCGAGTATTAATAAATAGTAATAGTATACTACTGCGCTATTGTTTTCTTACTCTGCAAGACCTCATCACAGATATAACTAGCGGATTCGACAACCAGAGGGGTTGCGATGTTTCGCGGGGGCATCGAAAAAGCTTGGAATTGTGTTTCAAGAATTAATGGATAGTTGGGATTTTAAGGACTAGGTGGAGGATTTCATTCCGAACGAACCAAGGGAATCCCGTAGCCGTTCGGAGGAAACGATTTTGTAAGGTCTGCATCCTATGGATGTTTCGGGACTTTGCGTGTGCAAATACTGAACCCGCATAGGGCATGATTGGGACACGCTGTATAGATGCGGAACTTGCACTTAAGTGACAATTTGCTACGTGCATTCAGAACGAGACTGCTTTATGTGCTTAGAGGTGCTCATCGAGGGTCACACCATATTTGGCTCGCTTCTCCCAAGGGATCGCCTTACCAAACACGGTGATCGGTCGGGGGGAGGGGAAGATCGATTGAGACGCGGTTTCAAAAAGAGGACCGCTTGACTTTTGTCGGGATTGACTTCGATTCTCCACTTTCGAAACCACGAGTTTATCGACTGCGGTTTGGAGAGTGCGAGATATCGGGTCTTGGCGTTGGCCGGAATAGTAAATGATACATAATGATAATATAATCGTATCGTCTGCGAACAGAGCCAACTGTGCCTTTTTACTTTTCGGGATATCGCTGGTAAATAACGTGCAAAAGGAGTGGAGAAAGCACAGAGCCCTAAGCGAAACCTGCGTGAATGGGGTGGGGAGAGGATAGCGCTCCTTCGATACGATAGCGAAAAGTGTGGAAAGACAAAAAGTTTCGTAAGATGAGCACGAGACGGTCTGGCACAACGAGTTTGTAAAGCTTATTATAATAAACCCCGTTGTGCCAGACTTTGTCAAACGGTTTCGCTATATCGAAGAAAACAGCACCCGTCATCGAATCACGTTGGAAACACACGCTAATGTGTTCGTTGATGTGGTGGTACGCACCTGTTGTACGCAAGTGTTGGGTTCGAAAACCAAACTGCTCGTTAGGAATTAGGCCCCTTGTCTCGGCGTAATCTTTGAAGCGCTTATAAATACTCTCTCTTAGATTTTTCCGAGGACATTGAGCAGACTGATGAGGCGAAAAAAAAACACCCGGCTTAAGAAATTTCTGCTTTGCTCCGCCCTGGGCCAAAAGCTGGGTACGCCCATGGCTGTAAACTTTAACTGTTTGAAATATCATTTATATCAATCAAATATTAGGATTTCGTTTAAATTATATTTAATGATGTGTGTACCTGTACATAACATCTAATTAGTATGTACTACGTATATGTATAGTAGGGAGATGTTACAATATTTTAGAGGCATGAGGAACAGGGTGTAAAGCTCACTCATCCTCCATTGAAAAGGGAGGATCCTCCGACCAGACGGATGTTGTGTCTGGTGGGCTGCTGCCCGACGGTTGATGTTGGGACGTTGTATATATGCTAATCGCGTGGTAAACTCTAATTGCGCGATGCAGGTTTGCGTGACGTCATGTCATTGATGTGTAGTTCATATGTGGCGATGTAGATGCCGCAACATCACTCCCCTCCGGAGATCGGAGGTCGATAGTGGGCTGAGTCGTGTATCTTGCGATGCTTGCCAGTGCCAGTTGTGGTTCCAGTGAGTCGGAACCGGGTGCCGCATAGTTCACGGTGAGTCGGAACTGTCTGCGATGATACACCAATGAGTCGGGGTGGCGCTGCGTTATGCTCCAGTGAGTCGGAGTGTACAGCGCAGGGTTGAGGCTGAAGGTGATGACCAGGAATGCGCGTCCGCTGCATGCTGGTGGTCAGGATACCTGTTGAAGCCGTGGATGCTGGCTGGCTGTGTGACTCGCCGCTCGAAAGCTTGAGGAAGTGATGCTGATGACGTCACGCTGATGTAGTTGCACGAAGGCTGCGCTGACGTTCATGCTCGGGGTCACCAGTTTAGAGGCATGAGGAACAGGGTGTAAAGTTCACTCATCATCTATTGAAAAGGGAGGATCCTCCGACCAGACGGGTGTTGTGTCTGGTGGGCCACTGCCCGACGGTTGATGTCGCGACGTTATATATATGCTAATCGCGTGGTAAACTCTAATTGCGCGATGCAGGTTTGCGTGACGTCATGTCATTGATGTGTAGTTCATATGTGGCGATGTAGATGCCGCCACAATATTAATCGATTAAGTAAATATTTTTGGTTTTTGGATGGCAGGACCAAGGTCACAAGTTCATTAATATATTGGCATTTCGGGCTTCAAAAATATATGAACGTCGAAAAAATTCATATTATTGGCGCTTAGTACTTACTAAGTAAGCTCATCTTCCGAATTTATTGTTTTGTGCATGTGGTGTTTACCAATAAGTAATTGTTGCGCTGTCATTTTAATTTTAAGAATGAATTATGTCGCTGTATCCAGTGTGAACAATTTGTTGGTGGACCTATAATAAATAAATAAATAAATAAATTATTGTGACAACTATAAGCATCATTAAGTTAATTGTGCTTCGACAGAGACTGCATCGGCTTTGACTACTATTAAGAAAATCAAATGTTCCCGCCCAGTTCGCTTTTTTTGTATCACTGATATTGCTTTTTCGACTTTTCCTTTGGCTGTCGAACGTTACTGAGAAAAAGCAGTTGTATATTAATGAACCTTAATCCTTAATCGTGACCACAATTCAATCTGCCTAGCCTTTTCCCAACTATGTTGGGGTCGGCTTCCAGTCTAACCGGATGCAGCTGAATATAAAATCGTGTGAATGATGCTTATAGTTCTCACAATATTGTAAACTTTTTTGTCGTTCATATATTTTTGAAGCCTGAAAGGGCCAATATATTAATGAACTCGACTGTACTCATGAAAATGAACAACTTTTACCATGGAACTAAGACAATTCATAATCTAAGACTGAAATATGAAAAAAAAAATTGCTGTTCTCTACAAGGTGCAAAACCTACGTAATCAAAATGTACGACAGCTGATTTTTTTTTCATATTTCCTCGCAATAGGTATTGTCAATGAATGAACTTCAGATTAAAAAGTAAACAAATTTTGTGTACCAGATAGGGAGCTGGTACACAACATTTGTTTACTTTTTAATCTGACGTTGTCAAAATACACGTTGACAGTTACAACACAGCGAACAGTTTATAACAATTTAGTTTGAAAAAAAAAAGAATTGTGGGTACAGACAACAGCACATGAGGTTATAAACAAACTGTCAAATTTCTCCAAATGATTTTAAACCTTAAAATGTTTACAGTTAAGTTCAAAATGGAATGAGAAAATTTTACGCTGCTGTGTGTACCTACATAAATATGAATTGGGCATTTGGTATTTCGTTACGCAAGAATTATGCACTTTAGGAATCCTAACGAAACCTCACTACACTGTATACAAGGTGTAACATAAATAACCCACAACCTCTTAAGGGGTCATTTTACTCATCATTATGAACAACTTTTACTATGGGACCAAACCTGGAATCGCGAAAAAAAAATCAGCTGCTCCCTACATTTGACGAGTTTGATGTAGATAAATGTACTGGTCAGCTGATTTTTTTTCGCGATTTCAGGTTTGGTCCCATAGTAAAAGTTGTTCATAATGATGAGTACAATGACCCCTTAAGAGGTTGTGGGTTATTTATGTTACACCTTGTATACTGTGTTATGTTTCCATACACTTTACTAAAAACTTTTTATACACTATTAGCCGTTATTTTTTTTCCGCCAAAAATCAGACAGCGATCCCACCTACAGGTGAAAAAACGAAAAGTCAGTCACAACTCAATACTCAATCATTTATTGCATTCCACAATGTTTATGCTTAGGTGGTAAGTAGACATTTGTAGTAACAATCGTGGACCCTGTCGGACACAGCAAAATAAAAGTTACAGAGAAGAGGACTTATATAAACATGCAAATTAACTTAATCTAAGTAAAATTAGTAACATTTTATTAATTATTAATTAATCTAAATTATTCATTATGCATTCATTTATATAATTATGTCAGTTAGTCTATGGATTTGTCAATTAAATATTCATCTATACTATAATAACATTTATTTATTAATATTTTTCTTAATTTATTTGTAAAAATAGCAATCTTTTTTCATTTCTGAGTACTTCAGGTAGTTTATTGTACATTTTTATCGACATAACCAGTGGACTAGATGAGTGCATTTTTAAACGACTCACACATGTATCACATATGAAAGATTTTTCAACAGTGTATTTTCGAATGTTGTGATAAATTTGATTTAACACTAAAACTACGTTGACATACATCACACTTATAAGGTTTTTCACAAGTGTGTATACGAATATGATTTGTTAAACCACTCTGGTCTCTAAAACTACGTTTACATACATCACATTTATAGGGTTTCTCACCAGTGTGAATTCGAACATGTCTTAATAAACTACACTTTACACTAAAACTACGCTGACATACATCACACTTATAAGGTTTTTCACCAGTGTGTATTATAAGAATATGTTTTTTTAAAGTAGCCTTTTCACTAAAACTACGCTTACAAACATCACACTGATAAGGTTTTTCACAAGTGTGTATGCGAACATGTTTTGTTAAAACACTCTGGTCTCTAAAACTACGTTTACATAAGTCACATTTATAGGGTTTCTCACCAGTGTGTATTCGAGTATGTCTTAATAAACCACACTTTACACTAAAACTACGCTGACATACATCACACTTATAAGGTTTTTCACCAGTGTGTATACGAATATGATTTGTTAAACTGCCCTTTACATTAAACCTACGCTGACATACATCACACTCATAAGGTTTTTCACCAGTGTGTATTATAAGAATATGTTTTTTTAAAGTAGCCTTTTCACTAAAACTACGCTTACAAACATCACACTGATAAGGTTTTTCACAAGTGTGTATGCGAACATGTTTTGTTAAAACACTCTGGTCTCTAAAACTACGTTTACATAAGTCACATTTATAGGGTGTCTCACCAGTGTGTATTCGAGTATGTCTTAATAAACCACACTTTACACTAAAACTACGCTGACATACATCACACTTATAAGGTTTTTCACAAGTGTGTATGCGAACATGTTTTGTTAAAACACTCTGGTCTCTAAAACTACGTTTACATAAGTCACATTTATAGGGTTTCTCACCAGTGTGTATTCGAATATGTCTTGTTAAACTACCCTTTGCAGTAAAAGTACGCTGACATACATCACACTTATAAGGTTTTTCACTAACGGGTGTATGAGTACGTTGTATCATTCTTTCGACTTGATTAAAACTGCGCTGATCACATTTGTAAGGCTTTTTGAAATAAGTGCCAGGTTTGGACGTAGGTTTTGGAGTTTTCCGGATAACTTTCGACTCAGATTTTTCTGTTTTCGTTAGCTCGGCCGATATTGCATCTTCTGGTTTTGTTCTTCGTGTGTCTAGTTTTGCTTTCTTCGCTACGGTCGCTCCTGTAGTTATAAATCTAATAAGTAAAGTTGGAAGAAGAGTGACTAAACAAGCCAAAATAATAGCACACAAGTCAAAATAATAGCACTTTGCATTATTCACACTAGGAACGAAAAGGAGGAATTTCTGGTGAAATTGAATAATTAATAAGTTGAACTTTGTGAACGAAACCTCATTGTGTCTATGATGAATGTGTCAAGTTGGCTTTTGGGATTTTTTCTAACCACCATCAAACTGCCGCAATTTGAAAAATTGAATTTTTTTTTTGAAAGAGTGGGAAATTATTTCTTTTAGTTCAATATCAATTGTTATATCTATTTTATTAGATTGAATATCTTTATTATTTGTAAGGAAAAGTCCCAAGCTAAATTTTGCTCGGGAGGGTCGGACTCTATGGCTTCTATATTGTGCCGGATACACACGGAGCATGTTATCCGACTATTTGGGTATGTAATTACCCAGATTTCGATATATGACAACCCAGAAGCATTTTTCGTCTATGATTAAAAAAAAAAACTTTTCACCGTCAGTTGTTTTCGTGAGTGCGGTGGTGTGCGTGCGTGAATCATTCAACTGTTTTAATTGTATTTTTGTGATTTCTACTTGAAAACCGGATAAAACCTATTTGTTAACAATAATATAGGCCTAAAGGATTACTTCAGGATTGAAGTGGGTAAGTGCTCCAAGTACTATATTTATGTGTTTTGCTGGAACCGGTACGTCTCGGAAATGTTTTGTTATTGTATTGCGTGATAAGTCACTCTTATAGGATTCTTGTTGGGTTATTGATTTAATCATTTAAATGTTATTATTTATATGAATAGTGTGTTAATTGGTAATAACATTAAGATATACATCAAAACTTCTACGTATACGATAAAATAGTTAGTCCGGGCTCCAAACGGCACGCGCGTCATCAATGTTGTCTCACCAACTTCGGATGGTTGTAAATACTAAATATTGTACTATGCAATATGGTTTTGTATTTTTCTTATGTCAAGAATATTCACACCATGCATTTTAAACCATAAAACATTTATTTATTTATTTATTTCAATTGGTCTTACGAGCTAACAGACATACCATCCAAAACGCTCATATGATTAATTTCCTTACAAATCAATTGTGAAATTATCAAAACATATAGGTCACCGCTTGTTTTTTTTAACTACAGCCATTTATTTGAAATCGTAGTATAAAATTCTATAGATTCATATTTACCATTTCATTTCATATATTCAAACATCTTCCATTCAAACACAAAACACTTAATAATCGAGCTCAATTAATTACCATTCAAATAAATATACACACTCGAAGACCCTTCTTAGAAACAAAGTCATAAAACTCGTTTGTAAACATCTGGGCCGAGCGGCCGCCGGCGCGCGCGCGATGACGTAATCAGCCGATTCTCTACTTTTTCACTGTACTTTTTAGGGTTCCGTACCAAAATGGTAAAAAAGGAACCCTTATGGTGTGACTCAGTCTGTCTGTCTGTCACAGCTGGATATCTCAAGAACTACTAATGCTATCAACTTGAAATTTAGAATAGTTTTAGATGACGTTGACTCAACTATTTTGCAAATAAGAAAGAAATAAAAATAATTATATATTTTTTGAAACTGGGACTGAAAGTCTTAAAAATTTAAAGTGGGGTTACTAGGGCATGTGGGGTATCATATGAAAGAACGCTGTTTGCACATTCTCAAACTATTTTTTTTTTTTTTAGGCCGCATAGTTTTCGACTTTTGATGTAAAATGTAAAAAAAAATACCGTTCCCCCCCTTATCTCCGAAGTTTGCAAAGCGAAAAATCTGAAATTATTCTATGTGATAGAAGTTTATGTAAAGATTACAGGAAAAATAAAACGATGTCTCTAAGTAGCACACTGTTTCAGAAATCGGAACGGAACCCTCGGTGCGCGAGTCCGACTCGCTCTTGCCCGGTTTTTTTTATGTTTGTTCGCGCATAACTCCGTAGCTTGCCAACCGATTTGAAAAATTATTTTTTTGTTGGAAAGGGTATACTTCCCAAATGGTCCCATTTTTGTCAAAATCCAGTTCTGATGATGGGATCCTGGAGAAATCGAAGGAACTCTTCAAATATTATAGGCACACCTATAGCGATTTGGGTATTTTTTATAGTAGCTCGTGCATTTGCTCTCGGAAAGCACCACTTAGTGAAGTGGAACTGTTGCAAAGCAATTTCCGCTCGTCACACAATGCGTGTGGTGAGTGGTTGTTGAGGAGTTCTCCTGGTTCTTACCAGCAGAACTCCTCAACAATTAACGTCCCAGCATTAACATGTGATGAGCAATTGACATTAGACTATTGTAACTTATACAAATTATAAACAGACCCACTAAAAAGCGAGAAATAAAAACTTTTTATAACAAAAAAAAAACCGACTTCCAGAAATCACTACAAAGTGAAAAATAACTTTAATTTCGGAAGTCGGTGGCAAAAAACTAAAATACAGACACCGACTTCCGAAATTAAAGTTATTTTTCACTTTGTAGTGATTTTTACTATTTTTGTTACTATTTCTACGGCGATTCGTGTCTATAGCAGTACTTAAATTATTTGTTACTTCTATAATATTCGGTTTCTTTAGTTTTCTCTTACGTTTGTCCATATTACAGTTAGTGTCTGTGGTATTTGTGGTAACTGTCCGGATACAGTTGGAGTCTGATGGTTGGCTTTTCGTTTGCTCGGCTGCAGTTGTATCATCAAGTTTTGCTCTCCGTGGTTTCTTCGTGACTGTTGCCCCTGTGATAAAAACTATAGTAAGTATTAGTTTTTTACGGACTTCCAAAATTAAAATCATATTTAGGGTTCCGAAGGCAAGGGTACCAAACGGAACTCTATTACTAAGCCTCCGCTGTCCGTCCGTCCGTCTGTCTGTCACAGGGCTGTATCTCATGAGCCGTAATAGGTAGACAGTTGAAATTTTCACAGATTGTGTATTGATAGTACGGCTATAACCACAAATAAGACTAAACATTAAATAAAGTTGAAAATTAAAGGGGGTCCCCATAAACTTTTCATAATGAAAAAAATTCTTACCCTAGCATGTGGCATGTGGGGTGTCATTCATTGTCTAGAACTCATCGAGTAGAGTACAAACATATATTTTTATTTTTTATCTTCAAAAATTAAGACAAAAAGCTGTCAATTTTTGTACGAGCTCTATCGCAACCATTAAACAAGTTAGGAATTTGAAATTTCTGTACATCATGTACCATATAGGTACTGTATTTAATCCACAAATACTAAAAACGCCGATTCATAAGGTATTTTGTTTAGATAAAATGACACTTCTAATGTAATTTTTACTGTCATTTCGCTATCAAGTTGGGAACATTTTTTAACGAAATGACATGACAAGAACTGTCACTGCTACTAGTTAAAAAACTTAAAACTTTTTATTTCAAAGAAACATTACATAGTTTTGTTTTGATCACACATCGCTTAATCTTAACACTGAAAGATTATGTGCGAGTGAGGCGTCTCGCTTGTTTACATTAAAATATTTTGTTATTAAAATTAAAATTATTTATGTATTTGTGAAAGATCTGGAGGAGTTAAAAGTCCGAGCATAGTGTCATCAATCTGGCCCGCGACAGCCAATGTCTTATTGTTGTGATAAGTTGAAGAAGAACACACAGAATGATAATTACTCGGTTTTATTTACTTGAAAGGTAAAACTTAACGACAGACAGTGTCACAATACACAATAGTAATTGAAATGCAAAAAAAGCGTATGTTTGCTTAGGACGCGCACTTTGCGACTAGTCTAGAAATATAATAATAATAGTATAGAAAAAAAAAACGGGACACAACCACGTAATCTATTGTCACCATTAGCTGGCTTGAAATAAGGTTGAAAATTAAAAACAATATTTGTGTTGCCGAGATGTGACTAAACTGCGAATGTGCATTTATTTTCGGGGTTTTCTTTAGATTATTCAGAATATACACAATAATTTAAATAATTACCAGGTCAAAGTTTTAAAAAAATGCTAATTTTATTAAATTCTTAAAACAAATTACGTTTTCGTCGTCGTCTTCGCTACGACGCGACGCACCGTTTTAAAGATATTAGTGAAAAACTCAAAAGTGGGAACTTTTATCCGCCCCACCCCCCCACTCCGCACCTCCTAGACGCGGGGACTTTTAGTATGTTTGCTCCCTAAGCACCCTGAACAACTTTCTGAAGAAATCGCTTACGTCCCAGCTCACGCACTCTACATCCCCTTTTTGGTCATTTGTTGAGTGGACTATTGGAACATACTGAAAAAATCATTAAGGCCCTAAGGCTTCAAAGTTTTGAGAACCCTGAGTTAGAATACGTTCACTCAAATTCGTTGTTTGGTTACAATAACGGTGACATATAATCTCATTTGTAAGGTTTTTACCTATGTGGACACACATCACATTTTTAGGGTTTTTCACCTGAGTGTATTCGAATAGGTCCAGTCAAACTGGTTTTGTTAGTAAAACTACGCTTAAATATATCACATTTGTAAGGTTTTTCATTTGTGTGTGTTTTTCATATGAATGTCGTAAGAATTTTTGTGAGCAAAACTACGCTGACATACATTACATTTATAGGGTTTTTCACCTGTGTGTATTCGAATATGTATAGTCAAATTGTTTTTCCTAATAAAACTACGCTGACATACATCACATTTGTAGGGTTTTTCACCTGTGTGTGTTCGAATATGTGTGGTCAAATTATTTTTGTGACTAAAACTACGTTTACATATATCACATTTATAAGGTTTCTCACCTGTGTGTATTCGAATATGTCTAGTCAAACTGGCTTTTACAATAAAACTACGCTTACATATATCACATTTGTAAGGTTTCTCACCTGTGTGTATTCGAATATGTCTAGTCAAACTGGCTTTTACAATAAAACTACGCTTACATATATCACATTGGTAAGGTTCATCAATTTTTTTTGATGTGTGTTTAAGAATGTGTTGTTTAATATTATATTTTGTTGTAAATTCTCGAGAACATACGTCACATTTCAAAAACTTTCCTTTACATAACGTTTGAAGTCTATTTATATCAACACTTTTAATGCCTTTGTTATTCCTTATTTTACTGATCAAATTATCTTTGTTACTATTTCTACGACAATTTGTGTCTATAGCAGTACTTAAATTATTTGTTACTTCTATAATATTGGGTTTGTTTAGTTTTCCCTTACGTTTGCCCATATTACAGTTAGTATCTGTGGTATTTGCAGTAGTGACGGGCTCTTTAACATTAGTTACATATTCGGACGCACAATATGGAACTGTCCGGATACAGTTGGAGTCTGTTGGTTGGCTTTTCTTTTGCTCGGCTGCAGTTATATCTTCTAGTTTTGCTCTTCGTGGTTTCTTCGCGACTGTTGCCCCTGTGATAAAAATTATGGTAAGTACGAGAGCTGCTATTTATGTATCCGGAATAACAAAGTGAGACAAACATTTATCATTTATTATGGTTTTATTGCTTTTCAAAATATTCGCCATGATGATCGATGCACTTTTGTATACGTTGGAACCAATTTTCGTAGCACTTTTTTTATTCGGATTGTGGTATTTCCAGAACTAGACAGCATTTGACGCACCCTGATTGCACTTTTGCAACATTTTTTTTCAACTATGTTCGTGTAATATTTTATATATACTCGTCATACTTATGCCCAGAGATGCCTCTATCTCGCGATATATAACATGACGATGTTGCATTACTAGTTTCCGCACAGCATCAATATTTTGAGGTACAACAACCGATTTAGGGCGACCTTCTTTAAATTCGTCCGTGAGCACAGACAGCTCGCGATTAAACTCACTAAACCAGTGATACACAGTAGTTTTCGATGGTGCTTCGTCCCCAAAAGTCGAAGTGAGTTGGTCGATGCACTTTTTTTTGAGTTAGCCCTCGGCGAAAATCGTAATAAATTATAGCACGAAAAATATCACGAGTTAAATCCATGGTGCTATAGACACGCAATTTTCAAAGTGACGCCACAAAGTAAAAAAAAATGACAGCTACATGAAACAAATTGTATTCTTCATCCAAAGAGTTCTATTTTTAGGGTTCCGTACCAAAATGGTAAAAAAGGAACCCTTATGGTGTGACTCAGACTGCCTGCCTGTCTGTCTGTCTGTCTGTCACAGCTGGATATCTCAAGAGCTACTAATGCTATCAACTTGAAATTTAGAATAGTTTTAGATGACGTTGACTCAACTATTTTGCAAATAAGAAAGAAATAAAAATAATTATATTTTTTTTGAAACTGGGACTGAAAGGGGGTCTTAAAAATTTAAAGTGAGGTTACTAGGGCATGTGGGGTATCATATGAAAGAACGCTGTTTGCACATTCTCAAACTATTTTTTATTTTTTTTTAGGCCGCATAGTTTTCGACTTTTGATGTAAACTGTAAAAACAATTTTGTATTTATGTATCTACTAGCTTTTGCCCGCGGCTTCGCCCGCGTGGATGTTGGGAAATATCCCACGGGAACGTAGGTACGCATGGCTACAGATCAAGCTATACATTTCCAGTGTGTAGGATTTCCTTACAATGAGAGGTCAGTGTAAACTGGAAATGTATAGCTTGATGTGTAGCCGTGTGTACTACCGGGATTAAAAGTACCCTAAGTCGGCGTTCCCACGAGCGTAATAAAATCGCGGCGGGATTTTATCGCGCACTGGATTTTCAACTCTTGTTGTTGAGCCGACCGTTGAGAATCCAACCTAACAAAAACAGAGTGCATCCCAGCGCGACGAAAAACACACTGTTGGATTTTCAACTCCCGGCGCTAAGCAGAGAGTTGAAAATCCAGTGCGTAATAAAATCTCGCCGCGATATTTTTACGCCCGTGCGAACGTCGTCGGCTAGACAATATCTTCTCGCACTGCAACTGGATAATTTTTTAAGCAGTGCGCAAATTTTGACAGGGTGTTCTACCCATGAATATGAACAACTTTCACTATGGGACTAACTCTGAAATCGAAAAAAAATCAGCTGTTCAGTACATGTATCTACACCACACTCGTCAGAATGTAGGGAGCAGCTGATTTTTTTTTTGAGATTTCAGGTTGGGTCCTATAGTAAAAGTTGTTCATATTCATGAGTAGAACATCCTGCGAAAATATGCGCACTACTTAAAAAAATATTCTGTATAGTTAGTACTCGAGGAGCGGCGCGCAGAATGATATACCTATGATTGCTGGAGGATAATAAATCTTAAAACCAAACAATAGTAAACGGAAAATTACCAACTTGCCTTTGGAAGCAACTTTAAAGCGAAAATATAAATCATCTTTATTCCTATTTATTATGGGAATTAAAAAAATATTAAGACTAAGTAACTGTTACTTCAAGATACAAACTACCCAATCCCTCTTACACAAACATTTTAATGGTGTTTGTGAATTTTAAAATCAACCGCTAGTTTACCCCCCTAGGGGATGATTTTTTCATAAATCAAAACCATAAATTTGAATTTTCATATCCCTAACTTAAGAAATGCTGGGATTCTCATAAAACTTTCACCACCAGTAGGATTATTTTTTAAGACAAAAAATAGGTTATGTCCTTCCCCAGGATGCCATCTATAGTGTGTCCAAATTTTAGCGATATCCGTGCAGTTATGTGAATTTTAAAATCATCCCCTTCTTTACCCCTTAGGGGATGATTTTTCAAAATCGCTGGACCACACATTTCTTTATTTTCTACCAAAACCATAAAGTATTTTCATAGCCCTTACTTAAGTAATGCTGGGTTTCCCTTGCAAACTTTCATCCCCCATATCACCCCCTGTAGGATAATTGTTTAACATAAAAAATAGGCTGTGTCCTTCCTCAGGATGCCATCTGCCTTGCCAAATTGTATCGATATCCGTGCAGTTTTGTAGATTTTAAAATAACCCCTATTTTACACCCTTTGGGGATGATTTTCCAAAAACGCTGAACCACTTATTTCATTATTTCCTACCAAAAGCATAAATTTGAATTATGATATCCCTAACTTAAGAAATGCTGGGTTTCCCATACAAACTTTCATTTTGTATGCTTAGCGTTATTTTTGATACAAAAAGTAGCCTAAGTCCTTCCCTAGGATACCACCTTATAGCCTTCCCAAATTTTATCAAAATCTGATCGGTGGTTTAGGCGTGAAAAGGTTACAGACGGACATAATTATTTTCGTATTTGTAATATTAGTATGGATAATTGTTATTTTCCTCGCTAGAGAGCTCCGACAAACGCGTGCGATCTCTGCTAATCATGAAGCGCGGCGTTCGACGCGCTATTTATGTACCGCCGCCCTGCATTTTAAATCTGTAATATCTTCGAAAATATTCATTTAAATTACATACTGTAAAGGGTCTTATTGATCTATAGTAAATGCACAATTTATTTAAGGTACTTAATTGGATAAGGATTAATGCTGTATTGCTTAAAATCGCTTTGTAAATAAGCCATTATTTCTCGTAAAAATAAAAGGATAAAAAATGGTTATTGTGGGTTATCCCAAAGAGATAGACATATGCCATCGCGGACTTTTTTGCAGAACTTTTTAAGGTGTACAATACTGTAGTACATTATTTTGATCTATCTCATTGGGTTCAGCCAGCGTTTGCAATGTAATCGCAAAAAAATGTGTTTAATTACGACATCACATTAGAAACCTCTAAAATTATTAGTGTTCCTCTACTACATTATGCATGTATTATACATATAAACCTTCCTCTTGAATCACTTTATCTATTAAAAAAAACTGCATCAAAATCCGTTTCGTAGTTTTAAAGATTTAAGCATACATAGGGACAGACAGACAGCGGAGCGACTTTGTTTTATAATATGTAGTGATTATTTAGGATATGTATGTATCTATTTTAGTTTAATATTGTATAAGTTGGTATTTACTATTTGCACCAACAACAGCCCCATATCATATCCTGATAAATCACTGTCCATCCTAAGGTTGCCTGGAAGAGATCGCGGAAAGCGATAAGGTCGCCCATTGTATGTTTTGAAGTGTACATGTTTTCTTTTGTTTTGTATTTTTTTTGGTGTACAATAAAGTATATATAAATAAATAAATAAACAATAAAATTCCCCCCCCCCCCCCTTACCTCCGAAGTTTGCAAAGCGAAAAATCTGAAATTATTCTATGTGATAGAAGTTTATGTAAAGATTACAGGAAAAATAAAACGATGTCTCTAAGTAGCACACTTTTTCAGAAATCGGAACGGAACCCTCGGTGCGCGAGTCCGACTCGCTCTAGCCCGGTTTTTTTCGCGCGGATTCTGAAGCACTCAAGCGGATTGATGTCATAACGTATGCAAGTGTCCGTACAAAAGGAATTATATTCCCATTTGAATCTTATCAAGTTTAATGATTCCACACCCAAATAATAACAGGTTGTGGACCCAGAATATCTATTCAAATAAGGTTTTTTGATTCATTTCACGGAAAAGGTTATTTTTTTGTAAAAAGAAAGAAAAACGATCGGCACATGTTTTTTTTCTTCTCCTTAAGTTTTCCAATCTGGTATAAAATAAAAATGACCAGCGAAGCACACAGTTCGACAGGAATTTCAATAGAAAAGCTGCAGGGCATGGAAAATTAGCTGGAAGTTTTCCATTAAGATACTCCTGATGCACGGGGACCTACTCGAATGTATCCAGTCCACCGACCGAAGCAAAGATATCATAAAAAATCAGCGCTCGCTTGCAAAAATTTGTCTATCTGTACATCCCAATGCTTTTTCGCTTGTGCGTAACGCAAAATCAGCTTATGAAGCATAGACAAATTTACTGCGGTTGGGTTTTGGAACTAAGCTCGAAAAGAATGCTTGTAACATGGAAGCTAACATTACGAAAATAGCACAACTATTGAATGACACAGGTTCTCCACTAGACGATGACTTCATAGCAGTCATCATGTTGAGCGAACTGACATCATGGCGTTGGAGAACAGCTAGTCAGTGAAACTGTAAAAATGAACCAGAGGAGTAAACATTACTGGAGTTTTACAGAATACATGACAAGACAGAGACTGCATCGGCTTTGACTACTATTAAGAAGATCAAATGTTACCGATGTAAGAAACCAGGACTGAAGGAAGAATGCTGCTTCTACGACTCCAGTGAGTAATTTCAAGGACAAGAAGAAGGTGTTATTGTCAGCATTGTCGGTAAATCTCAAGAATGATGTCTGGTACGTAGACTCTGGTGCAGCCAACCATATGTGCAACAACAAGAGTGTTATGTTAGGGTTGAAATCAACTAAAGAACTCTCTGTGAACATTGCAAATGGTGACCACTAATGTACTGCAGGATTAGGTAAAGTTATAATTAAATTAGTCAGTGGTTTTAGAACGATAACTAATGTTTACTTGGTTCCTCAATTGTCAACTTAACCTTTTATCAGTGAGTGAGTTAACAAGAAAAGTTTATAAAGTCAATTTTAATTCTAAAACCTGTAGAATAATGGACGGGCATGAAACCATAGCTACTGCTAGTTATGTGAATTGTATTTTTTAATTAGATTCTATAGGTAATAGCAGTGGAGCTGATGTTGGAGTGCAGCCTCAATGCATGGTGTCTGACAGTGAATATGTTAATAAAAAAATCAGGAGTTTCTGCAATAGCAATGAGTCCGTCACCAAACGACTGTCCACCATTGTAGTCAACAGAATGGTGTGACAGAAGGAGCTAACCGTACTATCATGGACAAAGCTCGCTGCATGCTAGAAAACGTTTTGGGCAGAGACGTTAACACTTCAGTGTATCTGAAGAACCACTCACCTACAACCACCGTGAGTCATCTGCATACATTTGGTTGCTTGGCTTATGCTTTGTCTTCAAATCACAAGAAACTGGATTCGAAGGCAAAGCAATATATATTTGTAGGTTACTGCAACGATACAAAGGGTTACAGACTCATTGATCCAGAGAACCCTGAGCATTGCATTAAAGCACACCATGTGAGGTTTTTAGAAGATCGTTTCTGGAAGAATCAGATGATGATAGTAACCAAGTGGTTCATGTTGTTTCACATGCAGAACAGACATGTAGGGCAGACGAAAACACCGGGGATGAAAGTCTACAGGGTGTGTCTGAAAATTATTGCCCTGATGTCAGAAATAGGAACAGGGACACAGTATTTAGTGTCAGTGACAATAATTCATCTGAAGCAGATAACTCGTCTGATGAAAGGGAGTTCAAGTGAAGACTCGACAACTGCAGACTTCACTGATGCTGTAAATGAAGATTTATTTGCACAACTGGTAGCTCAATGGCAGGAAACCATGGGATGAGTATAAATCCTATATTATATTACATTGAAACTGTCCTACATAAATTTTATATGACTGAATGCAAACCGTCTCCAACCCCAATGGAAGCAGGATCGAAACTGAAGAAAAGTGAAGTCAAGGATACTCGTTTCGGCTATAGAAATCTTATAGGTTGCTTCTTGCTTTACAAGGTATAAAACAAGGTCGATCCTGCTGTCTGTTCGCTTAGATCTATTAAACTATGCAACGAATTTTAATGATAATGGCTGATCTTAGCGTTATGCTCGTGAATGAGTGCTGCTTATGGGGACTGGTCGTCTAGCTGGTTTAGTTATTGTTATCAGAAATTAACAGTTTATTGATTTAACTATGATGGGCCTAGTTTATCATTTGTGACTTCGAGTTACAGTTCCATGCATAGAATTCAACATTGCACATGTAAGCGGGTATGCCCTTTAGGTTCCCATCACCTGAACCATAGGCTTGTTTGCTTACTGATAATGTCGTGTTGGCCACTGGGCCACTCAGTTAAGAGTGAGACCATAAGGGTTCCTTTTTACCATTTTGGTACTGAACCCTAAAAAGAAAAATAGCTTGTCATGTCAAAAATGTAGGTAAACTAGGGTTGCCATTCGTCCCGATACGTCGGGACATGTCACCGTTATTAACAGTGTCCCGACGTCCCGACAAGCTACAAAATGTCCCGACAAATACATCAGCATCCCGACTTATACGGAACATACCGAATCGACGAATACGCGATTAAGCACAGAAACCGAAGAATGGAGAGCAAAAACTATTACAGAAAAATGGGTGAAGATGTTTGACACTGAAGAGCGCGCATTTTCATTGATGTCCTCACAATGGACGGATGAACGTAATCGCTTGGGAGTCGACACGGTGGAAGCTATTCTTCAATGTAAAATTAATTTTTTAACATGAGTTGTGAAGAATTTTATAAATTCGTGAAATTACCCACAATTATTGACCCGGGTGAAATCATCTGAAAAATATAAAAAAGAATGATTGTGTTCTCAGTAATTAAAAATAAATATGTACCAAATAAATATTTTTTGTTTTTTGGTTTATTTCACCTACAAAAATTTCCTTTCGCTTTAAATGTCCCGACGGTGTCTCGGGAAAATATGGCCTAAAGTAAACTCTATACAAATTTTGACAGATTGAGTCTGAGATACGTTAAACGTTAGACGTTGTTAAAATTGCGGGAATTGTCCCTCTGGGTCTTGTTATTGGGCCTAAACACGTAGCAGATGGCCCCACGGATCACGGCACTTTATTGTGACGTAGCAAGAGTCGCTATTTATTTAAATGACTTTGCGGTGTGAATCTTCTGTACTTGTTTATGTATTCTGTGCTAAAACTACGTAGACATAGATCACACTTACAAAGTTTTTCACGTGTGTATACGAATATGTTGTTTTAAATGGTGCTTTCGCTAAAACTACAGTGACATATATCACACTAAGTATTTTCACCAGTGTGTATTCGAATATGTCTTTTTCAATTACCATTTTTACTAAAAGTACGCTGACATATATCACACTTATAAGGTTCTTCACCAGTGTGTATTCGAATATGTATGATTAAACTACCCTTTGCACTAAAACTACACTGACATACATCACATTTATATGGTTTTTCAACAGTGTGTATTCGAATATGTTTTGTTAAACTACCCTTTTCACGAAAACTACGCTGACATACATCACACTTATAAGGTTTTTCACCAGTGTGTATTAGAATATGATTTGTTAAACTACCCTTATCACTAAAAGTACGCTGACATACATCACATTTATAAGGTTTTTCAACAGTGTGTATTCGATTTTTTAAATTACACTTTTGCCTAAAACTACGCTGACATACATCACATTTATACGGTTTTTCACCAGTGTGTATACGCTTGTGTATTTTTAAATCATACTTTAGACTAAAACTGCGCTGACATACATCACATTTATAGGGTTTTTCACCAGTATGTATACGATTGTGTGTAGTTAAATTACACTTAAAACTAAAACTACACTGACATACATCACACTTATAAGGTTTGTCACCAGTGTGCATACGCTTGTGATTTTTTAAATCATAGTTTTGACTAAAACTACGCTGACATACATCACATTTATAGGGTGTTTCACCAGTGTGTATACGCTTGTGTCTTTTTAAATCACACTTTTGATTAAAACTGCGCTGACATACATCACACTTATAAGGTTTTTCACCAGTGTGTGTACGAATATGTATAATTAAAGGGCCCTTTTTTTTTTTTTTTTTTTTTGAGGGTGGGAAATCATCAAATAACTTCTCCCGCTCTGGGTGGAGCGGGAGGGCGTGTCAGACTTTTACTGACTAAAACCCACCCGTGTTCCTTCAGTTGCCTATGCCAGGGCCGCGGTAACCCTTTCAGACAACCCGCGACCCCAGCGGCGTCGGCCCTATTGGGCCCCGTCACTTGCTGACATCTCTTTGAGGCGCGCGTGGAACACGACGCGCCGTCGACTCGGGCCTGGTCCTTACCGGACGGCGAGCTACCCGCTGCTCACCGTCCGCAGGCCCGCGCCTACGGTGGCCGGAAATCGCCCCGCGATTCCCGCCGCCCAGGGCGTCTCCTGCGGCGACTGAGGGCGTGAGGCTGCCTCTCCCTCACGCGTTCCGCCTCCTCCTTCGCGAGCATCACTGCTTCGCAGAAGGAGGTGACGGCCTCCCATGCACTCTCGCTCCGCACCATGGCCTGGACCAGGCTCGGACGCGAGAGATCGCCGCCGCCGATCGCCTCCGTGAGAACACGGCGGTGCTCTGCCCAAGCCGGGCAGACCTCCACTGTATGCTCCACCGTGTCCTCCGGGCGATCTACACAATGGAAACACCCGGGCGTTTCCTCCCGCCTTATGCGAAACAGGAACCTCCCGAAACAACCGTGTCCGGTGAGGACCTGCGTCAGGCGGAAGGTGAGGACGCCGTGGCGCCTCTCTAACCACTCCTCAAAGAGTCAAACCGGATGTACCGGTGATCGGAATAGGTCTCCACCCCCTCCATGACGCGCCAGTCAACCACGTGCGGCAGCAGAGCGGGGCTGGCGAACGAGATGTCCACCACCGACTCGCCCCGCATCCGCACACACGTGGGGACAGAACCCCGGTTTAGGACGACCAGGCCTGTCTCCAGAGCCCAGTCCTCCACCATCCTGCCCCGTGTGTCCGTACACCGGGAACCCCAAGCCACATTCTTGGCGTTGAAGTCCCCGAGGACAAGCACGGGAAGGGAACCATACCCGACGACGACGGTTTTCAACTCCGCAAGGGAGTTGTGGAACTCGGCGAGAGTTCGGCTCGGGGAGAAGTATGTCCCCACCACGACAATCCCCCCGAACCGTGCTGCGACGCAACCCTGTCCCTTCTTGACGGCTTCAAGGGACAGGGTACCGGCGGCGGGCGACGAAATGAGGGTCACTGAGCCGCTCAGGTCCTCCACCCAGTAATCACTGGGCGGGACAAAGTACGGCTCAGCGACCACGGCGATGTTAATCGACCACTGCGCCATGCTCTGGATCAACATATCCTGAGCGGCGGCGCAGTGGTTGATGTTCGCCTGGAGGAGGCGTAATGGGGCCACTACTGGCATTCCATTTCAGCCCCCTCCTGAGCCCCCTGTGAGGGCTCCGCCGCAGTGGGTACGGCGGCGACGGCAGTGGGGGCGGCAGCGACGGCGGCGCCTGTGGCGACGGCTGCGGCGGTGACGGCGGTAGAGGGGGCGGGGGGCTTGCCCTTGCCCCGGGCTTTCGTGGGTGGACCACAGCCCTTGCTTCCAGCCCGGTGATCGGCCGGCTTGCCAGCTGCCGCACACAGGTAGCAGTGCGGCGTGGCATTGCACGAGCCGGCCTTGTGACCGGGCTGACCACAGCGGAAGCAATTACTGCTGCGGTCCACCTCCGAGGTGCATTTGGCTCCTACGTGGTTGCCCACCTGGCAACGGAAGCACCTCAGAGGTCTGGGTTCCAGCAGTTTTACCCGCGTGGAGTCCCAGCCCACCTGAAATCTTGGGCCCTCCCCAACGATTTTGTTGGCCGCCGATACGGGGCAGCTCACCGTAACGGCTCGCAACCCCGTGGAGTCTGGACGGATGGTGCCTACCTTCACCTGCTCGATAGCGCACCCCCCGGTCTTGACCACGGCGGCCACAACTTCCCCCTCTGTGACGGAGTCGTCCAGACCCAGGATGCGCATGTCAGCGCACTTGGCGGGTCTGGACACTCGGGCTTCGTCCGCATTTAAGGACGCCCTGAGCTTTTCAGCCAGAGCGTCAGCGGTCGGGCCACTGGCCGCACCGGGAATCTCGAGCATACGAGCCCCGGTCGCCGTGACCCTAATTCGCATGCCCTTTGTTACTCCGACCTCCTCCAGGTTCACCGCCGCCCGCGCCTTGGTGAGCACGTCGCGGTAGGACACGCCCCTCTTCTCCGCTTCCGGCTGTAGTGTGATCACTACAGCTGCGGACTTTGGGGCGCGCAACCTCGCCGCGACGCTTCGCTCCTTGCGCCGACGCCGCCTCTCCTTCCGCTTGGCCGCCCTTGCCGCCTTGCCCTCCTTCTTCTTCTCCCCGGCTACCTGCCATTCGGCGTCAGCCGGAGGAGATTTAGAAGGCGGGGGCGGCCGCGTCGTCGTCGCCGCCACAGCCGGGGCCTTCTCAGGCGCCTTAGCAGGCGCCTTCGTAGGCGCCTTCGCAGGCGCTTTTGCAGCAGCGGCGGCCCCGCCCTTCGCCTGCCCCGCTGACCCAGGTTTGGGCGTGGCAGCCGTGGCGGCGTACGATGCCGCCTTTGGCTGGCCCGAGGCCTGCCGGCTCGCCGCTAGCGGGGGCCGGAGGACAATGCCCTCCAGGACCGAGAACCGGCTGTTAAAGGCAGCCAGCTCCTTCCGCACCAGGGTCAGTAGCCTCTCCTCTGTGGGCCCAAGCCCGCTCTGCCCCTGCTGCGCCCCCTCTTGCGGCGCCTTCTGAGGGCCGGCATCGCGGAGCCTGGCCAGGTCCGCTCGGAGCTCCTCGTTCTCCTTTCGGAGAAGCTCCATGGCGGCTGTCAAGCGGGCGACCTCCGCCCGCATTTCAGACATACCATCCGACGGAGGCCCTTGAAGCAGAACCTCCGCTGCCGCCATAATGGAGGCCTTGGCTGCAGGTATGGCCTTGTCCTTGGAAGATTGCTTTTTCTTCAAGGACACGCTCTTGACTGCAGCAGCCACGACCTCCGCAAACCTGGCCCGCTCCGAATTGGAGCCACCAGCGGCGTCCGACTCATCACCAGACGCCTCCAGAGTGCTCCCATCGGCCGAGCCGACTGAGTCTTCCTCCTGCATTTGGGCCCGGCTCTTACTCTTTTTCCGGGTCCACCCTAGGCCCCGGCGAGCATATTTAGGGGCCGAGCCCTTTCCGCCGTCTGAGGAAGACTCCTGGCCATCCCCCGGTTTAACCTCCGCGTTCCGCTTCAGGAAAGCATTCCTACCAGCGGCTACGCACTCCGGGCGCTTGAAAGTGCCCTTCGCGCCCTTCGCTCCCGATGCGGCGTCGGACTCCGACCCCGCATCACTCCTCTCCCTCTCCTCTTCTCGTCGGTTTTTGTTTTTTAAAATTGGTTCCATAGTTGTTCCCACGAGTAAAAAACATTCTGTACTGGCTCAAAAAATAGTGGTTCGCACTAGCGACTAATTAAGCTACCCATTAGCCAATCTTACAACCTCCCTCACGGTGCGCCGCCGCTTGGTGATTTGGGGTACACACCGAGCCCGTTCTTACTCCGCCGCTGTGCGTCTCTACTTAGAGCAGAGGGACACACGTTGGAGCGTTCCTCCGACAGGATATTGGCATACGGGCAACGAAACCCCTTAGGCACTTGTGCCTAAGGGGAACCATTGCCCGCACCCCAGGGTGCACCGTCCCGAAGACTGGCCTTCCCCACGGACGTATCCGAAGGGAATTCCAGCCCACGGGCACTCGGGGAGGTTTCCTGTCTTATATTCTTGGATACGCTTATGGTTTTTTCTTCAGTTGTCCAGATTGAGAGATCCAGTTAATGAGTTCTAACTTTCTATGTTTAGGTTTCACAAATTTTATACCATGAAGTTTTCACAATTATTTCCTAAATCCTCTTATAATTTGGTTGGTATTGGAAGAGTTTTTCGAAAAGATCTCTCAATCCACACGCACATAGCTGATACGTATAAGTCTGAATCACCAGCGTCTTGCGCAAGCGTTGTGATCAATGCTCGTGTCTTCTGTGTACGAGATGAGGCCTTGCCCAGCAGTGGGGCAGTAATAGGCCGGTATTATTATTATTTTAAAATGTGTTTGACATATCTCGGGACCCTGGGGTCCGGTCCTTTGGAAGGCGTACGAGGGGCCGAAGCCAACTCGCAGAGGCCCCTTAGGCAATTTTAAATTAGGCGGAGGCACCAACCGACGATTATCTCTATATGCACTATGCAATTGCACCCAAGGACAACCCCCGGTTGGTGCAGTACTATTGCAGAACATGGAAACAAAACATATGGGGCTTTGGGTTTGGGTAGCTGTGGACTGATTACCTAGAACTATGGAAACAAATTGTAAATAGTTGTAAATAGTTGGTTTATTATAATTTATAGTGATAATAATGAAAATCGTGCAATATCTATACTAATATTATAAAGAGGTAAAATTTGTATGTAAGTTTGTAAGTTTGTAAGTTTGTAAGTTTGTATGTAGGGGGTAATCTCCGGAACTAATGATCCAATTCTAAAAATTTTTTCACTGGTAGAAAGCTACATTATTCCTGAGTGCTATAGGCTATAAATTATATTTATATCATGCATATTAGCCGAGCTATCACAAGTTTTGTCTAACAAGTCGGAAAGAAATACCTCTTTAAACAGACTTTTTTGCATGCGCTGCCTAAACGGTTGTTTATAATTGATAACAATGTATGGCAGTCTGGTCCGTCTTAAATAACTCTACAAAAAAGTCCGCGACACCATATTTCTATCTTTTATATTTTATCTTTTATACATCTTTTATTGTTTTAAAAAAGTATTTTTTAGACATACTTACGTTTGGATGATTATTTAAACAACAAAGCATTAATCCTTATCAAAAAAAGATATTTTATGATCACAAGGACATCATGGAGATAAGATTTGGCCTTTACAGTATGGCAATTGGTCATACAGTTTCGGAGATAATATAAAATTACTAAAACGCAAAATAACTTTAATTCATACCGGTTCCTCTTGAGCAAACATGTTTAGAGCGGACGTTTTATCAATTTACCCATAGGTGGCGTTGTGCAAAATGTCGGTGAAATACAGCGGAAGAGTTTGTTTTTAGGGTTCCGTACCAAAATGGTAAAAAAGGAACCCTTATGGTGTGACTCAGTCTGTCTGTCTGTCTGTCTGTCTGTCACAGCTGGATATCTCAAGAACTACTAATGTTATCAACTTGAAATTTGGAACAGTTTTAGATAATATTTAACCAACTATTTTGCGAATAAGAAAGAAATAAAACGATATGTATTTTTTTTGCAACATGGGCTGAAAGGGGCCTTAAAAATTCAAAGTTGGGCTACTAGGTCATGTGGGGTATCATATGAAAGAGCGCTGTTTGCGCATTCTCAAACATATTTTTATTTTTTTTTAGGCCGCACAGTGTTTGACTTTTGATGAAAAATGTAAAAAAAAATACCGTTCCCCCCCCCCCTTATCTCCGAAGTTTGCAAAGAGAAAAATCTGAAATGATTCTATGTGATGCAAGTTTATGTAAAGATAACAGGAAAAAAAACGATGTCTCTAAATAGCACACTTTTTCACAAATCGGAACGGAACCCTCGGTGCGCGAGTCCGACTCGCTCTTGACCGGTTTTTTTTTGTTAGTTTGTTTGAACGCGCTATCTCTGGAACTACAGTCGGATTTGAAAAAATCTTTTTGCATTGTATAACCCAGTTCTTGAGGAGGGCTATAGGCTATTTAACATCACGCTAGGGCCCTTAGGAGCCGAGCGCGAAGTAATAGCGCGGGCAGGCGATGCGGAATGATATAGGCTATTTAACATCACGCTAAGACCCTTAGGAGCCGAGCGCGAAGTAATAGCGTGAGCAGGCGATGCGGAAGGATATAGGCTATTTAACATCACGCTAGGGCCCTAGGGGCTCGGCTCCTAAGCCGAGCGCGAAGTAATAGCGCGGGCAGGCGATGGAGAAGGATATAGGCTATTTGACATCACGCTAGGGCCCTTAGGAGCCGAGCGCGAAGTAATAGCGCGGGCAGGCGATGCGGAAGGATATAGGCTATTTAACATCACGCTAGGGCCCTTAGGAGCCGAGCGCGAAGTAATAGCGCGGGCAGGCCGTGCGGAAGGATATAGGATATTTAACATCACGCTAGGGCCCTTAGGAGCCGAGCGCGAAGTAATAGCGCGGGCAGCCGATGGGGAAGGATATAGTATATTTAACATCACGCTAGGGCCCTTAGGAGCCGAGCGCGAAGGAATAGCGCATGCAGGCGATGCGGAAGGATATAGTCTATTTAACATCACGCTAGAGCCCTTAGGAGCCAAGCGCGAAGTAATAGCACGGGCAGGCATTGCGATGCGATGCGTCGGGGTTGGTGGGTGGGGGGTGCAAGAAATTTAACGCGGACGAAGTCGCGGGCAGAAGCTAGTAAAATATAAAAATATATAACTATAACTTATAACCAAAAATTAATACTTACCTATTTAAATATAAATACCACAAAAGCAAATGAAACTATTCTAATGATACTATTTTAATATAATATTTATTTAACAAAAAGCGCCTTCATCCTCTCTCCTATTTAAAATTAACTTTGCTGTGCCCGACAGGGTCCATAATTGATTCGATGTTTAACATACCAACTATGTACACATTATGGAATGCAATAAAATATTGAGTATTGAGTATTGAAACACTATGGCCCCTGCCTGACTAATGTTTTATATACAATACACAGATAAAATAGCAGGGGATGACTTGCACACTCAATAATGGGCCCCCGAAAACGGTCGCTAGCACATAGTGTCGTAGCGGCAAGGGGGCACCATGTACTGACGTGCTTGTGAGGAGTGGAGAGGTATCCCACGGCTATCAGGACAACCCCGAAAGTACGATCAACACCAGCACCTTACTGGAATAGTTCCATCCTCCGAGCACGTTTGTTCTTGCTTCTCCACTCAAGCCGGCCAATAAAGGTAAGAAAGAGGTGGGAACTCTGTTCTCGTCAGTGTTCACTCCAGCCGGCCAATAAAAGCAAGCGAGAGGCGAGGAGCAAGACTTCGCCCGTGAGATAGGGTCCGTGGGGTCGCTACTGCCCAACAGCTCGCCACATGCTGCCCTGCGGGTTTCTGTATCTCTCTTGGTCTGGCTCCTCATCCTAGACCTGTTTCGGCAAAGTAAACTCTACAGCAGAGGTTCCCAAACTCTTTTGTTTCATAGACTACTGTCAAAATTTTGCTAGATCCAGTGGACCCCCTGCAGCTACATTACTACCAATTTCTAAATCTCGAATAATAATATAATCGAAAAAAAAGGTTAGAATTGATTGCTTGATAGGGTTAAATATTTGATAGTAAAGTCGACTAAACAAATTTTCAATTAAATTTTAATTGATTGTGCTGTGAGTCGATATCAAAAAAGCAAAGTTGGCCAATCGAAAAAAGTGACTCATCCAACTTTACTTCTTTGAAATCTACTGTGACAAGTTCACAAGAACCAATCAGTTCTCACAAATTTAATTTAGAAAATGTCCCATTCGGAGTGGAAAAAATAAATGTACATAGTATGTTTCCTTGTGTTGTAGATATTTATTGAAATTCAAATTCCGTCACTGGCCAACACTTTTCGCTTTTCTTTATGAAATTCCGGAAACAAATGAGTAACGTTTATCCTTGACATTCGTTTTTATATTGGTGAAGAATCAAACACGTGCATGCAATATTGCAAGCACATACACCAGAAGTCGTATTAATTTGCACGTCTGAACAAGCGTCGCGGACTGGACGGCGGCCGGCGCGGCAACGACAAGTCTCGACGCGTTGTACCGAATATGGAATATGCAAGTTTTACAAGTAACAGTCGCTGAGCTTCTTAACATATTATCTGCCTATATTGATAGGAGAAGTCAAGCCAATATCTAGTTCTTCTCTACCGAAACCAAATTAATTGTCATGCACCCCCGCTTACGATTGTAGACCCCCATTTTTGTCACGCCCAACGTAGACCCCCGTCGAGACTCCCGTGGACCCCGGAGGGGGCCACCTGGACCACTGGGAATTACTGCTCTACAGGCACAGACCTAGAATTCGGAGCGCGCAAGCCCCACCACGACGTCAACGTAGAGATACGGCGGTGGGGTTATTATTATTATTACTCATTACTTACTTGTCGTCTCCCTGGCTCTTCGTTTCTTCGTTAATACTTCTTGTGCTTCTTCCACTTCAGTTTTAAACTCCATTAAAGGTACATCATCTTCTAAATCTGATTCAGAACCGTGTAGTGGTATATCAGCTACATCGAGAGCTAGACTGCTATTGTCTAAATTTTCCGGTTCAAGCTCTGTAAATAAACAAAAACAGTCAAGAGTATTTATTACTTGTTCTTAACGTTTCGATGGCAAAAATGTAAAGAAAAAGTTTAGGTTCTATGTTCAAAACATCAAAAATCAATAAATTTGTTGGGCAGAAAATTCAGCAATGCAAATACTGTTTATATTACTTTTTTATCTTCTTGCCCTCTTACAAATAAAACACGGAATAAAGTTATATCAGGGATAACAAAGGAATAACCATACATTTTCATAGGTTTAAATTTGGAATAACTTTATTCTGTGTTTATTTGTAAGAGGGTAAATATATAAAAGAAGAAACTGACTGACTGAAATATCAATGTACAGCCCAAACCACTGGGTCTAGATATTTCAAATTTGGCACATGGGTTCCTTATGCGGTCTAGAGGAGCACTAGAAAGGATTTTTCAAAATTCACCCTCCAAGGGGGTGAAACGAGGGTTCAAAGTATGTATGAAGAATCTTATTCCTTGAGTTAATAGACTTGAAACTTGGCATGGATATTTATCTAAATGAATCATAAAGTTTTCCATTTTTAGCTTTCCTCAACTACCCTCTAAGGAGAGATTGGGGGTTGTCAAAGTTTGTATGGAGGAATTTTAAAGCGCTGCTGTCTGATTATCTCGAAACTCAGTGTTTATACTTGAGACCAAAACTGAAGAATAACGTGTCGAAAATCTACCTCTAAGGGTGTGAAAAGGTGTAGGTAATAAATTTTACAGGGCAGGTTTTACTGCGGAGCTTGATTAACTCGAAAATCGGTGTAAATAATCTTTCAGTCAAGTTACGGAAATATACCAAACGATTTTTTAAAATTCCACCCCTGTGGTCGTGAAAACAGGGAATAAAGTTTTTAATGAAAAATCTTATTCATTTGGTTAATTAACTTGAAACTTAGCACAAATACTTGCCTAAGTAAGTAATAAAGTTTGTCATCAATCGACTGGACAGATTAAATATCTCCAAGCTATTTGATACACACGCATCAGCTAATTAGCTGCTAGTGTGTTTAACCAAAATAATAATAATAATATCCCCACCGCAGTATCTCTACGTTGACGTCGTGGTGGGGCTTGCGCGCTCGGAATTCTAGGTCTGTGCCTGTAGAGTTTACTTTGCCGGAACAGGTCTAGGAAGACGAGCCAGACCAAGAGAGATACAGAAACCCGCAGGGCAGCATGTGGCGAGCTGTTGGGCAGTAGCGACCCCACGGACCCTATCTCCCGGGAGAAGTCTTGTTCCTCACCTCTCGCTTGCCTTTATTGGCCGGCTGGAGTGAACACTGACGAGGAACAGAGCTCCCACCTCTTTCTTGCCTTTATTGGCCGGTTCGAGTGGAGATTCGCAAGAGCAAACGCGCTCGGAGGAAGGAAGTATCTCAGTAAGATGCTGGTAGGGATCTTGACCGTACTTCCGGGATTGTCCTGATAGCCGTGGGATACCTCTCCACTCCTCACAAGCGCCTCAAGACATGTTGCCCCCTTGCCGCTACGACACTGTGTGCTAGCGACCGTTTCCGGGGTCCCATTATTGAGTGTGCAAGTCACCCCCCGCCATTTTAACTGTGTATATTATATAACATTGGTAAGGCAGGGGACATAGTTCTTCCATAGTTTAAGGTACCCGATCCACTATAGCCACCCAAACCCATAGCCCAATATGTTTTGTTTCCATGTTCTGCAATAGTCCTGCACCAACCGGGGGTTGTCCTTGGGTGCACTTGCATAGTGCATACAGGGATAATCGTCGGCTCGTGCCGCCTCGTCATTTAAAATTGTCTAAGGGGCCTCTGCGAGTTGGCTTCGGCCCCTCGTACGCCTTCCAAAGGTCCGGGATCCCAGGGTCCCGAGATATGTCAAAGACAAAAAAAAAAAAAAAAATCAATAGTTTTCCCCCCGAGGGAAGGGAAGGGAAGAGGGAAAGGGAGGGGGTGGTGAGGAGGGGAAGAGGAGAGGGTCGTGAGGAGGGAAATGGGGAAGGGGAGGGGGTGGTGAGGAGGGAAAGGGGAGGATGATGGAGGGGGAGAGGGATAGGAGGGTGTAGTGAGGGGGAAGGGTGTGGAGAGGGGTAGAGGGGGAAGGAAAGAGTTTGTGAGGGTAGAGGGTTAGGGGAAAGCGGAGAAGGGGGTGTGAGAGCGGTTGAGAGGAGGTTAGCAGGAAGGGGTTGTGTTGAGGGAGTGAGCGGGAGAGGGGGATGGGGAGGGTGAGGGAGTGAGAGGGTGCGGTGAGGGTGATGATATGGGAGGAGGAGAGGGGCTGGAAGGGAGGGGGCGAGAAAGGAGTTCGAGGGAGAGGAGGAGAAGTTAGAGGGAGAGAGCGGGACCCTTTTGCACCTTAATCTTGCTTTTTGTGTAGCACTGATTCATTGAAGAAACTCAGCCCGACAGAAAAACAGAAAGTCGGAAACTCGGAACGGCACAAAAAATAGGACTAAACTCCAGTCGTGCGTCGGAGCTGACACACATTTTTTTTGTTTGTTTTAACGCGCTAATCTCTGGAACTACCAGTCGGACTTTAATAATTATTTTTGCATTTGATAGCCCATTTCTTATGGAATAGCTTTCCATAGGCAAATTTGACATCACTCTAGGACTCTTTGCCAAGCATAAAGAAAAAAGTCAAAAAGAACGTTAAGCGAAAACGAAGTAATAGCGTGGGCAAGCAATGCGATGCGACGGGGTGGGTCGGGGGAGTAAGAAACACGCGGACAAAGTCGCGGCAGAAGCTATCTCAATATACAAAATTAGTTTTTGTTTACACTAAACCTTTTAAGGGGTCGCCAAAAAAAAATTGCTGTTCAGTACATTTTGACGAGTTTGATGTAGATAAATGTACTGAACAGCTGATTTTTTTTCGCGAATCAGTTTTGGTCCCATAGTAAAAGTTGTTCAAAATGATGAGTACAATGACAATATGCAGCATTCACAATAAATTATGGAAAGGTTGTGGATTGATGTCATGTACTATGTCTGAAAATTTTCTCGACAGAAAAAAAAATACAAAGTTACTTCCAAACCGAACAATAAACTGCTATTATTTTTGTTCTTAAAAACATACCTTCACTTTGATGTTCCTCCTTTGGCTCAATGATATCATCTAGTCCCTCACAAACAGCTGGTAATTCTTCTTTGATAGCAATGCTTTCTGTTTCACATTCATCAACTATACTTATGTGCACCATTGGAGATTGAATAAACCCACTGGAAAACTCTGAGTGGTCTTGGTTTATTACAAGATTAGGCTGTAAAAAGATGATTATAGTATTAGGAAAATATACCAGTGGTCCCAAGCACAAAGTTTTTTTCATTAGGTATACTAAAGTCACATGCCCACACAAGTGAAGATACGTAAGTAGGTCCAATGTAACCTGAAGAGTGCCATGCTACCAACCTCAGTAATCACTTCACAAGTTTTTGTTGCATAGCTCGCTGGCATGAGAGAGGACCGTTATCAAACTGCCACATACAAGTTTCATACAGAAGTTGTATTATGTGGAGTATTTAACATGTAATAATAAAATTGTAAACACCTACATTTGACTAAAGCATACACATCAACATTCAACACTCAGTGATATGGTTGGTATGAAATTCAGACACAACAGTTATGAGCTGGAGAGAAATCACTTGCACAATATACTGACATTAGAAATTATAAGAATAAATGGTGCTTGAAGAATACCTCACCTCATAATCCTCATTCATCATTTGAGCGAACACCTCTTCGGCTTCCAGACATTTTCTCAGTAATCGGTAACATTGCTTTAGCTTAGCGCAGCAAAAGAAACAAGCAAGAATAGGTCTACTGTCGTCCGTTACAAACTGCAACAAAATAATAATATGTATTTTGTTTTCATGAAGAAAATACTTTTAATCTACAGTGTAACCTGGATAACTGGGATTGCAAGGGACCTAAGATTATTTATCACCTATAGAGGTTTTTCATTTACCCATTTTGCCAAATGCCTTACCTTACAGGCTATTGAACTACAAAGTCCCAATTATACAGGTAAAAGTCGAAATAAATCTGAGAATTGCATTGGTTGGTTGATTTCAATTCATTTCATTTCATTTATTTCATTATTTTTTTTTACATTGTATTGAAATTTCACACTTAATTACAAAATTAAAAATTAAACGAATTACACACTAAAATTATGAAATATGCATATCTGCGTTTCGTCAAAGTTTATATTGGCAAAAGTGCAGTTCATCAAATTATGCAGAAAGTAAAGGTTCGATTCCGCAGCGAGCTGCCTGCAGCTTAAGATTAAGTATGTTCTTTTTACTTGGTTTTTCCTTGATTTGTAGGGTCCAGTCAAAGGGAATTTAGCCATACAGCATCTAGGAGTCATTAAAGCGCATCACCACACAGAGCACGTGACCGGGTCGGGCGAGGCAAATAACGAATACGCATACGTAAACAGTGCGCTCCCTATTCGCCTCGTGCCTCGCCTCGCGATTCGCGCGCTCGCGTTGGGAGCGGTTTTTCGGACGCGAATCAAAGGGCACGAATGGCGAACACGAATTTACTGTTTACACATTCGCCTGCATTCAGTTGACAGCTAGCGCCTGACCCAACACGACGTGTAGACAAAGTGGAGTGAAGTACGAATTTTAGAATTCCTAGAACTTTATCAAAACAAAGAGCTCATTTGGAACCCCAAACATCGCAATCATAAAAATAGACAAAAGATAAACGATTCATGGAACGGTATATATCAACTAGAGTGCGTTTCATCAAATAGTTCCTATGCCGTAATGTTGGTCCACTGTTAAACTTTAACACATGGACCTATCAGGTCCATCCATTCTAACAGTAGCGTATCGTGTTCGTCCTAAAACAGTGGAGCCAACATTACGGCATAGGAACTATTTGATGAAACGCACTCTAGTATGGGATTTTGCCAGTCAGTAACTTAAAATTAAAGAAGAATTAATTAATGCCCTGCTTTCGTACGCATTTCGATTCATCATCTTAATCATTGTTTAAACTCAATAGATGTAGCGCGCATGCCACCAATATTTTCACGTCCTCCATATTCGTGTGCGAATGTCAAAATAATTCACACCGCGAATGTGTGAATAAAATTTAAAATGACAGGGGGCCGTGATTTTTAAATCTTGAACAGCCAGTGTCTACAATATTGGGACGAACAGACTGTTCAAAATGATCTCAACAACTAAGAAAATTAAACTTTATCTCAATTGAATAAAAGTTCTTATCAGAATGACAGTTGTTGTGTACAGTCTTCTTTAGGAAACATTCCTTGTGTCATTGAGTTAATTTAATTTTCATAGTTGTTTAGATCATTTCTGTCCATCCCGATATTATTGACGCTGACTATATGATGATACGGAACCCTTTGTGCGCGAGTCCGACTCGCACTTGGCCAATTTTTTCTGTATGTTAGGTTTAAAGAATTTTATTCTCATAAGAACTTAAATAACAGTTCACTTAAAATGAGATACAAAGTGCTTACATCTAAGTAAAGTAAATTATCATATTTGCCTCTGGGGTGTTGGTGACGTTATAGGGTACCTACATACATGTTTCCTGAGTTTTGTCTTAAAGATATTTATACTATCACACTTCTTTATATCTTCCGGTAAATTGTTGAACAGCCGTGCTCCCTCAACTAATATTGTTTTTTTTTTTGTCGTAATTAGTCCGCGCCCGTGCAGTCATTACTTGAAACTTGTTTTTACTTCTTGTGTTGTATGTTGTTGTCTTTTTATGTAGTTGTATATTTGACTGCACGGAATTTGTGGTGATTTTTTTTATGAGAATGCAGGTGTAATATGTGTAAACTTTTTTTTTTCTCTCCTTTCTAATCTACAATCGGCTGTTTAGCCATAATGAGATGTGGTCTGGGGTGGATTTTAGTTTGGTTGCCATTCCAGTGAACAGCACCAATTACATGTGGGAACACTTCAGTTCCTATTATCGAGTTCCAGTATGTGCCATCTCTTAAGGCGTTTTATGTGGTCTTTATCTTGAAGTAGTTCTCTAGCTAATGTGTTGCTGTGGCTGTTTAGTCGTTCTTTGTACTTTTTGCTGTATTTGTTTACTTCTGCTCTTATGGTTGGCATTTCTAGGTATTCATGTATTTCAGAGTTCCGTACAAACCAGTGTGCGCTGGAGACTGTTCTTAATGCAACATTTTGGAATCGCTGAAGTATCTCTAGGTTGGAATTGCTAGCAGATCCCCAGAGTTCTACCCCATAGGTCCAAATTGGTTTAATGATGGCCTTGTAGACCAGCAATTTATTGCTGATAGAAAGTTGTGATTTTCGGCCTAATAGCCATAAGAAGTTCTTAAATTGTAAATTTGCTTCTGTTCTCTTGGCTTTAATGTGGTTTCCCCATGTCAATCATCTATCCAGATGCAGGCCTAGGTATTTCACCGTGCTGCTGGTTGGCAGGGTTCCTCGTTCCATGCAAACAGGTGCGCAATCCCCCTTCCTGAGTGAGAATGTGACATGCGTGGACTTTGTTACACTGGGCTTGATTCTCCATTTTTGAAGCCACTTATCGATCTTATCTAGCTGTGCCTGCAGTTTGGTGGATGCCTTTACGGGGTCGGTGTCGCTTGCGAGTGTAATGTGTAAAGTTGTGTGAGATTTAGTAATTTAGTTTTTTCGTATAATTGTTTTGTTGGATAAAGATAGTCATAATGAAATAATACTTTGATAATTTCATTTTGTAATCTTTGTAGTGAGTTTAGATTTGATTTCGCGGCTGATCCCCATATTTCAATTAGATATTCAAGGTTTGATTT
This sequence comes from Cosmia trapezina, assembly GCA_905163495.3. Classification (NCBI taxonomy): domain Eukaryota; kingdom Metazoa; phylum Arthropoda; class Insecta; order Lepidoptera; family Noctuidae; genus Cosmia; species Cosmia trapezina. The sequence goes on along the minus strand of LR991046.1, from coordinate 6,273,840 downwards.
TACTAGGGAGTTATAAATAATTAGTCATACTTTTTTCGGAATACAGTTTGTAACTTTCCGTAACGCTCCTAACAGTGACGTTAGTTTTGTTTTGACATGATCGATGTGCAGCTTCCAAGTAAGTTTATCATTTGCGTGTGGTGTGAGGGCCACTTTATTAAAACTCTTTGAAAATATGCTTAGGATTTAGTGAACATTCCCAAAGAATTGTGAAAGTTGGAATCAGATTTTGTGAAAGTCAACTTTGCGAGATATGGACTGTAAAGTGGGGCCCTCAGTTCTCACATAGAGGATTGAGGGCCCGCCTGTACCTGATAAACTATGGACACTACAGATAAAGTCTTTATGCCAAAATCTAAGCTTATACCAAACAAAATTTGTGAAAACAAGATATTATCGCAAAACACTGTCCTACTTGGTATATCTTCGTTCAAAATGGGCCCTCAATCCTAACACTCGTAAAAGTTTATCACGCAAATAAAATGAAACCATTAACTTAAAGCTACTGTTTGTAATCCTTTAAGATACTAAATAAATTGTGAAAATTTGTGAAAGCAAGAGCAGGTCACCATTTCTTGTTGTTTGAAAGTTACGACCTTGACAAAATTCGGGCCCTCAATCCTCCATTTATTTTGTTTTCCGTTTTAATACGCCTATCGTATGAAAGATTAGACAAATACAAAATAGTCTCTTTTTGTGAAAAAAATTGTGCAACAAATTCGATACTAGAAAGAAATTAAAAGACCCTTTATTGTAAATAAAAATCGAGTTTTATTTTTGTTCCCTGAATTAGGAAATAGGGTGACCACAATACGGTATTTTACTCTATATGAGCAAAAATCTAAAAATATATTATTTAGATAGATTAGGCCAAAAGCAGTCAGAAAATATTAGTTTTAGTTCAATAACAATATAAATATTAAAATTAAATTCAAAGTTTTCAGGTTTTTTTAATGTTTTCTCAAACCATGAAATATTAGCCGCCATTTTATGACGTCATTCAGCTGTGTAAATTAAAAAAGTGTCAAATAGTGTCCATAGTTTATCAGGTACAGGCGGGCCCTCAATCCTCTATGTGAGAACTGAGGGCCCCACTTTACAGTCCATATCTCGCAAAGTTGACTTTCACAAAATCTGATTCCAACTTTCACAATTCTTTGGGAATGTTCACTAAATCCTAAGCATATTTTCAAAGAGTTTCAATAAAGTGGCCCTCACACCACACGCATATAGTTTGTCATCTACCCACAGGCCGAGATATTTTTTGTGACTAGACCGTTTAATTATTTCTCCGTTGATCGTAAGTATATGTTCCCGTTGTTTTATTTATGTTGTTATGTAGGTACTCGAAAAAGGCTGGAACAATTTGGAAAATTCTTTTTTTTCACAAACAGACAACATTGAAAAATAGACATGTTGACAATACGAGGTTTTGATGCAACATTTATTTTGACAATATGCTCCATTGGCCAAACATACACTTTGACCAAACACACCCTTGACCGACCGCCCCGAACTCGGCCTGTGTACTGTGAGGGCTCGAACCTCACAGCGGGAGGCTAACTACTTTATAATAAAAAGACAGTAGTGCATATAAGAAATGGGGCTGAAGCCCGCTATATTAAAAAAAGAATCAAATTATAATACACTCCCTAGGTCCTACGCGGAGCCCTAGCTATCAGCTATCTGTCAATCCTTATAAAAAGCGACCATCACTTTTTATAAGAATATTCGATGTTTGAATGATCGAATGTCAGCCAGTTACATACTTTGGCTTGTATATAATAAAACCTCTACATGAGCTACGCCCACCCTTGAATAAAAGGATTAACGTAGTCAACTTCCAAATAAAACTTTTATTCAGACCAAGACATTCGATCATACAGACAAAACCTACCTAAACCTAAAAATGGACACCCTACCTAACTCCGGGAAAACGGCGACAATATGAGGGATTGTACTTCTAGGTACAGGCTCAGCTCTGGACAAACGAAACGCGAAAAACTAACACTATGCTAAGTGTCAGTCAAGTTAATATTAAAGTGTGCCATTGTGCACCCAAAAATATCGCATTTATCCAGTCTGAGCCCCGTCAAACAAAACCCGGAGGGAAAAGAATGACGTGCCTCTTTCGATAATAAAATGATGTGGCAATTCACATCAGCCCAGAAGTGGTTGAAAATCTAAAGAACTCAACATCGTGATACATTAATCCATCGGACAGTATCGAGCCAGAGGGAGGAATGCGCCAGAAAGTCAAAATTCTAACGCAGAACCTAACTCATGTTCAATCTCCAGCAAATTCAAAGAAAAATATCGCGTAATGTCAACACTGAACCCTTACGTAATACTACTGGTCCATATTGACCAAACTGTGGATACTCTGATATAAACTGCACCAATTGTGTCAACTCAACACTCTTTGCAAGGACTATGTCCCGTCAGCAAAGTTGGTTACAACTCATACCAAAGTCACCCCCCTCTAGAAGGTATTCACAGTTTCTCAAAACTTCCACTACTCCTAATACGTCATACTAAATGCTGGAGGATGTTCATGCTAACCGGCCCTATCGACCCGTAACGAACCGACGTTGTCGTAGGTTTCACTCCCTCATGCTCTTCATTGTTTTGGTCAGCGTTGTGGGGTAGCGTAACCTCACAAGCTGTTGGTTGCGTCCGATGTAGTTCTCAGCATATGAAATATTACACAAAAAAAAAACAATATTAGAACATTTGAAAATATACACATTAATATTTCATGCCCTGCTGATGTCATAAATCTAATGCAGTGACATGATAAACTGTAAATAAAGACAATGACAATGAAATAATCCTTAAAAGAAAAAGTTTCCATCTAATAAAACAACTAGGAGGTTTAAAAAGTTTACATCTAATAATATTGTTTACAAAAATATCACATAACCTCCTTTTATTAACTTTAAAAAACCTAAAATTCAAAATAGAAAACTTCTTTATAAAATGATCATTGCTTTTCAAATCCTTTTTTAAATTATTTATTTTAGGAACCAATTTTTTAAATTTAATCTTCTTTACAGATAAACACTTTTTCTTCTTCGATACAACACGTTTTGGATTATACATGACACTTCGGTGTCGTGAAGGGATATTAGGGAACCTATCACAACTTTTTTCAATATATTTATTTTCTACTTGCGCGATATCAACCGTTGTCTCGACTGCGCATGACTCCACATTCTGTTCACCTAACTTTAAATCGACTTCCAAAAGACAAAAATCACCAATCTCCTTTGTTTCCGACGACAGACTGGAATGGCCATTCTCCTTTGAAATCGAAGATTTTAAATTAAAATTATCTTGCTCAAATTGTTCACAAGCGATGTTATTTATATTATTCTTCACATCGTGAACATGATTGTGTTGACACACAGACATACTAGACATAATAGCAGGATTGGACAGACCCGAATATTCCAGTGCTTCCTGATCTTCCTTCATAAGCACCTCGTCTGTCTGCACATCGTTTTCGGTCACCACAGGGCGGCTCTCTGCGTAGCTGAGCTCAGCAATGACCTCAACTTCATCTTCGACACTGCTTGCATCGCATTTTTCTAACACATCAACTTCCTGCTCTCTTTCACTAGAAATTAATTGCATGTTATCATCTACACATAAAACATTTTCCTGTCTGTCTTCAACAGACCTCTCTTGTGCGTCCGCCTCTTGTCGCGCACAACTAATAATCTTTCCCTTATGGCATGTACATGGGAATTCTGCCCATAATGCGTCACACAGTGCCTCAAAGGACATACCGTCCGACCATGTATAGTTGTAAAAAGATCTTGCAGCACTTGCAAGAAACGCACCCAAAATTAGCGACCAATCGCTTTCTCGCCATCCATTGATGTTAGCTATTCGCAAAAAATCGGCAATAAACTTTTCAAGACATCGGGCGTCGATGCCCGTGAAATAATAATCTAACATCAGCACCATGTCGATCACTCTCTAAAGCACAATAATAATATTTAAAACCACTTAGTCTGATTAAGGGGATCCACTGCTCCTCATATCGCTAGGCGTGCGATAGTGATGCATCCGGCGGAATAACTTCTACGCCAAACACCAATAGATTCATAAATACTTCGCTCTGCAAAACACGGCCGTATCGGCGCACTCCAAAAAACCTTCGAGAGGTACCGCGGGCGTACTCGCGGTCGCTATGAAGCTTCAGCTATGGCGCCTCCACCAAATGGGAGGGCTCGAACCTCACAGCGGGAGGCTAACTACTTTATAATAAAAAGACAGTAGTGCATATAAGAAATGGGGCTAAAGCCCGCTATATTAAAATAAGAATCAAATTATAATACACTCCCTAGGTCCTACACGGAGCCCTAGCTATCAGCTATCTGTCAATCCTTATAAAAAGCGACCATCACTTTTTATAAGAATATTCGATGTTTGAATGATCGAATGTCAGCCAGTTACATACTTTGGCTTCTATATAATAAAACCTCTACAGTACACAGCAGTGGGTGATTCCGGGCTGAAGTGATGAATGCTTTTAGTGCGCATCTTGCAGGGAAGGCATGAGCATTGACCACCACACAAACATATACCTAAGACGACCCACTGACCCAGGTTTCCTCACACTGTTTCTCTTCACCAATGTCAGTGATTTCCACTCTTCGCCAAGACAAACCTCTAACAGGAAGTTCATGTAAATACTATGAAGCTTCGTTTATGAGAGGCATTTAAAACCTAATAGGTAATTTACTTAGTTTAATTAAAAATATTGACTTACTGGAATATCAGTCAGCTTCTCATAAAGTTCATGCAAGTTCCTGTTGACCACTATATACATGCCAACATTCTCTGCTAAGCATATCCGACACATAGGCAATTTTTCCATCTTCTAACTCAAAAAGTATCACTTTTTAAGTTATATAATTCAACTTTACGTTTATATTATAGAAAAACACTGTTGCGTTGCGTACAAATAACGAAGGAGGCTTGTATATTAATAATACGACTTCTTCTTATCTACGAGCTTTTGAGAATAGAAGTTTTGTAGTGAATTTTTATTATAATTGTCTCTCGTAGGTAGTCCGGACAGTCTAGGTCACAGGCTAGTCCAGGTGCTTCATAGAAATTTGTTTAGTAGTCCCAATAATGTACGTTTATTTCATAAAAAAGCACATACAAGAAAAGAACAAGTAACTTGTAAACATAATCCACAGACATAATCATAAATGTGATCATAAAGATGTGACTGTGACGGGTGGTGCACAGATGTTATATTGGGTGGTGTAACCACAGACCAACCAGCGAAAAGTACTAGTGACCACAGATTACTAATTCGTAGCAAGTACGGTAACAACCGGTACCTAGCAAGCTACTCTGACCACAGAACGTATATGCTGTGACTCACACATCCGAAATGCTTCTCTGAATTCATTATATTTATTACTAATTAAAAAAGCCCGGAATTGTGGAAATTTAGAAGCCCACACAGAGTCGCAGAAGTATTAAGGTAGGTTTAATGAGATAAAAACAGGTAAACCCAGATGCACAGACATGTATTAACCACAATTGACAAGACAGTAAGAAAAACAATAGGGAATAGAAAAGTCAAAATAATATTTAAAATATCTTTCTAACAGGCCAGTGTTATGATTATTACAATGTAGGTTTCAACACCTCCCCGTAATCAAAACACCCTGTATGTACTACATTCCTAATTTAAACATTCTGTATAAAAATAACACGTAAAGAACAAGAAACATTCAAAGTACCTAAACTACTCAAACACAAACACCCTGGATATATCAACAAATTAACATAACTGTACACAGAAAGAAACTCAATAACAAACCAAGCCCTAAGTTAGCCCTAAAGATGTAAGGCACTTGTAATGTCTCAATTTAGGCAACATGGACACTTGTAATAAACCTGAAAGTAGAAAAATCATTAAATGTAAGTGGGTGTACAAAGTCAAGAGGGATACCAATGGGAACATTGTAAAATATAAGGCAAGACTTGTTGCCAAAGGATTCACACAAGTGCATGGTGTTGACTACGGTGAAACATTTGCTCCAGTAGCGAGACTATCGTCAATTCGCCTGCTATTAGCTTTTGCTGCTAAACTTGATTTGGAAATCGACCATCTAGACGTTGAGACAGCATTCCTGAACGGTGACCTAGAGGAAGAGATTTTCATGGAGCAGCCTGAAGGTTTTTCCAATGACAAATCTAAAGTTTGTCTACTCAAAAAGTCTCTTTACGGACTCAAACAAGCTTCACGTCAATGGAATAAAAAAGTTTGTGAAGCTATGGACAAACTTTCTTTCAAACGTTCTGAAAAAGAACACTGTATCTACTATAAACATGAAGATGCAAAGCTGCTAATTATAGCAATATTCGTTGATGATTTTTTCAACTTCAGTAACGACAAGAAGTTTAAAGAAGATTTCAAGGATCAACTTAAGAAGGTCTTCGTAATCAAAGATTTAGGTCCTCTTAAAGACTGCTTGGGAATGAGAGTTACGAGGAAAGACGGCACTCTATCACTGGATCAAACAAAATATATTGAGCAAGTGATAGCTAAGTTCGGAATGACAGATGCTATCTCTGTATCCACTCCTATCGAGACTGGAACAAAATATGTCTTACCAGATCCCAAGGATGAAAAGCCAGAATTACCGTACCAGCAGCTCATTGGATCGTTAATGTACATTGCCATTGGTACTAGACCAGATATTGCTCACTCTGTATCAGCTCTGAGTCAATTCAATGCACATTACGGGGAGGTACACTGGAGAGCTGCCAAGCGTGTTCTCCGCTATCTGAAGGCCACGAAGGATAGAAAGCTAACATACAGCAACACTGGTGATGGAATTGGATACGCTGATGCCGATTACGCAAGTAATCTGGTAGACCGACGCTCCTATACGGGGTATGTGTTCCAGATGTGTGGTTCATCAGTGTCGTGGCAGTCACGAAAACAGAGAACGGTCGCCCAATCCACAACCGAGGCTGAATATATGGCCCTCGGCGAAGCCTGTAAGGAAGCCATCTACATCCGATCTCTCATCAGCGACATCTTTCAATCCTCATCACCAATAACCATAATGTGCGACAATCAAAGTGCCATCTCACTCACCAAAAATAACACGCATCATTCTCGCACCAAACATATCGACATTCGCCATCACTTTGTCCGCGAGTGCATCTCCACAAATCAAGTCGATGTCAAGTTCATCTCATCAACTCACCAAACGGCAGACATACTCACAAAACCATTGCCTAAATTGAGACACTACAAGTGCCTTACATCTTTCGGGCTAACTTAGGGCTTGGTTTGTTGTTGAGTTTGTTTCTGTGTACAGTTATGTTAATTTGTTGATATGTACAGGGTGGTTATTTTGTTGATAGGTACAGGGTGTTTGTGTTTCAGTAGTTTAGGTACTTTGAATGTTTCTTTTTCTTTACGTGTTATTTTTATACAGATTGTTTAAATTGGGAATGTAGTACATACAGGGTGTTTTGATTACGGGGAGGTGTTGAAACCTACTTTGTAATAATCATAACACTGGCCTGTTTAGAAAGATATTTTAAATATTATTTTGACTTTTCTATTCCCTATTGTTTTACTTACTGTCTTGTCAATTGTGGTTAATACATGTCTGTACATCTGGGTTTACCTGTTTTTATCTCATTAAACCTACCTTAATACTTCTGCGACTCTGTGTGGGCTTCTTCTAAATTCCCACAACACTCAAGGAGGAACGCCGAGATACACCTACTACATCAAGTTTTTTGTTATCCAATGCAAATAGTGTCCATGCATGTGATTCTAATAAGCTGTCGTGTACATATTGCAAAAAGTTAGGCCATGTAGTGTCTCAATGTAGGAAACGTATAAACCGAAACAAGAATAATTCATCGTCATCTTCCTCTCATATATGCAACAATATATCAGACGTTACACTTTCATCTTGTTTTAATCATTGTCTTCCTACAGGCTTCACTACCTCCTCACTTTGTACCTCTACTGAATGGTATGTTGACTCTGGTGCTACAGCTCATATGAGTAATAAGAGTGACTGGTTCCTGGACCTCAAGCAGGAGTTTAAACCAATAACTGTCGCCAATGGTCAGCAAATTCAAAGTGAAGGCAAAGGTACCGTTTCTGTAAATATTTCTGATAGGATTAAGCAAATTTCTGACGTTTTATATGTTCCTGACTTAGCTACTAATTTACTTTCAGTTCGTAGCCTAGTTCAGAAAGGGTTAGTAGTTGTATTTTCATCGAAAGGTGCCTCAATCCTTTTGAAAGATGATTGCAAGGTGACAGGCGCTATCATTGCAACTGCGTCAAACCATAGTGGTATGTACAGATTAGATACGACAGAACATAAAGCCACTTGTACACAAGTAAAAGAGTCTGCTTTACTATGGCATAGACGTCTTGGTCACTTGCATCCTAAAGCCCTAAATACTTAGAGCATTTAACCTATGGAGATGGCATAGCTGAGCGAACCCCTCTGCCAAAGTCAATTGGCCATATGGCCATGCACGTTATATAAAACTATTTCATTCGCCGACTGCTGTCATTGTGTATCGTATTGTGTCGCAAGAAAGTGCTCCCAAAAAATGGTTAATTGTGCAGTTTTCTCGTGCAAAAAGCGATCTGCCACTTCAAATTTGCGAAACCATGGTGTTTCTTACCACATGCAAGTATAAATTATACATTGAAACAGTTTTATTTAAGTATAATGTCGAAATAATCGTTGTTGACATTACGATAGAAAAATACAGTGGTACGTTGGTAGCGCAAACGTAGTACAGGTAAAAATTTGCATAGTGCAGGGACAACGTGAATCAATGATTGATAAAATAAATGATTTTTTCAGTCATTAAGTTCAGTAACCAGTTTTTTTTTGTAATGTATCTGGTTAAGTCAGGTTGAAATAAAAAATATATATATTACATAATATTAATTTCAGTTCTTGGTGATTCTTTTCTTTTGTAGTTTTAGGCTAATAAAAAATAACAGTTTGTTCGTTTCGAATGTGAGTTTTTGCAGCTCAATTTGAAAAAAAATAATCCGCAGTGGAATAATTTAATAACTATTCCACCGCGGACCGTAGGTAGTAGGTACTTACTAGTAGGTTTTTTCAAGGCTGTTATGAAAACGTAGTACACACGGCTACACATCAAGCTATACATTTCCAGTTTACACTAATCTCTCATTGTAAGGAAATCCTATGAAGTGCGAGATCACCTTATACTGGATATGTATAGCTTGATCTGTAGCCGTGCGTGCGTACACAATCAAATTAATATACATGATTTTCCTTTGATTCTGTTGGCACTTATTTAAACTGATTACTTCTATTCTATATTTTTCTTCAACAGATTTCCAAAAGATCCCGTACTATGACAAAATTGGAGGATATTTTGCGGTAATACAGAAACTTGGGGACCCACGCGTACTAGTGCAATCTGTTCGGAACATTTTATGTCGTGTAATTTTAAACAACTTGCAAATAATAGAAGGAAACTAATTGAGGGTACGATACCCACTTTCACACTTCTGAAATGTCAGAATTCCGTCGAATTAAAAATCAGACTGTAGTCGTCATTATTCAGACATATGAATATGAACTAAACATGCGGGTGTGGCTTCATAGCCAAAGCCTGCACCCGCATGTTTTCCTACTAAAATATCAAACACATCATTTAGTTTCTTTAATTAGTTAGTTATGAAACACCGAACTCAAATAGTTTAAAAAAACAAAAAATGGACGAGTAAAAGTGTTATTTTTAACAAAATAATAAAATTGGCTGTGTTATTTTATTATTTATATTCTACCCTTCCCACTTTTTGACACGTGTACCTACGTTAAGCCCGCATTATAAAACGGGGCTCAAGTATGTACCTATCCCGAATTGTGGCTCCACTGTACTATCACACACGCGCGTCCGAAACTACACATTGGTGAATCACTTGGGTTAGTGACCATTACGTCTATTGCTTGAGAATAATTTTGGTTAGGTTGGGTTAGGTTAGACCTTTAACGCGTAGCTAGTATATAAAATCGCCGGTTGTGTTTGTACAGTGGTTCCCGAATTTCTAAATGCAGAATGATAGGGAAGGTCCAGCAATATCAATAATATTATTTGAAAAAAATATTTGACTATAAAAATAAATACAATCGTTCTTTTTCTAAAGCACTATTAATTGTTTTGTCATTACTGGCTACCTACGTAGTTTCGCAGGCATTAATCATATTGCGTATTTTTGTGTACAGACGCCAGCACGTCAAGCTACTACAATCTTTATAAATCTAAAGTATTAGGTTCAAGGTTGATTGGGAAAATTTGACAGTTTCGGGTGGCTTGACCTGTACACACAAGAAAATAAAACCAATTAACATTTTATTTATTCATTCATTCATGTAATGAAATAGCAGGTTAAGCTACGCTTGCCGGGGTTGGTCAGTGAATGAGTGACCATCTTTACATACCGAGACTCCTCCGTGCCTCGGAAAGCACGTTAAGCCGTTGGTCCCGGCTGTCATTCGTGGTTCTTTGACAGTCGTTACGGGTCATCAGAAGCCCGAAAGTCTGACAACCAGTCTTACCAAGGGGTATCGTATTACCAAGTAACTGGGTTGTGGAGGTCAGATAGGCAGTCGCTCTATGTAAAATACTGGTATTCAGCTGCATCCGGTTAGACTGGAAGCCGACCCGAACACAGTTGGGAAAAGGCTACACAGATTGATTTTTGATTCATGTAATGAAATACCACTGATTGTTTGTGTCCCATCACTAGCACTTTGTGTTTGTTGTCATAGGACAGTTGCGTAGATACGCACAAATTTGTCAATGTGTATGTGTTTTTTTATTGTGTGGCTATTATTCTTTCGTGTGCGTTCGTAGCAACACGAAGCATGTATCTGTGTGTGGTTGTCAAATTTTCGTAGTGTGCTGTATGTGTTTTCCTCGCCCCCCGCATAAAGTGGCAGAAAATGTTGTTCGGTGATTCGCTGCTTGCCATCTCCATAGGTTAAATGCTCTAAGCCTAAATATTTTAAATAATCGAGCCGTGGGTATAGACTTTACTAGTCTATCATTCAGTGAGTTGAATAAAACCTGCGTGCCGTGCCTACAAGGCAAAATGTCCAAGAGGCCATTCAAAGATTCTCAAAGTAGGTCTAATTTTAAATTGGAATTAATTCACTCAGACCTTTGCGGACCTATGAGTACGCAGTCATGGGGTGGAGCACTTTACCTACTTACATTTACAGATGACTTCACGCGTAAGACTTTTGGCTACCTGTTAAGATCGAAATGCGAAGTCTTTAGTAAATTCGTTGAATTTAAGAGCCTTGTTGAGAACCAAACCGGTCTCAAAATCAAAAATTTTCGCTCCGACAATGGTACAGAGTTCGTAAATCGTGAAATGACTCAGATCCTCAAGGAAAATGGTATTGTACATCAAACCACAGTTCCGTATACCCCGCAACAGAACGGAGTATCGGAGCGAGTCAACAGAACCGTTGTCGAGAAAGCTAGATCTATGCTCCAAGATTCTGGCTTACCACGAGCATACTGGGGTGAAGCTGTTTCCACGGCTATCTACCTCAAGAACCTCTCGCCTACGCAAGCACTTTTTTTTTTTTTTTTTTTTTTTTTTGAGGGTGGGAAATCATCAAATAACTTCTCCCGCTCTGGGTGGAGCGGAAGGGCGTGTCAGACTTTTACTGACTAAAACCCACCCGTGTTCCTTCAGTTGCCTATGCCAGGGCCGCGGTAACCCCTTCGGACAATCCGCGACCCCAGCGGCGTCGGCCCTATTGGACCCCGTCACTTGCTGACATCTCTTTGAGGCGCGCGTGGAACACAACGCGCCGTCGACTCGGGCCTGGTCCTTACCGGACGGCGAGCTACCCGCTGCTCACCGTCCGCAGGCCCGCGCCTACGGTGGCCGGAAATCGCCCCGCGATTCCCGCCGCCCAGGGCGTCTCCTGCGGCGACTGAGGGCGTGAGGCTGCCTCTCCCTCACGCGTTCCGCCTCCTCCTTCGCGAGCATCACTGCTTCGCAGAAGGAGGTGACGGCCTCCCATGCACTCTCGCTCCGCACCATGGCCTGGACCAGGCTCGGACGCGAGAGATCGCCGCCGCCGATCGCCTCCGTGAGAACACGGCGGTGCTCTGCCCAAGCCGGGCAGACCTCCACTGTATGCTCCACCGTGTCCTCCGGGCGATCCACACAATGATAACACCCGGGCGTTTCCTCCCGCCTTATGCGAAACAGGTACCTCCCGAAACAACCATGTCCGGTGAGGACCTGCGTCAGGCGGAAGGTGAGGACGCCGTGGCGCCTCTCTAACCACTCCTCAAAGAGGGGACTTATCGCCGCAATTGTGGCGTGCCCAGCGCTGGGTTGCGACAGTCGCGCTCTCCATGCCGCCATGAGATCCCGCCGGAGCTCTGTCCGCTGTACCGTGATTTCTCGCGGCAGCGGAGTTACGCCCCGGCGCTTCGCCTCCTCGCGCCACTCCCACACGTGCGCGAGGACCTTTGCCTCCAGATCCCACGGCGGCAATCCGGCAAGGAGGCTCGCCGCCTCCCGGGAGACCGTGCGGTATCCCCGGACTAGCCGGATGGCCATGACCCTCTGGGACGCGTTCAACCTGCCGGCTGGTCCCAGCCTTAGGGAACGCGCCCACACCGGTGCTCCGTAAAGGGCCATGGACCGCACGACCCCCGCGTAGAGCCTCCGGCAGGAGGCGTTTGGACCCCCCAGATTGGGCAGGAGCCGCCTCAAGGCAGCCCCAGCCCGTGCCAGTCTGGGAGCCAAACGTCGGAAGTGCTCCACGAAGTTCCACCGGCTGTCGAGGACGAGTCCCAGGTACTTCATCGTCGACCCGACTCCGATGTGAACCCCTCCCACCGTTATTTCGGAACCCGACGGTGGCGCATTCCGAGGACCATGAAAACACATGGCCTCAGACTTGTGCAAGGCCACCTCGAGTCCCAACTGCCGGATCCTCTCCACGACTATCGCAACCCCGCGTGTCGCTAGTTCAGCCGCCGCCTGGTGCGACCTCCCCTGCGCCAGGACCAGCGTGTCGTCAGCGTAACATACTACGCTGACGCCGCTAGGGAGGTCGGCGCGCAGCACCCAGTCGTAACCGATGTCCCACAGATGCGGCCCCAAGACCGATCCCTGTGGGACACCGCACGACATCTCTCGCCGGTTCCACTCTCCCTGATGACCGGGGTAGATGACGGCCCTGTCCGTCAGATAGGCCTCGACCACCCGACAGAGGTAGGTCGGCATCCGGTGATACCGCAATGCCTCCCTGATGCAACTCCAGGGCAGGGTATTAAAGGCGTTGGCGATGTCTAGGGACACCGCCAAGACGACCCCACCCCGGGCCACTGCATCCCCCGTCGTGAGGGCTCGCACGCGCATGATGGCGTCCACCGTAGAGCGCCCCTTGCGGAAACCAAACTGGCTCTCCGCCAAATCCGGCCCCTCCTGCACCAGCCACCCGACGAGGCGGTCTGCAATTACTCTTTCAAAGAGCTTGCCCACCTCGTCGAGCAGCACGATGGGCCGGTAAGCGGACGGAGAGTCCGCAGGGCGCCCCGGCTTCTTAATGAGGACCAGTTTCCCCGTCTTCCAGCGAAGTGGGAACTGGCCCCTCTCCAAGCATGCGCTTAGGAGCCCCCCTAGTCGAGGCCCGAGAGCCCCAAAGGCCAGAACCCAGGCTCTTCCAGGTAAGCCGTCGGGTCCTGGGGCGGTATTTTTGGCACTGAGCCTACGTACCGCCGCTCTCAACTCTACCTCGGTCACTTCCGGAGCATCAACGTCGTCGTCGGTGTCGTGGTCCGCAGCGGGCACCGCATGAGGCGGAGCCATAGGCGGGGGAGTATGTTCCCCTCGCGAAGGGAACAGAGCGCTCACCACGTCCTCCACGAGCTCGGGCCGGAGACTCTGCGTCAGCGGGGGCGCCCATGGGCGGAGTTTCTCCCGCACCATCTTGTAGGGGCGCCCCCATGGGTCTCTGTTCAGAGTCTCCAGCGACTCCTCGCGGCCCAGATCCCTGGACCGCAAGATCTCCGCTCGGAGGGCGGTCTTCGCCGCTCTGTACCCCTCGTACAGCTCCGCCTGAATGGCTTCCGTATCCGGAGGGCGGATACGGAGCCTGCGGTGCCTGGTGTACAGGCGTCGCGCGGCGACGCACGCCTCGCGCAGAGCCGTCAGCTCCGGCGACCACCAATACACCTGGCGAAAGGCGCGACTGGACTGGACCCGGGGCATTGCCACGTCGCACACCTCGGACATGGCCTCCCGGAACCACTCCGCCTCGTCGTTGATGTCGGCAGGCCTGTCCGGTGGTGACACCCAGGCCTGCACGATCGAGGCTTCCAGGAGGAGCTCCCGGTCCAGCTTCTTCAGCGCCCACCGCGGACCACTCGGGGCCTGTCGGACCGGCGCGCTCGAGGTATGGGCGGAGACATCAAACCGGATGTACCGGTGATCGGAATAGGTCTCCACCCCCTCCATGACGCGCCAGTCAACCACGTGCGGCAGCAGAGCGGGGCTGGCGAACGAGATGTCCACCACCGACTCGCCCCGCATCCGCACACACGTGGGGACAGAACCCCGGTTTAGGACGACCAGGCCTGTCTCCAGAGCCCAGTCCTCCACCATCCTGCCCCGTGTGTCCGTACACCGGGAACCCCAAGCCACATTCTTGGCGTTGAAGTCCCCGAGGACAAGCACGGGAAGGGAACGAAACCCGACGACGACGGTTTTCAACTCCGCAAGGGAGTTGTGGAACTCGGCGAGAGTTCGGTTCGGGGAGAAGTATGTCCCCACCACGACAATCCCCCCGAACCGTGCTGCGACGCAACCCTGTCCCTTCTTGACGGCTTCAAGGGACAGGGTACCGGCGGCGGCCGACGAAATGAGGGTCACTGAGCCGCTCAGGTCCTCCACCCAGTAATCACTGGGCGGGACAAAGTACGGCTCAGCGACCACGGCGATGTTAATCGACCACTGCGCCATGCTCTGGAGCAACAGATCCTGAGCGGCGGCGCAGTGGTTGATGTTCGCCTGGAGGAGGCGTAATGGGGCCACTACTGGCATTCCATTTCAGCCCCCTCCTGAGCCCCCTGTGAGGGCTCCGCCGCAGTGGGTACGGCGGCGACGGCAGTGGGGGCGGCAGCGACGGCCTACGCAAGCACTTAACAACAGAATTCCCGAAGAGATGTGGACTGGGAAGAAGGTGAATCTAAATCACCTAAGAGTTTTTGGCTGTGAAGAGCACGCCCTGATCCCTAAGGAAAAGCGTAAGAAACTTGACTGCAAGACTCAAACCTGTATCTTCGTTGGCTACTCAACAGACAGATAAAAACAGGTAAACCCAGATGCACAGACATGTATTAACCACAATTGACAAGACAGTAAGAAAAACAATAGGGAATAGAAAAGTCAAAATAATATTTAAAATATCTTTCTAACAGGCCAGTGTTATGATTATTACAATGTTTTAGGTTTCAACAGGAATTGCATACAATGGAGAAGAAAACTAACAACTTTTTCCGCGAGGTGTCGCTGGTATCGCTTGACTCATAGTTGTCAAATTACATACAAAACTTGTTTACAAATAAAATTTGTATGGCATCTAACAAAAAAATGCTGCGTTTGCGCGTAATCTAATGTAATAACGATGGAAATCATTCATTTCCTAGCCTACACATACGATTAAAAAAATATGGGAAAGGGCGACTAACTAGTCAGGCAATTGTAATACAATACAGCTTCCGAAAATTCCAGGATATGTTCATATCCTCGAATTTTCAGTTCAGATTACGATCAAATGATTCGATTCTTTATCAGATTTAACTGAGGTACTGTCCACGTTGAATACATTGGTGCCGATTCTCTTGTCACAAATGCCTCTAAAGTAGACTAAAAATCACTAAAATTTAGTTTATTCCTGTCAAACGACGATTTCCCATTCTGAAACTGATTAAAGTGACACAACTTAACTAAATTTTAGTTTGACAGCACTAAGATTGTACTGCGATAATATTTTTGTGAAAATGGCAATTTTGCTATTCTGAATTTGACGTTTTTTCACCTAAAATTTTGGTTGTCAAACTAAATCAGACTATTTTTAATCGCGATTAAAAAGGTGTGGAATAAGATTAGTTAGTAGTAAAACCTTGACTTCAAGTGCAAAAACAGTACTGTATTTTTTTTTTCTTTTCCATATATCTCGAAAACGGTGTGTCCTATCGCAAAAATAATGAAAATTTGGCCCCCTTTATAAAACCCTTAAACACCTAAACCTCAACACGTAGGTACCAAAAAAATCACAAAAACACGTTGAAGCTGCCCCTTCCCTGCCCCACTCCAGCTCTAAAAAATATCTGACACGGTAACGGCAGCGATGTCGGATTGTCTGTAAACAAAATATGACAAGCCTTCTCACTTTTCATAGTGATTTCGTTAGTTCCAATTCAAGCCACCGGGTCAAATATACTACAAGCACTATACCACGCGGAGTCACGATTGTCAAACTCGATTTTAGTCGAGTCAAAATTGTTTTTAAATTTAGAGGTTTTTTTTTTGCAGAATAGCTCTAAGATTCTCATAGCCAAAAAAACACTACAAAGTGAAAAATAACTTTAATTTCGGAAGTCGGTGTCATTGGATCTGTATTTTAGGTTTTTGCCCCCGACTTCCGAAATTAAACTTATTTTTCACTTTGTAGTGTTTTTTTTGGAAGTCGGTTTTGTTTTTTTGTAAAAAAGTTTTTATTTTTCACTGTCAGTTTGTAATTTATCTAAGTTGCAATAACCCATTGTCAACTGCTCATCACGTTTTACAAAATATTGCTTTTCCCGATGCAGGGACGTTAATTGTTGAGGAGTTCACCATGAAGTCACCATCACCATTATGCATTTTGACGAGCATAAACCATATTAAAGTAATCGAATCGCAACCTGTGATATACTTAGATATAATTGAGTATTTCCAATGGCCATCTGTGGTCTTCATCATCAGTTCCAGTTCACCAAAAGGTACTTTCCGAGAGCAAATGCACGAGTTACTATAAAAAATACCGAAATCGATATAAGTGTGCCCATAAAATTTGAGGGTTTCCCTCGATTTCCATGGGATCCCATCATCAGAGCCTGACTTGATGATCATGGGACCACTTGGAAAGTATACCCTTTCGAACAAAAAAAGAAAAATCCAAATCGGTCCAGCCATTTTCGAGTAATTGGGGAACATACAAAAAAAAAAAAAAAAGGTTCCGGCGAATTGAGAACCTCCTCCTTCTTGAAGTCGGTTACAAAGTAAGGAACTTTAGTGATAGTTTAGTTCGGTGTACAACAGAATCGGCACCATTGTTCGTTGTATTAATAAAAAACACACGCCAGTATAAGAAACCAGAACGGATTGGGACAAGAAAACGAGCAGCGTAACGATATAGCTCTTTAATCTACACGGAACTAACTTTAAAATACACTGCCACACTACACACACACACACACACTGCTTAGATAACTTTCTACATCTTAAAACTGCAAAAAGGTGGCGTGCCAAGCAACTTCCGGAAATATATTTTATTATTTTAATCATTTTGCAATCGACTTCCGTTCTCTAACCGGAAACCGAATTTACAGCACCGGAAGTCGCTTGCAGAAAGTCTCAAATAACAAATCGATCTGCAACCCATCAAAAACATTTAGTTGCTTACCTACATTAAAACAAAAAGCTAACACTAGTTTATGTTATAAGTATTTAAAACCGGAAAAACATTAAGGTTGATGCACCAGGGCAGCCCGCGAAATTCAAAATTTCTTACGTTTTTTGCAATTTGTAGGTCAGTGTGAGCTTGTATGTTGATTAAAATATGATTCGCGGCCGTAGCTAATATGGCTTTACAGAATTATAATCATTAGAATCAGCAATACAACTCCATAAGTTAGCATTTACCTCAAACCTCATGATTTCATGAATTCGCTACATTTGAGGTAAATGCTAACTTATGGAGTTGTATTGCTGATTCTAATGATTATAATTCTGTAAAGCCATATTAGCTACGGCCGGGAATCATATTTTAATCAACATACAAGCTCACACTGTAATAAAATAGACGTAAAACCAAGAATGTGGCTTTATTTAACTAAAAGGATAGATACATTGAATATAGACATTGAATATAAATAGGTACAATAATGACAAAGATACGATGTGACAAACGTCACGTTACCATAAATACATTCAAGGAGGTAGTCGACGCGTTGCATATCACCTCATTCTTCCCCGGTGGAGTTTTCATTCCCTTCTCGATGTACCACAAAGTCGCTCAGGTAGGAGGGCGGCTTTCTGGACCTGTTTGATCTCCGAGGGAGAGCTCCGGTCTGGAGTATCGGAGAAGGCGACGAGCTACGTAGATCCTGTGAATGTTGCGGCGATGATAGCGATGGGGTGACAGTTTCGGGTGGAGCTGTAGCGCTATTTTCCATCTCTTCAGAAGCTGATTTAAAGCTATCATCTCCACTGTAGTTAACAGTATTTGGGAACGGTGCCAATTGACGGTTCGATACTGTTGATGTTTCCCCATTGTCACGTCGAATAAGAGAATAGTGAGGATTAATTTCAAGGAGTTCAGCTTCATCGACTAGAGGGTCTGTTTTAGATTGTCGGACATTCTTCTTTACCAATATCGGGCCTGGTGTTAGCCAGGACGGCAGTGAGTCTCCATTCGGGGATCTTCTAGGGTATGTGAAAAGTTTTTCATGTGGGGTGGCGTTAGTAGCTGTACATAAAAGAGAACGTACACAGTGCAATGCATCCTTCAGTACCACTTCCCAGTTTTCCACAGATAGTCCCTTTGACCGGAGGCTGAGTTGCATAGTTCGCCAGAGAGTCCCGTTTAGACGTTCCACTTGTCCATTACCCTGAGGGTTATAAGGTGTCGTTCTAGATGAAGCTATGTTTGATTTTCTTAGGAATGACTTGAATTCTTCGGACATAAACGATGAGCCTCTATCACTATGAACATAGAGAGGCTGGCCAAAAGTAAGGAAGAGATCTTTCAAGCAGTTGATGACAGTGGCAGCTGTCATATCTTTACATGGATATGCAAATGGAAATCTGCTGTACTCGTCAATTATCGTCAATACGTACTTGTTGGAGGTGTTAGACGGCAGTGGCCCCTTAAAGTCTATGTTGATACGTTCGAGGGGGGCCGTAGCTTTGATCAAGTGACCTTTAACTTTGAGGAACCTTGGTTTTATTTCGGCGCAGGTCGGGCACGAGGCAGTTATCTCCTTAACGTCGTTTGCTGAATAGGGCAAGTTTTTGGATCTCACCCAGTGATACATTCTTGACACGCCCGGGTGACAGAGTGCGTTATGGAGCTCTTTAAGCTTGCTGATATTCATATAGGCACATACGCGAGATAGAGCATCCGCAGCTGCATTCTCGGAGCCTGGTCTATAAATAATATCGTATTTGAAACAAGACAACTCTAATCGCCAACGTAAGATTTTTTCGTTCTTGATTTTACTGTTATGATTCTGGTTAAACATGAAGGCTACCGATTGTTGATCCGTAATTAAAAGAAAATTTTTGCCAATTAGGTAGTGTCTCCATTTCTTTAAACTTTCCACTATGGCGCAAGCTTCTTTTTCGATTGAGGATTGCTTGCATTCAGAGTTTGACAAAGTTCGCGAAAAAAAATGCCACTGGTCGGCCTCGTTGAGTAAGTGTAGCCGCTAGAGCGAAATCTGAAGCGTCAGTCTCAACTGTGAAAATATCGTCGTCATTAATCGCTACTAGAGCCGCCGCCTTGATGTTGTGTTTGAGTTCTTCGAAACATTTGAGAGCGTCTTGCGATAACGGGAAGCTAGTAACGCAGGTGAGGGGTTTTATCTTTTCTGAGAAACGCCCAATCCATTTTGCATAGTGCGCGAACATTCCTAGGACTCGTTTCAGTTCACTTGCTTTAGTTGGTGCGGGGAGGTCTAGCAGAGGCTTTAGCCTTTCAGAGTCAGGTCGGATAGTATGATTTTCCACGGTAAAGCCAAGCAGATTGATTTTAGTTTTACTGAAAACGCTTTTTTGTTCATTGAGAGTTAAATTAAACTTCTTAGCGGCGTCCATGAATCGTTTTAGATTGCGCTCGTGATCCTTATCATCCTTGCCGCAAACGGTTACGTCATCTAAGTATGCGTACGTTCCATCTAACTTTTCTTCTGATATTATAAAGTCCAGAGTCCGCTGAAAGGCAGCTACGCCGTTAGTCACTCCGAACGGGATGCGTGTAAATTGATAAAGTTTGCCGATCGCTTCAAACGCTGTGTATATCTTCTCATTTTCCAGGATTGGAACCTGATGATATGCAGATTTCAAGTCAATCTGACTAAAGACTTTAAATTTTGATACGTTGTTCACAACCGTTTCAATATTTGGCAAGGGGAAGGCATCTAGGTCAGTAAATTTATTGATAGTCATTGAATAATCGATCACGAGCCGTTTCCGATGGGTTCCTCCTCCCGCTACGAGGACTTGGGCCCGCCAAGGGGAAATGCTGTTTTCAATTACCCCATCTTCGAGCAACTTGGATACTTCTTGTTGTATGAAGTCAACGTCTTCTTTAGAGTAGCGCCTGCTTCTGACAGCAATCGGTTGGATGTTTGGCGATAGATTGGTGAATACAGAGGCCGGCGGAACTGAAGCTTGCAGAACATTACAGATTTGTAAGGGTTCGCCGGGACCTCCCAGATTGAAGTGAATGCTTGAATGTTGCTTGAGTAAGTCGTGACCCACGATAACGTCTGCGCAGAGGTTGTCAACTACTAAAAGAGGCGTTTGCTTGTAGGTATGTTGATTCGTTTTAATAGTTGCGAAACATACCCCTTCAACGAACGAGACTTGGTTAAGAGAGGCGAGATTAACAGTTTGTTTGCACGGTTTCTTGGGCAACTTCATGATGCGAGCCACTTTACTGTTTATAAAACTGACTGAACTTCCAGTGTCGACGAGAGCGTCAGCTTTGTATTCGTTTATTGTGATAGGGATTGTCGCGCTCCTAAGACTTGAAGGAGAAGCAGCAGAAATAGCCCCGCTGTAAAAGTGATCATTGCTCGAGCTGGCAAGTTCTTCAGTCCACACAGAATTAATGTTAAGCCTGGATCTGCAAACGCTAGCAAAATGGCCTTTCTTCGAACACTTTTTACAAGTAGCTTTGCTAGCTGGGCACCTTATTCTAGGATGAACATTTCCGCCGCAAAAGAAACAGCGCTTAGCTGATTGTTGTGTTGTGGAGGATGGTGCGACCGAAGCAGTCAGAGGCATTCGGGACGATGCCAGATTGTCCAATTCCTTGTCTTGGTAGATTTCAGGTACAGCGTTTAGATGCTGAGAGTTAGTACTGATCGTCTGTGCATCTTTCTCTGCAGTTTCCAAAGTAATGGCTTTATTAAGAGCATCCGTAAGAGCGAGCGTAGAGTTTTCTAGAAGTCGTTCACGGATTTTTTGTGAGAACAGTCCGGAAATAAGAGCACTACGAATTGCCTGTTCTTCATGTTCTGTCGCGGTGACAGCTTCAAATTTACAATCTTTAGCAACCAGTCGAAGAGCTCTAGCATATTCGGAGATAGCCTCATCCGCTCTTTGTTTTCGATTGAATAGAACATGTCGAGCTAGTATCGTATTTTTTGGTTTGACATAGATGTCTTCTAGAACTTTCATAGATGTTTTATAAGTCGTGCAAGACTTGATATGTTTGTAGATCGAAGCGGATAAATGGTTGACTAACAGCTTACACTTGAGAGAATCCGATATGTCTTCAGTAATCTCTTCAGCGAGAAAGCTTTCGAAGGTCGATTTCCAATGCAGCCATTTTGCGTCGGCATCCGCGACATCAGGTTCGACGTCAAACTTGTCGGGTTGGAGATACCTTGACAGTGATGATTTGCCTAGTTTTTCGTCAGGCATCTTTTAGTTAAATAAATTGTAATAAAATAGACGTAAAACCAAGAATGTGGCTTTATTTAACTAAAAGGATAGATACATTGAATATAGACATTGAATATAAATAGGTACAATAATGACAAAGATACGATGTGACAAACGTCACGTTACCATAAATACATTCAAGGAGGTAGTCGACGCGTTGCATATCACCTCATGATTTCATGAATTCGCTACATTTGAGGTAAATGCTAACTTATGGAGTTGTATTGCTGATTCTAATGATTATAATTCTGTAAAGCCATATTAGCTACGGCCGGGAATCATATTTTAATCAACATACAAGCTCACACTGACCTACAAATTGCAAAAAACGTAAGAAATTTTGAATTTTGCGGGCTACCCTGGCGCTTTCGCCTTAGGAGATAAAAATGACAGTGCGATAACAACGCCACCTGTTCATAGCTTTGCGATTTCTTCTCCATTATGCTCCACACACATTCTGATTTCTTCAGATTGATCTGTAAGGCTGGACTCGCATCCGAAATTTCTCTCAGAATTCAGAGTCATAATTTGAATTCCGGCAAACTGCCTCACGCATATCTTAAAAAATCATATAAGTAAATCAGTAAATCAGTCACGTGTTTCTTATCTTAGTCTGAAAAAAAAAACAATGTGTGTGAAACATAATTAAATTGTATGCAATTCCGGATTTTTTAAATTGAAAAAACAAACTTTTTTACGTTTTTTGCAATTTGCAGGCTGACCCGCGGATTGCAAAAAACGTAAAAACGTTTGAATTTCGCGGGCTTTCATAATTAAGGGGGATGCGCTAAGGAGTCCATCCCCCCTATTTGATCAATTTAAACAATCCGGAATTGCATACAATTTAATTATGTTTCACACACATTGTTTTTTTTTTTCAGACTAAGATTAGAAACACCATTGTATTGTATAATTGCTTAGCACATGTGTGAGTACTATGTAACTACTCTAAAGCTACCATTTACTGGGTACGTCTTTATTTGACTTGGATGTGCCCTGGCGGCTGAGAGTGTGTCATGCTCACTCTAATGCCTCGCTGATGGTGGTGCGTGTGTTGGATCATTTAACGAATCCATACGTCAGGTTCGTCAACGGGCGCTGTTGGTGGAGGCCGGTCATACCTTAGCTGCCACGGCTTATTTTAATTTTAATTTTGAATTGTTTTTTTTTTTATTTTTTTAATACGGACGCTTTTAACGTTCATCGTTCTCACATGTATATTGTATAATTTCAACATGAATGATGTAACCAATATTTTGTAACCATATTTTGATTTAAAAGAGTGTCCGTGGAGTTTCTTGCCCGTTCTTCTCCATAGATCTACGTTTTGGAATGGGCAACTAGCTTCAACTTTCTGACTTACCTACTGACCGATTCTTTGACAATTCAAAAGTGCCTGTAATTGGTTTAATTGAAATAAATGCTTTGAGTTTGAAACAACAAAAACGCCCCCACAAAAGCACAGTGTCGAATTTAGACAGCTTTGATATTGATGAAATAAGAAACAAAATCAATTAATTTTAGACAGCAGCAGCGCCCAAGAAGCAGGATCCTCCTCCACCACGACGACGCTCCAGCTCACTCCGCCAGACGGACTATCGAATATTTGTCTATCGAAAGTGTGTAGTTAGTGAGTCATCCTCCTTACAGTCCTGACCTGACACCTTGTGACTTTTATTTATTTCCAAAATTAAAAGATGAACTTACAGGAATTCGTTTTATGAACCCTGAAGATGCCGTGGAAGAAATCCCTAAAAAAGAGTGGGCCCAC
The DNA here is from genome assembly GCA_905163495.3 of Cosmia trapezina. NCBI lineage: Eukaryota > Metazoa > Arthropoda > Insecta > Lepidoptera > Noctuidae > Cosmia > Cosmia trapezina. The sequence continues at coordinate 6,250,024 of LR991046.1, read as the reverse complement.
TGCTTCAGTCAATGGTTCCTGTAGTGTATGCAGATTTACTTATGACTTGTCTCGAGCGCATACGTCACAAGGTGAGTGGTGGTCAGTCACAGATGGTCAGTCTTTGTCCATCCGCCCGTCTCTAAACACGTGGTGATGCGTGGGCGAGCCAAATACCATTTTAATATTGTTGTTAAGTAAGTGTATCCGCTACTTTATTTTTTGTATTTTTTTATCTGTGGAACTAGATATTAAAAAGATTGTCTGTTCATCAAATGCAAGGAAAAATGGGTGTTCGTTTCGACCGCGCGGCCATGGCGTTAAAAAAAAAAAAAAACTATACCAACATTTTGTAACAATTTGTAAAAGTTGACTCCCAAAACCTCAAATTTGTCAAAGCTATGGTTAAAAAGTTAGAAGGGTTTGAACGTGGCCGCGCCATCGAAACGCGGAGAACCGCGCGGCCACGGAGATCTCAGAAACTAAGCGTTGCACAGACCTGAAATTTTGGTAAATAACAGATTCAATTTGTAAACAATTTGTAAAAATATAGAAAAAAATCCTAGGTTAATATTTTAGGAGCTGTGAGACTAAAACCCCGTGGCCGCGCCATCGAAACGGTGACAAAAACGTGATAGCCGATATCTCGCTGAAAAAGCATCGCAGACGTCTAGAGTTTTTTGTAAAACCCAGATTTGAATTTGTCAAAACTTATAAAAATGCAACAAAAAATACTAGGTTAATATTTTAGGAGCTGTGAGACTAAAACCCCGTGGCCGCGCCATCGAAACGGTGACAAAAACGTTATCACCGATATCTCGCTGAAAAAGCATTGCAGAGGTCTGAAGTTTTTTGTAAAACCTAGATTTGAATTTGTCAAAACTTGTAAAAATACACCAAAAAACCCTAGTTTTATATTTCAGGACCCGCGCCATAGAAACGGTGAAAAACACGTTATCGCCGATATCTCACTGAAAAAGCATCGCAGAGGTCTGAAATTATTTGTAAAACCTAGATTTGAATTTGTCAAAATTTGTAAAAATATAACAAAAAATCCTAGGTTTATATTTCAGGAGCCGCGCCATTGAAACGGTAAAAAACACGTTATCGCCGATATCTCACTAAATAAGCATCGCAAAGGTCTGAAGTTTTTTGTAAAACCTAGATTTGAATTTGTCAAAATTTGTAAAAATACAACCAAAAATCCTAAGTTTATATTTCAGGAGCTGTAAGACTAGAACCCCATGGCCGCGCCATTCAAACGGTGAAAAATATGTTATCGCCGATATCTCGCTGAAAAAGCATCGCAGAGGTCGGAAGCTTTTTGTAAAACCTAGATTTGAATTTGTCAAAACTTGTAAAAATACAACAAAAAATCCTAGGTTTATATTTCAGGAGCTGTAAGACTAAAACCCCGTGGCCGCGCCATCGAAACGGTGACAAAAACGTAATACCCGATATCTCGCTGAAAAAGCATCGCAGACGTCTAAAGTTTTTTGTAAAACCCAGATTTGAATTTGTCAAAACTTACAAAAATGCAACAAAAAATCCTAGGTTTATATTTCAAGAGCTGTAAGACTAGAACCTCATGGCCGCGCCATCGCAACGGTGAGAAATACGTTATCACCGATATCTCGCTGAAAAAGCATCGCAGAGGTCTGAAGTTTTTTGTAAAACCTAGATTTGAATTTGTCAAAACTTGTAAAAATACAACAAAAAATCCTAGGTTTATATTTCAGGAGCTGTAAGACTAGAACGTCATGGCCGCGCCATCGAAACGGTGAAAAATACGTTATCACCGATATCTCGCTGAAAAAGCATCGCAGAGGTCTGAAGTTTTTTGTAAAACCTAGGTTTGAATTTGTCAAAACTTGTAAAAATACAACAAAATATCCTAGGTTTATATTTCAGGAGCCGCGCCATTGAAACTGTGAAAAACACGTTACCGCCGATATCTCGCTTTTTCAGTGAGATATCGGCGATAACGTGTTTTTTACCGTTTCAATGGCGCCACTCCTGAAATATAAACCTAGGATTTTTTGTTATATTTTTACAAATTTTGACAAATTCAAATCTAGGTTTTACAAGAAACTTCAGACCTCTGTGATGCTTTTTCAGTGAGATATCGGCGATAACGTGTTTTTTACCGTTTCAATGGCGCCGCTCCTGAAATATAAACCTAGGATTTTTTGTTGTATTTTTACAAGTTTTGACAAATTCAAATCTAGGTTTTACAAAAAACTTCAGACCTCTGCGATGCTTTTTCAGCGAGATATCGGTGATAACGTATTTCTCACCGTTTCGATGGCGCGGCCATGAGGTTCTAGTCTTACAGCTCTTGAAATATAAACCTAGGATTTTTTGTTGCATTTTTGTAAGTTTTGACAAATTCACATCTGGGTTTTACAAAAAACTCTAGACGTCTGCGATGCTTTTTCAGCGAGATATCGGGTATTACGTTTTTGTCACCGTTTCGATGGCGCGGCCACGGGGTTTTAGTCTTACAGCTCCTGAAATATAAAACTAGGATTTTTTGTTGTATTTTTACAAGTTTTGACAAATTCAAATCTAGGTTTTACAAAAAACTTCAGACCTCTGCGATGCTTTTTCAGCGAGATATCGGCGATAACATATTTTTCACCGTTTGAATGGCGCGGCCATGGGGTTCTAGTCTTACAGCTCCTGAAATATAAACCTAGGATTTTTGGTTGTATTTTTACAAATTTTGACAAATTCAAATCTAAGTTTTACAAAAAACTTCAGACCTCTGCGATGCATTTTCAGTGAGATATCGGCGATAACGTGTTTTTTACCGTTTCAATGGCGCGGCTCCTGAAATATAAACCTAGGATTTTTTGTTATATTTTTACAAATTTTGACAAATTCAAATCTAGGTTTTACAAATAATTTCAGACCTCTGCGATGCTTTTTCAGTGAGATATCGGCGATAACGTGTTTTTCACCGTTTCTATGGCGCGGGTCCTGAAATATAAAACTAGGGTTTTTTGGTGTATTTTTACAAGTTTTGACAAATTCAAATCTAGGTTTTACAAAAAACTTCAGACCTCTGCAATGCTTTTTCAGCGAGATATCGGTGATAACGTTTTTGTCACCGTTTCGATGGCGCGGCCACGGGGTTTTAGTCTCACAGCTCCTAAAATATTAACCTAGTATTTTTTGTTGCATTTTTATAAGTTTTGACAAATTCAAATCTGGGTTTTACAAAAAACTCTAGACGTCTGCGATGCTTTTTCAGCGAGATATCGGCTATCACGTTTTTGTCACCGTTTCGATGGCGCGGCCACGGGGTTTTAGTCTCACAGCTCCTAAAATATTAACCTAGGATTTTTTTCTATATTTTTACAAATTGTTTACAAATTGAATCTGTTATTTACCAAAATTTCAGGTCTGTGCAACGCTTAGTTTCAGAGATCTCCGTGGCCGCGCGGTTCTCCGCGTTTCGATGGCGCGGCCACGTTCAAACCCTTCTAACTTTTTAACCATAGCTTTGACAAATTTGAGGTTTTGGGAGTCAACTTTTACAAATTGTTACAAAATGTTGGTATAGTTTTTTTTTTTTTTTAACGCCATGGCCGCGCGGTCGAAACGAACACAAAAATGGTGGTTTTTTATTTCGTCCTCAATTTATCTAATTAAAAGTAAAAAGGTATTTTCGATCCCGTAATATAAATAATACGTGGGCAAGACGCTCACAATCTGGCGACCGTGATTATGGAACAGAAGACTAAAATACGCTCCGTATTGCGTCGGCATTTTACAAAGTCTGCAAACGCATTCGAAACTGTGCTGAACGCAAAGAACTACAACGAAATCGAGGCGAAGTCATGCTATAAATTCATGGAAGAATGCTACAAAAATTTGAGCAAGTTAGACAGCGAAATTCAAGAAATCTTATTAAGTTCCAGTGACTGGAAAGAAAAAGATCTTGATGACGAATTGAACGATGTCTCAAAATATGAAACAAGATGGATGCTCTTACAAGCGCAATACGAATCGATTCCGACGACGAAGCCATCTCCAAGATTCGCAGACAGAGATCGCGATGTGAAATTACCGCTTCTACAATTAAAAACATTCAACGGAAACATAAAAAATTGGTTGACCTTCTGGGGTTCATTTCAAAAAGTTGATAACAATCCTGAAATTGACGAAATCGATAAATTCCAATATCTGTCACAAGCGATGGAAGAAGGAACCGACGTTAAGTCATTTGTGGATAGTTTTCCGTTGGCAAATGCGAGCTATAAACAATGTCTGGAAGAGCTCAAAGCACGATATGCTCGAGAAGATTTATTAATTCAAGTGTATGTGAGGGAATTATTAGCATTAATATTAAATAAAGAAGCAAATAAGGATCTAACCTCACTATATGACAAACTCAATGCTCAACTGAGAGCTTTACATATATTAGGGGTGGCAAAGGACAAATTCTCTGCATTTCTTCTACCAATGGTGGAGTCAGCGTTGCCAACCGATACCCTCAAAGCTTGGGAGAGAGCGAGACCAGAGAAAATGGATGATGTACTCAGCTCATTACTGGAATTTCTAAAGAAAGAAGTGGAGAGTGAACAGAGAATAACCATGGCTAAATCAACATTCGACACAGAGACAGGTAAGCCTCTCAAAGCAACTGCAGGATGCTTTATGGTAAACACTGAACCAACTCGAAAAGAGCGCACTGATAAAAAATGTATCTGGTGTGAAAAGGATCACTCAAGCATCGAGTGCTATAAAATATCAAAAATGTCTATTGAAGAGAGACGGGAACATTTAAAAAAGAAAAAAGCCTGTGTCTTGTGTCTAAAAGTTGGACATCATGCAAAAGTTTGTAAATGTTTTATTAAATGCTATGTGTGTGGACAAAGACATTCTCCTGTTTTATGCACCGGGACATCCTCTGAAAAAACAGTGAGTGACAATAAAACATATTCAAAGTCCCAAACAAGGGGTGACCAAAAGACATACCCAAAATCTGAAAATAGTGACTCCGTGGCAACTTTACAAAACTTCTCGCAGAATAATTTGAAGACATCTAAGACAACAACTCTACTGCAAACTGTAGCTGTGAAAATCCACTGTGGAGACAGAGTAGCAACAGTGCGATGTTTGTTTGACAGTGGCTCACAAAGGTCTTATATCAAGAAAGAGGTAGCGGAAAAGCTCGGACTACCAGCTACGGGGAAAGAAGAATTAAGTCATTCTTTGTTTGGAGGCGTCACTGTATCCTTTAAAGAGTACAATATTTATAATTTCACAGTACAAAGTACTGATAATTCATTTAAATATGATATGTCAGCCTTAGAGCAATCTTGTATATGTAAAAATGTTCCCAAAGTGGATAATGAGTCTGTAATAAGATTGTTAAACAAACAAAACATTAGGTTGACTGATACTGAAAGTTCTGATATAGGCCTATTGATAGGAGCTGATTATGCAGGGCTGTTACTGACTGATTCCATTGTTCATCTTGAAAATGGTTTAACTGCCATTAAAACAAAATTAGGGTGGACATTACAGGGAAAAATATCTGTGACAAGCAGCAACATAGTAACATCTTTATTTTGTTCACAAGAGGTAATGAACTTTTGGGATTTAGAGATATTAGGTATTAATGACCCTATGCAGGTGCAGTCCAAGCAGCAAAGAGAAGAGGAGGTGATAGCAAATTTTGAAGAAAATATCCATGTCGACTCTGAAGCCAGGTATGAGGTGCATCTTCCATGGAAGACTGGGCATGATGATCTTCTGAGCAACAAACAGCTTGCAATTCTCAGACTGGAATCTACAACAAGAAAATTAAAAGCAGGTAATAAGTTGGATGATTACAATAAAATTTTAAGTGAATGGGAGCAGGCAGGCATTATAGAAGAAGTACCTGATGCTGAGAGAGACATAGACAAAGTACATTACTTACCTCATAGGGCTGTATCCAAGGAGGCCAGTCTTACCACAAAGTTGCGTCCGATATTTGATGCGTCCGCAAAAGATAAAAATGGTAAGTCATTAAACTCATGCTTAGACAAAGGAATTAATTTCCTTGATAAAATTCCCAAAATATTAACAGGATTTCGCAAAGGTAGTATAGGTATAACCGCTGACATTGCAAAAGCATTTTTGCAAGTGTCAGTGACACCACAAGATAGGGACTACCTTAGGTTTTTTTGGTGGAAGAATGGATCGGGTGAAGAGCTTAAGGTATACAGACACCGTTGAGTTGTTTTTGGTTTAACTGCAAGCCCCTTTCTGCTTTCTGCAACTATTTCACATCACCTTAATCAAATAACAGAGCAAAAGGGTACAGCAGAAATATTAGCCAAGTCATTCTACGTAGACAATTTAGTAACAAGCTTAGATTCTACTAAACAGACCCAGGAATTCATTCAGGAAGCTAAATGTATAATGAATAAAGCAAAGTTCAATTTAAGGCAATGGGTAACATCACCTTTACAAATAAATGAAACTAAAAATAGAATGATCCAGGTGTTAGGGTTTCAGTGGGACACTGTCACAGACGAGTTGTGTTGTAATTTGAATGCTATGCTGCCATATACTGAATTACACAAAATTACCAAAAGAATTCTTTTGTCTTTGACACAAAAAATCTTTGATCCCATTGGATTTACATGTCCAGTCACCTTGGTTTCAAGAGTTATTTTACAGCAAATTTGGAACAGGAAATTAACATGGGATGAAGAATTACCCGATGATATTCAATCACAATTTAAAAATTGGTATAAACATATTGAATGTTTAAACAGTTGCAGATTACCACGAAGACTGTCAGCGGCACAGCTACAAGAATGTGCTACAAGCCTGCATATGTTCTGTGACGCTAGCCAGGTTGGATATGCAGCCTGTGTTTTTCTGAGAACCGAAAACAAAGGTATTGTGACTGTTCGATTAATTTCTGCAAAATCAAGAGTTTCGCCTCCAGAGAAAATGACGATACCGCGACTTGAATTGTTGGCAGCACTAATAGGTGCGCGGTTACTAATGGAAGCGAGAAATGATCTAGAATTTAATGACTGCAAAGAATTCTGTTGGACTGACTCTGGAGTAGTATTATGTTGGATCAAAAGGGAACTGCTCTGGAATACCTATGTAGGGAACCGTGTCAGAGAAATCAGACAGAATACCAAGACAAGCAATTGGCATCATATTCCAGGATCAGAAAACTGGGCAGATTTAGCATCCAGGGGTTGCAATGCACGTCAGTTGCTCGAGGTTCGTTGGTGGGAAGGTCCAGCTTGGCTCAGACTGCAACCAGAAATGTGGCCGCAATCTGCGCTTGTTGTGGATGAGAAAGAAGCCAACACAGAACTGAAAAAATCCGTATGTAATGCTAACACATGCTGTAAGGAAAGTATGATACATTCTCTGTCCAGCTACTTCTCTAAGTACACAAAAATAATAAGAATGACAGCATGGATTATGAGATTCATCTTTAATGCTAGTCACAAGAATGACAAGAGGAAGGAGAATTGACTTATGAAGAGTATGAGAAAGCTGAAAAGAAAATCATTAAAATTATACAAGAAGAGAATAAAGAATTAATTGAAAAGCAGTGTGGAAAAACAATAAAACTACAAAGTGACACAGACAAGCTGCTTAGAGTACAAACTAAATTGTTACTTACCGATTTTCCAAACGACACGAAGTCTCCGATGATCATACCAGCGAAAAATGTTATCATCCGAAGAATGGTGGAGCAGCGTCACAAAGAGTTACTACATGCTGGCACCAACATGATGATCACTGACTTACGAAAACGATTCTGGATCGTCGGCGTCAGGCTTCTAGTGAAGTCGGTCATAAATGATTGTGTAATATGTAAAAGACACAGATCTAAGCCAACACAAGCACCGACAGCGCCGCTACCTGTAGAACGCGTTCAGTTAAACGCGCCCTTCGAGGTCACAGGAGTAGATTTGGCGGGTCCGTTATATCTGTTAGATGGTACAAAATGTTGGATCGTACTTTATACATGTGCCGTTTACCGCGCAGTACATTTGGAGCTCACAAAATCCTTGTCAACAGAGGCATTCCTACGAACGTTTCGTCGTTTTATAGCCCGTCGAGGACGTGTAAGAATAATGATATCTGATAACGGTACGAATTTCACAGGAGCAAAAAGCTTGTTACATGATGTTGATTGGGATGAAGTACAACGTCAATTAACTATACAGCGCATAAAATGGAAAATGAATGTCGCTACGGCAGCCTGGTGGGGTGGTTTTTTCGAGCGTCTAATCAAAACAATGAAAGAAATATTGAGACGTGTTCTAGGTAGATCAACAGTTACATATGAAGAAATGGAAACGATACTTTGTGATTGTGAGTCCATTATGAACAATAGACCACTCACCTATGTCGAAGACGACAGTGCCAACTCGCTAGAACCCCTCACACCGTCATGCTTCTTACAAGCTCTACCTCAATCGGATGTAACCGATTTGGATCACATTGATGCAAAGAGCTTAAACAAACGGTTAAGGTACTTACAGAAACTAAGGGATGATTTTCGTCAACGTTTTAAAAATGAATATTTAACTACATTGACACAGAGAGGTAATCACAAACACGAAAGCTTAAAAGTCGGGGATGTAGTTCTAGTTGAAGGAGAAGACAAGAGGGTAAAGTGGTCATTAGGACTTGTTATAGAAACATTTATTGGAAAAGATGGTATCAGCAGAGCTGCCAAGGTAAAAACATCTGCTGGATACAAGACCAGACCCGTTCAACGTTTGTATAGATTAGAAATTTCTTCCTCAGAGGTGGAGGGACCGCAGGATAAGTGTAGCAAGGATCCTATTGGTAAGAAATTTAAAATTGTCACTAACCCAAGTACACAAGTGACCAAGGAGGAGAGACGGCAATTTCACACACAAAAGGTAACCCGTACAGGTAGGACTCTCAGAATGCCAAGTAGGTATGTTATATAATCTTACACAATTTCTTTTGGCATTCTCTGCAAGCGTTCTGCAAGTCTTAACAGCATTTTCTTTTAATTAACTAACCACATGTGTCGGATTTCTCATTGTCAGTCATCTAATGTGCCTATGATTAGTTTTAAGATATTATGGAGATTATGTATATTGTTTGTGTGTTCTAATGCCTCCTAGTATTTATTAAGTTCATGTTGTATTGTAACATTTTATTTTAATACAAATGCAAAATCGGATACACATTGAATTTGTTTTCTGGGTGTGGAGGATGTTAAGTAAGTGTATCCGCTACTTTATTTTTTGTAATTTTTATCTGTGGAACTTGATATTAAAAAGATGGTCTGTTCATCAAATGCAAGAAAAAATGGTGGTTTTTTATTTCGTCCTCAATAACTAATTAAAAGTAAAAAGGTATCTTCGATCCTGTAATATAAATAATACGTGGGCAAGACGCTCACAACGCTAAAGCCATATTACAACCGAATAAACATTCAGAAAAAAATTCATAACTCGAAAACTATGAAAAGTCGCGGAACATACATGGGGGTGATTCGAATACCCCACGATACGAGGGACCGAAATTTTATTTTTGGACGTCAATGTTCCGGCCACCCTGTATGAAGAATTAGGGTGCGTTATGTGGGGTCACAGAGTGGTAGTGCCGGAAACCTGTAGGACAAAAGTATTATCAGAGTTACACGAGGCGCATAGTATCGTAAAGACTAAATCATTCGCTCGTAGTTATGTGTGGTGGCCTGGCATCGACGAAGCGATCGAGACAATGTGCCGTACGTGCCGACTTGCACAGCCGAGGCGGACGCGCCACCGCGACACGTACCATGTCCGTGGCCCTGGCCTGACAAGCCATGGGCTCGGGTTCATCTTGATTTCCTAGGACCGATCAGGGGTAGAATTTTTTTGGTTATGGTGTCTACCATAACCAAAAAAATTAGATCGGTCGGCTAGGACCAAGTGGATAGAAGTGAGTCAGGTACAGAGTACGGCGGCGGGCCATACTATAAACAGGTTAAGTGAAGTCTTTGCGCGTTTCGGTTTACCGAAACAGGTAGTTTCGGATAACGGCCCGCCCTTCACCAGTAGTGAGTTTACACAATTTTTAAGCTCAAATGGAGTAGAACATTTATTTTCTGCACCGTATCACCCAGCGTCAAATGGTGCTGCGGAAAATGCAGTTAGAACGGTAAAAAGAGTAATTAAAAAGGCATTCAGAGAAAAACTGGACGTAACATTATTTTTAAACAATTTTCTATTGCATTACCGTAACACTGAGCACTGTACAACGGGGGAAACGCCAGCGTTGTTAATGTGCGGCCGGAGGTTGCGAACCAAGCTAGACTCCTTGAGACCAGATAGAGGCACCAAGGTTAGGCACACCCAACAAAAGCAACAGCAGACAGGTGGCGCAAGCGGAACGCGTGACCTGCGTCCCGGCGAAGAGATTTGGCTCCGCCAGTACAGGGGAAGTGATAGGTGGGTGCAAGGCAAAGTAGCAGAAAAGATAGGTGCTACAGATTATAGGGTAGTCGATGCGACAGGTAGGGAGTCGCATAAACATATCGATCAGCTCAAGCACAGGAAGCGTAGTTCACTTATTAGTCCGTCGAGTCCTCCCCGCACCAAGGGGGAAACGGCTGTGGAGGGTGGAGGGCCCAGCCCGAGCCGTTCCGATGGGAACACGTCACAGGTAGTCACGGTGGAGGATGAGGACGATGCTCAGGAACTGTTCGAAGACTGTGACGAGCAACCAACACCGGAAGTAACCCAATCGCCGCGCTCACCTACTCTTGAACCGGCCCGGTCCCGTCCCATGCGCAAATGCCGGCTAAATAATCCTCCTAAATATGATTTATGATTCATTAGCATTAAGGTACCTACGGTCAAATTGTATTTGATTATAAATAAGGATTTTGTCATAGATATTGTTGCCAATCCAGCTAGGTACTTTCTACTGTGTAATTCATAAGTAGCCTCACAATTTAGATTATGTTTATTTTTGTATTATTTTAATTAGAGGTAACTATAATATAAGTGTGGAGGATTGTAGTGTATCAATGGCCGCGCACACGCATGTGTGCGTGTCGTGTCGGACGAGCAGTCCACAATAAACTGTTGAACTGGCTGTACGTGTCTCATTTCTACCAATACTACACAGGTCAAAATGAAAATCCAAGATGGCAGCTACGAAAATTTAAAATTTTTCGTCATGGGTGTCGTTTCCAATAAGGTCTAAATTCGTTTGACACCCTAGAAATGATGTGTATAAAGATCTAGACACTGAGGTGTCAATCGAAATTAGACCTTATTGACTTCATGGTTTTTTTTGCTAAATTCATCTTCCAGATCATTTACCGACTATCCTGCAGCAAAAAACAAAGGGATTGTATAATGTTACATGCGTTTATCAACCAATCAGAGGCCGCGCTCATAACTTAGTTGGTGGATTTTGCTTATATGCGGCCCGGCCGCGTATAAAGAAATGCTAATTCAGTACGTCTCTTTAGGCGGAGACGATAGAGTCATTTCCTGGCGTTAAACACACGTAAATGCTACTGAATACTAGCATTTACGTGTGTTTAACGCCTGGAAATGCGCTAACTCTAGGTATTCGTCTCCGCTTGAGGGGACCTACTGAATTAGCATTTCTATATACGCGGCCCGGCCAGGTAACAGACGGGTAGCTAGTTACTTTAAAGAAGTTCCTTCTCACGTATTATTTAAAACAAAAACATACCTAATTTTCGCAGCCGCCAACTTGAATTTTCATTTGGACCCGAGTATCGTTTTAAGTGTTTTTTGTTACCTCTAGTGTTTTACACACTTAAAAATTTCACAAGTTCCATGATGGAACTAGTGGCAATAAAAAATTATCACTAGTTCCATTATTTTCAGATTCATTCAAAATGGAACAAATGGCAATAAAAAATTATCACTAGTTCTATCATGGAACAAATAATGGAACTAGTGGCAACGGAGTAAAATTGGTGCGTATTGTTTTCGGCGGCCATTAGCGAAACTGAATACAGTTAGTAGAAACACGTAACAAAGACCTATAAAGACACTCATAGCCAAATCAGACAGATTTATATGAAACTAACTTTTGCCAGCGGCTGCGCTCGTGTATATGTCGGAAATTATCCCACGAGAACCTACTACCGGGTTGAAAAGTATTCTATGTGTTAATACAGGTTATAAACTATCTGTGTGCCAAATTTCATTTAAATCCGTTCAGCCGTTTTTGCTAGTAGTAGGATGCTAAAAAGAACAGTGTATTAAACCATCTTGTGTCAATTTAGATGACATGTAAAAGTAACAGTGTTAACGACTTTCGTTGCTGACCGTAATAATAAAAAACTCTGTAATAATAAAAAGTACCTACCAATTTCTATATATTTATATTCTTCTTGAAGGTCAATTATTCCTGTTATGCATAATAATGTAGATTCCTATTGTGTTGCTTATTTCTAGCACTTCTATGCAACATCTCACTGAGATAATTCCCAATACTTCTAAATTGAAGGCCACACCTAGTAAGTAGGTACAAAGATCAGCAAGTCTGCTTATGCGCTTAATTTTGATTTGATGTTTTCTCTTAAGATATTACATTTTTTCGAAATATTATTTCGTTTCTTGGTAGTGCATAATGCGTACAATTCTTTAGCGTATACTATGTCCGGGTACGCTCAATAACCCGCGAGCCAGGTAGGTAGGTAGCGCGGCCAGGAAGTTTACTCTCTGGCCGCGCCACCTTCACAAGCCTATAATTTCTAAAGGAATTAAATTTTCGAAACTCTTTATAGCGTACGGAAAAGAACAATTTCCGTACAATTCTTTAGTGTATACTATGTCCAGGTACGCCCTAAAAATCTTGGTGGCGCGGCCAGGGAGCATTCTTCATTTCCAGCTGCGCCGAACAGTTTATAAGAACCGTGGTGGCGCGGCCAGGGAGAATACTCCCTGGCCGCCACCAAAACTTCATTATATCTCATTATTCTTTGAGGTACAATTTTTTTCATTACTCATTCCGTATAGTACATAAACGGTACAATTTATCTACAAACATGTTTCTTTGATATGCCACTGTGGCGCGGCCAGGGAGTATCACACGACGACTGTGACTAATAAAATGCTATTTTATTTAGAAAAACTGCTGTACATAATATAAAAATAGAAGCTATATTTAAAAAAAAAAGAGTTAACATGTATAATGTGCATTAAGATTATTAGCTGTGCATTGATGAAAAAGCTTTTGCTTTAGGAAAAATCGCTGTACGCTGCGAAAATAAATTGTAGTGTGTTTAGTGATATTTTGAGTTGAATATTTTGCTGTGCAATCAGTAATTTTGATGGGAATTCGGAATCTTATTGCATAGAAAAAGGATATTTTTTGATTTGCGTTTAAATACTACCCTTATAAAAGTATTATTTTTCCACTCTGCAATTCATCAGCATCACATTCAGTTGATTGAGGAACTCAGCAGCACAAATGTCGGTTGTTCTATTGATGGTGTAACGGTCAATAACCTAAGCTACGCGGAAGACATGGTGCTGCTGGGTCCATCAATAAGAAAATTAATATTGATATGCGAATCATACGCAACATCGCATGGCCTTGTTTATAACATAAAAAAAGTGAGTTTCTCATATTCAAAGGGACAAACAGAGTTTCGTCAGAGGTTCCTCCTATTACACTCAATGGAATGCCTTTAAATCAAGTTTCTCGCTTCACATACCTAGGGCATGTGGTAACGGAGGATCTCTCGGATGACGCAGACATGGAGAGGGAGCGCAGGGCGTTGACGGTCCGTTGCAATATGATAGCCCGCAGGTTTGCACGCTGTACGAATGATGTAAAAATCACCTTGTTTAAGGCCTACTGCCAATCTTTTTACACCTCCAGCCTGTGGGTGAAATATACGCAGCGGACCTACAACGCCTTGCGTGTCCAATATAACAATGCCTTCAGGGTAATGTTGGGTTTGCCTCGCTACTGTAGTGCGTCTGATATGTTTGCGCGTGCACGAACAGACGATTTCTACGCTATCTTGCGCAAGAGAATCGCCTCAGTTATGAGCACAGTGAGGGAGGCTCCCAATATTATCTTGAAGACATTGAGTGTTAAAGTGGACAGTCCCTTTCTTGGGCATTGGGTACATACGCACTTATGTACGCGGTGTCTGTTTGTGGGGACGCGGTCGAGGTGTAGCTGTGGTTGGTGGATGAAGTTTCTGACTTAATTAGAACTTTATTCATTGGTCATGGTTTTGCCCAATCAATGTTTTATTTATATGTCGTTATTATCATAGTTTTGTAAGTACTTAACATTGTAACTAACCAAAATATGGATATACCTTGTCCGAAATAAATATTTTTGAATTGAATTGAATTGAATTCGGATTTGTTTTTGTTGTTTGCTGCATGTTTGTTGACATTTCCTAGTGTCACAACACAGAGCAGAGGCAATGTAGAGTTCATAGACCAAGTAGTATTGTAGAATTACTGTTTTAAATTGTTGTCTTTGGTCTGATATCAAAAGACAACTTGGATATGAGGCTTTTGCTTACTTTGCATAATGTGTGTACTTTGTTATTTTTTTATTTTCTAATGTGCGTTTTATTTGTGCAGAATAAACGATTTTTCTTTCTTCTTTCTTTCACACTTATTAGGTTTTTCACCAGTGTGTATTCGAATATGTTTTGTTAAATGACCCTTTACGCTAAAACTACGCTGACATACATCACACTTATAAGGTTTTTCACCAGTGTGTATACGAATATGATTTGTTAAATGACCCTTTACACTAAAACTACGCTGACATACATCACACTTATAAGGTTTTTCACCAGTGTGTATACGCTTATGTATTATTAAACTACCCTTTGCACTAAAACTACGCTGACATACATCACATTTATAGGGTTTTTCACCAGTGTGTATAAGAATATGTTTTGTTAAATTACCCTTTACACTAAACCTACGCTGACATACATCACATTTATAGGGTTTTTCACCAGTGTGTATAAGAATATGATTTGTTAAATGACCCTTTTCACTAAAACTACGCTGACATACATCACACTTATAAGGTTTTTCACCAGTGTGTATACGAATATGTTTTGTTAAACGACTCTTTTTACTAAACCTACGCTGGCATACATCACACTTATAAGGCTTTTCACCAGTGTGTATTAGAATATGTTTTGTTAAACTACCCTTATCACTAAAACTACGCTGACATACATCACACTTATATGGTTTTTCACCAGTGTGTATTCGAATATGTCTTGTTAAACTACCCTTTTCACTAAAACTACGCTGACATACATCACACTTATAAGGTTTTTCACCAGTGTGTATACGAATATGATTTGTTAAATGACCCTTTACTCTAAAACTACGCTGACATACATCACATTTATAGGGGTTTTCACCAGTGTGTATTCGAATATGTCTTGTTAAACTACCCTTTTCACTAAAACTACGCTGACATACATCACACTTATAAGGTTTTTCACCAGTGTGTATACGAATATGATTTGTTAAATGACCCTTTACACTAAAACTACGCTGACATACATCATACTTATAAGGTTTTTCACTAACTGGTGTACGAGTAGGTTGTATCATTCTTTTGACTTTAAAACTGCGCTGATCACATTTGTAAGGCTCTTTGAAATAAGTGCCAGGTTTGGACGTAGGTTCTGGAGTTGTCCGGATAACTTTCGACTCAGATTTTTCTTTTTTCGTTAGCTCGGCTGTTATCGCATCTTCTGGTTTTGTTCTTCGTGTGTCTAGTTTTGGTTTCTTCGCAACGGTCGCCCCTGTAGTTATAAATCTAATAAGTACAAAGTTGGAAGAAGATTGACATGCAGACGAGTCAAAATAATAACACACTGTCAGAAAGTTTTTTTATTTTTTTCGTTAGTTCATTAATCAATCATAATCAGGGACCATTTCGGTTGCCCATTGAAAGGGTTTGCGAAATTTCGATAAGGTTTTTCTAAGCAGTTAATCAAACAACGAGTCAAGAGCGAGTCGGACTCGTGCACCGAAGGTTCCATTCCGATTTCTGAAAATGTGTGCTATTTAGAGACATCGTTTTATTTTTCCTGTAATCTTTACATAAACTTCTATCACATAAAATAATTTCAGATTTTTCTCTATGCAAACTTCGGAGATTGGGGGGGGGGTGGTATTTTTTTTACATTTTTCATCAAAAGTCGAAAACTATGCGGCCTAAAAAAAATGTTTGAAAATGTGTAAACAGCGCTCTTTCATATGATACCCCACATGCCCTAGTAGCCCCACTTCGAAATTCGGAGATTGGGGGGGGGGATGGTATTTTTTTTACATTTTTCATCAAAAGTCGAAAACTATGCGGCCTAAAAAAAAATGTTTGAAAATGTGTAAACAGCGCTCTTTCATATGATACCCCACATGCCCTAGTAGCCCCACTTCGAAATTTCAACACTCCCTTTCAGTTCCTGTTGCAAAAAAAGCTGTGACAGACAGACAGACTGAGTCAAAACTCAAAAAACTCAAAGCATTTATTTCAATTAAACCAATTACTGGCACTTTTGAATTGTCAAAGAGTCGGTCAGTAAGTAAGTCAGAAAGTTGAAGCTAGTTGCCCATTTCAAAACGTAGATCTATGGAGAAGAACGGGCAAGAAACTCCACGGACACTCTTTTGAATCAAGATAAGTATTACAACATCATGGGTACATTATATTTGTTGCTTCTACATGTGAGAACAATGTAAAAAAATACTTAAAACCAAGTTAAAATATAAAATTAAAAATAAGGCCTGGCAGATAAGAGATGACCAGTCTCAACTGACGGCGCCCGTTCACGAACATGACGCGTGGATCAGCACCATCCAGCTCAACCATTTTGTAGGGAGTCGCACCATAAGGTTTCCTTTTTACCATTTTGGTACGGAACCCTAAAAACCCATACGATGTAGGTAACCCTTTTGAATGGCTTTAAAGGACCATTTTAGTTATCCATTGAAAGATATAGGGCATAGGGTTTTTATAAGCAGATAAACAAAAACCCATACGATGTGGGTAACTCTTTTGGCCTCTCTTTAAAACGATAACAGCGCAACGTAGAGATACGGCGGGGGTTATTATTATTATTACTCATTACTTACTTGTCGTCTCCCTGGCTCTTCGTTTCTTCGTCAATACTTCTTGTGCTTCTTCCACTTCAGTTTTAAACTCCATTAAAGGTACATCATCTTCTAAATCTGATTCAGAACCGTGTAGTGGTATATCAGCTACATCGAGATCTAGACTGCTATTGTCTAAATTTTCCAGTTCAAGCTCTGTAAGTAAACAAAAACAGTCAAGAGCATTTATTACTTGTTCTTAGAGTTTCGATGGCAAAAATGTCGCCAAAAGTATACCTATATGTTCTATGTTCTATAGAACTTAGACACATAAATTTATTGATTTTTTTAATTTGTTCGGCCCAAAATTCAGCAAATAAATAATAAAATTCGTTTATTATATAGCAAAGCAAATACTGTTTATATTACTTTTTTATCTAATCTAAATATATAAAAGAAGAAACTGACTGACTGACTGACATAACAACGCACATCCCAAACCGTTAAAAATCTTATTCCTTGAGTTAATAGACTTGAAACTTGGCATGAATATTTCTCAAAATTTTTTTTTTTTTTTTCTTTCTAAAAAGAACTTAAGTAGTTCTTAATAATTGATTACAATCTAGCCTAATAGACTAATAAGCAATTTAACTCTAACTTATTATTTTACGTGAAACATTTTGTTATAACTAAGAATAGTGTCAATTTGCACTTTTACACAATTCCGTGGCACTTTCTTAGAGTCTGATAATATTGATAGAAACACTTTGTTCATGTGTCACACGTATAGCACAGCATTACTATTATTCATTCACGCACTACACTAACTCAAATGGTTTAGTTCTCTTTAGCCTACGCACTATGTCCGTGTTGTCTAGCAGCTGTATTGCCTCGACATTCACATGTCGGTGAAGTCTGTGTTCGTGGGCTTCAGCAAATTTTTGGATGATGGTGGTGACGAGTTCCATTTTAAGGTCGCGGTGGAGGTCGTCATTTCTAATGTACCATGGTGCATGTTGATTTATTTGATTTAATTATTTACAAAAATCAATCTTTAGTCGATTTTATAATAATCGATATATCGTAGGTACCTACTTATTACATAAATACTACCCACCATTAGTAGTACTTCACTTCTCGTTAGCGCCTTAAGAAAGACGGACGTATAAACTTCCTAGTGACTTTTAATTGGCTAATAATAATCTATACATTTTAAAAGGCCCATAACTCGTTTTATTAAAGTGTTAGAACCTAGATTTCCTACAGGTTATGGGACCAGGTTACGTTTTTACTGCAATATAAGTGGTTAAAATTTAAATAAAAAATATGGGCATTGTCAAGTGAAATGGACGTGATAAAAGGTGCAAAAAAAAAAAAGTTCATCATCGAATTGTTAGCCGGCACCAAAGACTACAGTATATTATACGGTACGGCAAGACGCCACGCCACTCATTTGTTGCTCAACCTACCCTCAATTTATGATGGCGTTATAACTGCGATCGAAACTTTATCGGAGGATAATTTAATGCTAGCATTCGTTAAACCAAGGCTTTTGGATCATGAAGTCAAGTTTAAAAATGAGTCCAGTGATACCAGTGTCAAAAGTTTTGCAATTTGAGGGAAAAATGGACAGGAATTTCGAAAAACAAAATTCGATAATTCTCAAAATAATAAAGGGAATAATAGCTTCAACTAGGAAGTTAACAAGCAGAAGAATAAGTCTCAGTTCATGAAGTGTTATCACTGTGTCCGCAAGAAGCATGTGAAAAACAACTGCTTCTACTTCAACAGAGCTCAAACATTACAGCAGCAGCAGAAAATACGGAGAGGACAAGGACGGTTCAGGCAGTTGGAATCAGTGAACCATCCACGTCGAGCTATTTTTCTGGCTTTGCTGTTATGATGGCAGACTATCAAGCGGATCATGATGGAAGATACTTTCCTGTTGGTTTCTGGAACATCGGACCATATTATAAACAGGGAAGATCTTTTCATTAGTCACACCGTCTTGCAAACGCCATTAAAATTTCTATTGCTTAAAAAGGTGAATTTATTTCAGGGAACGATGTATGTGACCAGCAACATGGGCGTTCAAGAAGTTTTGGAGGACGTGCTCTTCTGTGCTGCGGTACCACCTGTTGTTCTTAACGAAAATGCAAGGAGCAGGGTTGACAGTCATTGTCGACGAGCGAGGAGCCCAAATACGTAAGGTTAATAAAACTCATGCAAGGTATGTTGAAAAATAATTTAATTGCTGTAGACTTAATGGCATCTGTAAATAAGTGTCAATGTGTTTCTCAAGTGTGCAGTATGTACAAATTATGGCTTTGGTCATAATTAGTAAAAATTAATTCATCGAAATTTAAAAAAATAATAATAAAATTGTTGATGACACCAGCCAAATTGAAACTGTTATGCGAGCCTGGATGATAAATTGTGTGAGGCCCACGGAGGTGAGGCCTGTATAAATTGGAAACAAAGTCGATTTCCGTTCATATCAGGTCAAAAGTAATAGTCATGTTAAACAACTATTATTTATTGTGCACTCAGATATTTGTGGACTATTGTTACTGTTTATACCCCCAACTAACGACAAATAAAAAAAAACTACTTTGTACTTTTTGTTGATGAGTATACACACTAGGTACTTTGTTACGTACTGTTTAACCCACCTATAAATCAGACGTGTTTGCTGTTTTTTGATTCGTGGCTAAAAGCGAGGCTAAGTTTAATTTAAAATTAGTCAACTTATGCTGCGATAATGGTGGCGAATATCTATCGACTGAAATGAAAGGTTATTGTGTAGAGAGAGGGATATCATAACATTTAAAAATTCCGAGAATACCACAGTTGAATGGCGTTTCTGAACGTATGGTCGGAACCATTACATAATGGAAAAGCTCGTTTAAGCAGTGCTAAATTAGACAAAGTGTTTTGGGGCGATAGGTAGTACCAACTGCTGTTTATTTGATTATTTTGACCCCAATTAAAACTTTGAAAGTTTTCAAAAACACCATTCGAAATGTGACATGATACAAAACCTCAAATTAAAAAAAAATTTGAAGGTTGGTTCAACTGCTTACGTTCATAATAAAAGCAGTAAGACCAAGTTTGATGAAAAATCATGGAAAGGGATACTTGTGGGTTATGAACCAAACGCTATAAAGTTTGGAACCCAGAGTGCGAAAAATTACATAGTAGTCAGGGATGTTATTGTTGATGAGACTGGTTTTCTTCAATCCAGGCCAGACCTCAAGTCTGAAGGGAATATTAAAAAATTCTCACGGCAAAGCTGATGATGTAATATAAGTCAGTGCCGGTCAAGTCTCATAACTCTGACAGTTCTATATCAGATACGTCTATGGTCTAAATCTGATTAGCACGAGTGTCCTAGTAAAGTTTGCAAATTAAACCATGATAATATAAAATTGAATCGGAGCAAATAAATGATATACTTTTTGATACCCCATCTTCACCAAAAGAAAACACAAATAAAATCCTGACGTTAGATGATGCAATAGGTTCAAAAGTCGTTTAGTGAAGACGATGATGATGATCGCAATTTTGTGTGCTCAGTCTATTCTATGTAAAATACCAAATTCATTAGAAGAGATCAAAACAGATCTCAGTGGGAAAGTGCAGTAGGGACGAACTAAATTCTCTAAAGCTAAATAATACTTAGACTTTAATACCAACACCTGAAAATAAAAACATTGTCAATTTATTGTAAATGGATGTTTTCTGTAAAACATGATGAATTTAGAAAACCTTTAAGATAAAAAAAAAAACAACTTGTGCAAGGGGTTTCGGTCAAGAATACCTCACGGCCTATAATGAAACTTTCGCACCAGTATTAGCATGAATAGCTAGTTTTAGATGTATCTTACTTTTGCGAATCAATTTAGTTTGCTAGTTCGTCTTAAGGATGTCAAAACTGCCTTCCTAAATGACGAATTAAAGGAAGATATTATATGAAAGGCCCTGAGGGTATCTTAGATAATTATGTGTTAAATTAAATAAACTTTACGGGCTGAAAAATGCAGGCAGCTAAATGTTGGTTTGAAGTTTTCGATCTATCTCATAAAGAAATAGGTTTTCAAAATTCTTCATTCAAATATTTGCTAGACAATGGAGATATACATACCTATGCATATAATTACGTCATTTTATTTAAAGGTGTTTTAACCTAATAGTATGTGCTGATATTGAAACAATTAATAATTTTAAAAGGTATTTAATGAGTAAAATCAAAATGACTTTTTAGACAGATAAAAAAAAAAAAAAAAAAAAAAAAAAAAGTTTCTAGGTATAAAAATTACAAGCATGTAGTGAAATAGCATTAAATCAAAGTGCATAAATATAAACGGTATTAAATAAATTTAATATGCACGATTGTAAACCTGTCAATACACCAATGGAAAATAAACTTAATTATGACGCATTAAACTCTGAAGAAAAATATATAACGATACATGTTGAAACGTTATAGAACGTTTAATGTATGTCATGTTATGCACTCGTCCAGATTTAATTACTTACAAGCGTTAATATACTGAGAAGGTATACGAACAAAAATAGTAAAGAACTCTGGCAGTGTCTAAAGAGAGTGCTTCGGTACTTGAAAGGTACTGTTAATTTAAAATTAAGTTATAGGTAAAAGATGTGCCTACACTAACATTATATGTGGCTACGTAGATTCAGATTGGGGTGGCAGTGATTCAAATGACAGGAAAAGTACAACTGGGTATTTCAAGCTGCAAGCAAACCTGGAGTACAAAGAAACAAATGTCAGTTGCTGCCTCTTCAACTGAGGCAGATTGTATGGCATTGTATGAAACTGTCATGGGAGGCTTTAGGGCTTAAATCACTAGCAGTTAGTATTAAGATAGATATAATTAAATCTATCATATTCTATGAGGATAAAAATAGCTGCTTAAGCATTGCAAATAATCCAACCCATCACAAACGTACAATACACATAGAAATAAAGTATCATTTTTCTAAGGAACAGATTGAGAAAAATGTAATAAAATAAAATTACATTCCAAAAGTTCAGCAGTTGGCAGATGTTCTGACCAAGGCATTAACCGCTATCACTTTTCAAGCGATGAGAAGTAAAATGGGCTTCGAATAAGATACTCATTGAATGTTTAGTGATTCTACATAATAATATGATTTATGATTAATTTAATTATTATTAAGAATAATTTAATGAAGGTTTGATTAAGGTTTTCTGGGTTTTCCTTAATCCTTGGCAGCAAATGTTGGACCATGATGTATTCCCAGCAAACACTAGGAAGTGAATATGTTCCGGTCAATTAGGTATTACCTACTTTGATTTAAGTTTTTTTTTGTATAATTGGTAGATTAATTTTTGAGGGGGCGTGTTGATTTATTTGATTTAATTATTTACAAAAATCAATCTTTAGTCGATTTTATAATAATCGATATATCGTAGGTACCTACTTATTACATAAATACTACCCACCATTAGTAGTAATTCACTTCTCGTTAGCGCCTTAAGAAAGACGGACGTATAAACTTCCTAGTGACTTTTAATTGGCTAATAATAATCTATACATTTTAAAAGGCCCATAACTCGTTTTATTAAAGTGTTAGAACCTAGATTTCCTACAGTGCATTTACAGCATCCCTGAGTACTTTATTTTGGAATTGTTGGATTATTTTAACGTTACTTCGTTTAGTACAGCCCCAAAGTTGGATACCATACGTCCAAATTGGCATAATAATATGCTTGTATAATATAATTTTATTATGTATTGATAGACAGGATTTCCTTCCGAGTAACCAATACATACTTTTATAACGTATGTCGAGTTCCTGCCTTTTCTTCTTGACGTGAGATTTCCAGCGCAACTTGGCGTCAAGAGTTATTCCAAGATATTTGGCTGTATTAGCATAAGGCACTTGCATGCCATTTATATAGATTGGGTGGTAATGGCAGTGTTTGTTAGTGAAGTCAATATGTATTGATTTTGACTCATTCAGTTTGATCTTCCACCTCTGTGTCCAGTCAAAAACTTTGTTCACAGCAAGTTGAACTTTTTCTACTGCTTCTTTGTGGCTTGATCCGGTAGCCATAATAGCTGTATCGTCTGCAAAGGTCGCAATGGTGTTGTTTTCCAGCTCTGGGATATCACATGTATAAAGCAAGTACAAGATTGGGCCTAACACACTTCCTTGTGGTACCCCAGCTTTTATAGTTTTTAGCTCGGAATATGCATCCTCTTGCCTTATTCTAAACATTCTGTTACTTATGTAAGACTCAAGAATATCTGCGAATTCTGGTAGCATGCGTCTGAGTTTGTCTATCAAACCCTCATGCCAAACTTTGTCAAAAGCTTGCGCGACATCTAGGAATACGGTGGCGCAGACTTGCTTGTTTTCGAGTGTTTTTTCAATAATGTTTGTTATTCTGTGTACCTGGTCTATTGTAGAATGTTTTTCCCTGAAGCCAAATTGATGGCTTGGTATAAGCTCTTTTTCTTCTATCATTGGTTTTATCCGTTTTAATAACAGTTTTTCGAATAGTTTGGATAATACGGGCAACAGGGAAATAGGTCTATATGATATGCTTCATGGGGTGGTTTCCCAGGCTTCGCAATCATTATGACTTCAGCAACCTTCCATAGCTCAGGTACATGGTTTAGCATAAATGCAGCATTGATAAGTCTGGTCAGCTTGACTATGGCTTTGCGCGGGAGGTGTTTTAGAATTTCTCCGGTTATGAGGTCGTAACCCGGAGATTTCTTCGAGCTTATGTTGTTTTGAATTTCTCTTAAAACTTCTTTGGGAGTCACAAGCCGAATTCTTTGATTTTGTGACAACTTTTCACTCTCAATTATTTCTATGGAGCTTTCATTGGGTTGAAAAGTGTCTTCTAAGTATTGGGCAAACCTTAACGCTTTTTGTTTATTGCTTATGGCCCATTTTCCGTCGCTGTCTCTGATGGGCGGTATTTGCATAATCGGCCTTTTTAGTTTTCTTGTCGCTTTCCAAAGAGAGAAGTCCGTAGATTGGTCGTTGGTTAGCTGCACAAGGTGATTATTCAGACTTTCATCCTCAAATTGTACAGTTTTCCTCTTTAGTCGTTTAGTTAAGTTATTTAATAATGTTTTATCTCGCGGGCACCTTGTTTGGTGCCACCGCTTTCTTTGCTTTCTTTTCTCAGATAGTAAATACACAACTTCTTTGGGATAGGTATGTCCTTTATATCTACGTTTTAATTGTGGCGTGTTGTTCCACGCACATTGTTGAATATTAACGATATATTTGTTTACTTCTGAGTCAAGTTGATCTTTATTTTGTAACGGAGTTTTTAGATCGATAATATTATCTAGATCAAGGGCAAAACTGTCCCAATCTGTCGACTTATTAACCAGGGTTACAGGTCTTTCTTTTAGTGGGATTTTTTGACTCAGTCTTAGTATAATCGGGGATTGGTCCGAATTCATATAAAACTCTTCCTCCAAACTAAGGTAATTGGTGGATATATTTTTGTATATGAAAAAGTCTATAAGATCCGGTATTTTCTGGTGGTCAGTGGGCCAGTACGTTGGTTTGCCTGTGCTCATAACTTCACAATGTGTATCTTTGACTGCATTTAAGAGCTGCCTTCCCTTTGTTGTAGTAAGTCTTGATCCCCAGTGCGTATGCTTGGCATTAAAATCTCCGCCTAGGATGAATCTCTGGCCCAGAAGTTCAAAGAATTGTAAATATCGCTCTTTTTTTATCATGTGCCGTGGAGGACAGTATACGGCTGCTATGGAAACGTGACAAAATTTGGTTTTAACAGATACTGCCACGGCTTGAATATCTGGTTCTTCAATTTTACTCTGCTCGTAATGATTGATGTTTTCTTTGATTATAACCGCGCTACCTCCTCTGGCCGAGTTGTCAGGGTGGAGCGAATTATATACCTTGTATCCTCTAAAGTTGACGAAAGATTGTTTAGTGAAGTGCGTTTCTGAGATCAAACACACGTCTATATTTTCTATGTCTAGGACTGCCTGTAACTCATTCTGATGTTTGAGGAGCCCATTGGAGTTCCACGCCATTATTTTTAGTGTGTTACTCATTTTTAATTATTAAAAACAGCTGTTTTGGTGCTGGATTCTAACTTCTCTAATCTTTTGTCAAATGTAGTAATACACTTCAAGATCTGATTAATTTTATCTTCCAGAGTCGAAGATTGTGTGCCTTGTTTTGCAGCTTGTGCATACGAACTACTTTTGATTGTTTTCACCGGTATTGCAGTTGCCTGGACACTTTCTTTTCGCGCCTGTTTATCAGGATTTCTCATGGAAGCAGACTGTTGGGCAGTTGGCACATCAAGTTTCTTTTTGATATTTTTATTTTTCATCAATTGCATTTCTTTGGCTACTTCACACCCTCTGTAGTTGGCTGGGTGGGGTAAGCCGCAGTGGACGCATTTTGGTTTCTCTTGCGGAGATTTGGTACAGTTGGCTGTAAGATGTTTGCCAGTACATTTAACACACCTTGGCTCTTTACTGCAGTATTTATGAGTATGTCCATACGCCTGGCATCTCTTGCATTGAGGAATGAGTTTGGGATTTTTGAGAGAGTGTATTTCAATTTTACACCCTAAAATGTGCTTTATGCCATAAATTTTGTTGACATCTTCGTTATTATTAAATGATAAGACGAACATATTGAGTGGTTCTTTAGTCTTCCAGCTCAACTTGTTATCCACTTTTTCTATTTTCAGTCCTTGCGATGTTAAATCATCTTTAATTCGATCTGGCTGGCAAGAAGAATGTAATTTTTTCACTACAACTCTTATTGGTCTAGCTTGTTTGTTCTCGTATGAATGCCAAAGATATTCTTTTTCTGACAAAAGCCTAGCAATCGCTCTATAAGAATCCTCAGTTTTAGCGTTGACCTTCACACAATCTCCATTCATCATTTTTGCGATGAATGATTCAGTTGGTTGAGATAGAGTTAACAAGTCATAGAACACTTGGTAGTTCTTGACTCCGTCTATTATGATTGGCGGTGGTGGAGGCACTTTTTTAACTAATGTATTTTCTTTCTCACATTTTTTTTGATGTTGGGCGCTAGTTCCGGGTTGTGCCGGTGGAGAGAGGGAGATGTTTAGCTTCCTTTTCTTCCTACTTTTAGCCCTAATGCACTCAGTTTCTTTAGCGAGTTCTTCTTCGTCTGTGCAATACTCGACATTTTCTTTATCAGACTGAGCAAATTTTATGTTGCTCTTAGCTTCCAACTCCATAGGATCATTATTTTCTTGTCTCTTGGACGTGTAATGTTCTTTTTGGCGTAGAAGTTGTCGCTGGAGGCCTTCTATTTGAACCTTCATATCATTAACAAGAAGTTCCAATTTTTCTCTCTCTGATTTTTCTTGGGTGTACCTGTCATACAACAGCTTTTCCAAATCAGTTTTTATTTTTACTTTTGTTGATGACATTGTAAGGCAAGTAGAAACTTCACCTTCACAATTATTTGATTTCACTGTTTACACTATAATTAATAACTGGGTCATCGCGGCGACCTTGATAAACCGATTCCGCAACGCATCGACGACGGTGTTATTGTGATGCGCCAGCGAATTACTCTAAACTAGAGCACGCGGGCGCGAATGATACACGTCTGTTCTCGATAGAAGCCAAACACGGAACCCTTGAACACGGAATTTCTCTAAATGAATCATAAAGTTTTCCATTTTTAGTTTTCCTCAACTGAAAATCAATCAAAATCAAAAAAAAAAATCACCAAACTCTGACATTGTTGAATAGTTTTACCTAAGATGGTAAATTAGGCGACTAAAATCATAGATATTCGCCCGAAAACGTGAAAAGGCTCTTAAGTTGATAGAATAGTATGCTTTTGAACAAAGATGGGTTTTTACTTTAATTTTAAACGCATTAAAAAGCAAATCTAGCAAAGAAGAAGATAGCTTGTGATAAAAAGTTATACCAAGCCCAACAAATGAGTTATGATAACTACCCCCTAAGGAGGGATTGGGGCGTGTCAAAGTTTGTATGGGGGAATTTTAACGCGCTGTCTGATTAACTCGAAACTCAGTATTTATACTTGACACCAAAAATGAAGAATAATGTGTAACAGGGTTTTCGAAATCTACCCCTAAGGGGGTGAAAAGGGGTAGGTAGTCAATTGTACACGGCCGGTTTTACTGTGGGTCTTGATTAAATCGAAAATTGGTGTAAATAATCTTTCAGTCTAGTTACGGAAATATCCCAAACGATTTTTCAAAATTCCACCCCCGTGGGGGTGAAAACTGGGAATATAGTTTATAGTGAAAAATCTTATTTATATGGTTAATTAACTTGACACTTGTCACAAATACTTGCCTAAGCAAGTTTGTCATTAATAGTTTTTCTCCCCCGTGGGCAGGGAAGAGGGAAAGGGAGGGGATGGTGAGGAGGTTAAGAGAGGGTCGTGAGGAGGGAAAGGGGAGTATGATGGAGGGCAGGAAGGGGGCAGAGGGATAGGAAGGCGTAGTGAGGGGAGGGGGGGGAAGGAAGGAGTTGGTGAGGGTAGAGGGGTAGGGGCAAGCGGTGAAGGGGGTGTGAGATCGGGTGAGAGGAGGGGGAGGGGAAAACTTTTCTCCCGTCGCCCGACTATCGTCAGTAAGACTCGTATTAGCTTTTGCTGTTCAGAACAACCTTCTAGTAGACCACTTAGATGTGGAAACTGCTTTTTTTAATGGTGACCTAATAAATGAGGAAATTTATATGGAACAGCCAGTCGTATTTGCAAAAGATGACAAAGTCTGCTTATTAAAAAATCTATATAAGGACTTAATAATTATTTTTGCATTTAATAGCCCAATTCTTAAAGAAGGCTATAGGCGTATTTAACATCACTCTAGGACTCATAGGTACCAAGCAAAAAGAAAAAAGTCAAAAAGAACGCTAAGCGAAAACGAAGTAATAGCGTGGGCAAGCAATGCGATGCGACGGGGTGGGTCGGGGGAGTAAGAAACACGCGGACAAAGTCGCGGCAGAAGCTATCTCAATATATAAAAGTCCTGACTGACTGACTGACTGACTCATCAACGCCTAGCTTAAACCCTTCGCTTAAAGCTGAAATTTTGCACAGAGGTTCCCTTTATAATGTATAGACAAGGAATAAGGACGGATTTTTGTTCCCGTAGGATATTTTCCGACATTCACGCGGGAAAAGCCGCGGGAAAAGCTAGTTATATAGGTATATTTATTTTATTCCACAACATAATGTGGTTACCAATAACTTGAATTAACTGCCAAAACTTTGAAGTACATCATATAATTTTTTTATCAATATGTAATAAATAGATTATCTGTTTAATTTATTTTAAGGGCCTATACTTAGCCAATACTACCCCAAATTGCTTAGCATGTGATGATCCTGCGATATATCTAAAATATGCAGCATTCACAATAAATTATGGAAAAGTTGAGGATTGATGTCATGTACTATGTCTGAAAATTTTCTCGACAAAAAAAATACAAAGTTACTTCCAAACCGAACAATAAACTGCTATTATTTTTGTTCTTAAAAACATACCTTCACTTTGATGTTCCTCCTTTGGCTCAATAATATCATCTAGTCCCTCACAAACAGCTGGTAATTCTTCTTTGATAGCAATGCTTTCTGTTTGACATTCATCAACTATACTTATGTGCACCATTGGAGATTGAATAAACCCACTGGAAAACTCTAAGTGGTCTTGGTTTATTAAAAGTTTAAGCTGTAAAAAGATGATTATAGTATTAGGAAAATATGACAGTGGTCCCATAAGCACAAAGTTTTTTCATTAGGTATACTGAAGTCACTTAAAAGGGCCCCTACAAGTGAAAATCCGTAAGTAGGTCCAATGTAACCCGAAGAAAGCCATGCTACCAACCTCAGTAATCACTTCACAAGTTTTTGTTGCATAGCTCGCTGGCATGAGAGAGGACCGTTATCAAACTGCCACATACAAGTTTCATACAAAAGTTGTATTATGTGGAGTATTTAACATGTAATAATAAAATAAACACCTACATTTGACTAAAGCATACTCAACATTCAACACTCAGTGATATGGTTGGTATGAAATTCAGACACAACAGTTATGAGCTGGAGAGAAATCACTTGCACAATATACTGACATTAGAAATTATAAGAATAAATGGTGCTTGAAGAATACCTCACCTCATAATCCTCATTCATCATTTGAGCGAACACCTCTTCGGCTTCCAGACATTTTCTCAGTAATCGGTAACATTGCTTTAGCTTAGCGCAGCAAAAGAAACAAGCAAGAATAGGTCTACTGTCGTCCGTTACAAACTGCAACAAAATTTGTCTTTTACACTATTTTGGTTTTATGAAGAAAATACTTTTAATCTACAGTGTAACCTGGCTAACTGAGATTGCAAGGGAGCTAAGATTACTTATCACATAAAGAGGTTTTTCATTTACCCAGTTTCCCAAATACAGGCATCTTAGCTATACAGGCTATTGAACTACAAAGTCCCAATTATACAGGTAAAAGTCGAAATAAATCTGAGAATTGCATTGGTTAGTTGCATGGGTTTAATTATTTCCAGTAATAGATGTATTTCAATTCATTTTATTTCATTTATTTCATTATTTTTTTTTACATTGTATTGAAATTTCACACCTATTTACAAAATTAAAAATTAAACGAATTACACACTAAAATTATAAAATATGCATATATCTGCGTTTCGTCTACTTTATATTGGCAAAAGTGCAGTTCATCAAATTATGTAGAAAGTAAAGGTTCGATTCCGCAGCGAGCTGCCTGCAGCTTAAGATTAAGTATTTTCTTTTTTCTTGGTTTTTCCTTGATTTGTGGGGTCCAGTCAAAGGGAATTTAGATTTTAGCCATACAGCATCTAGGAGTCATTAAAGCGCATCACCACACAGAGCACGTGACCGGGTCGGGTCGTGTTTCTCGCGTGAAGCCGGGTTTCCACTGCAAGCAGGCTTGAGAGTTCGTTGTCTTCACACACAGCGCGTGTATGGCGCG
Organism: Cosmia trapezina; assembly: GCA_905163495.3. Taxonomy (NCBI): domain Eukaryota; kingdom Metazoa; phylum Arthropoda; class Insecta; order Lepidoptera; family Noctuidae; genus Cosmia; species Cosmia trapezina. The sequence goes on along the minus strand of LR991046.1, from coordinate 6,219,910 downwards.
GGTGGGTGGCGGATGCCTACAGCGGTGGCGTGCGTGTGGGAACTGCTAGTTAAACTCAAAGCATTTGTTTCAAATAAACCAATTACAGGCACTTGAATTGTCAAGGGGTCGGTCTTGGGTCAGTAGTTCCATTCATTCATTATATACAGATAATATCTACACTCCACTGATATCGCATCATTCTCATAATTAGGGTTCTAAGCCTCCCCTGTCTGTCCGTCTGCTTGTCAGCACTTCGTACCTATCTCACAAACCGTAGTAGTACCGTAACATTTGAAATGTTTACAAAATGTGAATAAAATTTAAAATGAGAGGGGGCCGTGATTTTTAAATCTTGAACAGCCAGTGTCTAAAATATTGGGACGAACAGACTGTTCAAAATGATCTCAACAACTAAGCAAATAAAACTTTATCTCAATTGGATAAAGTTCTTATCAGAATGAAAGTTGTTGTGTACAGTCTTCTTTACGAAACATTCCTTGTGTCATCGAGTTAATTTAATTTTCATAGTTGTTTAGATCATTTTGAACAATCTGTCCATCCCAATATTATTGACGCTGACTATATGATGATACGGAACCCTTTGTGGGCGAGTCCGACTCGCACTTGGCCAATTTTTTCTGTATGTTCCCATTGTTTTATTTATGTTGTTATGTAGGTACTCAAAACGATTTGGAAAATTCTTTTTTTTGACAAACAGACAACATTGAAAAATAGACATGTTGACAATACGAGGTTTTGACACAACATATATTTTGACAATATGCTCCATTGGCCAAACATACACTTTGACCAAACACACCCTTGACCGACCGCCCCGAACTCGGCCTGTGTACACAGCAGTGGTGATTCCGGGCTGAAGTGATGAATGCTTTTAGTGCGCATCTTGCAGGGAAGGCATGAGCATTGACCACCACACAAACATATACCTAACTAAGACGACCCACTGACCCAGGTTTCTCTTCACCAATGTCAGTGATTTCCATTTTTCGCCAAGACAAACCTCTAACAGGAAGTTCATGTAAATACTATGAAGCTTTGTTTATGAGAGGCATTTAAAACCTAATAGGTAATTTACTTAGTTTAATTAAAAATTTTGACTTACTGGAATATCAGTCAGCTTCTCATATAGTTCATGCAAGTTCCTGTTGACCACTATATACATGCCAACATTCTCTGCTAAGCATATCCGACACATAGGCAATTTTTCCATCTTCTAACTCAAAAAGTATCACTTTTTAAGTTATATAATTCAACTTTACGTTTATATTATAGAAAAACACTGTTGCGTTGCGTACAAATAACGAAGGAGGCTTGTATATTAATAATACGACTTCTTCTTATCTACGAGCTTTTGAGAATAGAAGTTGTGTAGTAAATTTTTATTATAATTGTCTCTCGTAGGTAGTCCGGACAGTCTAGGTCACAGGCTAGTCCATGTGCTTTGTGCTTCATAGAAATTCGTTTAGTAGTCCCAATAATGTACGTTTATTTCATTATTATTTCATAAAAAAGCACATGTAAGAAAAGAACAAGTAACTTGTATTGTAAACATATTGACATATAGATGTGACCACAGATTAAGTAGTGCACAGATGTTATATTGGGTGGTGTAACCACAGACCAACCAGCAAAAAGTACTAGTGTCCACAGATTACTAATTCGTGGCAAGTACGGTAGCAAGAGCGATATGGGTCAGGCCGTAGATTTTGCCACATTAGATGTAACTTAACTCTCCGCTACATTTAAAAAAAAAAGTATAAGACTTATACGTTTGTCAATCACAGCATCGTATTTCATATGAAGTGGTGAGCCGCGGCCACTAAACATATTTGATTATGTTCATAGACTTAGAAAATTATATGACATTTTTCTACAAAAAATGACGAAATTTTCATTAAAAACGTGAATCCGCTTTGGTAGGGGTGCACTTACGCCATCAGCAAAATAAAAATTTGAATACTTTTTGGTAATCTGTTTGATTTAACGTTATAAAATAATAGTTAGCTAGCCGTGTTTTTAATATGGGGTGGTGTTTCCTAAGAAAGTACATTCATTTTCACACATTTTTAAAAAACTAAAGAAAGTCAATTCTTTGCGCTACTTCTATTGCGCACCTATTATCTGCCCATTTTGTGGTGTTAAGACATTAGCAGGATTTGTATCTCAGTACTGGCAACGCTAAAGTAACTTTCTCTATGGTCAATACGGCGATGGTGGCCATATTTTCTTCAGTCCGATGTCAACTTCGTTCCAAGTAAAAAGTGTCACATTATTCGAGGAGTGCATTTTTTTAGATTTCAAGGTAAGTTTACAATTTATATATATTATTGTTATTGCGCATGATTTAATAGGCTGTGTGTGATGTTTTAAAGGCTAAATTAACCTGAGAAAATAGCTTATTATCGAGTTATTATAGATTTTATTTGCGCCACGGTTACGCAGAAACTACATTATGTCACTTTGCGATACCAGAGTGGCGTAGAATTTGCGCCACTTTTTTACGCTATCGAATAATGGTGCATGCACATTAGAGATTACTTGATATTGATTGCTACCAAATTATGACGCAATTCTTATGGCTTATTACCTAGTTAGTGTCCTAAACTTCATAAATGTTTTAAAATATTTTTTGCAATGAAATTACTTACCTACACTGGGTAGGCTACACATACACATCAGGTGTGCGCACACCTCTATTTTGCGTTACTATTTTACGTCACTTTGCGCGACCGACTTATAGAAGATTTTGCGTCACCTTTGCGCTATTTGTGGCAAAATATACGGCCTGACCCATATATCTAGCAAGCTACTCTGACCACAGAACGTATATGCACACATCCGAAATGCTTCTCTGAATTCATTATTACTAATTAAAAAAGCCGGAATTTCATACAATGGGGAAGAAAACTAACACAGAATAAATAATAGTACTAACGTACAGAAGTTGCACTCCTTTGATCTTGAAGAAAGCCGCTTTTATAATAGCCTACAAAATCTTTTCCTCCCCATGCGCAAGCTAAATTGCTCTTAATCGCCGCGCTTGAGAGTTGTTATTACTTTGTGTCGTTACTCGTCCGTAACATACCTACGCCGCCGCCGCATAGCCGAGTACTAGGGCTGTCCGCAAAGAAAAATAAAATATGGTACCATAGCACCATACCATGGTGGTGGTGGGGTATATGGTACCTTTTTAAACTTTTATTGTATATAAGAGTAGTATATCTAGAGTTATTTCACTTTAATGTAATGTCTTATAATTTTCAATTCAAATCAATTAAACAATCATTATAATCATGATCATCATTCAATCATCAATTATTTTTAATACACCATCATCTCGTATAATATTTAGAAGTGTTCTAAAGTAAACAAGGTACACACAGCAAAAAAGATCGGTTTGCATAGCACATCAACACAGTTGTTGGTGTGCGTACAGTCAACGGGTGTATTGCTCTACGCCTATTAGTGTTTGCTTCACAATATATATGAAGCAAAGAATACGAAGCATAAATTTAACAACGTAACTATCTGGTCCCGTGGCATAGGTGCATAAGCATTCGGCTGGTAAATCAAATGTCTTAGGATCGAGTCTCACCGCAGGCGGCGTAAATTTTTTGCATCATAAAAAACTTTTTTTTTTCATTTTGATGAATTTTATGTAAGTAATTTACCTGATAATAAAAACATTCGAAAAAAATATATGGAAGTAAAAATTAAACAATTTGTAATAAGAAAACAACAATATTTATTGACTAGGTTTTTAAAATTATAATTACAAATTATAAAGTTTTGTGCATGACAAATATTCTAAGCCGGACAAGAAATCAACATTATTTTTAATATTTAGTGGGTAATTTATTTGTTAGTGATATGAATAAACATGTAAGTAAGCTAGATATTAACATACAGTAGGTATCCTAAATTGTAGTCTCACTAACAATAACATCACTCACATAAAACAAATTTAATTACCCCCCGATATTTTAATTAATAGCTCATGCTAGCAACCATATTTTTTTAATTATAAGAAGAAGAATATTTTTTTTAGTATAGCGCTTACCATCTTGTCGCCACAATATTTTGCGACCGTCCTTGTCTTGTCCGACTTAAAACATTTTTCATCGCTATTTATAACTATAATTATTATTGCACCTAACGAAATCCAAATATTCTCTTGCGAAGCGTACCCGGTTTTGCATGTAAATATCTGACAGTAAAATTTTCTTGGCTGGCCTACGACATTTCACACCAGCTGCACGCAACTGGTTCCGTACAGTTTGTAATGTCACGTCATGTTTAGTCGCAATGGAACGAGTAGTGAGGAAGGGCTCAGTCATATTTATCACAGTGCCGCACATTGGTAAATCCAGCCTTTGGTGCCGGTCGGCGAGGATCAATCCTTCCCGAATCTGCATAACGATGGACCCACAATTGCACAGTTATTCTCTGTGAACAATAATAAAGTAATGTTACAATAAACAATAAATTAAACCTAAGAATTAAACTTCAAAACATAATACCTAATAACATTTTGTTACTCACCGATATCTTTAAACGCCTCGCAATTATACCAATTGAAACGTTTTGCTCATGCAAAATAATTATCTCAGCTTTTAAAAGTGTAGTTATGTGATTCATAGTGATTCAAAAATAAAAGCACTTCTCAATCAAAACACGCTGGGTATAATGACTAAAAACGTAACGAAAGTCCGACGGTCAATAGCATGACGATGAACGTAAACTACTTGCTTAGCATGATATGTCATTTTTAGAGGGTAGAAAATATAAAATGTGGGCAACATTATCGAACCCACTTGAGTAAGAATACTCGCGACATTAATCATTATATTTTTGTCATTAAGGTTGAAAGTCTAATGAGTAACACGACTACTAAATTATAAATTATATTAAAGATTAATAAAAAAATATCGCGCATCAGAAACACCTAAAGTTAAGTTTCTACGGTTAATATGTAGCTAATTCCGTGATTCATTTTAACAGCTGCTTGTGATTGTGCGATATTGAACTTTATGAAAATATACGCTTAGGTTCAAATTCTTTAGAATCTTGCGTCTAGCATAACAAATAAAGTTAAATTTCAAGATGTTTAATAAGAGTTGAGTTGGTCTCATGGTCACTAAGTCAATTCGATAATCATCGTTGCCTTAGTTCAAAACCAGGAATAACCTAACTATAAGGGTGCGTTTCCACTGACGCGGAGCTGGGTGGAGCGGAGCGGAGACGTGCAGGAATCGACCAATCATAATGGTTGAAATCCTCATCGCGTCTCTTGTCTCGTCTATGATTGCACGATTCCTGCACGTCTCCGCTCCGCTCCGCCCAGCTCCGTGTAAGTGGAAACGCACCCTAAAGGTTTTTGTTCACAATGTTTTGTTTTTAATTATTATCTTTTTTTTACTTTTCTTTAACGAACGAAGGCGGGAAATATCTTTATAAATTTGTTTGTATAGAAATAACACAAAATCATTGCAAGAAATGAAAATGTTTATTATTTAATTAAAATATACTTAAGTAATTAAGTTATAGTAAGTATACGTTCTTAGTTCAAAATTAATATACCAACATTTTATAATATCATATTCAACTATAAACATTTTAAAAACGGCATGAAAAAAAATGAAAAAGAAAATGAATTAATTTGTAAAATGATTTACAGATTTAAGTATTACATATTCTGTATTATGTAGTGAATCAACAAGTTATTTAAATAGAAAAATGCATTTCCATTTATAATAATAACATTACCACAGAATCTGCAACATTTTAATGGTTTAGCATTCTTTCGCTATTTTTTTGTAAATTAAGGTGAAGTGTAAAAAATAATATAACACAAAAATTGTGGGTAAAGATATGCTATACAGTCAAAATAAGTGGGCTGAGAATTCCGTGCTCATATCTCAAACGTTGTAAATTACTCATCTATGAACGGGATTGAATCATTAGCAATTCAACTAGGTAATATGTTTTAGGAAAATTATGATTAGAGAATTTACAAAAAGAGAATAATATAGCACCGAGATTTGAACTTAGGACATCTCGTTCACCATCCAGAAACGTTAGCCATTGTGCTAAATTTGTTACAATGAACAAGTGCGAAATATTCTAACTGATTCAATTATATACATTATTACTGCCTATCGGCGCTGCTGCTACATACGCACACTAATAAAAAACTGAGCTCGCTCGTATCTTATAGTTAACGTTTGTGTGCGCAACTATTCATGCCGATACAGCTATCCGTGTGTGAATGTAAACCGAATTGATTTGCAGAGTGTACAAACACGTCTTAAATTGAAAGTGACATTTGGGGCACTTTAGTCGCCTGAACATGGTCATAAAACCACTAAAGATGCCTCAACGCATCAGTGGCTAAGTTTGTGCGATCGTACGATCGCGGGTAGGTACAGTTGCTTGTTAATCCTTAATTACTGTAAGCGATTTTGGACCTTACTCCTGAAAAAATACGACGCGCACACAAACCCCCACCACTCCGCCGAGAGCTCAAGTTAAATGTCGGCAACTATAGTGAGTGATAGAGGAAATTATGGCATCTAACTTAGTAATAAATAAAGATTCAGAGTAACAAACGTCTATTTAATTAACATGAGAAAATTATACTATTTGCAATACTTTAAACAAGATCATTGACACACACGTCAAGAGCTTATTTCTATTTTTAAATATATATCTTATAGATAAACTTGTGCCAGCATTATGATCATCCAACACCTTCTCCTAATGTGCACCCAAGTGGCTGAACCGTCACTATCCACACATGAGTGTTGCACAGTGTCTTGCAAATTTCACCTTAGACAGTGGCTTCGTCATAATATCAGCTAACTGAGTCTCTGTTGGGCAGTAGCTGACATTAACCAATCCTTTCACGAATTGTTCGTGGATAAAATGATATCGCACATCTATGTGCTTCGATCTCTTGTTGAAGGAGCCAGACTTAATTAGTTGTATTGAACTTTGGTTGTCAACATATAAGTGTATTTTCAAGTCCAAGTCTGTAATTTCCTTCAGCAGGGAATTGAGGTACATTGCCTCTTTGCAGCAGTCTGCAGCCGCTATGTACTCTGCCTCGGTCGATGACAGAGCAACAATTGGCTGTCTTTTGGATCCCCATGTTATAGGTCCATTAGCTATCATAAGAACGCTGCCAGATGTGCTTCGTCTTGTCAGAGGATCTCCAGCATAATCAGAGTCAGTGTAAGCATCGATTCTTTCAATTCGGCTATTTCTTTTGAAGAGTATACCTTTATCTTTAGTGCCGATCAAATATTTAAATATTTTCTTCACTTTCGTGACATCTTCTTTGCTGGGATTTTCTACTTTTCTGCTGACTTGATTAACAGCTTGGGCGATGTCTGGTCTTGTTCGAGAGGACAAATACAGTAAACTTCCCACTGCTTCCCTATAAGGGTATTCCTTCTCCTGGGGAGTTTCCTGTGTCACCTTTGCATCGTTACTTCCAGGCGTCTCACAAGGTTTAGCGTTTTCCATACTATATTTTTTCAGCATGTCATTTATATAATTCTTTTGAGTCAACTTGATTCCTTCTTTACAATTATTTATTTCTATACCCAGATAAGTTTTTGGGTTTTCAGTTTTTTTTATTTCGAATTTTGTTTCAAGTTTTGACAGTATATGCTCTATCTCTTTCTTGTCTTTACCGATGACTAGTCCATCATCAACGAATACAGCAATAATAATGGTCTTATCTTTGTTAATAAAAACGCATCTGTCAGTCTTGATTGTCTTGAAACCTAGGTCAAACATTGCACGAGTAAAAGTTTTATTCCATGTGAATGGTGCTTGTTTTAAACCATATAACGACTTTTTCAGTCGGCATACTTTATTAGTAGTATCACAAGTAGTTTTATAGCCAACAGGTACTTTCATGTAAACTTCATCTGTCAGTTCGCCGTACAAGAAAGCGGTTTTGACGTCAAAAGTAAAGAAATGATAATTTTTAGATGCGGCAATTGCTAACAAGGTCTTAAGAACAGACTGACTTACAACTGGACTATATATTTCTTCAAAATCCAAGTTGCCTTTCTGCTCACAGCCGCGTACGACTAATCTGGCCTTGTAAGTTCCGTCATCTTTTATTCTAAATACCCATTTATTAGACAATACTTTGTGTCCTTTGGCTTCTTCTTTATCGACTAGTATCCAAGTATTATTTTTCTCGAGCGATTTCATTTCAGATTGTGTTGCCTTCTCCCAATTTTCTTTATCGTTGCCTGATACAGCTTCTTGAAAAATAAATAAACAGTCATTACTGTTCTCAGATATCAGCATATTTACACAACTGTTTACAGCTCCTAGCTCATAGTCTTTAGTCCAAGCTGGTAACCTTCTTTCTCTTATTGGCCTTTCACTTGTTGTGGACAATTCAGTTTCAATTTGCATGGGCTGTAACGAGTCTGAAGTAGACGGAGTTGGTTCCTGAAATGTTAAATTATCGTCGATTGTTTTTTCTTGTAATTCAATTTCTATTTGTTCTTTTGCTTCAGGATCTAGTTGTTCCGGTTGGAAATCTTTGTATTCGACCGCAGGATTCTTGTCAAAATGCATCTTTTCAATTATTTTTACATCTCTGCTAATGATTACATCTTTCTTTTCCGGTACGTAAATTCTGAAGGCTTTTGCGTTTATTGCGTAGCCCATAAATACACCTTCCGTAGCTTTCGGAGACAGTTTTCCTTTACGCCTTTTGTTGAGAAAGAATGCTTTACTACCAAAAACATGTAGGTGGTTTCCACATGGTGTTTTTCCAACCCACTTTTCGTATGGTGTGCTACCATTGAGCGCCTTTGCTGGGCTTCTGTTAATAAGGTAGTTTGCAGTGTTCACTGCCTCTGCCCATAAGCTTGGAGGAGCGTTGGAGTCGATCATTAAACATCTCGCTTTATCCATTAGCGATCTGTTCTTTCTTTCGCTAACTCCGTTTTGCTGCGGTGTATATGGTGCTGTCAGTCTTCGTTTTACGCCATTTTCTTTTAGGAACTTATCGAACTCTTTGTTCCTGTACTCACCACCATTATCGGACTGCAGGTTTTGTATTTTCTTTTTTAAAAACATTTCCACTCTGGATTTATATTCTTTGAACTTTTCAAATACGTCATTTTTATTTTTAATAAAATAAATACAGCAATATCTCGTATAATCGTCGACGAATGTCACATAATAGCGTGATCCGCCCAGTGATTCTACTTCGAATGGCCCACATACATCACTGTGTATGATTTCCAATGGCTCACTTGAGATACGACCATGGCTTGTAAATGGTAGGGCTGCCATTTTGCCTTTTATGCATGTTTCGCACGTATCCAACTTCACTTGTTTTAATACTAGCCCTCGCATCATCTGATTATCAACCATCATCTTCAGATCCTTTTCGTTAATGTGGCCTAATTTTCGGTGCCATGTCATAGTCTTATTTTCATTTGTAGGAGACCAATTTGCTGTCTCGCATTGTTCAAAATCCAGGTAGTATAGTCCGTTTTTTCTTTCTGCACTAAGAACAGTTTTTTTCTTTTCCATGATGTAGGCTTTTTCTTTTGTGAATAATACATCGAAGCCATTATCAGTTATTTTGCTGACCGACATGAGATTTGTCGATATTTCTGGTACATATAGTGCATCATTTAGGTTATAATCTTGGTTCTCCTTGCAGACCACTACTTTCCCTTTTCCTTTAACTTGGGTAGTATATTTGTCTGAAGCCAATTTTAGTGTGTCTGATGTGGAATTTATGTTTAAAAACATACTTTTTTTCGCCGTCATATGAGAAGTGCAGCCACTATCCAAACACCACATTCCATCTTTTATATTGGAGTTGTCTAATGTTAAACATACATTAAAATTCTTTTCTGTCTTCTTGTTGCTTGAAGAATTCTGTTTCTTCTTTGACCAACATGCTTCAGTGGAATGACCCTTTTTGTTGCAATTTTTGCATGATATAGAATTATTAAACTTCTTTTTCTGCTTGACATACAATGCCTCTGAACTTTGTTCACTTTGACCTTGCTGTCTTGCGTCATTTTCTTCGGTAATTTTTATCTTTAAATCTTCGGGACTTGGCAGAATATCTCTCGACTCAATTGCTATACGGAAACTTTCGAAGGTAGTTGGCAAACTGTAAAGCATCATTATGCTAAGCAGCTCTGAATTTATTTTTACATCCATGTCTTCCAACTTTCCTACCACATCCATAAAATGGTTCAAATGGTCTCTTACATCTTCTTGTGGACTCATTTTTTTTAAAACCAATTGCTTCAACAATGTAGCTTTTCTGGCAGGTCCAGTACTTTGATGTATAGATTTTAGTTTGTCCCATACCTCTTTCGACGTGTTACATCCTTTTATCTGTTTGAGTTCAGCAGGAGACATCAGAAGAAGTAACTCAGATCTGGCCTTCAAATCTTGCTTTTTGAAAAAAAATATCTCTTCAGCAGTGGCGGTCGCCGCCAGCTTAGTGTCACCGCTTGCGTAATCCCATAGCTCACATTTAATGAGAACAGCCTGTGCTTGTAGGCTCCAGGTGTCGTAATTACTTTTTGTTAGCAGTTCTATGCATCGAGATGTCGACGCCATTTTTTTTTTCTTTTCGTCACTTCGCGTTTTTTCTCCGGCAAATTTTATGAACTACATTTATTATTTTATCACTAATTTAATTGCTCTGCTACCACTGATAGAGGAAATTATGGCATCTAACTTAGTAATAAATAAAGATTCAGAGTAACAAACGTCTATTTAATTAACATGAGAAAATTATACTATTTGCAATACTTTAAACAAGATCATTGACACACACGTCAAGAGCTTATTTCTATTTTTAAATATATATCTTATAGATAAACTTGTGCCAGCATTATGATCATCCAACAGTGAGTAGGTAAGTAGGTAAAAAAAAGGTAGCAACAAGACTCGACATTTCATAATGGATTTTCGTCATTAAAAAAGTAAGTATATCACTAATTTATATTATAGTATAGTGATAATATGAATAGTATACTTTTTAAAATCTAAGATTTAATTTTTTCATGGGCGGCCGTACAGTATGATAAATGCCTCGAAAATCGGACATCGCTTTTTTATTCTTCTAATCGATAGTATGCTCTGTTTAGAATGCGAGAGTAGAACTCCGGGTTCTTCAATATACTTTAAAACAGAGTTATAATTTTTATTAGATTTTTCTAGGTTTTCATAAAAACTCAAAAATCAACGATGTGATAAACATATTTGAACATTAATTGTTTTTGAAGTTTATTGACAATATATGTATACAAGCATAGACTTATAAAAAAAGATGGACTCCGCGCCACGCATATCGAAAGTGAAGCACAGTAAGTATGCCGGACCGTTTGTACAAACACGCCTCGCGCACACATATACATCATAGTATGCCGACCGGCCGCCATTACGTGACACGAGCGACGCCGTCTTTGCAGGTACTCAAATCATGCACACATAGATCGGTACGATGCTTCACTTTCGATATTCGTGGCGCGGAGTCCATCTTTTTTTATAAGTCTATGTATACAAGGTATTCTTTAGGCGAAACAGAAAAGATTTTTCTATAATAGAAAAACAATTAGTTATGCATGATTTTATTTTTTTTCCTTTTTATTTTTTCCTTCGGACATCTTTAGCTAGTAGCACCTTATATTTATCTTAAAATATTCTTCAGAACTGTACTATTAAATACAAAAAAAAAACAGAGCAAATCTATCAGTGGGCTTAGTGCGAGTTTTTATACTTACTCGATCGCGTTTACGTTAACGTTGACGTTGTCAATTCGTATGGAATAATTGTGTTTCCCATTATAGTCACCAGGCGGCGCTTATTTATTTTCAGTACAAACTGACGTTTACGTTAACGTGATCGAGTAAGTTTAAAAACTCGCACTAAGCCCTCAGGACATCGGAGATATGATGATTCTATGGTTTTCAAAATTTTCTCTGATAAATAGGGTTATCACTCTTACAACACAAAAATTTTAACTTATCATTTCTATGGAGACAATTAGAGATAGAGATAGAGATAGAGAGATAGAGATAATTTATTTGTCAAAAAATTAATTTTCCATTTTAATGTGGGTCCCGGAGCTCGGGCGCATTACTTATCGATGTCTATAAGTACTGGTTTTATAGAGATAAAATTTATGTTAAATTATATTTATTTCTGTAAATAGGTTTGTACAAACACTTTTACAAGTCAGTCGTAATAGTTTTTAGGGTTCCGTACCTCAAAAGGAGAAAACAGAACCCTTATAGGATCACTTGTTTGTGCGTCTGTCTGTCTGTCAAGACCCTTTTTCTCAGGAACGCGTGAAGGTATCAAGTTGAAATTAATATCAAACACGTAGGTCTATGGCCCCTTGGAGTTCTAAAAAGATCAAGATTCTAAGTCAACGCAATAAAAAAATACGGCTATTTATGCGACATTTTTTGATACTCGCAAGTAAATCAAAACCTATAAGGTACTTCCCGTTGTCCTAGAATCTTGTTTGGCAAGGAGCAAGATGTCACAACACAAGTACCTAAAGGAAAAAGTCCGAAAATTGTTAATTTGAAATTCTGTCACATGAAAAAATATTTTCAAGATTGTCAGTCTGTCAAGACCCTTTTTCTCAGGAACGTATTCAAATTAATATCAAATATGTAAATCTATGATCCCTATGGAGTTCTAAAAAATCAAGCTTCTAAGTCAACGCAATAAAAAATACGGCCATTTATGCGGCATATTTGGATACTTGCAAGTATATCAAAACCTAAAGGGTACTTAACGACACGGTTGGCGCAGTGGTTGAGTGATTGACTGCTGCGCAGCATGTTGCGGGTTCGGTTCCCGCACGGAACAAATATTTGTACGACCTACAAGTATTTGTTCCGAGTCTGGGTGTTTTTCTATCTATAATATGTATGTATTTACAAAAAAAAAAAATGTATATAAGTAGTTTATCAGCCATCTCGTTACCATAACACAAGCATTAGGTTGCTTAGCTTGGGACTAGATGGCGTTGTGTGAAATGTCCAAGGATATTAGTATTAGTATTAGTACTTCCCGTTGTCCTACAACTATGAAATTTGGTAAGAAGCAAGGTCTAACAGCATAAGTAAAGGAAAAAGTTCGAAAATTGTTAATTAATTATTCCATGACATAAAAACCGGTCAAGAGCGAGTCGAACTCGCACACCGAGGGTTCCGTTCCGATTTCTGAAAAGTGTGCTATTTAGAGACATCGTTTTATTTTCCCTGTAATCTTTACATAAACTTCTACCACATAGAATAATTTCAGATTTTTCTCTTTGCAAACTTCGGAGACAAGGGGCGGGAACGGTATTTTTTTTACATTTTTCATCAGAAGTCGAAAACTATGAGGCCTAAAAAGAATAAAAAAATGTTTGAGAATGTGCAAACAGCGCTCTTACATATGATACCCCACATGCTCTAGTAGCCCTACTTTGATTTTTTAAGACCCCCTTTCAGTCCCTGTTGCAAAAAAAATATAAATATTTTAATTTCTTTATTATTTGAAAAATAGTTGGGTCGACGTCATCTAAAACTATTCTAAATTTCAAGTTGATAGCATTATAGTTCTTGATATCCAGCTGCGACAGACAGACAGACAGACTGAGTGACACCATAAGGGTTCCTTTTTTACCATTATGGTACGGAACCCTAAAAACATGTTTTCAATGTTGTCAGTCTGTCAATACCGTTTTTTTCTGCAACGCGTTGAGACCGGTATCAAGTTGAAATTAATATCAAATAAGTAGGTCTGTGGTCCTTTAGAGTTATAGAAAAATCAAGCTTCTAAGTCAACGCAATAAAAAAATACGACCACTTATGCGATAGTCGCAAGTAAATCAAAACCTATGGGGTACTTCCCGTTAACCTAGAAGAATAATGAAATTTGCCAAGAAGCAAGGTCTCAAATCACAAAGAGAGGAAAAGTCTCATACATTAGAATAAAACTGAAATGATCTTTCATATTGTGCATTAAAACTTATAGAAATACAGTATTATAAGGGTGGTCCAATTCATGAAATCACTAAGTCCAAAAACTGACTTTTGAGATAATGGCATTTTAAAGTTTTAATTGCGAGCTGAAATAACATGTGTTCATATAAATAAAAAATAAAAAAAGTACATTGTAGTGAAAAAGTTGAAAAAGAATTTTGAAAAAGTTGTGGGATAAGCTAAATATTTGTTGAATAAAACTGCCGATTCTTCTATAATTTCTGTATTTTAATTTTCAACGTCTTTATCGTCTTACAAGTTTTTCTTCAGTCCTCCATTACTGTTCTACTTATTCTACATTTTAATCATTCAATCACTATCTCTTTCACTCCTTGACTATTTCGTACATTCATCTCTGTCAGTCATTCATGCTTCACATCTGTCATTCATCATCACGTCTCATTTCACTATCCTTTCATAACATTCCGTTCCTACAGCTCGGCCATTCTGATATCTGACTGTCCCCAGTCAGATCTAAACTGAAAGTACATCTTAAATTCTTATCTAAACCAAACTATTAACTTAAAGTAAACAATTTTAAAACACCTTTTCTACACAAACTTTTAACATTATCCACGTAGATAACACTTAAACACCTTAAACAATAAATTTGCATAAACAAAATAACATAACACATTAGCACATGAGTACAATGAGTAAGTATCAATAAACTTTAGGTTTTACACAACATAACATGACTTATACCATCCTACTGAAATATTAGGTCAAGAACAAACCCCAATGGTGTCCCCTTATCTAACAGATGACAATCAAGACCTACTCACCTAACTCAACAGTATTACGTAGTTTTATTTATTAAAAGAAACAAAAGAATAAACATAACTAGAACCTTGTAATAAAATATTTAATTTTTTGGACTTATTTCTAATCCCTGGACATAGGTAGTGATATTTGAGTGATAAATGATGGACTTAGATATATTACTGCTGTACTCAGTACAATATTCAAAGAAAATCAGGTCCTTATTCAACTTCCTCTGCAGACTCGGGTTCTGCAGTTATGGGGTCGCGACGATCTTGGAATGAGGTCCTCATAGAAGTATCTTCCCGATTCGGGAACAAATTCTAGCAATCGCTTTATATTTTGAACTTTAGCGGCTTTTACAGTCAAAGGTGAATAAACCTGACTGAGGGTTTAGTAGCCATTCCTGTTCAGTAACAAATTCTGAATTTGGTTCAGAGTCTAGCTCAAACAAAACACTTTCCTCATTTAGCTTCATGCGTTTTGACGAAATGTTAAAAAATGAGGGTAGATGTGATGAATCTAATGTTGGTAAAGTATCAACGTATGAAGATGGCTGTTCACTGTCCACATTTATACGTTTTCGAAACTAAGAGTACGTTGCGGGGTACCTGAAAACTATAAAAGTAACTTTATATTTCCGCTACCACATAACTACCTACCTACATTATATATGTACATAGTCAAATAGAATCGTCAAAAAAAACCTCTTTCTGAAAGCGTTAAAAGTTAATTACACAACACACACAGTAACTGTAAACTACCCACACGTAAATTATTCAAATAAAGTCGTTACAAAACCTTTTGTTATAAAAATATTTTAGCATGACATAATATTGATCTGTGTTGCCGTTAGGACCTATACAAACAAATCAAGGACTTAGCGATTCCTAACGAGAAAGTACGTTGACTTAGTGATTTCTTGGACTTAAGGTTTTTATGAATTGAAAATCCATAAAAAATTTTTTTTTTATAGTTTGAAAAATACAGTTAGGGTTTTTTCCGAAGAACCTCAAATAGACCAATCGAAAGAGAATGAATTAATAAACAAGCCAGTGTTGCTAACTCAAAACTGTAAAAAGTAGACTTAGTGATTTTATGAATTGGACCACCCTTGTGAAATCACGTCTTTATAATTACGTAAATCAGCGAAATCGGAAAAATTTCGTGTACAGCCTCGTAAGTTTGTTTTTGGGATAAATTCTTTTCAACTACGGAACCCTTCATTGTGCGTGGTCTGACACGCACTTGGCCAGTTTTTATTTACTACATGAGGCCGATGTTTCCTATCTGATTACTCTGAGAAGAAACATCGAAACAAACTCAGAGGTCACAGTCTCTTTTAAAGTCAAGACATAATCTTGGTTGGATCGATCTTATGAAGACTATGTAGATTAGTGTCTGAGATGGTCTTTTGAGGAAAGAACCACACAGATTTGAGTGGACCTGTCCAGTCAGTGCACGCATTTGTCAGTGATCGTATAGCTCAACTCGGAACTTAAGGAGCTCAACAATTTGACTATAATAGAATAGGTTTATTTTAATATTAGGTACTTAATATAAAAATATTAAGGTTTATGGTTATAGTTTCGTTATTTAATTAGTGTAAATTAGATGATTATCTGTGATACATAATAGTGTACTTAGTTTTCATTAGTCACTTTCTCAACTATATTTGATTATGTTAAATCAGTGTCACAATTTTATTACTTATCAAAGTGTAAAATGGTTATTATGCACATGATAAGGCCATTTTTTTATTTTCTAGTTAATTGTGTTTTAAAAGATCTAACATAATCCATTAAAACATTTTAAAAATCCATGACATGTTTTATTTTTATTTCCATATTTTAAAAATAAAAACCAGCATTCATGGACACTGCGAACGAACGAAACTTTTTTTCCCGATCGTCAACAGTGTTGACGACAGGAACGAAAGGTGTTACCGAACGGGAATTACCCGAAATAATAAGTAGCGTTCGTCAACACTGTGAACGAACGAAACTTTTTTTTCCCGATCGTCAACAGTGTTGACGAAAGGGTGTTACCGAGCGGGAATAACCCGTTACACGGTACAGTTTGCAAAACTTTTTTTTTAAATTTTCTTATTTGCCCCCTAAAAGTGACCCCACATTCAAAATTCATTTATTTACTTTACCAAATTTTAACTCAATCGGTCCATTAGATTCGGAGCAAATTGGCTGTGACAGACGGACAGATAGACAGACACACGAGTGAGCCTATAAGGGTTCCGTTTTTTCCTTTTGAGGTACGGAACCCTAAAAACGTTCAAATTCAAGTCGCAATCTCATGGCGGCAATCAAATGTCAAAAATGAAGGTAAACCCTATACAAATTTTGACAGACTGAGATTGAGATGAGATTGCGAACGTTGTCGAAAATACGGGAATTGTCCCTCTGGGTCTTGTTATTGGGACTAAACACGCAGCAGAAGGCCCCACGGATCCACCATTTTCGAATGTTCAACCGTCTGCCTAACACCCTGTATAACTGTAGGTAATTAGCGTTGTGCGACCTAAATTGCACTTTATTGTGTCGTAGCAAGAGTCGCTATTTATTTAAATGGTTTTGCGGTGTGAATCTTCTGTACTTGTTTATGTATTCTGTGCTAAAACTGCGTAGACATAGATCGCACTTACAAGGTTTTTCACGTGTGTTACGAATATGTTGTTTTAAATGCTGCTTTTCGCTAAAACCTAAAACCTACGGTGACATATATCACACTAAGTATTTTCACCAGTGTGTATTCGAATATGTCTTTTTAAATTACAATTTTTACTAAAACTACGCTGACATATATCACACTTATAATGTTTTTCACCAGTGTGTATTCGAATATGTCTTCTTAAACTATTCCTTATCCTGAAACTACATTGACATACATCACACTTATAAAGTTTTTCACCAGTGTGTATACGAATATGATCTGTTAAAATACCCTTTACTCTAAAACTACGATGACATACATCACACTTATAAGGTCCTTCACCAGTGTGTATACGCTTATGTATTATTAAACCACGCTTTGCACTAAAACTACGCTGACATACATCACATTTATAGGGTTTGTCACCAGTGTGTATAAGAATATGTTTTGTTAAATGACCCTTTTCACTAAAACTACGCTGACATACATCACACTTATAAGGTTTTTCACCAGTGTGTAAAGGAATATGATTTGTTAAATTAAATGACCCTTTTTACTAAAACTATGCTGACATACATCACACTTATAAGCTTTTTCACTAACTGGTGTACGAGTAGGTTGTATCATTCTTTTGACTTTAAAACTGCTCTGATCACATTTGTAAGGCTCCGGCTCTTTGAAATAAGTGAAAGGTTTGGACGTAGGTTCTGGAGTTGTCCGGATAACTTTCGACTCAGATTTTTTTTTTTTCGTTAGCTCGGCTGATATTGCATCTTCTGGTTTTGTTCTTCGTGTGTCTAGTTTTGGTTTCTTCGCAACGGTCGCCCCTGTAGTTATAAATCTAATAAATACAAAGTTGGAAGAAGATTGACATGCAGACGAGTCAAAATAATATACTTTGCACTTTGCATTACTTGAATTGAATATTTAATGTAATTTATAATTGTCCACTGTCAGAAGGTTTTTTTTATTTTTTTCGTTAGTTCATTAATCAATCATAATTAGGGACCATTTTGGTTGCCATAGGGTTTTTCTAAGTAGTTAATCAAAAACCCATGCGATGTAGGTATCCCTTTTGAATGGCTTAAATTAAGCCGTTCAAAAGGGTTAAGCTTCAACTCTCTTTATAACATTAACAGCGTAACATTCCGACTCGGAGCAATGTAATATGGTCTCTCGATGATGGGCATACGTTGCAAATTGCTAATATGGTTACCTGTACAAAACCCTTATAGTATATAGGTTATCATAATGAAGGGATAACCCTTTCACGGGGTTTCAAGGCTAAAACTCATTCAAGAAGTTACAGGTGATAAAGGTAACCTCATAAACGGCTTACCCCTTCGAAAGACTTAACTCTTAACCGGGGGTACGGTCCCTGATCATAATAGGTATTTTTTTAACGTTGTTTTTATAAAATCAGCGCAGCAACCACAGTCGTCGGGACACGCAAGCGGTTATTCACACTACAAACGAAAAGGAGGAATTTCTGGTGAAAATGAATACACTGTACTAACATCGATGTATTATGGTTTGTACCAAAACTTATACAAACCCTGTGTGGTGAAGAAATAACTTACACAAAGTAAAGCGCCTGTCTGGGACTCTGGGTTCGTTCGAACCTACGACGTAAAAGTCGTAAGTCGCTGCCATTACCACTGGGCCACTTGTAGGCCTAGGCGGATATCGGGGGCTGTAGTTTGGGTTACTCAATCGGCAGTCCTAGTACGTTTGGGTCATGCGGACTCGCTCCCGCACGCGGAATAGCCGCGCATGCATACCGCGTACGTGATTGTATTAATTATTCTTGTCTGAGCAACTGGCAGCAAGCTCGTCATGCTCCCTAGTTGTCGCTGCTGGCGGCAGCGTCGGGGCACAAACACAGCGAGAAGGTAATGGCTGATCTTAGCGTTATGCTCGTGAATGAGTGCTGCTTATAGGGACTGGTCGTCTAGCTGGTTTCGTTATTGTTATCAGAAATTAAGTTTATTTATTTAATTATGATGGGCCAGTTCATCATTTGTGACTTCGAGTTACAGTTCTATGCATATAATTAAACATTGCCCAAGGGCATACCCGCTTGGGTATGCCCTTTAGGTTCCCATCACATGAACCATAGGCTTGTTTGCTTACTGATACTTGTGATAATGTCGTGATGGCCACTGGGCCACTCAGTTAAGGGCTCTTCTCTCATGCACGAGGTTGTGACAAAAAAATCCGGACAAGTACCAAAGTGACTTTTCAATACATATGTGCTTTCAGAGTTTATCTTAGACATTACCTCCTGACATCAATGAAGGAAAAACATCATGAGGAAACCTGGACTTATACATAGTTAATATAAGTCTGAAATCACCAAGTTAAAGTTAGGAAATTGATCACCGGCATGAACTACTATCAGATGGAACAATTGCTACGTACAGTTGTCTAAAGACTAAGCTAAACACTCTCATAAAATTTTATCACACACGACACACATAACACACTTCACACATAATACTCTCTCAAACACTTATTTACACATTTCACACTCATATACATACAACACACTCGCACTTAAACTTCATGAGAATGATATGCAGATTTAATTTATTTTACTATTATTAGAGTAATCGTTTTTGTTTGATAGCTACGATTCAGGCTCTGCCTAGTGTGGTTTCACTGTTATTTTTGTAAGTTGTAATTTGAGTTGCTAATAAAGTTATTATTATCATCGAGTGTGTTTTTTTTTCTCAGCTCGTAGGCTGGTTTTAGCTACATTTACGGGACAAAGCCAAGTAAATGTAGCGTGTGGTGTGTATTTATGATGAGGATGTGTTTTCTTCCTCTAACTGCATGAATTTCCTAACTATTCTGCATGTGTTTAAGATGGCAGCTTTCTGTAGGTTGATATTTATATGGATTCTTCTAAATCTATTAGTTTGAGGCTACGGAGAAGATGGTTGGGGATAACACCTGTCGTGGAGAGGACTATCGGGATAACGTACACTTTCTCTTGCCTCCAGATTCTTGTGACTTCTTCTTTAAGTTCAGCATATTTACTTATTTTTTCAGATATTGTTTTTTGTAGGTTATGGGTATTGGGAACGGCAATGTCTATGAGGTAAGTGATTTTTCGTATTTTATCCTGTAGGGTAATGTCTGGTCTGTTGTAGTGGATAGTCCTATCTGTAAGTATGGCGCGATCGTAATACATTTTATGCCTATCATTTTCTAGTATAGTTTGTGGTGTGTACTTGTAGTAAGGAGTGTTAGAATTTTCTATGAGACTGTGTTTGAGTGCTAGTTTTTGGTGAATGATGTTTGCAACCTGGTTGTGTTTGTGAGTGTAGTCTGTCTGTGTGAGTGTTGTGCATGCTCCGGATATGTGTTGTATGGTTTCTGATTGAATGTGACATCCCTAGTATAGTTCGTCTACATAGATTAGGTATAATATGCTTCCAGTGCAAATGTGCTTCCAGTGCAAAGCTGGGGTGGGGCGCTAGGTAGGTACATAATGAAACAACATTTTTGTGATCATATTTTAGGTAATTGTCAGAAATCATTAAACAATTCGTAATCACAAGTTTAACCATAATAAAGAGATTAACGATAAAATGTAGCAGAAATAACATTAAACCTAATAAGTACTGTTATTTTAACTTAAAGGATAAGATTTACAATTATACAAGATGAAAATGAAAAAAATAAATACATCTAATATTGCCAGTTTTTTATTTTTTATTTAAGCAACGATGAATTTAGAATAAAATTTTAAAAAAGTAATATAAAAAAATGCATGTGACCTGAAGGCCAATTCTCGTACCTAAAAACGTTCACATTCAATTCGCAATCTCATGGCGACAATCAAATCTTCGCTAATTTATCTTACTGACGTATCTGACATTTTGGACTAATCCGATAGCCGACCTAACTGATACATTTTCCAAGTCGCATCGATCTGTCTAATCGGCGTATCTGTACCTATGCCTTACGGTCCCCATGATAATGCAAAAATCGAGACCGATATATCTACAATTTACAAAAAAAAAAGAACCGGTCAAGAGCGAGTCGGACTCGCGCACCGAGAGTTCCGTTCCGATTTCTGAAAAAGTGTGCTATTTAGAGACATCGTTTTATTTTGCCTGTAATCTTTACATAAATTTCTATCACATTGCAAACTTCGGAGATAAGGGGGGGAACGGTATTTTTTTACATTTTTCATCAAAAGTCAAAAAATATGCGGACTAAAAAAAAAATAAAAAAATGTTTGAGAATGTGCAAACACCGCACTTTCATATGATAACCCACATGACCTAGTCGCCCCACTCTGAATTTTTAAGACCGTTTCAGTACCTTTTTTTTTTTTTTGAGGGTGGGAAATTGACCGTTTCAGTACCTGTTGAAAAAAAAACATAAATATTTTTATTTCTTTCAAATTTTTCTTTTTTTTTATTTGCAAAATAGTTGGGTAAACGTCATTTAAAACTGTTCTAAATTTCAAGTGGATAGCATTAGTAGTTCTTGAGATATCCAGCTGTGACAGACAGACAGGCAGACAGACAGAGAGACAGACATACAGACAGACCTACAGACAGACAGACAGACTGAGTGAGACCATAAGGGTTCCTTTTTACCATTTTGGTACGGAACCCTTTTTTTTTTTTTTTTTTTTTTTGAGGGTGGGAAATCATCAAATAACTTCTCCCGCTCTGGGTGGAGCGGGAGGGCGTGTCAGACTTTTACTGACTAAAACCCACCCGTGTTCCTTCAGTTGCCTATGCCAGGGCCGCGGTAACCCTTTCAGACAACCCGCGACCCCAGCGGCGTCGGCCCTATTGGGCCCCGTCACTTGCTGACATCTCTTTGAGGCGCGCGTGGAACACGACGCGCCGTCGACTCGGGCCTGGTCCTTACCGGACGGCGAGCTACCCGCTGCTCACCGTCCGCAGGCCCGCGCCTACGGTGGCCGGAAATCGCCCCGCGATTCCCGCCGCCCGGGACGTCTCCTGCGGCGACTGAGGGCGTGAGGCTGCCTCTCCCTCACGCGTTCCGCCTCCTCCTTCGCGAGCATCACTGCTTCGCAGAAGGAGGTGACGGCCTCCCATGCACTCTCGCTCCGCACCATGGCCTGGACCAGGCTCGGACGCGAGAGATCGCCGCCGCCGATCGCCTCCGTGAGAACACGGCGGTGCTCTGCCCAAGCCGGGCAGACCTCCACTGTATGCTCCACCGTGTCCTCCGGGCGATCTACACAATGGAAACACCCGGGCGTTTCCTCCCGCCTTATGCGAAACAGGAACCTCCCGAAACAACCGTGTCCGGTGAGGACCTGCGTCAGGCGGAAGGTGAGGACGCCGTGGCGCCTCTCTAACCACTCCTCAAAGAGGGGACTTATCGCCGCTATTGTGGCGTGCCCAGCGCTGGGTTGCGACAGTCGCGATCTCCATGCCGCCATGAGATCCCGCCGGAGCTCTGTCCGCTGTACCGTGATTTCTCGCGGCAGCGGAGTTACGCCCCGGCGCTTCGCCTCCTCGCGCCACTCCCACACGTGCGCGAGGACCTTTGCCTCCAGATCCCACGGCGGCAATCCGGCAAGGAGGCTCGCCGCCTCCCGGGAGACCGTGCGGTATCCCCGGACTAGCCGGATGGCCATGACCCTCTGGGACGCGTTCAACCTGCCGGCTGGTCCCAGCCTTAGGGAACGCGCCCACACCGGTGCTCCGTAAAGGGCCATGGACCGCACGACCCCCGCGTAGAGCCTCCGGCAGGAGGCGTTTGGACCCCCCAGATTGGGCAGGAGCCGCCTCAAGGCAGCCCCAGCCCGTGCCAGTCTGGGAGCCAAACGTCGGAAGTGCTCCACGAAGTTCCACCGGCTGTCGAGGACGAGTCCCAGGTACTTCATCGTCGACCCGACACCGATGTGAACCCCTCCCACCGTTATTTCGGAACCCGACGGTGGCGCATTCCGAGGACCATGAAAACACATGGCCTCGGACTTGTGCAAGGCCACCTCGAGTCCCAACTGCCGGATCCTCTCCACGACTATCGCAACCCCGCGTGTCGCTAGTTCAGCCGCCGCCTGGTGCGACCTCCCCTGCGCCAGGACCAGCGTGTCGTCAGCGTAACATACTACGCTGACGCCGCTTGGGAGGTCGGCGCGCAGCACCCAGTCGTAACCGATGTCCCACAGATGCGGCCCCAAGACCGATCCCTGTGGGACACCGCACGACATCTCTCGCCGGTTCCACTCTCCCTGATGACCGGGGTAGATGACGGCCCTGTCCGTCAGATAGGCCTCGACCACTCGACAGAGGTAGGTCGGCATCCGGTGATACCGCAATGCCTCCCTGATGCAACTCCAGGGCAGGGTATTAAAGGCGTTGGCGATGTCTAGGGACACCGCCAAGACGACCCCACCCCGGGCCACTGCATCCCCCGTCGTGAGGGCTCGCACGCGCATGATGGCGTCCACCGTAGAGCGCCCCTTGCGGAAACCAAACTGGGTCTCCGCCAAATCCGGCCCCTCCTGCACCAGCCACCCGACGAGGCGGTCTGCAATTACTCTTTCAAAGAGCTTGCCCACCTCGTCGAGCAGCACGATGGGCCGGTAAGCGGACGGAGAGTCCGCAGGGCGCCCCGGCTTCTTAATGAGGACCAGTTTCCCCGTCTTCCAGCGAAGTGGGAACTGGCCCCTCTCCAAGCATGCGCTTAGGAGCCCCCCTAGTCGAGGCCCGAGAGCCCCAAAGGCCAGAACCCAGGCTCTTCCAGGTAAGCCGTCGGGTCCTGGGGCGGTATTTTTGGCACTAAGCCTACGTACCGCCGCTCTCAACTCTACCTCGGTCACTTCCGGAGTATCAACGTCGCCGTCGGTGTCGTGGTCCGCAGCGGGCACCGCATGAGGCGGAGCCATAGGCGGGGGAGTATGTTCCCCTCGCGAAGGGAACAGAGCGCTCACCACGTCCTCCACGAGCTCGGGCCGGAGACTCTGCGTCAGCGGGGGCGCCCATGGGCGGAGTTTCTCCCGCACCAACTTGTAGGGGCGCCCCCATGGGTCTCTGTTCAGAGTCTCCAGCGACTCCTCGCGGCCCAGATCCCTGGACCGCAAGATCTCCGCTCGGAGGGCGGTCTTCGCCGCTCTGTACCCCTCGTACAGCTCCGCCTGAATGGCTTCCGTATCCGGAGGGCGGATACGGAGCCTGCGGTGCCTGGTGTACAGGCGTCGCGCGGCGACGCACGCCTCGCGCAGTGCCGTCAGCTCCGGCGACCACCAATACACCTGGCGAAAGGCGCGACTGGGCTGGACCCGGGGCATTGCCACGTCGCACACTTCGGACATGGCCTCCCGGAACCACTCCGCCTCGTCATTGATGTCGGCAGGCCTGTCCGGTGGTGACACCCAGGCCTGCACGATCGAGGCTTCCAGGAGGAGCTCCCGGTCCAGCTTCTTCAGCGCCCACCGCGGACCACTCGGGGCCTGTCGGACCGGCGCGCTCGAGGTATGGGCGGAGACGTCAAACCGGATGTACCGGTGATCGGAATAGGTCTCCACCCCCTCCATGACGCGCCAGTCAACCACGTGCGGCAGCAGAGCGGGGCTGGCGAACGAGATGTCCACCACCGACTCGCCCCGCATCCGCACACACGTGGGGACAGAACCCCGGTTTAGGACGACCAGGCCTGTCTCCAGAGCCCAGTCCTCCACCATCCTGCCCCGTGTGTCCGTACACCGGGAACCCCAAGCCACATTCTTGGCGTTGAAGTCCCCGAGGACAAGCACGGGAAGGGAACCATACCCGACGACGACGGTTTTCAACTCCGCAAGGGAGTTGTGGAACTCGGCGAGAGTTCGGCTCGGGGAGAAGTATGTCCCCACCACGACAATCCCCCCGAACCGTGCTGCGACGCAACCCTGTCCCTTCTTGACGGCTTCAAGGGACAGGGTACCGGCGGCGGCCGACGAAATGAGGGTCACTGAGCCGCTCAGGTCCTCCACCCAGTAATCACTGGGCGGGACAAAGTACGGCTCAGCGACCACGGCGATGTTAATCGACCACTGCGCCATGCTCTGGATCAACAGATCCTGAGCGGCGGCGCAGTGGTTGATGTTCGCCTGGAGGAGGCGTAATGGGGCCACTACTGGCATTCCATTTCAGCCCCCTCCTGAGCCCCCTGTGAGGGCTCCGCCGCAGTGGGTACGGCGGCGACGGCAGTGGGGGCGGCAGCGACGGCGGCGCCTGTGGCGACGGCTGCGGCGGTGACGGCGGTAGAGGGGGCGGGGGGCTTGCCCTTGCCCCGGGCTTTCGTGGGTGGACCACAGCCCTTGCTTCCAGCCCGGTGATCGGCCGGCTTGCCAGCTGCCGCACACAGGTAGCAGTGCGGCGTGGCATTGCACGAGCCGGCCTTGTGACCGGGCTGACCACAGCGGAAGCAATTACTGCTGCGGTCCACCTCCGAGGTGCATTTGGCTCCTACGTGGTTGCCCACCTGGCAACGGAAGCACCTCAGAGGTCTGGGTTCCAGCAGTTTTACCCGCGTGGAGTCCCAGCCCACCTGAAATCTTGGGCCCTCCCCAACGATTTTGTTGGCCGCCGATACGGGGCAGCTCACCGTAACGGCTCGCAACCCCGTGGAGTCTGGACGGATGGTGCCTACCTTCACCTGCTCGATAGCGCACCCCCCGGTCTTGACCACGGCGGCCACAACTTCCCCCTCTGTGACGGAGTCGTCCAGACCCAGGATGCGCATGTCAGCGCACTTGGCGGGTCTGGACACTCGGGCTTCGTCCGCATTTAAGGACGCCCTGAGCTTTTCAGCCAGAGCGTCAGCGGTCGGGCCACTGGCCGCACCGGGAATCTCGAGCATACGAGCCCCGGTCGCCGTGACCCTAATTCGCATGCCCTTTGTTACTCCGACCTCCTCCAGGTTCACCGCCGCCCGCGCCTTGGTGAGCACGTCGCGGTAGGACACGCCCCTCTTCTCCGCTTCCGGCTGTAGTGTGATCACTACAGCTGCGGACTTTGGGGCGCGCAACCTCGCCGCGACGCTTCGCTCCTTGCGCCGACGCCGCCTCTCCTTCCGCTTGGCCGCCCTTGCCGCCTTGCCCTCCTTCTTCTTCTCCCCGGCTACCTGCCATTCGGCGTCAGCCGGAGGAGATTTAGAAGGCGGGGGCGGCCGCGTCGTCGTCGCCGCCACAGCCGGGGCCTTCTCAGGCGCCTTAGCAGGCGCCTTCGTAGGCGCCTTCGCAGGCGCTTTTGCAGCAGCGGCGGCCCCGCCCTTCGCCTGCCCCGCTGACCCAGGTTTGGGCGTGGCAGCCGTGGCGGCGTACGATGCCGCCTTTGGCTGGCCCGAGGCCTGCCGGCTCGCCGCTAGCGGGGGCCGGAGGACAATGCCCTCCAGGACCGAGAACCGGCTGTTAAAGGCAGCCAGCTCCTTCCGCACCAGGGTCAGTAGCCTCTCCTCTGTGGGCCCAAGCCCGCTCTGCCCCTGCTGCGCCCCCTCTTGCGGCGCCTTCTGAGGGCCGGCATCGCGGAGCCTGGCCAGGTCCGCTCGGAGCTCCTCGTTCTCCTTTCGGAGAAGCTCCATGGCGGCTGTCAAGCGGGCGACCTCCGCCCGCATTTCAGACATACCATCCGACGGAGGCCCTTGAAGCAGAACCTCCGCTGCCGCCATAATGGAGGCCTTGGCTGCAGGTATGGCCTTGTCCTTGGAAGATTGCTTTTTCTTCAAGGACACGCTCTTGACTGCAGCAGCCACGACCTCCGCAAACCTGGCCCGCTCCGAATTGGAGCCACCAGCGGCGTCCGACTCATCACCAGACGCCTCCAGAGTGCTCCCATCGGCCGAGCCGACTGAGTCTTCCTCCTGCATTTGGGCCCGGCTCTTACTCTTTTTCCGGGTCCACCCTAGGCCCCGGCGAGCATATTTAGGGGCCGAGCCCTTTCCGCCGTCTGAGGAAGACTCCTGGCCATCCCCCGGTTTAACCTCCGCGTTCCGCTTCAGGAAAGCATTCCTACCAGCGGCTACGCACTCCGGGCGCTTGAAAGTGCCCTTCGCGCCCTTCGCTCCCGATGCGGCGTCGGACTCCGACCCCGCATCACTCCTCTCCCTCTCCTCTTCTCGTCGGTTTTTGTTTTTTAAAATTGGTTCCATAGTTGTTCCCACGAGTAAAAAACATTCTGTACTGGCTCAAAAAAATAGTGGTTCGCACTAGCGACTAATTAAGCTACCCATTAGCCAAGCTTACAACCTCCCTCACGGTGCGCCGCCGCTTGGAGATTTGGGGTAATTTTTTATAGAGGTTTTCTTCCTCGCGGTCCGGGCGGTTAAGCCAAGACCCTCGACCCCCGTCAAAAGTCAGAGACATGACCTTGAACGATCTTCGGGGCTACGAGACTAACGGTGGCAGAAGGAAATGACTTCCTCCTGCCTGCCCGGCGGCAGGGTTAGTGCACACCGAGCCCGTTCTTACTCCGCCGCTGTGCGTCTCTACTTAGAGCAGAGGGACACACGTTGGAGCGTTCCTCCGACAGGATATTGGCATACGGGCAACGAAACCCCTTAGGCACTTGTGCCTAAGGGGAACCATTGCCCGCACCCCAGGGTGCACCGTCCTGAAGACTGGCCTTCCCCACGGACGTATCCGAAGGGAATTCCAGCCCACGGGAACTCGGGGAGGTTTCCTGTCTCCGCACCCCTGGTACGGAACCCTAAAAAAAAAAAAAAAAAAAAAAAAAAAAAAAAAAAAAAAAAAAAAAAAAAAAACCTACATTTTTGACATAACAAGCTATTTTTTTTTTTTTTTTTCTTTTTTTTTTTTTTTTTTTTTTTTTTGGTACGGAACCCTAAAAAGAAAAATAGCTTGTTATGTCAAAAATGTAGGTAAACTAGGGTTGCCATTCGTCCCGATACGTCGGGACATGTCACCGTTATTAACAGTGTCCCGATGTCCCGACAAGCTACAAAATGTCCCGACAAATACATCAGCATCCCGACTTATACGGAACATACCGAATCGACGAATACGCGATTAAGCACAGAAACCGAAGAATGGAGAGCAAAAACTATTACAGAAAAATGGGTGAAGATGTTTGACACTGAAGAGCGCGCATTTTCATTGATGTCCTCACAATGGACGGATGAACGTAATCGCTTGGGAGTCGACACGGTGGAAGCTATTCTTCAATGTAAAATTAATTTTTTAACATGAGTTGTGAAGTATTTTATAAATTCGTGAACTTACCCACAATTATTGTCCCGGGTGAAATCATCAGAAAAATATAAAAAAGAATGATTGTGTTCTCAGTAATTAAAAATAAATATGTACCAAATATTTTTTTTTTTTTTTGGTTTATTTCACCTACAAATTTGGAGACGTTTCGAAATGGGCCAGGTCTGTGTACACTACCTCAAAAAAAAGAGAAAAATCCGTAGAATTCGGGAAAAATACAGATAATTTATTTAAATGTACACTGTTTTCGTAGGAAATTGATATTTATCAATTATTTTTATCGACTTTCAACATGGCGTCTCACCGATTTAGTTACTCTGTGCATAAAAACAATGACAGAAAGAGGAGTGTCAGCTGTCACAATAGTGAGTGTCAGTGTCACTTCAGTCACTTTCATAAACTCTGTGCTTTCGTCTTATCGTCGGTCGTAATCGTTTTGTTTTGTTTGAGTTGTATTTACAGTTTCTTTCCCACCCGTTTACCTGGCTATCGTTTATGGACTGTTACTCTGCTCATCTCTGTTAACCCGGCTTGTGTTGTAAGGACTTCGATTTTCCCGTGTGATTTAGACTGTGTTGTTACGATTTAAAACAACTGATTCATCATTGCATCGTCAGGTAAACATTTTGCTTATAATTACTACTGTACACATTTTTGTAGTATTATTGCGATCATAAGTGCAGTCCTAATTCGTAGAAATAATTTGTACAAAGCGGAGACTCGCTTGGCTAACAGACATATATATTATATTAGGCCTTCTTTAGCGAGGACTGCACTTTATGGCTAGGTACATCAGTATTGGAGTTAGCTAATATTATTATGCTTATGATAATTATTTGTTTTAGGTGATACACAATGGTGCCCACAATGGTGTATGAATATTATTTATTTGGTAATATGTGTCCTGACATCATTTCTACAATTGAAAACGACCTTGGCCGTGAGGTGAGAACATCGATTATTTGGAATTATGGTTTCATACATGAAGCTAAATATGAAATAATTACAGAATTATTATTCCGTTTCAGGTGGATGAAAATGGTAAATTGTTTTGCGACCATTATGCAAAAAACGTCTGTTCCTGCTCCGGCTGATACAATGAGATATCACACAGAGATGTCATCTCATCCTCATGAAGAGTGAGCTTTCAGCAAGCTTATGATACAAATGTTTGTGTATGGTGTCAAAGCTCTTTACATATGAGGCGTGCTCACAACTAATTATAAGCAATAGGATAAACCGATTCAGAACCCAGTTTACAGACATCAATGCTCATGTTCCAGAGTTAGATATTTTTTCCTGGAATGACCACTAATTTCAATCTTTTAAGGGGTCATTGTACTCATCATTATGAACAACTTTTACAATGGGACCAAACCTGAAATCGCGAAAAAAAATCAGCTGTTCAGTACATTTATATTTGCCAAATTCGTCAAAATGTAGGGAACAGCAGTTTTTTTTTTCGCGATTTCAGGTTGGTCCCATAGTATTGCCACTGTTTACACTTACAACCTGTAAGTATATCTACATAAATTCAGTGCATTTTTATTTCATTTTATACAGGGTTATTGGTAAAACACCAGCAACCTCTTAAGGGGTCATTGTACTCATCATTTTGAACAACTTTTACAGTGGGACCAAACCTGAAATCGCGAAAAAAAATAGACAAGTAAATGTACTGAACAGCTGATTTTTTTTCGCGATTTCAGGTTTGATCCCATAATAAAAGTTGTTCATAATTATGAGTACAATGACCCCTTAAGAGGTTGCTGGTGTTTTACCAATAACCCTGTATAAAATGAAATAAAAATGCACCCACCCCTTACAATGACCCCTTAAGAGGTTGCTGGTGTTTTATAAAACCCTGTATAATTCGCTTTTTGAAAGTCATCATGAATCGGCCTACTACAAATATTTTTATATTGATTAAACAAAACTAGGCAGGGAGATTTCATTAGAATAAATAAAGTAATGTGATTTGATTTAGAACTTAATAAGAATTAGTGAGCGATTGATGTCAATCTTCTTGTCATAACACTATTTTCTTTTCATCGGAAAATGGTAGCACCGATAACATCAGATTACTCCAGTGAATTAATAATTAGACTTTAGGTTGCTGTGCGCATACAATGACCATAGTGGTTTTTGGGTTGGGCTCGGCATCAGGCCACTATTGCTTCACCGGCTTCATTTCAGATGGAATATTAGTGAGAAGATGTAGTAAATGAAATAGGAAATAAATGAACATAAA
The DNA here is from genome assembly GCA_905163495.3 of Cosmia trapezina. Classification (NCBI taxonomy): domain Eukaryota; kingdom Metazoa; phylum Arthropoda; class Insecta; order Lepidoptera; family Noctuidae; genus Cosmia; species Cosmia trapezina. Next base: position 6,188,961 of record LR991046.1, on the reverse strand, counting down.
ACATAAAATGCTGTTTTATTTAAGTAAGTACCTACTCTTTGTTTATGTACATATATCTTAAGTTCATTTTTAAGGTTAGCGTCCACTGGTCACGCCGGCCACAACGCACGCACGGCACGCAACGGATTTCGGTATGCTTTGTATGAATTCATATAGCACTGCGTCCACTACCGGTACCACCAGCATTTTCATTTCTTCATACAAACAAAGCAAAATCCATTGCGTGCCGTGCGTGCGTTGCGGCCGGCGCGGACCAGTGGACGCTCGAGCTTTACACTCTCTATTGTATGTAGATAGTTGAAATCAAAACATTGCTACATTACTTCTGTCGGAGTTCATCTCAAATATTACTCTATTTATGGTTAGGTTTTCAATATTAATTAGTTCTTGGATATTATAAGTTATTTTTATGGTTAGCCAACGCGCATTAAAGAAGACATTCTGAATAATTCAGATTTACTAATGCACCGGGGTTGGTGTTTATTTATTTACATTTCAAACACTGGGTACGTTAGTCACTTAAGTTTTTCACAGACAGAGTTGAATGTACCAAGGACCAACACTCAATAGCCATCGTCGCTTGATCCGTATTACATTTTCACAGCACTGGCTACGTTATGTAGTCACTTAGTCAATTAAGATTTTCACAGACGGTATCAGAATGTACCAAGTACAATACCGACACAATAGCCATCGTCGCTTGGTCTGTATTACAGTATTACATTTTCACAGCTGCTCATATGGTTACCGCCTTAGATTAAATCTAAGGTTACCGCCTTTAGTTCCTTATTCCACATTATAAAAATCTCTCATTGATCACAGAGGTAGCGGCATAACCTCAAAAATAAACATGTCAAACGTCATTAATCAATCAAAATGACAGCTTACCGCCATGACGGGTTTCTGTTGTGTTGCAATTTCAGGTGTAATTTCTTGTGGTCTACCAGCAAACAAAGCCATTTTAAAGTAATTGGACAGTTCAGAACTGTTTTAAATGTATTTCCCTATTTTTACGTATACTGTACACGGACCTGGCCCAAGGTCCATACATTTCGAAACATGTCCTTTCCTTTCGCTTTAAATGTCGCGACGGTGTCTCGGGAAAATATGGCCTAAAGTAAACTCTATACAAATTTTGACAGATTGAGTCTGAGATGAGATTGCGAACGTTGTTCAAATTGCGGGAATTGTCCCTCTGGGACTTGTTATTGGTCCTAAACACGTAGCAGATGGCCCCACGGATCACGGCACTTTATTGTGACGTAGCAAGAGTCGCTATTTATTTAAATGACTTTGCGGTGTGAATCTTCTGTACTTGTTTATGTATTCTGGCTTAAACTACGTAGACATAGATCACACTTACAAAGTTTTTCACGTGTGTATACGAATATGTTGTTTTAAATGGTGCTTTCGCTAAAACTACGGTGACGTATATCACACTAAGTATTTTCACCAGTGTGTATTCGAATATGTCTTTTTAAATTACCATTTTTACTAAAAGTACGCTGACATATATCACACTTATAAGGTTCTTCACCAGTGTGTATTCGAATAATCGTTTTGTTAAACTACCCTTTTCACGAAAACTACGCTGACATACATCACACTTATAAGGTTTTTCAACAGTGTGTATTCGAATATGTTTTGTTAAACTACCCTTTTCACGAAAACTACACTGACATACATCACACTTTTAAGGTTTTTCACCAGTGTGTATTAGAATATGATTTGTTAAACTACCCTTTATCCTAAAACTACATTGACATACATCACACTTATAAGGTTTTTCACCAGTGTGTATACGAATATGATCTGTTAAAATACCCTTTACTCTAAAACTACGCTGACATACATCACATTTATAGGGTTTTTCAACAATGTGTATTCGAATGTTTTGTTAATCTACTTTTATCACTAAAAGTACGCTGACATACATCACACTTATATGGTTTTTCACCAGTGTGTATTCGAATATGTCTCATTAAACTACCCTTTTCACTAAAACTACTTTGACATACATCACACTTATATGGTTTTTCACCAGTGTGTATTCGAATATGTTTTGTTAAACTACCTTTTACACTAAACCTACGCTGACATATATCACACTTATAAGGTTCTTCACCAGTGTGTATGCGCTTATGTATTATTAAACTAGCCTTTGTAGTAAAAGTACGCTGACATACATCACATTTATAGGGGCTTTCACCAGTGTGTATTCGAATATGTTTTGTTAAACTACCCTTTTCACTAAAACTACGGTGACATACATCACACTTATAAGGTTTTTCACCAGTGTGAATACGCTTGTGTAATTTTAAATCACACTTTAGACTAAAACTGCGCTGACATACATCACACTTATAAGGTTTTTCACCAGTGTGTATACGAATATGTCTTGTTAAAGTACCCTTTACAGTAAAAGTACGCTGACATACATCACACTTATAAGGTTTTTTACCAGTGTGCATACGGTTGTGATTTTTTAAATTACGCTTTTCACTAAAACTACGCTGACATACATCACATTTATACGGTTTTTCACCAGTGTGTATACGCTTATGTATTATTAAACTACCCTTTGCACTAAAACTACGCTGACATACATCACATTTATAGGGTTTTTCACCAGTGTGTATAAGAATATGTTTTGTTAAATGACCCTTTTCACTAAAACTACGCTGACATACATCACACTTATAATGTTTTTCACTAACTGGTGTATGAACAGGTTGTATCATTCTTTTGACTTTAAAACTGCGCTCATCACATTTGTAAGGCTCTTTGAAACAAGTGCCAGGTTTGGACGTAGGTTCTGGAGTTGTCCGGATAACTTTCGACTCAGATTTTTCTTTTTTCGTTAGCTCGGCTGATATTGCATCTTCTGGTTTTGTTCTTCGTGTGTCTAGTTTTGGTTTCTTCGCAACGGTCGCCCCTGTAGTTATAAATCTAATTAGTACAAATTGGAAGAAGATTGACATGCATACGAGTCAAAATAATAGCACTTTGCGTTACTTGAATTGAATATTTAATTTAATTTATAATTGTCCACTGTCAGAAAGTTTTTTTTATTTTTTTCGTTAGTTCATTAATCAATCATAATTAAGCTCCATTTACACGGCGCAAGTTTATTGCCTGTGGCATACCATAAAATTGAAGGGCAAATATCTGGGTCTAAACAACACGTACAATATTGTTGCACGATACGGGCAACTTTCAAAACTGGTATAAGCATGTACAACAAAATCGCACAGCACATACAATAATTGCTCGTACAATAAAATCGCATTCAATTCTGGCATGATCTGACATTTGTGCTGTCATTGAAATATGAGTGCGGTGAGTGAGGGTGTGGTAATCGTTGTTGCTATTTTAAGGCAAGAAATCAAATCAAGAACAACTTGAAAAATATCTTGAGAAGACGTTCAATAAAATTATATGAAATATCATTTCTAGACAAAACTTGCATGCAATAATCGCCTGCCAATTTTATTGCCTGGTGTAAGTCGCAGGCGATTTTATTGAATGGAAAAACTTGCATTCAATTATTGTACATGCCATTTTATGGAATCGCACGCGTGTAAACACTTCAAGCAATTCCTGAATGTCAAAAAACTTGAACGTGCTTTATGGCATGCAATTATTGCTCTTGAACGTTCCAGAAACTTGCACCGTGTAAACGGCGCTTAAGGGACCATTTTGGTTGCCCATTGAAAGGGTTTTCGATAGGGTTTTTCTAAGCAGTTAATCAAAAACCCATGCGATGTGGGTATCCCTTTTGAATGGCTTAAATTAAGCCGTTCAAAAGGGATAAGCTTTAACTCTCTTTATAACATTAACAGCGTAACATTCCGACTCTGAGCAATGTAATATGGTCTCTCGATGATGGGCATACGTTGCAAATTGCTAATATGGTTACCTGTACAAAACCCTTATACTATATAGGTTATCATAATGAAGGGGTAACCCTTTCACTGGGTTTCAAGTATAGAACTCATTCAATGGGTTGTCCATATTGAAGTGATAACCCTTTTACTGGGTTTCAACCCATTCAAAAAGTTACAGATGATAATGGTAAGCTCATAAACGGCTTACCCTTTCGAAAGACTTAACTCTTAACCGGGGTTGTATGGTCCCTGATCATAATAGGTCTTTTTTTACGTTGTTTTTATATCAGCGCAGCAACCACAGTCGTCACGAATTTCTGGTGAAAATTTATACATTGTACTAACATCGATGTATTATGGTTTGTACCAAAACTTAAACAAACCCTGTGTGGTGAAGAAATAACTTATACAAAGTAAAGCGCCTGTCTGGGTTCGAACCTACGACGTACAAGTCGTAAGTCACTGCCATTACCACTGGGCAACTTAGGCCTAGGCGGATATCGGGGTGTGCGTACGCGCAGCGGAATGTTGTTGAATTTAAAGATTTTAATTATGCAGATATTTAGTGTATGACGTCGTATAATTGTGTATGGTAAAAAAAAATTTGTGCACGCAACCATTGTGGAGAAATTCACCAAAAACTGATTCCGCTGGGCGAACGTTGTCCTGGCGGAACTTTTTTTATCCATAGACTTTAGAAGAAAAGAGATGTGTCCAAAAATTAGTGTGTATTTGTGTGTAATTGTGTATGTATGAATAAAACTAGTGCATGCATAAACTTCGGAGAAATTCAAGTTTCCGCTACGCGAACGTTTGGCCATTAGCTAGTTTTCATATAAAGCGCTTACATAGAGAGCTGTAGATTTTTACACACCTTGTTTTGAATTTGTTTATATTTGTTTAAAAAACAGATTTAGAAAAAATCTTAAAAGATAAAAATATAAACGTAAAATACGCTTATTAGGTCTTAGTTCTCAAAGTATGCACTTTGGGGTCTAGATTTTCACGTTTATACAAACTAATTGAAATTGTTAATTGAAGATTTGTTTTTATCGTAGATAGTGGCGTTATTATTAAAAAAATATTTTTCATTCAAGAAATGCAATTGTTTTATTTTTTCCTAACGCTTGTGTACGCAACTGTACCTTATTAATAAATACTATATTGGAACGTTAAGAACGTTTCTAAGATATATGGCACGGCCGCTTTTTGGTAGCCATCCGAACTTGGTCGGGTTATGTAGGTTTTCGATGCTTCGTCAGTATTATAATTGTTTTTCTTTAATTACTGAATTTAATGACATGAAATTTTGCATAAGAATAGTTGAATGAATACACTAATTATTGACATACATATTACCATGCAATTCCTTCAGAACGTCGTGATATTTGACTGCTTTGTAAACAGTGATCTGTTCATGGTAAATTTGTCCTATAATTCTTTAGTTACTAACGGAACATCATTGATACTTGGCAACATGTTGCAGACACTTACAAGGTTTGTATAAACGTGAAAATCTAGACCCCAAAGTGTCTACTTTGAGAACTAAGACCTAATAAGCGTATTTTACGTTTATATTTTTATCTTTTAAGCCCTACGATTTTTTCTAAATCTGTTTTTTAAACAAATATAAACAAATTCAAAACAACGTATGTAAAAATCTACAGTTCTCTATGTAAGCGCTTTATATGAAAACTAGCTAATGGCCAAACGTTCGCGTAGCGGAAACTTGAATTTCTCCGAAGTTTATGCATGCACTAGTTTTATTCATACATACACAATTACACACAAATACACACTAATTTTTGGACACATCTCTTTTCTTCTAAAGTCTATGGATTAAAAAAAGTTCCGCCAGGACAACGTTCGCCCAGCGGAATCAGTTTTTGGTGAATTTCTCCACAATGGTTGCGTGCACAAATTTTTTTTTACCATACACAATTAAACGACGTCATACACTAAATATCTGCATAATTAAAATCTTTAAATTCAACAACATTCCGCTGCGCGTACGCACACGATATCGGGGGCTGTAGTTTGGGTTACTCAATCGACAGTCCTAGTACGTTTGGGTCATGCGGACTCGCTCCCGCACGCGGAATAGCCCCGAATGCATACCGCGTACGTGATTGTATTGATTATTCCTGTCTGAGCAACTGGCAGCAAGCTCGTCATGCTCCCTAGTTGTCACTGCTGGCGGCAGCGTCGGGGCACAAACACAGCGAGAAGGTAATGGCTGATCTTAGCGTTATGCTCGTCAATGAGTGCTGCTTATGGGGACTGGTTTTGTTATTGTAATCAGAAATTAACAGTTTATTGATTTAACTACGATGGGCCTAGTTTATCATTTGTGACTTCGAGTTACAGTTCTATGCATATAATTAAACATTGCCCATGTAAGCGGGTATGCCCTTTAGGTTCCCAACACATGAACCAAAGGCTTGTTTGCTTACTGATACTTGTGATAATGTCGTGATGGCCACTGGGCCACTCAGTTAAGGGCTCTCCTCTCATGCACGAGGTTGTGACAAAAAAATCCGGGCAAGTACCACAGTAATTTTTCAATACATATGTGCTTTCAGAGTTTATCTTAGACATTGCCTCCTGACATCAATGAAGAAAAAAAAATTAGGAAACCATATACATAGCCCATATATATGGCCGGTATTATTATTATTTTAAAATGTCTTTGACATATCTCGGGACCCTGGGGTCCCGGTCCTTTGGAAGGCGTACGAGGGGCCGAAGCCAACTCGCAGAGGCCCCTTAGGCAATTTTAAATTAGGAGGACACACCAACCGACGATTATCCCTGTATGCACTATGCAAGTGCACCAATGGACAACCCCCGGCTGGTGCAGGACTATTGCAGAACATGGAAACAAAACATATTGGGCTATGGGTTTGGGTAGCTGTGGACTGATTACCTAGAAATATTGAAACACTGTGGCCCCTGCCTGACTAATGTTTTATATACAATACACAGATAAAATGGCAGGGGATGACTTGCACACTCAATAATGGGCCCCCGAAAACGGTCGCTAGCACATAGTGTCGTAGCGGCAAGGGGGCACCATGTACTGAGGTGCTTGTGAGGAGTGGAGAGGTATCCCACGGCTATCAGGACAACCCCGAAAGTACGATCAAGATCCCAACCAGCACCTAACTGGAATACTTCCATCCTTCGAGCACGTTTGTTCTTGCGACTCTCCACTCAAGCCGGCCAATAAAGGCAAGAAAGAGGTGGGAACTCTGTTCATCGTCAGTGTTCACTCCAGCCGGCCAATAAAAGCAAGCGAGAGGCGAGGAGCAAGACTTCGCCCGGGAGATAGGGCCCGTGGGGTCGCTACTGCCCAACAGCTCGCCACATGGTGCCCTGCGGGTTTCTGTATCTCTCTTGGTCTGGCTCCTCATCCTAGACCTGTTTCGGCAAAGTAAACTCTACAGCAGAGGTTCCCAAACTCTTTTGTTTCATAGACTACTGTCAAAATTTTGCTAGATCCAGTGGACCCCCTGCAACACCCCACCCACCCCCCACCCTGTGGACATTACTACCAATTTCTAAATCTCGAATAATAATATAATCGAAAAAAAAGGTTAGAATTGATTGCTTGATAGGGTTAAATATTTGATAGTAAAGTCGACTAAACAAATTTTCAATTAAATTTTAATTGATTGTGCTGTAAGTCGATATCAAAAAAGCAAAGTTGGCCAATCGAAAAAAGTGACTCATCCAACTTTACTTTTTTGAAATCTACTGTGACAAGTTCACAAGAACCAATCAGTTCTCAGTAGGATATTATTGGGCATTCTAGCCCCCGGTTCCGCGGCTCTCTCCGTTCGCCTCGTCACTCTCCGTGGGCTAGAATGCCCACTAATATAAATGAAATCCTAATGTGGTTTAGCGCCTATTCCACCGATCGGAAGGTGAAATATGAAATCCTGCATCATATGGAGGTAAAATAATGGAACGGCGCCTACTCCACTTCGGCCTATTCGTCGCGATGAAACAGAAACATTTGTCAGTGTGGTTTGGGCGCTACTCCACTTTTTGAATCACTTTTGGTTGCGAATGGAACGAAAGTGGTTTAGAAATAGCTAATAACATAAATGATGGATCTACAAACTTTGCGGTTTAAGCCCTATTCCACTTTTAAAATCTTATTTGGTTGCATTAGGTCGATCCCTGCGAATCTACCGTTTACCGTTATGTAACTAAAAGTTAAACTCTTTTAGCTGTTGGTCTGAAAGTTTAATAAAGTGAACTATTTGTTTATAGTGACTAATGAATACCGATGTTTTACCTCGATCAACTACAGCAGATTCTCGGATTGAGCACTAAGCCACTACTTTGGTTGTCAAGTTTTATAACAAGAAGTTTCACACACAGTTTGTTAACTAATCGAACTATATGAAAATAGTAAGCTAAAATTCAGGACAGATTGCCTCATGTCTCTTCATAAAGCAAGAATAAGCATACACCTACAGGCATACACACATTCTATTTCTATGACCCCAGATTGGGGTACCAAGGATATCTGAACTTTAGGATACCGTAAACATTAAACTAAAATATGGGACAGTTTGTCTCACGTCTCTCCACGAAAGTAAGAAATAGCGCACAGGCATCCACGCACGCACATTCTATTTTAGTGACCAGATTGGCTCGAGGACATCCAAATTTTAATTTAAAATTAAATTCAAACAGACGATACAACCTTACCCGTACATACAAATAATGTATTGAGTAGTTCTCTCACATTCTGCTGTCGGAGCATACTGCTGGCTTCGCATACTTATACACTTGCCGTTTCCCGTCTAAACTGCCGTATAGCCAATGTCAAAACGGTGTTGCGCCGTTCAACGGTTCGCCGCTGCACTGTACTCATTCGTGAACCGCCTGACGATAAACGTATCAGGCAGCCGTTGTGTGTGTATACATTATCATTTACAATGTCGAAGTCAGCAACATTGCATCATGCATTAATTTGCTTAGTCGAACTTTATTGTATTGTAAGACGATCGCTGTACATGTTGTAGTCCGTAATTAAAATTCGAGTTTGCGCGAACTTCCTATACCTAATGATTTTCGTCAAACTGGGGGTGTTTCTTAAATAAGAATATTACCAATTCCGCTAGCTTATTATAAATGAGTGATTCTTTCCTTTTTTTTTTTTTTTTTTTTTTTTTTTTTTTTTTTTTTTTTTTTTTTTTTTTGTAATTAGCTGGTTATAGTCTAGGAAATCTTTGAAAAGCCCATCCCATTCCCATTGCTGAATTTAGAAACCGACATCCTTTGCATGAAAGGATTTATTAAAGTTTGTTAGTTTTAGTAGTATGACGATTTTACACTCGCTTTGAGTTTAACTGCAACATAAAATTAACTAAGTTTTTAACGCGAGTTTGCTCACGTTGATTGTTCTGCATACAACAAATTTTGTAAGGATTTTACATACTTATGTATATCCTGATTTCTGGCTCTCAAAAATGCCATTTTATTATTTTCATGAGTGTGATGTCATTCAAAATTTTATATCAAGGTTAATTAAACAAACATACATACTTTATAATAATACCTATTGTAACAGCATGGTATCGGCTTCACCTTTGTCGGCGAGGTAAGAAGCTAGTTTTGTATTTCATTTCTCACGAAAATTGCAATTTGACAGAAAGGTTTTCAATCACTACGGATTAATTAGACGTAAGTATCATAAATTACTCATACAACCGTGAATATTGTAGTTAAGGTTTAATTTTGTTATGAGGTAAATATTGCTGAAATGGTATTTTTTATGTATAAAACCAACGAATTTTAATCATAAAATTACATTCGCTCCAGTATCTTCCAGTGATCTACATCATCCTACAACTATAAAATGTGAGTAAGTACTACCTACTAAGTTTAACATAGTTGTCAGCTACGGACCTGGTTCTTGCCTGCCGGCTGATCTAACTATCATCAAACTAATTTGATAATGTGATTAATCGCTAGTCAGCTACGGACCTGGTTCTTGCCTGCCGGCTGGTCTAACTATCATCAAATTAATTTGATAATGTGATTAATCGCTAGTCAGCTACGGACCTGGTTCTTGCCTGCTGGCTGACGTAACTATCCCCATCATACCATCCATGCCATCTTCTAGTAATCTATATTCCATTAACATTCTCCTCTCCATAATTATTGAGGTTGGTTACAGTTAAAAAATTAATCTTAGTGTGTTCTATTTAAGGTCTGACACGGAATCAGAATACCAATCACAAAGGCCTACTGCTGCAGTAGCCAAGGTGACGAAAAAACAGCCTAAGAAAAATGTGGTGAAGCGCCAAGCACCTGAAAGCGCCGACTACTCATCAGACTCTAAGTCAAGGTAATTTATATTGCTGCTTCTATGTTTAGGTGTTTATGGTAATTTAAAATGATATACGCACTGGTACATGATGGTTAGTGAATTTAGAACTGTAAATCAATTTCCGATCATATTCAATGCAGGAATGATGACAGTTACATGAAATTATTATATCCCAATATGTATTACGCTATTAATTCCCCATAGAATTCAACAGAGGTGTATAATACTCCTTAATTTCGTTATTTAAGAAATAAATGCAAATTTTTATAAATAAAATGTGTAATTGTTTACAGTAAAAGAGGCATCTTGAGCACGGACCTCTTTGGTTTGGAGGACGATCAAAAGACGAAGACCTCAAGCGGGGACTTCGGTTCATCGCTCATCACCCGTGTTGCCAACGGCAAAGTACGGCGAGCGGCAGACCTTACAGGAGAGTTCTACGTGGAAATCAAGGTATTTTCGAAAGACGAAGTTGTCTCTACCCCCATGGAAGAACGATGGAAGAAAGCCCAGGTCGCGTTAAAAGTACAACTAGATCGCAACACTCCCCAGTGGGACGGGCTGCAAAGGTTTATGAGACGAACTCACGAATTATTTGACAATTCCGAGCCTGTCTTTTATAGGGATAGTGTGAATTTAAAATAAGTTGGCTTTAAATTGCTGGGGACACCAAATTAATTGTATTGATTATTGCAGAATCTACTAGTATTGTTAATCTAATCCTAATTAAGCGTACAAAATTAGTTGACGTAATTATAATCTAAAATGCCTTTCTGTACCGTTTGTAACACATCAGTTGAGCGCAGTCACTGGATAGGTCATTTACGTAGTACTAATCATAAAAACAAAAACATTTCGCATTTTTGTGAAGGTGTTGAAATAATACATTCTGCATTTCGTAATCGTATAGCTTCTTATAGAATTACCGATCCGTCTGAGAATTGTTCTCTGGAACCATTTCTTAATAATAATTTGGACAGAATTAAAACTTTAATTGACATGTCTCTTAAAGAACATACTTGTATAAAAGTTAATTTCGAATATTTTGCTTTGTTTTTAATGTTTAAAAATGATTCTCAGGAGATGAAATCATTTGCCACAAAAAACGTAACTCTACATCAGAATTATGAATTTGATTCACTATTGTCTCAAGTCAAAAATACTTTTAAAAAAAAGATAGAAGAATTTCAGGATCGAGACAGTGGATGGACGTTCTTGAGCAGTTCTCATTTGGAAGTCAATGTTAACAAATATCAACCTTTGCGTGGTTCAGGCTTTATCGAATTGCCTTCTGCAATAAAATCTAAAAAAGCATGTGTTAATATCCGCAATAATGATGACTATTGTTTTTTATGGTCTGTTGTAGCTGCTTTATATCCAGCTAAGACTCATTCTGAAAGAGTATCTTCTTACCCTGATTTTCGTAACGTGTTAAATGTAAAGGGCATGTCATTTCCAGTGAATTTCTCAGATATTGCGCGGTTCGAAGTGAATAACCCCGAAATTTGCATTTACATTTATGGTTTAAAAAACAATACTATCATAGGACCGCTTTACAAACCAAAAGCTTTGAACGGAAAGGTGATTCATTTACTTTATTTAGAAAGAAATGATTTGTCACATTACTGTCTCATTAAAGACCTGTCGCGACTTGTTAAGAATCAAATAACAAAACACCACAGTAAACTGTACTTTTGTGACGTTTGTTTAATGTTTTTTAATTCATGTGATAATCTTAATTCACATAGTTGTGGAGGTGTCGCCACTGAACTACCTCCAAAGGGTTCTTTCATACAGTTTAAAAATTATAATAGAAAGCAATTCGTACCATTTGTTATATACGCAGATTTTGAAACAATGCTAGAACGGTATGAATCTTGTGACCCTGACCCCACTAAGGCGAGTACTGTAACACGACAGCGACATGTGCCTGTAGCTTACGCTTATCATATAACGTGTACGCTAGATGAATGCCACAATCGTTACTTTTCTTATCGCGGTTCGGATTGTGTATCAAATTTTGTAAAGTCTATCTATAAAGATGCACAAAAAATTTACGATATTTTACAAAATAGTGTTCCTATGATTTATTCAAATGATAATGCTCGTGACTTTGAAAACGCGATAACATGTCATATTTGTGAACACTTCTTGTTCGGCGACAGGGTTCGCGATCATTGTCACTTGACTGGTAAATATCGTGGCGCAGCTCATAGTTACTGTAACTTACAATACAAAATACCAACATTTTTGCCAGTATTTTTTCATAATTTGTCCGGTTACGATTGCCACCTTTTCATAAAAGAATTAGGTGAAGCTCCTGGATCTATTAAAGTGATACCTAAAACAAAAGAAAACTATATTTCATTCACTAAGTTTATTCCGATTTCTGCTGGGGAAAGCATTCAGGTTCGGTTTGTAGACTCTTTCAAGTTTTTAGGAACTAGCTTAGAAAAGTTGGCTAGTACAATGAAAAACCAAGACTTTAAGCAATTGAAATCTCATTTTCCTAATAAAAAACAATTTAACCTACTCACTCGTAAAGGAGTGTATCCATATGACTATATTTCTCAATGGGAACGTTATGAAGATACGTGTTTACCCTCTAAAAAATATTTTTTCAACTCCTTAACTAATGAGACAATTACCGACGAAGATTATGAGCACGCTCGGTCTGTTTGGTCAGTGTTTAATATTCAAAACATGGGTATGTACACAGATTTATATCTCAAAACAGATGTTCTGTTGCTAACAGATGTATTTGAAAATTTTCGAAAAACTTGTAAACTGCATTACAATCTCGATCCCGCGTTCTATCTTACAGCACCAAGTCTATCTTTTGATGCAATGCTTTTAAAAACAGGAGTTCAATTAGAATTGATTAGTGATGTTGAAATTTTTAGAATGATACAAAAAGGTATTCGAGGAGGAGTTTGTATGTGTTCCAAAAGACATGTCAAAGCCAATCATAAATATTTAGATACTTACGATCCAACTCGTCCAAATTCATTTATCATTTATTTAGATTGTAACAATTTATATGGTTATAGCATGTGTCAATCCCTACCTTATTCCGATTTTAGATTTATGAATAGACAAGAAATTGATTTTTTACAATTGAACTTAGCAGATATCAGTGATACTGCAGAAAACGGATACATTCTTGAAGTTGATTTAATATATCCGGAGAATTTACACATGGAACACAATGACTTTCCCTTTTGTCCAGAAAAATGCTTGCCACCTGGTGGTAAGAATAAAAAGTTAATACCAAATTTGTACGATAAATATCACTATGTTATTCATTACATACATTTAAAAAAATGTTTACAGCACGGTTTAGTATTGAGAAGGATCCATCGCGCTATTACATTTAAGCAAAGTTGTTTTTTAAAGCAATATATTGATATTAACACTCAGTTACGGCAAAAAGCAGAGTCAACGTTTGAACAAGACTTTTTCAAATTATTGAACAATAGTATTTTTGGAAAGACGCTGGAAAATAATGAACATCGAATAGACGTTAAGTTAGTAAACAAGTGGTGTGACTCGACCAATAAAACAAAAAAGACTACTTGTGCTGAAAAATTGATAGCCAGCCCATATTTTCATAGCGCCTCTGTATTTTCTGATGATCTAGTGGCAATCCAAATGAAACCTGTGCGTATTATACTTAATAAACCAATATACATAGGGTTTGCAGTATTAGAATTATCTAAGACTCACATGTATGACTTTCACTACTCTATCATAAAACCTTTTTATGGTAACCGAATTGAATTGTGCTATACTGACACAGATAGTCTAGTATATGATGTACAGAGCAATGACGTTTATAAAGACTTCAAGCTCCATTTTCTAAAATATTTTGATACCAGTAATTATGACTGTAACAATGACTATAACTTACCAATTATTAATAAGAAGGTTCCAGGACTGTTTAAGGATGAAATGGGTGGTAATATTATCAAAGAATTCGTAGGACTGCGCTCAAAGCTTTATTGTATTAAAACGTTAAACAAAACTATTAAAAAGGCAAAAGGTACAAAAAAATGTATAACCAAAAATTTTAATATGTTAGATTATAAAAATGTTTTGTACAATAATTGCAATGTTATTCGCAAAAAAAATGTATTGTTTAGGTCAATAAAACATGAAATATTCACTCAGGACGTAAATAAAATTGCACTTTCAAGCAATGATGACAAACGGTTGCTATCATTTGATAAAGTATCTACTTTAGCTTGGGGTAATGCAAATATATTTATGTAATGCATTACCATAATTTTAAGTGTATATTCTATTTGAAATATGATTAGACATAAATTAATTTAAACTTTTTACAGTCTGTTCAACCGATTTTGACTTCTATTCAGTAGACATAAGGATGGTATTAAAAGCAAAAAACGTGGTTACCGTTCACTGCAGCTGTAATTTTTCACGCAACCAACGCAATACAAGTCAAAATCGCTTGAACGAACTGTAAAAAATGTATGTACCTACTAAACATGTACTTAAATAAATATAATATTTTAGTTCATAAATCTGTTTCATTTCCACTCCCGCTGACAAAGCGCATTGCGATGACTGGTTTATGTAATACAATACCGTTCGCACACTTGTCGCTTCATGTTGCCCATCAGGTTGAACGTGATAAAACATGAAATTGATTACAGTGCAATGTTAGGAGTTTGCATTTCTTATTAATATAACTACTTGATCATACATCACAAGGCAGTTAGCCGGAGCAGTCATATCACGTTGAATAAAAACGAAACGAATTGTAAGTATTGTACAAGTACCCATGTATTTATAACATTATTGCATCATGTTGATTATGTAATTATAATTAATTATTATTTCATTTGTTTCAGATCATTGATAATGTGTGATTCTCCAGATATTATCGACTTCTCACAATACGCTCAAGGTTTTCCGACTCCGAGTTTAAGCTGGCATATCCCAGATTTGCCAGAACAACAAACACCTGCTAATATGGAACCTAGAAGACGAGACTACGGACCCGCCAACAAGAGACCTAGAGCCAGAAGGGAGTGTCTAAAACAGAAGTCATCTCTGCCTACATGTGAATCATACGTTATAAACAATGAGAAGAAAAAAGGTTTACGACTGATCCAGGTACAAGTGTTGGATATCAGTGAACAGCAAGAACCTGCAAGTGACAATCAGGGTGTGGTAATGTTAAGTGCGCAGTATGTAGTGACTGAATTGGTGGACCATGTAATGGAGGAAACGCAATCGTTAATTAACAAAATATCGAGAAAACTTTGTGGGGACAGTTGTTATTATTAACATGTGTCATTATTTTGTAAGTACCTACTTCATAAGATAATGTGTAAGATTTGTAGTAATATTATTAGGTATGTAACATTTATTTGCTTTCTTATTCTTTAGTGTTTATACATATTAGGTTTTTATGTTGAGTAAGTTTTGAATGTATAAATTATTAAAATATCAAATATGTAAGTTTTACAGTAGTTAACTTAGCAGGTAGGTAAGTAGATAAGTTAAAAAAAAATAATAATAATAATTGCTTTGTATAATCTAGTTGGTACAGCAAAAGTTTTGACATTTATTTGCTTTCTTATTCTTTAGTGTTTATTCATCTTAGGTTTTAAATGTATAAATTATTAAAATATCAAATATTTAAGTTTTATCGTAATTAACTTTTGTATGTAGATACTATTAATTTCTTTTATACAATAGGAATAATGTTCATACATCACAAGTTTGTAAGTTAAGAATGTAGGTAGGTATACACAAAGCGAACATTAAATAAACTATGTAGTGGCAGTTGTTATTATTAATGGGTAGGTAGTTATAATTAGTTTCTAATAATTGTAAATAATATGAAAAAGTAAATAAAATTATATTCTTTTATAATTTAAATTATGTTTTATTTTGTATTAGGTACTTATTTATACTCGAACTCTAAATTAGCTCTAGTCTAATGATATATAATATAGTGTTTATTTGCTAACAGTTTTTTTATTACAATAAATCGTTTTAAATCATGATGTAGGTATTTCAAATTTTGTAAGTAATATCATTTTGCTGCAGCTAATTTAAAGTTTGATGATTAAGTTACCCTGAAAACATTTAAATAAAACAACCATAAGTAAATTAATTAATCATTTTTATTAACTGCATAGGTATGACAAAATAAATTAAAATAGATTAAATACAGACATATTATTATCAACATACCATTTTCTAATACACACCGCATTATTTAATGCACAATTCATTTTATGGTTCACACAGTTAAAATCACTTTTATTTCTACAGAACTTTTTCTTTAATGTTGCAAAATTAGGACATCCCTTCTCACCTATGTCGATCACTTCACAGTTTGCACACATGTCTTTAATCCACTTTATTTTTTCCAAACCCTTTGTAATAATTTTTTTATTTTTTAAATACGGTACGATGACGTGTTGGAACTCTCTGTAGTCTATATAGCCCTCACTCCAGAAAATTCCACGATTTCTTTCCAACCATCGCACTTGCTTCTTTTCTTCTTGAGTTAAATAATAAAACGAATGCGGTGGTTTAACCAAGAACGTCTGTGTGTGCTCATTACTTACTATGGCCACTTCCTTGACGATAAAATTATTGTCTAAATCTTTGAATCCTTGGAGTTCGACAATGATGAGGTCCGCGTTCATGATATCTTCTTCACAATGTTACTTAATGGTTTGTATTCAACAATGCAATCGTTCAGAATGAGACAGTATGCTGAAGTTTGATCTGGTATCTCTGAATCACTCTCAATTTCTACCCTCACATCCACAACAGGTCCAGTCTTTAGATTATCAGCTTGTCTAGAGCAATCGACTACAAACAGCGGTGCTAAATCCCTAAATTGTTTCTCGCTTAGTATGGGCTCCGAGCGACGTCCGTAATACGACTGTTGAAATCTGGTGTATTGCTCGTATAATATAGCGATTCTGTTATTAGCAAAACTCACATTTAAGTTTTCATAAGGAAAATAGGTTGAATTGAGATACACTCTAACGTCTCGAATATAACAGTGATCGAATTGAGACATGTCAGAACTTGCATTGTTTTTTCTATTTGTCTGTAGACCAATAATAATGTATCTTGGTTTTTCTATTTGAGATGAAGTTTTGATAGACCAGGTATGTTTTGTAGTTTTAGGCAAGGCTGGATATTCGTACAGATCCCAATTTCTGTATATCATTTGAAGTGGGCGATCTTTCTCTAATACTTTTAACAAACCAATTTTTTCTTTGTCTGATACTTTAACATGCGGTACGCGCCATATGATTTTGTTGATCTGAACATCATCCACTACTTCGCCAGTATTAAGTTTTACAGCGTTCAAATTAGTGTTACTTCGTAATAATATCAGTTCATGTCTACTATTTATCACAACTTTTTTAAAATCTTCTGCAAAACCGAGGAGGTTACGAAGTGGTATAGAGACAGAAAATCTTCCTCCATGGATATTTTTTATGCCATCAATATTCCAACCCCAGGCATTAGACATTTTTGATTCACTTTCGGTCATTGAAATTAGTGATTTCATGGTTGTTGTTATACCTGCATTTTTTATTTTATCAATCTCCACTCCATTTAGCTCATACCTAATGTCTTGGAACAAGTAGAGTAGAGCATTGTTCGTGAAATTGACACTAGTAGCTGGGTCCTTCGAATCTTTTTTGGTAACGATAACAGTTCCTTCCAGATATAGGGTGCTAGCTGATGGTAATATGTACAAGTCCTGTTGATTGATAGGTATGCGGATTTCATCGTTCCTGTTGAAACTCGTTATATAGGGCTTGTAGGAATGAAATTCGATTCCTTCTATAGTATAATCGTAATTCGGAGCGGATAAAACGTCTAAGATATTCATTTTAACAATCCGATCGCTCTAAGGAATGCTTTATTGTCTTTAGTTAATTTTATTTTCTTCTTAGAGGCAGGTCTTATTTGATAAGTAGCTCGAACAGAACTGATATTCTTTACTTGTTGAGACACATTTTTATTGAAATCAATCATTTTTTTCTTCTGAGATGCAGATATACCTGCACTTCTTCACCACGTAAATTAATTAATCTGTTGTTTATATCTATCAGCCTGATGTGTATGCAGCTTATGTTTTTTTGATTGATTGGAAAGTATATTGCGTTCTTAGGAATTTCTATGATCCTGTATCCAGGTGGTACATTAAGTGCAAATTCGTGAATAATATGACTTGGTTCACCGTTTACATATGAACCGCTTACAATATCACATTCAATCCTGACTACGGTCGTAGGTAGAATGTTGACTGGAGACTGTGACACATGCCATTTATTTGCTTTCAAGATTTGTTTGTTAAATCCTAATAGTCTTCTAAAAGAGTCTTCTTTGATAAAATTAATGTCTTTTGTACAGAATATTGTAGTTTTTAAAGTATTATTATTGCACCGTAGTTTGATCGCTGCATCTTTTATTTCGGATTTTAAATAATCGCTGATATCTTGCAATTCATAAGTGCCTTCCGGTATTTCAATAACTTCATTAAAACCATAATAGAACTTATTATTACTTTTATCAATGTTTGGAATAGAATTAAAAGTTGAAAAGTGCAATAAAGCACACTCATACTCTCCATCTAGTTGCAACGTATTAGGATAGTATGTAGTTAACACTGACGAGTCTCCAGTTATAGACAAAGTGAGCGACATCTTGCAAATGATTGAAATTAAAGAAAATCATATATTTTATAATACATTTTTATTCCAAAAAGTTGACAAATAATTTAAACATAAATGACCACAATTGATTGCGTTAAATTTTTGATATCTTGTGTAGTTATAAAACACATTACAATTTTTGAAATATTGCATCAATTCCATTGGAGGTTTTAAATTTCCATAGCTATCAAAGTATTCACAGTGATTGTAAACTTTAGCATAAGCTACCCAATGCGTTCCTTCGTTCATAGAATCGTCTAAGTTAACGATACCACATTCAATACATTTCGCCTTCCGAGGTAGTTGATCCTTCATGTAGACCCCACGAAAATATGGGATGTCTCTTGAATACTTTCGGATGTCTATATTAGTTAGAGGGCGATTGGGTAGCAAATTATTCAGTTTTTTGAAGATGTTATAAACAATCCTTTACCACTTTTATATGGCTTAATGTATAAACCCTTGCCCAACACTAAAGCCTCCATAGCTTTATTATGTCGTTCTGTTTCTTGCAAATTTTGTTTGCTTGCTTTGTAATCATTGACGGTTTTTGCAATGCCAGCTGCACCACCAGCTAAAGTTCCTAAAGCCGATAAACCAGCGAAAATTGGAATTAAAGGTAGAATTCCTCCAGTCTTTGGTAGGGGTATTACTCGGGGTACTCGGATTCGATGATGAGTGTTTGAAAATAACTTTTTTGCGGTTAAATAAGCTGCTTTTATTAAAGTCTTATTATCTTTGCGTTTGAGTTTCTTAATTTTTGATTTTATTTTTGAAACTAAGGTTTTAAATGTTTTGATGCCTAATCCAGACTTTAGTTTCGCTTTCATAACTTTGTTCACTAACCAAGAGCTTAGTTTTTCACCTTTCCCGGCATCTTTTGATTTAAGTCTTTGTTTAGCCATGTTAAGTAGTTGTAAATCGGCTTTGTGACGATTTGCTAAGTCTGTATGGTTTGTATACGCAATGTCGTGTTGCTTGCAAGCTTCGTCTAGCTTATTTACACCTGGGTCACCTCGCGCTAAGCGTTTGTGAAGTTTGGTTCCTGGTCCGCAATAATTGTATCCTGGCAAATGAACTTCGAATGGTAGATTATTAATTATGCTGTTAACTAGTCCACCTCCTTGCATAATTCAAATTATAATGATAGCATTTCAAATGAAAAATGGTTATATAATATCTTAGTCCATTATTGCAGTTTTTTCAATCCAACTGTTTTCTGCACTGTTTAGACCTAACCATTTGACATACAATTTATTTCCTTTCTTTTTCAAAACCTTTTCTATCAAATAAACATCAGGATAGTTAGATCTTTGCAGTTCTTGTTCGTAAAAAGCTCCTAATACGATTTGTTTTCGTTGATCTTCTATGTGATATGTTACTGGTATAGTTTTATTTACTTTTTTTATAATAAATAATTCAGTTGACCAATTAGGAGTGTAACCTTTCTCAAAACTATGTTTGTATTTACTTATACGAACACAATCACCAACTTTGAATTTAGGCTTCCACTGTACTAAATCATGTTTTTTTATTTTTTTTATATTTTCTTTGATTACTTGTTCATTACATTTATTCACATCAACCGGTTTAAATTGAATAGTACGATGTTTTGTGTTGTTATATCTCTTCAATGTATCTTTCAATGGTAGACCTAACCACTTATAGTTTCCAATGAGACTAAAATGTTTATATAATTTATTTTTTACCGTTCTAATAAGTCTCTCTACAATTGACGCTTTTTTAGTAGAAAACGTCGAGTAATGGTTAATGTTGTGCTTTTTCATAAGTGTTTGAAAAGTGATGTTATAAAATTCTGTCCCCATATCAGTTTGTAAGTTAACAGGATTATTACGACTACTAAGCAGTATATGTTTGAATGCACGAGTAACATCAAATTTATTTTTCGATTTTAACGGTTCAGCCCAGGCATATTTTGAGAAGCAGTCAATCACAACTAAGATGAAACTGTAACCTTTGTTATACTTTTTCAGGTTTTGCATATCCATCAAATCTGCTTGCCATAAGTCGTGGATTCCTTTCAGAATAACAGAACGTCGAAAGAAATTTCTTCGTGCAGCTTTGTGTATTTCATTTACAATTTGCTGTTTTACCATTACGGGGTTTTTTGAGGTAATTTATGTAACTCTGCTTTAGTATAAAACTTATCTTGCAAATGAGTTAAAACCTCAGGTATCTTATCTTTTAAAGTAGCTTGAACTGTCGCCTTTGCATCTTTTATGATTTGAGAACGCAATGCACCAATCAGATTATTACGTTCTTTAATCGTATTAGCATTCAATCGATCTACATAATCCTTGCTCACAGCCAGATTATTAAATTCTTTTAACGTGTTAGCATTCAATAGATCTACATAATCCTTGTTCACAACCTGATTATTTAATTCTTTTAACGTGTTAGCAATCAATCGATCTACATAATCCTTGTTCACAGCATCGTCTGCTTCTACTGGAGATCTAATTCCTCTCAGTCTTGATGTTTTTAAATCAAAATCTCCATTTTCTGATTTTAACAATGCATTCTCATTAAACTCAAATATTTCTGATAAACGCAGTCTTTTGTGAATGTAGTGTCCGAATTTGTCTACGTTCATGTTTAAGGTGTATTGTATTGAGAGGCTGATAGTAAAATAAACACATTTTTTATTTTTTATTTATTTATAACTTTACTTTCACGCAATTCTTCAATGATAGATATAATTTCATTATCTAATCCTGTGTTGCCAGCATCTCTAGATGCAATTAATAATTTCAACCTTTCCACTAATTCATTAGGATCATCCCAGTACACTAAATCAACGTTTTTTCTCCACTTTTTTAGTAACGGTAGACCCTTTCCCTGAACTGCATTCTTCAATTTAAAAAGAGGTTTAATAACTTGCAAATATTTTTGACCTTTATTACTTTTTATTGGCTTACTTGGCTCATAGTCTCGACGATGTGCATTTGTATCAATTAGCATCGACTTATAATTTTGCATATCACTATCTGTAACCAAACTTAAGTCTACATCTTTCTTAAGCAATAACTGTTTTAAACCAGGTGTATTTCGGTATTTACATCCAGCCACGGTGATGTATTGATCGTTGATCGTTATGAAAGCAGAACCTAACATCAGTTTCCCGCGCTCTGCTCTAACCCCAAATGGAATATCTACCAACGCTTCTGAAGATAATGACCAGGATGACGTATCACAATCTTGATTCCTGTCAACTACTGATTCATAAGAAGAGGCACTGCTGATATCGGATTCATATTTGTCTTCATCACTATTATTATCGTTACTTTCTGCGCTACCGGTTCCTTCTTTCTGCACAGATTCGTTAATAAACGGAACATCAGCAAAATCATCACTAGCACGCAGTAGAGGAGTTTGCTTACTAGCATTAGCAATTAGATTTAGAGGTTCTGTTACAGGTTTGAAAACAGACTCCAGTGCTTGTTTATTGTTAATCTCAGCATCTCTCATTTTTCGTACTTTTATCTTTACAGCTTTTGCCGCATCAACAATTTGTCGTTTCAAGGATTTTTCCATATTGGTAAAATAGGTTGTAATGATTGTGGTTGTGTGTTATTGATGTAGTGTCGTAAGTTGAATAATAATGTCAAGCAGGTAACAGCCTTTTATATGTATTCGTGTTCTTAGTCAAAGACTACAAACGTGTCAAATTTACTTCTGTAACATCCTTTGTTTTTGGAACAATCTTTATTAATTACAACATAATTGAAAGGTATACTCCATATTTTAGAACACATTTCACGAAATTCAATCCATGTCATGTCAGTGTTGACGTGTTCTTCATAAACATGTCTCATATTTCTTTCATCTTGCTTAAACAGTACGATTAGATTTGCGTTGTCTCTTATTAACTGCTTAGGGATTTTACTATACGTCTGATTTAGATAAAAACAATCGATGAACTTGTGTCTCCCCATAGCAAAATAATCACGCATACTACTTTGATTTTCACAAGCAACATCATCAAATACAATTACTGAATTCGGTTTTGCGGTCTGAACACTCAGTACTTGCTCATTTTCATGATATTTCTGAAATGAAATGCCTGGTACTCGTTGCAAGACTTTTTCTAAAAAAACGTACTTGGGTTGTTGCAAGGTTTTCGAATAAACATAAACATTTTGAAATCTTAAGCCATTCTCGTGTATAAGAAGACCAATTAATAAATTAGTTTTTCCACAATTTGACGGTCCACAAATGATGCATCGTACCGATTTAGGTAATAATTCTCCATGACGTAAACCAGTCTCCTGAGAATGAACACAAAGCTTATTTACGTGTAACGATTGTGGTTGTTTTACAAATTTCATGACGACTGCTTGAACGGTTATATTAATAATGAGTTAATTATTGTATTACGTTGACATTTATAACTCATTGTCGCTAACTCGAGCAAATGTACGAACAACCTTACCATGGTTGTCCTTCAATATAAGATAGTGAGTGTTTTCTAAATTAGATTTAACCGAATCTTGTATCTGTCGGTGGAACAAATCTTCTGTTTGGGCTGTATAGCTGTTCTGGTGTTTTGAAGAACCGTTATCTGTATTTTTCTGACCAATTTGCAAATCTTGAATAAATATAACCTCGCCACTAGAATTCTTGATAATAAGTTTATTACAAATATCTTCTAAATCAGATTTCACTGAGTCATGCATTGTAGTTAACTTAGTTATGACAGGTGTATTTAGTTTCGTGATAATTCAACCTTCTCACTACAGTAGTAAAGATCGAATGTAGCGTTAAATTACTGCGATCAATTATTTATAACACCTTCCCTGCTAATAATAATGAGTCAATTAATGTGTTACATGCAAACCACACTGAAAAATATTTCTGTATCATCGCGAGGAATAGGCGCCGAAATGGAGTAGGCGCCGTTCCAGTATTATACTTCCTTACGATGTAGGAATTCATATTTCACCTTCCGATCGGTGGAATAGGCGCTAAACCAGTATTTTACTGTACTATGTAAGATTTCATTTATACAAGATTCAAAATGCGGAGTAGCGCCCAAACCACACTGAAAAATATTTCTGTTTCATCGTGTGGAATACGCGCCGAACCAGTATTTTACTGCATTATGTAGGATTTCATGCTCAGTCCCTTTCATTTATATTATTGGAGCACGCAACTCCACGAGCGAAGCGAATGTGGATTAGCGTGCCCAATAATATCCTACTGTTCTCACAAATTTAATTTAGAAAATGTCCCATTCGGAGTGGAAAAAATAAATGTACATAGTATGTTTCCTTGTGTTGTAGATATTTATTGAAATTCAAATTCCGTCACTGGCCCACACTTTTCGCTTTTCTTTATGAAATTCCGGAAACAAATGAGTAACGTTTATCCCTGACATTCGTTTTTATATTGGTGAAGAATCAAACACGTTCATGCAATATTGCAAGCACATACACCAGAAGTCGTATGTAATTTGCACGTCTGAACAAGCGTCGCGGACTGGACGGCGGCCGGCGCGGCAACGACAAATCTCGACGCGTTGTACCGAATATGGAATATGCAAGTTTTACAAGTAACAGTCGCTGAGCTTCTTAAAATATTATCTGCCTATATTGATAGGAGAAGTCAAGCCAATATCTAGTTCTTCTCTACCGAAACCAAATTAATTTTCATGCACCCCCGCTTACGATTGTAGACCCCCATTTTTGTCACGCCCAACGTAGACCCCCGTCGAGACTCCCGTGGAACCCGGAGGGGCCACCTGGACCACTGGGAATTACTGCTCTACAGGCACAGACCTAGAATTCGGAGCGCGCAAGCCCCACCACGACGTCAACGTAGAGATACGGCGGTGGGGTTATTATTATTATTACTCATTACTTACTTGTCGTCTCCCTGGCTCTTCGTTTCTTCGTTAATACTTCTTGTGCTTCTTCCACTTCAGTTTTAAACTCCATTAAAGGTACATCATCTTCTAAATCTGATTCAGAACCGTGTAGTGGTATATCAGCTACATCGAGATCTAGACTGCTATTGTCTAAATTTTGTTCAAGCTCTGTAAATAAACAAAAACAGTCAAGAGTATTTATTACTTGTTCTTAACGTTTCGATGGCAAAAATGTAAAGAAAAAGTTTAGGTTCTATGTTCAAAACATCAAAAATCAATAAATTTGTTGGGCAGAAAATTCAGCAATGCAAATACTGTTTATATTACTTTTTTATCTTCTTGCCCTCTTACAAATAAAACACGGAATAAAGTTATATCAGGGATAACAAAGGAATAACCATACATTTTCATAGGTTTAAATTTGGAATAACTTTATTCTGTGTTTATTTGTAAGAGGGTAAATATATAAAAGAAGAAACTGACTGACTGAAATATCAATGTACAGCCCAAACCACTGGGTCTAGATATTTCAAATTTGGCAAATGGGTTCCTTATGCGGTCTAGAGGAGCACTAGAAAGGATTTTTCAAAATTCACCCTCCAAGGGGGTGAAACGAGGGTTCAAAGTATGTATGAAGAATCTTATTCCTTGAGTTAATAGACTTGAAACTTGGCATGGATATTTATCTAAATGAATCATAAAGTTTTCCATTTTTAGCTTTCCTCAACTACCCTCTAAGGAGAGATTGGGGGTTGTCAAAGTTTGTATGGAGGAATTTTAAAGCGCTGCTGTCTGATTATCTCGAAACTCAGTGTTTATACTTGAGACCAAAACTGAAGAATAACGTGTAGAAAATCTACCTCTAAGGGTGTGAAAAGGGGTAGGTAATAAATTTTACAGGGCAGGTTTTACTGCGGAGCTTGATTAACTCGAAAATCGGTGTAAATAATCTTTCAGTCAAGTTACGGAAATATACCAAACGATTTTTTAAAATTCCACCCCTTTTTTTTTTTTTTTTTTTGAGGGTGAGAAATCATCAAATAACTTCTCCCGCTCTGGGTGGAGCGGAAGGGCGTGTCAGACTTTTACTGACTAAAACCCACCCGTGTTCCTTCAGTTGCCTATGCCAGGGCCGCGGTATCTCCTTCAAACAACCCGCGACCCCAGCGGCAAAAAAGTGGTCGTGAAAACAGGGAATAAAGTTAATAATGAAAAATCTTATTCATTTGGTTAATTAACTTGAAACTTAGCACAAATACTTGCCTAAGCAAGTAATAAAGTTTGTCATCATTAGTTTTCCCCCCGAGGGAAGGGAAGGGAAGAGGGAAAGGGTGAAAACGAAGTAATAGCGTGGGCAAGCAATGCGATGCGACGGGGTGGGTCGGGGGAGTAAGAAACACGCGGACAAAGTCGCGGCAGAAGCTATCTCAATATACAACATTAGTTTTTGTTTACACTAAACCTTTTAAGGGGTCGCCAAAAAAAAATTGCTGTTCAGTACATTTTGACGAGTTTGATGTAGATAAATGTACTGAACAGCTGATTTTTTTTCGCGAATCAGGTTTGGTCCAATAGTTGTTCAAAATGATGAGTACAATGACAATATTCAGCATTCACAATAAATTATGGAAAAGTTGAGGATTGATGTCATGTACTATGTCTGAAAATTTTCTCGATACAAAAAAAATACAAAGTTACTTCCAAACCGAACAATAAACCGCTATTATTTTTGTTCTTAAAAACATACCTTCACTTTGATGTCCCTCCTTTGGCTCAATGATATCATCTAGTCCCTCACAAACAGCTGGTAATTCTTCTTTGATAGCAATGCTTTCTGTTTCACATTCATCAACTATACTTATGTGCACCATTGGAGATTGAATAAACCCACTGGAAAACTCTGAGTGGTCTTGGTTTATTACAAGATTAGGCTGTAAAAAGATGATTATAGTATTAGGAAAATATACCAGTGGTCCCAAGCACAAAGTTTTTTTCATTAGGTATACTAAAGTCACATGCCCACACAAGTGAAGATACGTAAGTAGGTCCAATGTAACCTGAAGAGTGCCATGCTACCAACCTCAGTAATCACTTCACAAGTTTTTGTTGCATAGCTCGCTGGCATGAGAGAGGACCGTTATCAAACTGCCACATACAAGTTTCATACAGAAGTTGTATTATGTGGAGTATTTAACATGTAATAATAAAATTGTAAACACCTACATTTGACTAAAGCATACACATCAACATTCAACACTCAGTGATATGGTTGGTATGAAATTCAGACACAACAGTTATGAGCTGGAGAGAAATCACTTGCACAATATACTGACATTAGAAATTATAAGAATAAATGGTGCTTGAAGAATACCTCACCTCATAATCCTCATTCATCATTTGAGCGAACACCTCTTCGGCTTCCAGACATTTTCTCAGTAATCGGTAACATTACTTTAGCTTAGCGCAGCAAAAGAAACAAGCAAGAATAGGTCTACTGTCGTCCGTTACAAACTGCAACAAAATAATAATATGTATTTTGTTTTCATGAAGAAAATACTTTTAATCTACAGTGTAACCTGGATAACTGGGATTGCAAGGGACCTAAGATTATTTATCACCTATAGAGGTTTTTCATTTACCCATTTTGCCAAATGCCTTACCTTACAGGCTATTGAACTACAAAGTCCCAATTATACAGGTAAAAGTCGAAATAAATCTGAGAATTGCATTGGTTGGTTGATTTCAATTCATTTCATTTCATTTATTTCATTATTTTTTTTTACATTGTATTGAAATTTCACACTTAATTACAAAATTAAAAATTAAACGAATTACACACTAAAATTATGAAATATGCATATCTGCGTTTCGTCAAAGTTTATATTGGCAAAAGTGCAGTTCATCAAATTATGCAGAAAGTAAAGGTTCGATTCCGCAGCGAGCTGCCTGCAGCTTAAGATTAAGTATTTTCTTTTTACTTGGTTTTTCCTTGATTTGTAGGGTCCAGTCAAAGGGAATTTAGCCATACAGCATCTAGGAGTCATTAAAGCGCATCACCACACAGAGCACGTGACCGGGTCGGGCGAGGCAAATAACGAATACGCATACGTAAACAGTGCGCTCCCTATTCGCCTCGTGCCTCGCCTCGCGATTCGCGCGCTCGCGTTGGGAGCGGTTTTTCGGACGCGAATCAAAGGGCACGAATGGCGAACACGAATTTACTGTTTACACATTCGCCTGCATTCAGTTGACAGCTAGCGCCTGACCCAACACGACGTGTAGACAAAGTGGAGTGAAGTACGAATTTTAGAATTCCTAGAACTTTATCAAAACAAAGAGCTCATTTGGAACCCCAAACATCGCAATCATAAAAATAGACAAAAGATAAACGATTCATGGAACGGTATATATCAACTAGAGTGCGTTTCATCAAATAGTTCCTATGCCGTAATGTTGGTCCACTGTTAAACTTTAACACATGGACCTATCAGGTCCATCCATTCTAACAGTAGCGTATCGTGTTCGTCCTAAAACAGTGGAGCCAACATTACGGCATAGGAACTATTTGATGAAACGCACTCTAGTATGGGATTTTGCCAGTCAGTAACTTAAAATTAAAGAAGAATTAATTAATGCCCTGCTTTCGTACGCATTTCGATTCATCATCTTAATCATTGTTTAAACTCAATAGATGTAGCGCGCATGCCACCAATATTTTCACGTCCTCCATATTCGTGTGCGAATGTCAAAATAATTCACACCGCGCATGTGTGAATAAAATTTAAAATGACAGGGGGCCGTGATTTTTAAATCTTGAACAGCCAGTGTCTACAATATTGGGACGAACAGACTGTTCAAAATGATCTCAACAACTAAGAAAATTAAACTTTATCTCAATTGAATAAAAGTTCTTATCAGAATGACAGTTGTTGTGTACAGTCTTCTTTAGGAAACATTCCTTGTGTCATTGAGTTAATTTAATTTTCATAGTTGTTTAGATCATTTCTGTCCATCCCGATATTATTGACGCTGACTATATGATGATACGGAACCCTTTGTGCGCGAGTCCGACTCGCACTTGGCCAATTTTTTCTGTATGTTAGGTTTAAAGAATTTTATTCTCATAAGAACTTAAATAACAGTTCACTTAAAATGAGATACAAAGTGCTTACATCTAAGTAAAGTAAATTATCATATTTGCCTCTGGGGTGTTGGTGACGTTATAGGGTACCTACATACATGTTTCCTGAGTTTTGTCTTAAAGATATTTATACTATCACACTTCTTTATATCTTCCGGTAAATTGTTGAACAGCCGTGCTCCCTCAACTAATATTGTTTTTTTTTGCCGTAATTAGTCCGCGCCCGTGCAGTCATTACTTGAAACTTGTTTTTACTTCTTGTGTTGTATGTTGTTGTCTTTTTATGTAGTTGTATATTTGACTGCACGGAATTTGTGGTGATTTTTTTTATGAGAATGCAGGTGTAATATGTGTAGTTTTTTTTTGTTTCTCCTTTCTTATCTACAATCGGCTGTTTAGCCATAATTAGATGAGGTCTTTTTTTTTTTTTTTTGAGGGTGGGAAATCATCAAATAACTTCTCCCGCTCTGGGTGGAGCGGAAGGGCGTGTCAGACTTTTACTGACTAAAACCCACCCGTGTTCCTTCAGTTGCCTATGCCAGGGCCGCGGTATCTTCTTCAAACAACCCGCGACCCCAGGGGGTGGATTTTAGTTTGGTTGCCATTCCAGTGAACAGCACCAATTACATGTGGGAACACTTCAGTTCCTATTATCGAGTTCCAGTATGTGCCATCTTTTAAGGCGTTTTATGTGGTCTTTATCTTGAAGTAGTTCTCTAGCTAATGTGTTGCTGTGGCTGTTTAGTCGTTCTTTGTACTTTTTGCTGTATTTGTTTACTTCTTCTCTTATGGTTGGCATTTCTAGGTATTCATGTATTTCAGAGTTCCGTACAAACCAGTGTGCGCTGGAGACCGTTCTTAATGCAACATTTTGGAATCGCTGAAGTATCTCTAGGTTGGAATTGCTAGCAGATCCCCAGAGTTCTACCCCATAGGTCCAAATTGGTTTAATGATGGCCTTGTAGACCAGCAATTTATTGCTGATAGAAAGTTGTGATTTTCGGCCTAATAGCCATAAGAAGTTCTTAAATTGTAAATTTGCTTCTGTTCTCTTGGCTTTAATGTGGTTTCCCCATGTCAATCATCTATCCAGATGCAGGCCTAGGTATTTCACCGTGCTGCTGGTTGGCAGGGTTCCTCGTTCCATGCAAACAGGTGCGCAATCCCCCTTCCTGAGTGAGAATGTGACATGCGTGGACTTTGTTACGCTGGGCTTGATTCTCCATTTTTGAAGCCACTTGTCGATCTTATCTAGCTGTGCCTGCAGTTTGGTGGATGCCTTTACGGGGTCGGTGTCGCTTGCGAGTGTAATGTGTAAAGTTGTGTGAGATTTAGTAATTTAGTTTTTTCGTATAATTGTTTTGTTGGATAAAGCTAGTCATAATGAAATAATACTTTGATAATTTCATTTTGTAATCTTTGTAGTGAGTTTAGATTTGATTTCGCGGCTGATCCCCATATTTCAATTAGATATTCAAGGTTTGATTTTACTAGGGAGTTATAAATAATTAGTCATACTTTTTTCGGAATACAGTTTGTAACTTTCCGTAACGCTCCTAACAGTGACGTTAGTTTTGTTTTGACATGATCGATGTGCAGCTTCCAAGTAAGTTTGTCATTTGCGTGTGGTGTGAGGGCCACTTTATTAAAACTCTTTGAAAATATGCTTAGGATTTAGTGAACATTCCCAAAGAATTGTGAAAGTTGGAATCAGATTTTGTGAAAGTCAACTTTGCGAGATATGGACTGTAAAGTGGGGCCCTCAGTTCTCACATAGAGGATTGAGGGCCCGCCTGTACCTGATAAACTATGGACACTACAGATAAAGTCTTTATGCCAAAATCTAAGCTTATACCAAACAAAATTTGTGAAAACAAGATATTATCGCAAAACACTGTCCTACTTGGTATATCTTCGTTCAAAATGGGCCCTCAATCCTCACACTCGTAAAAGTTTATCACGCAAATAAAATGAAACCATTAACTTAAAGCTACTGTTTGTAATCCTTTAAGATACTAAATAAATTGTGAAAATTTGTGAAAGCAAGAGCAGGTCACCATTTCTTGTTGTTTGAAAGTTATGACCTTGACAAAATTCGGGCCCTCAATCCTCCATTTATTTTGTTTTCCGTTTTAATACGCCTATCGTATGAAAGATTAGACAAATACAAAATAGTCTCTTTTTGTGAAAAAAATTGTGCAACAAATTCGATACTAGAAAGAAATTAAAAGACTTATTTTTGTTCCCTGAATTAGGAAATAGGGTGACCACAATACGGTATTTTACTCTATATGAGCAAAAATCTAAAAATATATTATTTAGATAGATTAGGCCAAAAGCAGTCAGAAAATATTAGTTTTAGTTCAATAACAATATAAATATTAAAATTAAATTCAAAGTTTTCAGGTTTTTTTAATGTTTTCTCAAACCATGAAATATTAGCCGCCATTTTATGACGTCATTCAGCTGTGTAAATTAAAAAAGTGTCAAATAGTGTCCATAGTTTATCAGGTACAGGCGGGCCCTCAATCCTCTATGTGAGAACTGAGGGCCCCACTTTACAGTCCATATCTCGCAAAGTTGACTTTCACAAAATCTGATTCCAACTTTCACAATTCTTTGGGAATGTTCACTAAATCCTAAGCATATTTTCAAAGAGTTTCAATAAAGTGGCCCTCACACCACACGCATATAGTTTGTCATCTACCCACAGGCCGAGATATTTTTTGTGACTAGACCGTTTAATTATTTCTCCGTTGATCGTAAGTATATGTTCCCGTTGTTTTATTTATGTTGTTATGTAGGTACTCGAAAAAGGCTGGAACAATTTGGAAAATTCTTTTTTTTCACAAACAGACAACATTGAAAAATAGACATGTTGACAATACGAGGTTTTGATGCAACATTTATTTTGACAATATGCTCCATTGGCCAAACATACACTTTGACCAAACACACCCTTGACCGACCGCCCCGAACTCGGCCTGTGTACTGTGAGGGCTCGAACCTCACAGCGGGAGGCTAACTACTTTATAATAAAAAGACAGTAGTGCATATAAGAAATGGGGCTGAAGCCCGCTATATTAAAAAAAGAATCAAATTATAATACACTCCCTAGGTCCTACGCGGAGCCCTAGCTATCAGCTATCTGTCAATCCTTATAAAAAGCGACCATCACTTTTTATAAGAATATTCGATGTTTGAATGATCGAATGTCAGCCAGTTACATACTTTGGCTTGTATATAATAAAACCTCTACATGAGCTACGCCCACCCTTGAATAAAAGGATTAACGTAGTCAACTTCCAAATAAAACTTTTATTCAGACCAAGACATTCGATCATACAGACAAAACCTACCTAAACCTAAAAATGGACACCCTACCTAACTCCGGGAAAACGGCGACAATATGAGGGATTGTACTTCTAGGTACAGGCTCAGCTCTGGACAAACGAAACGCGAAAAACTAACACTATGCTAAGTGTCAGTCAAGTTAATATTAAAGTGTGCCATTGTGCACCCAAAAATATCGCATTTATCCAGTCTGAGCCCCGTCAAACAAAACCCGGAGGGAAAAGAATGACGTGCCTCTTTCGATAATAAAATGATGTGGCAATTCACATCAGCCCAGAAGTGGTTGAAAATCTAAAGAACTCAACATCGTGATACATTAATCCATCGGACAGTATCGAGCCAGAGGGAGGAATGCGCCAGAAAGTCAAAATTCTAACGCAGAACCTAACTCATGTTCAATCTCCAGCAAATTCAAAGAAAAATATCGCGTAATGTCAACACTGAACCCTTACGTAATACTACTGGTCCATATTGACCAAACTGTGGATACTCTGATATAAACTGCACCAATTGTGTCAACTCAACACTCTTTGCAAGGACTATGTCCCGTCAGCAAAGTTGGTTACAACTCATACCAAAGTCACCCCCCCTCTAGAAGGTATTCACAGTTTCTCAAAACTTCCACTACTCCTAATACGTCATACTAAATGCTGGAGGATGTTCATGCTAACCGGCCCTATCGACCCGTAACGAACCGACGTTGTCGTAGGTTTCACTCCCTCATGCTCTTCATTGTTTTGGTCAGCGTTGTGGGGTAGCGTAACCTCACACGCTGTTGGTTGCGTCCGATGTAGTTCTCAGCATATGAAATATTACACAAAAAAAAAACAATATTAGAACCTTTGAAAATATACACATTAATATTTCATGCCCTGCTGATGTCATAAATCTAATGCAGTGACATGATAAACTGTAAATAAAGACAATGACAATGAAATAATCCTTAAAAGAAAAAGTTTCCATCTAATAAAACAACTAGGAGGTTTAAAAAGTTTACATCTAATAATATTGTTTAGAAAAATATCACATAACCTCCTTTTATTAACTTTAAAAAACCTAAAATTCAAAATAGAAAACTTCTTTATAAAATGATCATTGCTTTTCAAATCCTTTTTTAAAGTATGTATTTTAGGAACCAATTTTTTAAATTTAATCTTCTTTACAGATAAACA
The DNA here is from genome assembly GCA_905163495.3 of Cosmia trapezina. Lineage (NCBI taxonomy): Eukaryota > Metazoa > Arthropoda > Insecta > Lepidoptera > Noctuidae > Cosmia > Cosmia trapezina. The sequence continues at coordinate 6,155,445 of LR991046.1, read as the reverse complement.
CTTTTTCTTCTTCGATACAACACGTTTTGGATTATACATGACACTTCGGTGTCGTGAAGGTATATTAGGGAACCTATCACAACTTTTTTCAATATATTTATTTTCTACTTGCGCGATATCAACCGTTGTCTCGACTGCGCATGACTCCACATTCTGTTCACCTAACTTTAAATCGACTTCCAAAAGACAAAAATCACCAATCTCCTTTGTTTCCGACGACAGACTGGAATGGCCATTCTCCTTTGAAATCGAAGATTTTAAATTAAAATTATCTTGCTTAAATTGTTCACAAGCGATGTTATTTATATTATTCTTCACATCGTGAACATGATTGTGTTGACACACAGACATACTAGACATAATAGCAGGATTGGACAGACCCGAATATTCCAGTGCTTCCTGATCTTCCTTCATAAGCACCTCGTCTGTCTGCACATCGTTTTCGGTCACCACAGGGCGGCTCTCTGCGTAGCTGAGCTCAGCAATGACCTCAACTTCATCTTCGACACTGCTTGCATCGCATTTTTCTAACACATCAACTTCCTGCTCTCTTTCACTAGAAATTAATTGCATGTTATCATCTACACATAAAACATTTTCCTGTCTGTCTTCAACAGACCTCTCTTGTGCGTCCGCCTCTTGTCGCGCACAACTAATAATCTTTCCCTTATGGCATGTACATGGGAATTCTGCCCATAATGCGTCACACAGTGCCTCAAAGGACATACCGTCCGACCATGTATAGTTGTAAAAAGATCTTGCAGCACTTGCAAGAAACGCACCCAAAATTAGCGACCAATCGCTTTCTCGCCATCCATTGATGTTAGCTATTCGCAAAAAATCGGCAATAAACTTTTCAAGACATCGGGCGTCGATGCCCGTGAAATAATAATCTAACATCAGCACCATGTCGATCACTCTCTAAAGCTCAATAATAATATTTAAAACCACTTAGTCTGATTAAGGGGATCCACTGCTCCTCATATCGCTAGGCGTGCGATAGTGATGCATCCGGCGGAATAACTTCTACTCCAAACACCAATAGATTCATAAATACTTCGCTCTGCAAAACACGGCCGTATCGGCGCACTCCAAAAAACCTTCGAGAGGTACCGCGGGCGTACTCGCGGTCGCTATGAAGCTTCAGCTATGGCGCCTCCACCAAATGTGAGGGCTCGAACCTCACAGCGGGAGGCTAACTACTTTATAATAAAAAGACAGTAGTGCATATAAGAAATGGGGCTAAAGCCCGCTATATTAAAATAAGAATCAAATTATAATACACTCCCTAGGTCCTACGCGGAGCCCTAGCTATCAGCTATCTGTCAATCCTTATAAAAAGCGACCATCACTTTTTATAAGAATATTCGATGTTTGAATGATCAAATGTCAGCCAGTTACATACTTTGGCTTCTATATAATAAAACCTCTACAGTACACAGCAGTGGGTGATTCCGGGCTGAAGTGATGAATGCTTTTAGTGCGCATCTTGCAGGGAAGGCATGAGCATTGACCACCACACAAACATATACCTAAGACGACCCACTGACCCAGGTTTCCTCACACTGTTTCTCTTCACCAATGTCAGTGATTTCCACTCTTCGCCAAGACAAACCTCTAACAGGAAGTTCATGTAAATACTATGAAGCTTCGTTTATGAGAGGCATTTAAAACCTAATAGGTAATTTACTTAGTTTAATTAAAAATATTGACTTACTGGAATATCAGTCAGCTTCTCATAAAGTTCATGCAAGTTCCTGTTGACCACTATATACATGCCAACATTCTCTGCTAAGCATATCCGACACATAGGCAATTTTTCCATCTTCTAACTCAAAAAGTATCACTTTTTAAGTTATATAATTCAACTTTACGTTTATATTATAGAAAAACACTGTTGCGTTGCGTACAAATAACGAAGGAGGCTTGTATATTAATAATACGACTTCTTCTTATCTACGAGCTTTTGAGAATAGAAGTTTTGTAGTGAATTTTTATTATAATTGTCTCTCGTAGGTAGTCCGGACAGTCTAGGTCACAGGCTAGTCCAGGTGCTTCATAGAAATTTGTTTAGTAGTCCCAATAATGTACGTTTATTTCATAAAAAAGCACATACAAGAAAAGAACAAGTAACTTGTAAACATAATCCACAGACATAATCATAAATGTGATCATAAAGATGTGACTGTGACTAGTGATGGCAATTAATGCGATTTAGAATAAATTTCATTAGCATGCGAATTCTTGAGTCTTAGCATGCGAAATGCTATTGCTATGCTATTTGCTAATATGACGATAATTAATAATAATCAAGTATGTGAATTTTGTTAATATGTGAATTAAAGAGCGCGTTTGCTGTTTTTAACAATTTAAAAAGAATCGCGCGGCACGCACGTGCCACACAAAATCACAAATTATTATTAACAATACAATCACACGCATTCATTCAATATACGATCCGAAGTACGAGCTAATCGAAGATAAAAAGCTAATAATTGTTTGACTTCATTCTTCGCACCACCAAATTGCTAATAATTTCACTTGCGAACGTAGTCAGGGTCACGTGAAACAGATAGATTTAGTAGTTCCGACTTTTCGTGGGTGTGACAGAGAGCGCGCATTGCATCTGCGCGCTGTCAACCTATGAAGTACGAAGGCATGAATAATAATTCATTTCACATTTCACAGAAATTCGCAACTACATGTCATTTGCTAAATGCTAAATAAGCATTCGCATGCTAACAATGAATGCGAATGCTAATTAATCCATCACTAACTGTGACGGGTGGTGCACAGATGTTATATTGGGTGGTGTAACCACAGACCAACCAGCGAAAAGTACTAGTGACCACAGATTACTAATTCGTAGCAAGTACGGTAACAACCGGTACCTAGCAAGCTACTCTGACCACAGAACGTATATGCTGTGACTCACACATCCGAAATGCTTCTCTGAATTCATTATATTTATTACAAATTAAAAAAGCCCGGAATTGTGGAAATTTAGAAGCCCACACAGAGTCGCAGAAGTATTAAGGTAGGTTTAATGAGATAAAAACAGGTAAACCCAGATGCACAGACATGTATTAACCACAATTGACAAGACAGTAAGAAAAACAATAGGGAATAGAAAAGTCAAAATAATATTTAAAATATCTTTCTAACAGGCCAGTGTTATGATTATTACAATGTAGGTTTCAACACCTCCCCGTAATCAAAACACCCTGTATGTACTACATTCCTAATTTAAACATTCTGTATAAAAATAACACGTAAAGAACAAGAAACATTCAAAGTACCTAAACTACTCAAACACAAACACCCTGGATATATCAACAAATTAACCACCCTGTACATGTCAACAAATTAACATAACTGTACACAGAAAGAAACTCAATAACAAACCAAGCCCTAAGTTAGCCCTAAAGATGTAAGGCACTTGTAATGTCTCAATTTAGGCAACATGGACACTTGTAATAAACCTGAAAGTAGAAAAATCATTAAATGTAAGTGGGTGTACAAAGTCAAGAGGGATACCAATGGGAACATTGTAAAATATAAGGCAAGACTTGTTGCCAAAGGATTCACACAAGTGCATGGTGTTGACTACGGTGAAACATTTGCTCCAGTAGCGAGACTATCGTCAATTCGCCTGCTATTAGCTTTTGCTGCTAAACTTGATTTGGAAATCGACCATCTAGACGTTGAGACAGCATTCCTGAACGGTGACCTAGAGGAAGAGATTTTCATGGAGCAGCCTGAAGGTTTTTCCAATGACAAATCTAAAGTTTGTCTACTCAAAAAGTCTCTTTACGGACTCAAACAAGCTTCACGTCAATGGAATAAAAAAGTTTGTGAAGCTATGGACAAACTTTCTTTCAAACGTTCTGAAAAAGAACACTGTATCTACTATAAACATGAAGATGCAAAGTTGCTAATTATAGCAATATTCGTTGATGATTTTTTCATCTTCAGTAACGACAAGAAGTTTAAAGAAGATTTCAAGGATCAACTTAAGAAGGTCTTCGTAATCAAAGATTTAGGTCCTCTTAAAGACTGCTTGGGAATGAGAGTTACGAGGAAAGACGGCACTCTATCACTGGATCAAACAAAATATATTGAGCAAGTGATAGCTAAGTTCGGAATGACAGATGCTATCTCTGTATCCACTCCTATCGAGACTGGAACAAAATATGTCTTATCAGATCCCAAGGATGAAAAGCCAGAATTACCGTACCAGCAGCTCATTGGATCGTTAATGTACATTACCATTGGTACTAGACCAGATATTGCTCACTCTGTATCAGCTCTGAGTCAATTCAATGCACATTACGGGGAGGTACACTGGAGAGCTGCCAAGCGTGTTCTCCGCTATCTGAAGGCCACGAAGGATAGAAAGCTAACATACAGCAACACTGGTGATGGAATTGGATACGCTGATGCCGATTACGCAAGTAATCTGGTAGACCGACGCTCCAATACGGGGTATGTGTTCCAGATGTGTGGTTCATCAGTGTCGTGGCAGTCACGAAAACAGAGAACGGTCGCCCAATCCACAACCGAGGCTGAATATATGGCCCTCGGCGAAGCCTGTAAGGAAGCCATCTACATCCGATCTCTCATCAGCGACATCTTTCAATCCTCATCACCAATAACCATAATGTGCGACAATCAAAGTGCCATCTCACTCACCAAAAATAACACGCATCATTCTCGCACCAAACATATCGACATTCGCCATCACTTTGTCCGCGAGTGCATCTCCACAAATCAAGTCGATGTCAAGTTCATCTCATCAACTCACTGAATGATAGACTAGTAAAGTCTATACCCACGGCTCGATTATTTAAAATATTTAGGGCTTTAGGATGCAAGTGACCAAGACGTCTATGCCATAGTAAAGCAGACTCTTTCACTTGTGTGCAAGTGGCTTTATGTTCTGTCGTATCTAATCTGTACATACCACTATGGTTTGACGCAGTTGCAATGATAGCGCCTGTCACCTTGCAATCATCTTTCAAAAGGATTGAGGCACCGTTCGGTGAAAATACAACTACTAACCCTTTCTGAACTAGGCTACGAACTGAAAGTAAATTAGTAGCTAAGTCAGGAACATATAAAACGTCAGAAATTTGCTTAATCCTATCAGAAATATTTACAGAAACGGTACCTTTGCCTTCACTTTGAATTTGCTGACCATTGGCGACATTTATTGGTTTAAACTCCTGCTTGAGGTCCAGGAACCAGTCACTCTTATTACTCATATGAGCTGTAGCACCAGAGTCAACATACCATTCAGTAGAGGTACAAAGTGAGGAGGTAGTGAAGCCTGTAGGAAGACAATGATTAAAACAAGATGAAAGTGTAACGTCTGATATATTGTTGCATATATGAGAGGAAGATGACGATGAATTATTCTTGTTTCGGTTTATACGTTTCCTACATTGAGACACTACATGGCCTAACTTTTTGCAATATGTACACGACAGCTTATTAGAATCACATGCATGGACACTATTTGCATTGGATAACAAAAAACTTGATGTAGTAGGTGTATCTCGGTGTTCCTCCTTGAGTAGGATCGATGCAATCGAGTCTGTGCTTATCCGTGTGCCGGAGTGCTCTATTGCCATCACCATGGGGCTGTAGCTGTCGCTAAGACCTGCTAGCATAATGACGCCAACAAGTTCATCGTCCAGGCCCGCTTGGATGGCAATCAGCTCCTGTTGCACATGACGTATATCATTTACGTAGGCTTCCACGTTTGAGTAATTTTCAAGCTTGTTAGTTAGTAGTTTCTTCATAAGTTTTAGGCGTCGCCCCAGGCTGCTATCCGCGTAAGCATCTCGCAAAAGTTTCCATGTTTCTTTTGAGGTTGTGGCTGTCATAACTACGGGATAAATATTTTCACTGATGCTCAGGCGAATTTTGGCTCTGGCCTTCGCATCTTTCTGAGAAAAATTCCCAATATTTTCTGAAGTCGCATTCACGCAATCCCATAGTTCGTTGTCAATAAGATACATTTTCATCGCGAAGCTCCAAGTCGCATAATTACAGCTACCTTTTAGTTTAGCAAAAGTCGGCGTGCTGTGGGTGACCACTGCTCCTGAAGAGGATGCCGAGGAAGGCTGTAGTGGAGGCACCGACGACTGGTCTCCAATCATGAAAGTCTGTTGTGTATGCACTGATGACTGGTCTCCCACCATGACGAATACGGTTGTCTTTACTTTTTTCAAAACTTACGATCTGGGCCCATAACCTGTGGAAATTTAGAAGCCCACACAGAGTCGCAGAAGTATTAAGGTAGGTTTAATGAGATAAAAACAGGTAAACCCAGATGCACAGACATGTATTAACCACAATTGACAAGACAGTAAGAAAAACAATAGGGAATAGAAAAGTCAAAATAATATTTAAAATATCTTTCTAACAGGCCAGTGTTATGATTATTACAATGTAGGTTTCAACAGGAATTGCATACAATGGAGAAGAAAACTAACAACTTTTTCCGCGAGGTGTCGCTGGTATCGCTTGACTCATAGTTGTCAAATTACATACAAAACTTGTTTACAAATAAAATTTGTATGGCATCTAACAAAAAAATGCTGCGTTTGCGCGTAATCTAATGTAATAACGATGGAAATCATTCATTTCCTAGCCTACACATACGATTAAAAAAATATGGGAAAGGGCGACTAACTAGTCAGGCAATTGTAATACAATACAGCTTCCGAAAATTCCAGGATATGTTCATATCCTCGAATTTTCAGTTCAGATTACGATCAAATGATTCGATTCTTTATCAGATTTAACTGAGGTACTGTCCACGTTGAATACATTGGTGCCGATTCTCTTGTCACAAATGCCTCTAAAGTAGACTAAAAATCACTAAAATTTAGTTTATTCCTGTCAAACGACGATTTCCCATTCTGAAACTGATTAAAGTGACACAACTTAACTAAAGAAGGACGGTCAAATCGTACCTGACTACGAGGCGGTGGTGTACAGATATGCCATATATATGTAAAAATCTAGTATTTTTTAAGGTCTTAAAAAACATAAGAAATAGATATTTAAGTCGCCAGAAAAAAAAGCACAAACACATTTTTTTTTAATAGCATAATTTGCAAATTATTTAGAATAACATGTTCAGAACGCACCTTTGACGATTCATTTTGCTTAAGAAATGATTTAGTACTCAAAGATTATAATTATTCACGTTATTAGATGTAATTCAATTCTATATACTTGTGTATCAAACCAACTAGTGCTGTTTTTATTATGTATTGGATTCTTGTCATAAAAATAATTATGTGGGTTCATAGTATCAGCATTTTGTTCAATTGTGTACAACGGAACGTCATAATATGTCATCGACGCGCGCCATGGATTGACAGTGTCAATACTGTCAATTACAACGGGTGTCAATTTGACACTAATATACTGTAGTGTGTAGTCTTTGCACCCGGCGATCTCGCATTGTTGTTGTGTTGTTGTTGTTAGTGTGAATATTGTGATAAGTACTGTACTGTTTTGGATTTCCTTCTGTTGTTTGACCTTGGCATTGTTTTACAGACTGATAACTAGGTACCGCTTGTGACGATTATTCTGTGCTTTTGATTTCCGGACACCGATAACCTCAAAAGTATTTTTTGCATTATTGAAATATCTTGGCTATTTAGATATTATTTTCGAAAGGGATGGTGTTTACTACATAAAACAATCAAATCTCACTATAATTTGCTTCTGTACACTGAAAATAAAACTCAGGTCCAGCTTCTATAGAAATATGACCGATGTTCTTTTAGTTTGACAGCACTAAGATTGTACTGAGATAATATTTTTGTGAAAATGGCAATTTTGCTATTCTGAATTTGACGTTTTTTCACCTAAAATTTTGGTTGTCAAACTAAATCAGACTATTTTTAATCGCGATTAAAAAGGTGTGGAATAAGATTAGTTAGTAGTAAAACCTTGACTTCAAGTGCAAAAACAGTACTGTATTTTTTTTTTCTTTTCCATATATCTCGAAAACGGTGTGTCCTATCGCAAAAATAATGAAAATTTGGCCCCCTTTATAAAACCCTTAAACACCTAAACCTCAACACGTAGGTACCAAAAAAATCACAAAAACACGTTGAAGCTGCCCCTTCCCTGCCCCACTCCAGCTCTAAAAAATATCTGACACGGTAACGGCAGCGATGTCGGATTGTCTGTAAACAAAATATGACAAGCCTTCTCACTTTTCATAGTGATTTCGTTAGTTCCAATTCAAGCCACCGGGTCAAATATACTACAAGCACTATACCACGCGGAGTCACGATTGTCAAACTCGATTTTAGTCGAGTCAAAATTGTTTTTTTTTTTGCAGAATAGCTCTAAGATTCTCATAGCCAAAAAAAACACTACAAAGTGAAAAATAACTTTAATTTCGGAAGTCGGTGTCATTGGATCTGTATTTTAGGTTTTTGCCCCCGACTTCCGAAATTAAACTTATTTTTCACTTTGTAGTGTTTTTTTTGGAAGTCGGTTTTGTTTTTTTGTAAAAAAGTTTTTATTTTTCACTGTCAGTTTGTAATTTATTGTAAGTTGCAATAACCCATTGTCAACTGCTCATCACGTTTTACAAAATATTGCTTTTCCCGATGCAGGGACGTTAATTGTTGAGGAGTTCACCATGAAGTCACCATCACCATTATGCATTTTGACGAGCATAAACCATATTAAAGTAATCGAATCGCAACCTGTGATATACTAGATATAATTGAGTATTTCCGATGGCCATCTGTGGTCTTCATCATCAGTTCCAGTTCACCAAAAGGTACTTTCCGAGAGCAAATGCACGAGTTACTATAAAAAATACCGAAATCGATATAAGTGTGCCCATAAAATTTGAGGGTTTCCCTCGATTTCCATGGGATCCCATCATCAGAGCCTGACTTGATGATCATGGGACCACTTGGAAAGTATACCCTTTCAAACAAAAAAAGAAAAATCCAAATCGGTCCAGCCATTTTCGAGTAATTGGGGAACATACAAAAAAAAAAAAAAAAGGTTCCGGCGAATTGAGAACCTCCTCCTTCTTGAAGTCGGTTACAAAGTAAGGAACTTTAGTGATAGTTTAGTTCGGTGTACAACAGAATCGGCACCATTGTTCGTTGTATTAATAAAAAACACACGCCAGTATAAGAAACCAGAACGGATTGGGACAAGAAAACGAGCAGCGTAACGATATAGCTCTTTAATCTACACGGAACTAACTTTAAAATACACTGCCATGTGCTTAGATAACTTTCTACATCTTAAAACTGCAAAAAGGTGGCGTGCCAAGCAACTTCCGGAAATATATTTTATTATTTTAATCATTTTGCAATCGACTTCCGTTCTCTAACCGAAAACCGAATTTACAGCACCGGAAGTCGCTTGCAGAAAGTCTCAAATAACAAATCGATCTGCAACCCATCAAAAACATTTAGTTGCTTACCTACATTAAAACAAAAAGCTAACACTAGTTTATGTTATAAGTATTTAAAACCTAAGAAAAAATTAAAAATTAAGAAATTTTGAATTTTGCGGGCTACCCTGGCGCTTTCGCCTTAGGAGATAAAAATGACAGTGCGATAACAACGCCACCTGTTCATAGCTTTGCGATTTCTTCTCCATTATGCTCCACACACATTCTGATTTCTTCAGATTGATCTGTAAGGCTGGACTCGCATCCGAAATTTCTCTCAGAATTCAGAGTCATAATTTGAATTCCGGCAAACTGCCTCACGCATATCTTAAAAAATCATATAAGTAAATCAGTAAATCAGTCACGTGTTTCTTATCTTAGTCTGAAAAAAAAAACAATGTGTGTGAAACATAATTAAATTGTATTACCGGATTTTTTAAATTGAAAAAACAAACTTTTTTACGTTTTTTGCAATTTGCAGGCTGACCCGCGAATTGCAAAAAACGTAAAAACGTTTGAATTTCGCGGGCTTTTATAATTAAGGGGGATGCGCTAAGGAGTCCATCCCCCCTATTTGATCAATTTAAACAATCCGGAATTGCATACAATTTAATTATGTTTCACACACATTGTTTTTTTTTTCAGACTAAGATTAGAAACACCATTGTATTGTATAATTGCTTAGCACATGTGTGAGTACTATGTAACTACTCTAAAGCTACCATTTACTGGGTACGTCTTTATTTGACTTGGATGTGCCCTGGCGGCTGAGAGTGTGTCATGCTCACTCTAATGCCTCGCTGATGGTGGTGCGTGTGTTGGATCATTTAACGAATCCATACGTCAGGTTCGTCAACGGGCGCTGTTGGTGGAGGCCGGTCATACCTTAGCTGCCACGGCTTATTTTAATTTTAATTTTGAATTGTTTTTTATTTTTATTTTTTTAATACGGACGCTTTTACCGTTCATCGTTCTCACATGTATATTGTATAATTTCAACATGAATGATGTAACCAATATTTTGTAACCATATTTTGATTTAAAAGAGTGTCCGTGGAGTTTCTTGCCCGTTCTTCTCCATAGATCTACGTTTTGGAATGGGCAACTAGCTTCAACTTTCTGACTTACCTACTGACCGATTCTTTGACAATTCAAAAGTGCCTGTAATTGGTTTAATTGAAATAAATGCTTTGAGTTTGAGTTTGAAACAACAAAAACGCCCCCACAAAAGCACAGTGTCGAATTTAGACAGCTTTGATATTGATGAAATAAGAAACAAAATCAATTAATTTTAGACAGCAGCAGCGCCCAAGAAGCAGGATCCTACTCCACCACGACGACGCTCCAGCTCACTCCGCCAGACGGACTATCGAATATTTGTCTATCGAAAGTGTGTAGTTAGTGAGTGATCCTCCTTTGATGAAATAAGAAACAAAATCAATTAATTTTAGACAGCAGCAGCGCCCAAGAAGCAGGATCCTCCTCCACCACGACGACGCTCCAGCTCACTCCGCCAGACGGACTATCGAATATTTGTCTATCGAAAGTGTGTAGTTAGTGAGTGATCCTCCTTACAGTCCTGACCTGACACCTTGTGACTTTTATTTATTTCCATAATTAAAAGATGAACTTACAGGAATTCGTTTTATGAACCCTGAAGATGCCGTGGAAGAAATCCCTAAAAAAAGTGGGCCCACTGCTTCAGTCAATGGTTCCTGTAGTGTATGCAGATTTACTTATGACTTGTCTCGAGCGCATACGTCACAAGGTGAGTGGTGGTCAGTCACAGATGGTCAGTCTTTGTCCATCCGCCCGTCTCTAAACACGTGGTGATGCGTGGGCGAGCCAAATACCATTTTAATATTGTGTAGCTATACTAGCTACTACATTTGGCGACGAGGATGGGATACATAAACTGTAAGTAAAGTGATCTATTTAAAAAAAAGGAGGTAAATGTGAGTGTGGCGATATAAAAAATATAAAAGGAAAAAACAAAAACTTTACTAGGTATATTACAATGATACTATTATGCCGCAACACATTTTAATTCCTTAGCTTCATGAAATTGCTTACCTATTGAAAGATAAATACGTTAGTTGTAACGGTGCAACAGTGGTGATAACTGAATGTTAAATTTGTTTACGCGAAGATGTGCCATGAATGACTCGTTACTTCGGCATGCCGTCGAACGCCGCTGCACTGGTAACTTTTTATGAATTATCAATTTTTATTTCCGAATACGCACTAAATGAATTCTCACACGTGTGATAATATTTGGCTTAGTACAAACACATTCCGCCATTTAGTGCCCTACCTGCTGATAGGCAAATGTTAACGCATAAAATGTGTAAATTAGTTTAAACGGCTAATAATGTTGTAGATATGTTTACATTTCAGTGCAAATGTTGAACTGTGTTACATACTTATTTAATTTACAATAAAGGTTAAAAAAGTATCCTCTTTTACACCTAAATATGATTTCACAATAAAGGTTTTAAATTGTTTCAATAGTAGATAATTGTTAGTGCTGGATATTACCTCAACAAGTTCGTGTATTTTATGACCTACTTTCAAATAAAGTGAGTTATGGATCACGATTGTGTATAATCAGATATGATGTGCGAGTAGTGTCTTAACTATATGTTTGCTTGTAAAAATTCAAACATCATACTTAATATTATTCAAAGTATAGGCAGAGGTGTTTCTAAGTAAGTATCTAATTAGTTTGAAATACCAACTTCAAACACAATTAATGATTTGTTGGTAACTCGAACTCTAATAATAAACCAGCGGAGCCTAAATAAATGGGTACAGGTGAGGAGCTCGTGGCTAAGTAATAACAGCCTTACGCGGGTCGATCCATCAGGTTCAGCTGCGCTTGCCGGGGTTGATCCGTGGATTGGTTACCTTTGCGTACCTAGATTTGTCGTTGCGGGGCGTCAGAGGCCGGAAGGTCTGACAACCAGTTGTAGTGTGCAGCTCGCCTAGTCCTATATAACGGTAACTGCACACATATTAATTAGCATTATTACATCGATTGTAGAACCAAACAGTTCTCTTTATTTAATACCCACGTCACCTTATGACATGGCGACCCATGGCCAGTTTTTACATAATACACATAATGGACATAATTATAATGAAGAGCAAATAAAATAGAAGCTTGTAACGAAGTAAACAAATGCGCGCACGGCTAACACGAGTGCCCATCTTAACACATTCTCAAGCACTCGACACACACATACTTACGCGTCGCCGCATAGCGCCACGCGTATATAAGGCGTGCCGCCGCCCGGCAACGGCAGTTCCCTCCCACCACTCTTGAAACTACAGGGGGCCGATGTCGAGTGGTCGCCCCAGGTCAAGTACTTGGGGGTCACCATCGACCGTCGGCTCACCATGGGGTCACACGTCCGCGCGGTCGTCGCCAAAGGTAGGGCTGCCCGCTTCCTCCTACGACCAGTGCTCTCATCCAGCATGCCGGCGCGCGTCAAGCTGGGCGTGTACAAAATGTACTTGCGCCCGCTACTGACGTACGCCGCCCCCGCCTGGTTCGCCCTCACTAGCGAGACGAACCGAAGAAAGCTCCGCGCGCAACAAAACTGTGCGTTGCGGACCATTGTTGCCGCCCCTCGCTACGTGAGGAACGATATCATCCAGCGGGACCTCAGGATTGAGGGCCTGGACGTTTTTGTGCGGCGCCTCGCGAAGGGCATGTTCGCGCGTGCCGACGCATCTGATTGGCCTCACATCCAACAGATTGCGCCCTGGCATACGCGGCCCCCTGACGCGAGGAGACCCCTGCCCCGCGACCTCGTCGCGGACGACTGACCCCATCACCGGACTGGACTTCCGGGTGAGCCGCTCTCAGCTTACACGCGGCTCACTTGTGACAATAGACTCCACACATTACATACACCTGTTGCGTGGCGCGTGCTAGGATAATTTAGGCGTGTCACGTAGCAAACATCAGACATTCACCTCTACACAGGCTCTAAACACACATGCGAGGACGCAGCGCGGGCGTGCGCGTTCCTCGCATAGACACCGGGTGGCGCCACACAGCACAATGCCACCCACACACCCAGTACACGGTCCCCCTAACCCACGCAGGCTCGGCTCGCTCTGAAAGTGTGATGGGCGGGGGCCACTCACCCCTCTGTAGGAACGTCGAGTCCGTACCTCTGTCGCTGGTCGCCTCCTGCTGGGCTTCACCCATGTAGATGGGGGTTCCACCTGGTAGGGGTTGACCGCCGGGGTACGGTGAAGAAAGCGGCGCTGACTAGCAGCGTCGTGGCGTGCCTACAGACACAAATATAGCAACCATACACAGGGGCGCGACATGTCGCGCCTCATCAGCCATAGGCCGTGATAGGCCACCAAAAAGAGGGGCCCGTAGTGACGGGCCAACGTATAGCCACCGCGGTCAGGGGGCTACGCCCCGGCACCGCCAGTCACACACCCCTTGAGGGGTGTCGCGACTTCCAAACGATGCAACGGCAGTTCGACTCTGCGCGGGCATTGCATCCGACGACTCGGAACAACTCCCGTAGCTGGTTGAGCGCTCTGCATACGATACGTCACACACTTGGTAGTGCTTTCGTAACACGGAATATTACCAGTGTGCCGTATTGTTCGTGGAGTTATTTAGCTTCTAGCGCTTCACGCATAGGTTTATAGGTAATAGATAGCCTTTGTTTAGCAATAGCACTGTAATATTTTTTCACCTCGTTAAGTTGTGTTTACTTGATTCACTTTGTTTTGCTTATGTGATTAGCGTATCATTTAATTTCCTTTTGTCTTAACGCTTACCTTGTGGCTACTAGTATATTAGCTTAGCTGTTTATTGTATTACCTTCTTGGCATTAAGATAGGTTTTTAGTTTTTTTTACTTTCTACCCACATTTGTGTTTTTTTTTTTTTTTAACATTCCTGTGTGTTGTGTGTTATTTAAAATATAGGTCTCAAGTATTATCTTGGAGTATTATTTACACTGAAACCCGTACTACAATTTGGCGCCCATCGTGGATCCTCCAGAGAGAAACCTGAGACCTAGACCAACAGTACGAACCAAGAGGTTTATAGTACAGCATAACCCGCAGAGAAGGAAGAAGAAGGACTCAATGGATGGTAATAAGAGTGGTTCCGCTTCAGCTTCATCTACAATAACTATGTCGTCTGAACAGTTCCACCAACTGCTGGCTGCAGTTGCTTCAGGGTCAAAGCACAAGAGTTCTATGGTAAGATGTCCAGTGAAATATAGTGGCAATAAGAGCGCTTCTGAGGTCGAGTCTTTCTTAGCAGCGGTGTGTGTATTCAAGAAAGTGGAGCTTATAGAAGATGAAGACGCACTAACGGGGCTGCCATTAATTTTAACAAATGATGCTGCTACTTGGTGGCAAGGCGTTAAGAACCAGGTAGAAACTTGGAGCCAGTTTGAAGAACGCTTGCGGCACGCATTTGCGCCCAAGAAGTTGGCATATAAAATATATCAAGAGATAGTGGAAGGAAAGCAAAGAAAGGATACTTTAACGGAAATATTCATAGCGGAAAAACGTGCTCTCATGGCTGAATTTCCTGCACCAGGGCATAGCGAACAGCAGGAGATAGATTTGGTATTCGGCCAAATTCGTTTTGAGATTAGAGAAAAAATATCTAGAGAAGCTATAAAAAATTTCGATGATTTATTAGAGAAGGCTAGAGAGATTGAGCGTAATTTGGGAGAGAGAGCTGAAGAAAAACAGGTGTCTAAAACAACAGTAAGCAATCCTAAGTCCAAAATTAGATGCAATTACTGCAGACTTCCAGGACACTCTGTGGATGTCTGTAGAAAACGACAGAAAGTTGAGCAGCAGAAACTTCCAGAGAAGCCAGTAGAAACTAAACCTGATGAAACAGTGAAGCCCAAATTTTCATGTTACGGATGCGGCGAACCAGGTGTCGTACGAAGTCGTTGTCCGAAGTGCAATGTTCAGCGTGTGGGAACGGAAGACATCAATTTCTGTTCCATAAACACCACTAGTGCCAAACGCCTTAGGCCCACAGTACCAATTAGTATTGGTGACATAAAAGGTGATGGATTCATAGACACATGTGCTAAGTCAAGTGTAGCCTCATATCAGCTTTTCGTTTGTCTGACGCAAGACGGATATAAGTTCAGAAAGGAGACTATGAACATAACGTTGGCCGATGGTATACCTAAAATGCAGACTGTCTGGACTGTTGTAGTACCAGTTACTATTTATGGAAGAGTAATCAATACTCCTCTCATTGTTTTGCCTCATACTAAAAGTAACAAGACATTACTGGGAGTTGGTTTTATCGAAGATGCCAAGATGGTTCTTAACTTGCCTCAGCTAACATGTCGATTTCTTGATGATCCTGCGAAAGTTTACGACTTGAAACAAGAAGATGTCTGCGAGACAATGATCGCCGATTTGATTGGCATCGCTAGTCTACCAGAGATTATTTCTCCAATGTCAAGTTCACCAGAAAATGCTGTAACTCCGAAAACTTTAACATCGAGTCATGTCGAACAAAATTTAATTCGACCGTATGGTCCCATAGTGAGTGTGTGTTCTCCTGACGTATCCCAAAATACAACTATACAACCTCAAAGTGAGCCATTAGTTGGTATTGACGCACCTACAAATATGGAGATTTGTCAAGCTAGTGCAGTACGTCCACAGACACCTACGTATGGCCCACCAGTGCCAACTGAATTTTCTACTCCACCGAGTAAGCGTCAACGATTGTTTGATGGCTATTCTCCAGTAGTAGATGCATTGTATCGAGATGCTAGAAGGTCGATAGAAGAAAGCACCATGGAATTGTCACCAGGTTCTAGATCCTTGTTTAATTCAGCTAGAACGGATATTTCAGCGATAGATGCCGAAGAGTCTGACTGTGTTCTAAGCGACAAGGAGTTTGTACGCATGCAAAATCTTATAGAGAGGAATGCAAATGCGTTTGTTTCCAATGGTAAACCTACAACACAAACAGAGCACTTCATTGACACAGGAGATCACAGACCAATTACCGTCCCACCATATCGCTTGCCGCCTGCAAAAACTCAAATTCTGAAGGATGAAGTAAGCAGAATGCTTGCAGAAGGGATAATAGAGCCATGCAACTCTCCATGATCTGCACCTGTAGTTATGGTTCCTAAGAAAGATGGTGGAACACGAGTTTGCATTGACTATCGTCAACTAAATGCAATTACTACACCGGATGTGTATCCACTACCTCGCACAGATGATTTGTTGCACGACGCTAAACCTACACCATATATGTCTACAATAGACCTCCGTGCAGGCTACTGGCAAATTAGAGTAAAGAAAGAGGACCAATGCAAAACTGCTTTCGTAACACCATTTGGCTTTTACAAGTTTTTAAGGATGCCTTTCGGTTTGCGCAATGCACCAGCCACCTTTCAACGACTGATGGATGGTTTTCGCGTGTCTCTGAGCTATGTTAAATTGTGTATTACAACGATGATCTGATTATCCTGTCTCCAACTTTTGAGCAACATCTGAGCGATCTTCAAGATGTCTTCTCTCGACTTCACGAATATAACTTGACAGCTAATAAGGATAAATGCAAATTCTGTTGTTCAAGGATCAAGTACCTAGGGCATTATATTACCCCAAAGGGACTACAGATGGATCCTAACAAAGTTAGTGCAATTGTAAACATGCCTGCACCTACAAATTTAAAACATTTGCTTTCATTCTTGCAAATGTGCTCTTGGTATAGGAGATTCATTCCCGGATTTGCCAAAGTTGCTGAACCCCTAACCCGGCTAACTAAGAAACAGGCTAAATGGCTGTGGGAGGAAGAACAAAGAACTGCCTATGATAAACTCAAACAACTTCTCACGACTAGTCCCATATTGACTCAAGCAGATGACTCAAAACCCTATATTATCAAAACTGATGCCAGCAATTATGCTATCGGTGCAGTTCTTGTGCAGGGGGAGGGTGAACAGGAACACCCCGTGGAATATGCTAGTCGATTGCTAAATCAAGCCGAAAGAAATTACTCTACGACTGAACGCGAGGCACTCGCAGTTGTATGGGCACTTAACAAGTTTAGAGGATATATAGAAGGGACGCCTATTACGATCCTGACGGATCATCAGGCTCTCAAATGGCTAATGTCATTAAAAACCCCAACTGTTAATATTGACTGAAACATTAAAAAGAGTTAGAGAAGTACAAGAAGGAAAAGAAGGAAAACGAAAGGAATATGTAGATAAAAGCAGGAGACCTAGCCCAAAATATAAACCTGGAGATCAAGTCCTCGTTGAAACACACACCCTTAGTAGGACCGCCCAAGGATTCAGCTCAAAACTTGCCCCACGCCGAGATGGCCCTTATATAATTTTGAGGAATCATGGACCAAGCTCTTACCATGTCGCAGACCCTAAAAATACCAAATCAGAGTGTAGGGCTATACCATTCATCTGCACTACGCCCTTTCCAAAGTTACACTGGAAGTCCACTACCAACACCAGCTCTGGCAATTCGAAAGCGTGGACGACCACCCAAAACAGCTGGACCACTTACCTCTGTTAAAGCCACCACCACTCAACTTCCGAAACCAGCTCGAGGACGACCACGAAAGAAACCATCGAGCCTGTCTCCCTCGCCGAGACGTCTTCGGAGCCAGAGGGGGAGACTGTAACGAAGTAAACAAATGCGCGCACGGCTAACACGAGTGCCCATCTTAACACATTCTCAAGCACTCGACACACACATACTTACGCGTCGCCGCATAGCGCCACGCGTATATAAGGCGTGCCGCCGCCCGGCAACGGCAGTTGGATTCGCCCGTGGCCCGAGCTGCACGCGTCCTACCCACACGTGTTAGTTTTTATTTTCTGCGCGGACCGCCAAATTTTTATCTTTCTCTCTGTGTTCACACAAATAACCGAGCCGGCACTTGTGTGCACACAGGGGGGAGGCACCGTGCTGCCCGGTGGGTTCGCCCACTGTCGCGGTCGCGGAGGCCACACCCATCACCATGCCGAAGCCCGGCAAGCGCGGCTCGTTAGGCCGCGGTGCCGGGTCCCCAGAAGCCCAGCCGGCGTTGGACCGGGCGACGTCGTTGCCAAATATTGGCGACGCGGTGGCCGGTGCGCCGCCAGCAGGGCCAGCCCAGCAGAGGAAAGAAGAGAGAGGAAGAGGGGGGGGAACGAGTGCCGCTGTAGCTGCCGGTCCACCGACGGCGCCGGCGCCTGCGCGCGTTGCGTCGCTGCCGTCGTCGAGTCGACATCAAGCGGTACCCATCCGCCCCGCTGCTTTCCGCCCGGTGCCTATCCAGACCCCGGGGCCCGCCGCGAGCACCAGCCGCGCGCCGGCTGCGCGCGCCGCGGCGCCACCCGTGCGCGATACCGCCGCGATGCGCAACCCTGCGCCCGCCGCGCGCGCCGCCGCGCCGCCCGCGTGCGCCGCACCGTCCGCACCAACCGCGCGCTCCCGCGTACCCCCTGCGCGCTCCGCTGCGCCGCCACCGCGATTCGCGTCACCGCCCGCGCCCCCAGGGGCAGCGCCCAAAGCCGTGCCCACGTCGCGCACCGCGGCCCCCGGTCCCCGCTTCTCGCTGGCGGGACCGGCGTCGGCCGCGAAAAGTGAAGTGTTAAGTGCAGTGCCGTGTTCCTCAGGGGCGCCCGCCTCACCGGCGCCCCCTCGTACCTCCGCCTACGACTCGCCAGCTATGCTGTCGGCATGCTCGTCTCGCGCGGGTTCGAGCATGTCGTTAGCATCGGTGTGTTCGGTCGCGTCCGGTCGCGGCGACGTGTCTCCGGATACGACGCCGCGATCCGGGCAGCGGCCCTCCGTGGGAGGAGCCGCAACCGAAACCCCCAAGATGTTGACGACACCACCGCAGCCGCTGGGATTCGGATTTGAATTCCGACTGGAGCCCCAGCCACAGCGAAAGGTGCCAAGGAGAAGGAGGTCGTCGGAATCCGAGGTGGAGGGGGGGAAGCGGACATGCTTCGAGCTGCTTGCGTCGCCAACTTTTGCTGACGCGGTGCGCCGCTCGCCACCACGCTCACCGTCACCGACACCCACGACGAGTACCGCTGGGGTAAGTGTTTCAAATTTACCCCCTGCCCCCCCTGCGAATAACGCACCCCCTGCTACCGTCCCTGCCGCCACTAAGACGGCAACGACGAAACCAAAGAAGCCCCGCTATCCTCCGCTGGTAGTTGAGAAGCTTCCCAATTGGGCCACCCACTTCCGGGCCATCGCCGCGAAGCTGGGCCGGCCACCCAATGCCCGTCCATATGGGGCGGGTGTTCGATTCACCCCCGAAACCGAGGACGAATATAGGCTGGTCCAGCGATACCTAGTCGCACTGGAGAAAGAGAGCGGTATATCGTGGTTCGCCTACTCTCTACCAGCGGAGAAGGACCTAAAGGTAGCCATTAAGGGCCTACCAGCGGATACAGACCCGAAGGAGATAGAGGAGGAGCTCCGGACGCTGGGATACCAGCCGGTGTACGTGCGCCACATTAAGGGGGCGCAAGGAAGACCCGGCTGCGTGTTCCACGCAATTGTCAAGAAGACTCCAGACGTCCGGGCCATCTACGACACCACCGTGTTCATGTACATGCGGGGTGTCAAGATAGAGGCTTGGAGGGGCAAACGAGGCCCAGCCCAGTGCCACCGGTGCCAGCAGTTTAGGCACAGCTCTCACCACTGTCACCGCCCGCTCGCTTGTGTGCGGTGCGGGGAGGAGCACGCGGCACGAGATTGCCCACGCCCGCGGGCAGAAGCGGCCACCTGCGCGAACTGCGGTGGCCCGCACCCCGCGTGCAACATAAAGTGCCCCGTGTTCCAACACGAGATAAGGAACAAGCGGGCGGGGACCGCCGCCATCACGACCAAGGCGCGCCGGCCCAATGCGGCCACCGAAAGGCCGCAAGTTACGCATGAAGAGGCCCAAGAGGGTACGTCGTTGATGGCGGCGGCCAATGGGCCTACAGAACGCAACCAAGCCTCCTCCTCAGGGCGGAGGAAGAAGAGACGCGGGGGTAAGGGAAGAGGCAAGAAGCCGACCCTCCCCCCCCCGGCGACACAGGAAGAAGTCCCGAAGGCCGACCCTGCCTCAAGCGGGGCGCAGGCTGTGAACACTATCGATCCTACAGCTAGCGCCGGCATAGCGCAGCGGAAGATTGCGGAACGAAAGTTCACAAAAGAGACGAGTGGTGGCGCTGCCGGCACCAAAGCCACAACCACATCCAAGAAGGATTTCACAGCCTGCGCCATCAGACTACTCATGGACCTGATCAAGGCAATTAGGCAGGGTCAAGATGTGGAGACGGTCATCCTCGATGGCCTGGCCACCCTTCTAGCACTCTATAATGGCTAGGCCATTGAGGGTGATACACTGGAACGCCCGCGGCCTTAGGGACAAGGTCGCCCCCCTCCGCCACCTCCTTCGGGAACAAGATATCGACGTGGCGCTCATAAGCGAGACGCTCCTGGGACCCGAAGATAGGGTTAGGGTCCCGGGTTACCTCGTCTATCGGAAGGATGAAAGGTCGGCTCAGAACGTCCGCTACCGTGGTCTGGCAGTAATAGTGAGGCGAAGAGTCGTCCACCAAGAACTCCCCTTGTCGTCGCTCAGCTCTTTTTACGCGCTGGGTGTACAGCTACACATAGCCGGCGAGGACATCAACTTATACGCCTGCTACAAGCCGCCCGCGACTCACCTAGACCTACCGGAGTTGCGGGCCCTTTTATCCACATCACAGAGGGCAACCATCCTCGCCGGTGACTTCAATTGTAAGCACCCAGCGTGGAACTCATCCCACACGAATACCGAGGGGAGACGGCTCTTCGCGGACGCGGAAGCCTTCGGCTATACGGTGTCCGGCCCAGAGACGCCCACCCACTATCCGGACACCCACACATACATGCCGGACGTGCTGGACATCGTAGTCCACCGAGGGCTACAAGGCCAGATCACGCAGCAAGTGATAGACGACGAGTTACAGTCGGACCATCAGCCAGTACTCGTCGTCCTATCGGGTATGCCGACCCGACTGAAGCCCATAGCGCCACGTCGATTAACGGACTGGACTATTTTCCAGGAGAAGTTAGAGACCACCACGCCGACTCGGCCTATCGTTACCTCCGCGGACGTTGACCAGACAGCGAATGACGTCACTGCTTGCATCCAGAGCGCCTTAGAAGCGGCGACTACTACGCAGCCGCAGGGGAGAGTGCTACTGCCGCCCCTGCCGACCCACCTTAAAGCGATGATCGCCGTGAAGAGGCGCCTTCGCAAGCAGTGGCAACAACTTAGATGCCCTACCCTTAAAACACAGCTCAACCGTCTCGCGGAGAAGGTGAAGGCCGAGCTTAAAGCTCAGGCCGCCGCGGACTGGGAGGAACGAATTGACGCCTGCACAGACAGCTGGCCGTCTGTCTACAAACTTTGCCGCCAGCTGACGAATACCCCAGCCCCGGTGCGCCCACTGCTTAGCAGCGACGGGGCGCTCAAATATCAAGCGGAGGACCGGGCGAAGGTCTTCGCCGAGCACCTGGAGCGTCAGTTCCAACCGAACCCGACCAGCGACCTCGAACATGTCGCAGCAGTCGAGCAACACCTGGAGGCCTACTTCGCGACGCCGATAGCTCCCGAAGAGGACCCCATCTTCTTCTCGCCTGGCGCAGTCAGACGCGCCATCCTGAACACGAAGCCTCGTAAGGCCCCTGGTGCTGACGGTATCACCAATACAGTGCTGCGCCACCTGCCGTACCGAATGGTTGCGGCCCTGGCGCGCCTGTTTACGGCGATACTGCGCACGGGGGCTTTTCCCGCTGCGTGGAAGGAGGGGCGCGTCATCATGCTGCCCAAGGCGGGAAAGAACATACTGAAGCCGGAGAGCTATCGGCCGATCACCTTACTGCCGACAGTCTCCAAGGTGTTCGAAGCACTCCTGCTGCGACATCTCCAACCTCATATTTCGCCGCGCCCAGAGCAATTCGGGTTCCGGGCGGAACATAGCACGACGCTCCAGCTGTCGAGGGTACTGCACCTTCTCGCAGCTGCTGTAAATAAGAAGGAGTACGCAGTGACAGTATTCCTCGACATGGAGAAGGCCTTCGACCGCGTGTGGCACGACGGCCTTATATATAAGTTGTCCACGTCGGACGCGCCCCGTCGCGTTGTTAGGGTGGTCTCTAACTTTCTCTCCCACAGGACTTTCCGAGTGGTGGTGGACGGCGCGCTATCAAGCGCCCGCCCGGTGTCGGCGGGCGTACCACAGGGTAGCTGCGTATCGCCTGCGTGTTACTCGCGATACACGGACGACATCCCCACTACGGAGGATGCGACGCTCGCGCTGTATGCCGACGACGCCGCGTACATCACCACTTCGCTGAATGCGAAGTACGCGGCGGTCAAAATGCAGCGCGCCCTCGACCTCCTCCCCGACTGGCTGTCTAAGTGGCGGCTGTCGGTGAACGTGGGTAAGACGCAGGCGATGGTCTCCGGGTCCGCGCGTCTACCACCACCCCTGAGGCTTCAAGGAGCCGACATCGAGTGGTCGCCCCGGGTCAAATACCTGGGTGTCACCATCGATCGTCGGCTCACCATGGGGCCACACGTCCGCAAGGTCGCCGCACAAGGTAGGGTCGCCCGCAACCTGCTCAGACCAGTGCTCTCGTCCCGCCTCCCGCATCGGGTCAAGTTGGGCGTGTACAAGTTGTACGTGCGCCCAATCTTGACCTATGCCGCCCCAGCATGGTTCGCCCTCACGAGCGAACCCAGCAGGAAGTTGCTCCGCGCGCAGCAAAACCTTGCGCTGCGGACAATCGTCGACGCGCCCCGCTTCGTGAGGAACGACGTGCTCCACCGCGACCTCGGGATTGAGAGCCTGGACAAGTTTGTGGGCCGCCTGGCGAAGGGGATGTTCGCGCGTGCCGACGCGTCTGCCTGGCCTCATGTCAAGCAGATCGCGCCCTGGCATACGCGCCCCCCGGACGCTAGGCCCCTGCCCCGCGACCTGTTGCGGACGATGACCCCATCGCCAGTACCGGATTGACCTTCCGAGTGAGCCGCTCCCGGCTACACGCGGCTCACTTGTGACAGCGACACTTCCACTACAAATACATACGCTGTCATGTGGTGCGTGCTAGGATAATTTAGGCGTATCACGTGGCAAACCCCAGACATGCATCACTATACATGCACCAAGTACACACGCGAAGACGCAGCGCGGGCGCGCGAATTCGCATAGACACCGGGTGGCGCCACACAGTACAATGCCACCCACACACCCATGACACGGTCCCCCTAACCCACGCAGGCTCGGCTAGCTCTGAAAGTGTGATGGGCGGGGGCCACTCACCCTTCTGTAGGAACGTCGAGTCCGTACCTCTGTCGCTGGTCGCCTTCTGCTGGGCTTCTCCCATGTAGATGGGGGTTCCACCTGGTAGGGGCTGACCGCCGGGGTACGGTGAAGAAAGCGGCGCTGACTAGCAGCGTCGTGGCGTGCCTACAGACACAAATATAGCATCTACACACAGGGGCGCGAGGCGCCCCTTCATCCTAGGCCGTGTGAGGCCCACTCAATGAGGGGCCCGTATTTACGGGCCAACGTGCTGCATCCGCGGACAGGGGGCTATGCCCCGGAGCCGCATGCCACGCCCCCTAGGGGGCGTAGCGACATCTCGAGCGCAACGGCAGTTCGACTCTGCGCGGGCATTGCATCCGACGACTCGGAACAACTCCCGTAGCTGGTTGAGCGCTCTGCATACGATACGTCACACACTTGGTAGTGCTTTCGTAACAAGGAATATTACCAGTGTGCCGTATTGTTCGTGGAGTTATTTAGCTTCTAGCGCTTCACGCATAGGTTTATAGGTAATAGATAGCCTTTGTTTAGCAATAGCACTGTAATATTTTTTCACCTCGTTAAGTTGTGTTTACTTGATTCACTTTGTTTTGCTTATGTGATTAGCGTATCATTTAATTTCCTTTTGTCTTAACGCTTACCTTGTGGCTACTAGTATATTAGCTTAGCTGTTTATTGTATTACCTTCTTGGCATTAAGATAGGTTTTTAGTTTTTTTTACTTTCTACCCACATTTGTGTTTTTTTTTTTTGTTATTTAAAATATAGGTCTCAAGTATTATCTTGGAGTATTATTTACACTGAAACCCGTACTACAAGCTGCAATATTGAAGATAAACATTAAGAACAAAGAAGAAAGTGAAAAGAACCAAGAAGGCGAACATTTTTACATGAAAGAAAACTACAAGAAGACACATAAGACTTACACAGAATAATGAGAAGAATGAAACGGTGCTGAAACACCGGGAGAATGCTCAAGCCTATGATGCGAGGACATGCAGAGTGCTGGGAGATATGTACGGGTCTGATGAGGAGCAACAGGGAGTCAGTTATCAAGGAGTATTGCATTATTACCCAGTAACTGGGTTGTGGAGGTCAGATAGACATTCGTTCCATATGCTGCATCCGGTTACACTGGAGGCCGACACCAACATACGAGGGGGCGTTTTTAAGTTCGCGGAATGGAGGGTGAGAAGTGAAAATAAAAATACTAAATTATTTTTCTTTTTCAATATATTGTAACGGACGTGACGTCAGCCAACATGCAGCCCGCCAAAGCCAAGCCAAAGCCAAGCCAAAGCCAAGCCAAAGCCAAGCCAAAGCCAAGCCAAAGCCAAGCCAAAGCCAGCCAAAGCCAAGCCAAAGCCATGCCAGCGTAAGCAGCCATGCCACCGGAAGCAGCCGAGCACAGTCAAAATAAATATAATTATGGAAACTATATTGACCCGACGGCGGCGCCACCATTGTGTCGTGTGCCACTATCTGTGGCTGCATTGCGCCTCACCTTTAAATAGTCCGGGAGCTCATTTTTGCGGGCATTCTGTGTCGTGCACTAAGTTAAGACACAACTCTGTCCAAATTGGTACCTACGTAATAAATAATTTTATTGGAGAGACAGTGTTTCTATTCCCTTCTGTTTCATTCAGAAGTGGGATTAGCAAAATGAAGTGTCGTTATAATAATATATCCACGCCACCACCGCAAAGTTCTTATTCTGACTCCGAGGAAAAACCCAAATCTGAAGAAGGTAATGATGGCGATTCCGTCCCAACGGCAAGGAAACTTTTGAAGATTTTGCTCCAGAAAGAGGTTTCGAAGGCCGCATGGGATCTCCTAGAAGACGGCCCCGTTCTCAACAAATCCAGGCAACACCGTGCCGTGTCATTGATTCCAGAATTCGACCCGGATAGCGAGGAATGTACCGTCGCTTCCTGAGTGCGGAAAATCGAACAAATTGGCGAGACTACGACCTTCACGGTGTGTCCTACCTCTGTTCCGGCGACCCTGTTGCGTGGTGAGGAGAGCTACATGAAAGTCTTCAACATGGGCTGCGAGACCATCGTATGGCCGCCGGGAGAGGTCCTGACAAGGGCAGAAAGCTGCCAGGAGCCACAGCCAGTTAGCCAGGTGTGTTGTCTTGCTCATTACCATAGACACAGCCAGTTAGCCAGGTGTGTTGTCTTGCTCATTGCCATAGCCACAGCCAGTTAGCCAGGTGTGTTGTCTTGCTCACTGCCATATTCTCGCTAATAACTCTAATTTTAGCCAGGCCACAGCTACTATTGCTATCATAGGGGGAGTCAAAATAGGCGATATAAAAATGGGATCATTAAATAAAAAAACACTCTGATTTAACAAGTTTATTAACTCAATACAAACATTGTTTTGCTTCTGGTACCTACACACGAATTGGGTAGTCTAAGTATTTAGTGCAGATGAAAATAAAACTTACCAGTGATCAACCTGTATACCGACATCCTTATAGACTTTCGCATAGTGAACAAGCATTAGTAAAATCCAAAGTAAATGAATTATTAGATGCAGGTATTATCAAATACTCGGAATCCAATTACGCTTCTCCTGTAATCTTAGTCAAAAAAAAAAAGGAACTGCGGTAGTTAGGCTTTGCGTTCATTACCGCGCTTTAAATGCTAAAACAAAACAACACAAAAACAAAGGTTTCCGTTACCTAAAATAGACGATCGAATTTCTGAGTTAGTTAGATAGATATGACCCTAAGTTACCATCAATTTAATTGACAATAAATCCAGATGACGCTCATAAAACAGATTTTATAACTCCTCAAGGTCACTATGAGTATACCAGGGTTCCATTCGGTTTAGCAAACGCATCTTCAGTGTTTATGCGATTGATTAATAAAATAGTAGAATCCGTCGGTAGGTCAGACAATACACAAAACGAAATATTAGCATTTTTATGTTACCCTCAACTAATGTAAATTCTGGCTTAATAATTTTAGAAAATGTTCTTAAAAAACTTGATGCCGAAAATTTAAAATTAAATATGTATAAAAGTTTGTTTTTGCAAAATCAAATCACATAAGTATAGGATACGAAATATCTGCCAATGGCATACTGCCGGGGGAGTTAAAATGGTTGGCTGTGTCGGTTCCCTTTGTCTAGTAATGTACATCATGTTACGTCAATCCATCGGATTGTGCAGTTATTTTAGGAAGTATAACCCAAATTTTGCGTTAATTGCGCACTCGTTAACGGACTTAACATAAAATATCGTTTCTAGGACTTGAAGGAAGTAAACAAAATGACAGCTTTGAACAATTGAAGAATAGTTTGTGTTCTAAGAAGTAAACAAAATGCCAGCGTTGAACAATTGAAGAATAGTTTGTGTTTTAAGCCCGTGCTAGCTTTGTATGACCCCCGCGCTTCCCACAGAAATACATACAATCATCGGACAATTCATTGCGACCAGTCGTGTACTTCAGTCGTGTCACAAGTAAGGAGGGAAGCATGTACCATAGCTGTGAGCTCCCTCGTAGTTGTGGACTCTTTGCGTAGGTTTCGCGTGTACGTTCTAAGTAAACAGGACTACTCGCACACCGAGGCATCTTCAGTTGTCAAGGCCGCGATAAATGGCCACGTCCAGGTGACTAGAGCGGCCTAAATGTCATGTTCAATTTAAGACGTGTTTGTACCTTGTTTACTATTTGTAACACTTCTAAAAATTATACGAGACGGTGTATTATAAATAATTGAATATTAATGATGATCATGATTGAATAATGGTTGTTTTATTGATTGATTAATAAAAAAAATTACGTTTTGCGTGCGTACTATATGGTACTATATGGACAGCCGAGTACCAGTAGTACTCGGTAGTAAGTAACCCACTGTACGGCGGTCCGAGCTAAGCTCACTAAACGCGATATCATACCGCGCATTGCAAGATGGTGGCTTTTGATACAAGATTATGACATTAGCGTTGAGTATTGGCCAGGAGATCGTATGAAACACTTAGATGCACTTAGTAGACATAAAGTCGATACAATGAATATAAATCGTCTTGAAAGTCACTGACTGGTTTTATACATTACAATGCCAGGACGACAAGCTTAGTTCCGTAATTAACTAACACCGCCGATTCGAACTTAAACAATGTTAGTGACCATGACAGTTTAAAAACTTGTATAATAAACAATTGTTTGTTGACTATCAGCTATATAGAAAAACCCTAAACGGAAATCGTCTGGTAGTTCCAAACTTAGGTAGATGGAAAATAGTCCAAATGCACCATGATGACATTGGGCACGTAGGCTTGAATCTTTGCATGGAGTTAATAAAAACGAATATTTATTTCTGAAAATGACGCGATTTATTAGAAAATATGTGACCGCATGTCTTCACTGCGCATATAGCAAGGGCAGAGCTATGGTAGAAAGAAGGAAAATTGCATCCAGTTTATGAACTGGATGAACTTCCGAACCAAGGTGTATGGTTCATATAGATCACTTTGGGCCGTTCTGTAGGACAAAAAAAGACGTGTACCTACTGTCAATTCTATTGAGACCGTTCGTACGCTGAAAAAGAGATTTTAGTTTTTTTGATAACCCAATTGTGTTGACAGATCATGGGAAGGTGTTCACACAAATAGGTACCTACTTTAAAATATTTGGCAATGATAAACAGTTTAGGCACACATTAAATGCTATTGCTTGTCCACGTGCCAAATTGCGAGCTACTGATCCGTGTGAAGTTTCCAGTAACTGGGGCAGTTACTGCCCCAGACATAATTTGGCATAATTTGGTGGCCTGACATAATTTGGGGAATTAATAACACCATTAACGACACTACTACCTTTAAACCTTACGATCTAATGTTCGCTCGTTCTGGTAGGCCGATATGTGACGTTTCAAATCCCGGTCAGCAGTCTGAATTTGTAGTCTCGACGAAAGAAAGCTTCTATTCACAAAGCGAGTGACAAAATGAAGCGCAACTTCAAAAAAAAAAAGACACAAATGTGCTCATATGTACAAAAGGGGAGATTTTGTTCTTTGTCTTTGTAGGCAGGCCCCTATAAGTAGTGCAGCTAGAGTTAACCAAACTGGATGACTTGTATTCAGGCCTGTATATTGTAACTAAAGTAGTGGGGAATTATAGATACCGGATAAGAAGCATAAAAGGGTTTACGTGGTTACAAATGTTTTACGGGGTTAATGTCGGTAGATGCGCTAAGGCTTTGTGCCTTAGCGCATCTACCGACATTAACCCCGTGCTAGACATTAGCTGTGCTAAAAGTATCGCACCTATATTAGATAGTGCCAGTAGTTCTGACGAGCAATGGGAAACCGAAAACCTAATTAATTTATTAGAAAGCTAATTAATATTCTTTTCTTTTTTTAAAATGTTTGTTGTTGTTTTTTTTCATTGCGGGAGCAATGATGCCAGGAAGGCCGATTGTAACGGACGTGACGTCAGCCAACATGCAGCCCGCCAAAGCCAAGCCAAAGCCAAGCCAAAGCCAAGCCAAAGCCAGCCAAAGCCAAGCCAAAGCCATGCCAGCGTAAGCAGCCATGCCACCGGAAGCAGCCGAGCACAGTCAAAATAAATATAATTATGGAAACTATATTGACCCGACGGCGGCGCCACCATCGTGTCGTGTGCCACTATCTGTGGCTGCATTTCGCCTCACCTTTAAATAGTCCGGGAGCTCATTTTTGCGGGCATTCTGTGTCGTGCACTAAGTTAAGACACAACTCTGTCCAAATTGGTACCTACGTAATAAATAATTTTATTGGAGAGACAGTGTTTCTATTCCCTTCTGTTTCAATATTCACCTGCTACCCTTATACATTTTTCAGATCTTTCAATTAGCTTATGTATACCTTCATAAAAAAATGTTTTATCTTTGTCCGAAAAATACACACTTTAAACTTCTTGGTGTGCCTTTTTTGTGCCACTGCATAGTCTTGTTTCGACTCAGGTTCATACTGATGAACCCAAGTTTCATCTCCAGTAACAATTCGTCTTAATAGTCCATCCTTATCTTCGTTACAGAGGTCCAAAAACGTACGAGAACACTCCACGCGGTGTTGTTTTTGAGAGCATTCTTGGCACCCACCTTGCACTGACCTTTGTCATGCCAAGATGATCGTGTAGAATTTTGAAAATTGTCGTATCCGATACTCCAACCATTTCTGCAAGCGGTTTCTTCTTTAGTCTGGCATCTTTCAATATTATTTTTTCGACATTTTTAATTATTTCCTGAGTAGTCATCTCGATCGACCGTCCGGGCCGTGGGTCGTCTTCAAGTGAGGTCCTGCCTTGTTTAAAGAGACTGTGCCACTTGTAAACCATGGTTTTACCCGGGCAAGAGTCCCCGTAAACGGATTCCATCTCTTCCAGTACATTTTGAACTGACTTTCCTTGCTTGGTAAGGATGAGGATGAGGAGGTTTATTACGGCACGGTACTCGATTTTTTCCATAATTCACATTTTCTTCCCAATTGAGTTGTTTGCTTGACAAAGACTAATTAATGCTCCAATTAAGATAAAACCTGGTATTTATACTAATATTGAGTGGCTGAAGTTGTGGCCATCCCGATAATGACCTATTGTTATCCCCTCCCCACATTCCGCGAACTTAAAAACGCACCCTCGTAGTTGGGAAAAGCCAAGGCAAATTGATTGAGGTACCCCAGGAAGGGTTGCCAATTTTGTTACAAAATAAGCAGTACCTACCTACCCATAATGTGGTTAAAGAAAGAAAAAAAAATTACTTATATTACACAGTAACTTTTTAAGATTCGTTTAAATACTCACAATTTTGAAATTATTGAACAGTACAAAAGGGGAACACAAAGTAAAATACTGTTTCAGCATGTTTGGCTACCCTGAACTTGACTAACCTTCTTCCACGTAAGCTGCAGGCGAAGTCCTGGTCATCAAATTGACAATATAGCAGTTGTAAATACAACAAAACTGCACCCTAATTGCGTAACACATTATCAATCGGAGTTGGTTTCATTTTGGCAGTTCAACAACATTCATTGCGTTATTTACGTTGCAGACAAATTTTTCGAACATATGAAGCAATGGGTTAGCAATTTGTTTCAAAATGATTCAAACTCCGATTGATAATGTGTTACGCAATTAGGGTACTGATCATTAAAATGATCTTTATATAAATACAACTATACAGCAATTACTCTTTATTTAACATGACTAAGTGTCAATTATTAAAGTTTGGTTTATTCAATGCGGGCTCTCTGGCAACTAATCAGGATGAGTTTCTGATTGCCATGTCACAACATTCAGTGGATATCATGGCAATCAACGAAACGTGGCTGCGACCTGGGGAGGAGGGACGTGCGCCTAAGGTTCCGGGATACAGATTGAAGCACGTGCCGCGCCCTGTGACTGTGCGCGAGGGACGAGGCGGAGGAGTAGCATTTTGTATCAAAACGGCAGTAAGGGCGCGCGTACGGCCGCACTCAGAGCAGTCTGATGTTGAGCAAATGTGGTTAAACTTAACTATAAATGGTAGAAAGTTGTTGATTGGCACTGCGTACAGGCCACCCTGGTTTGATTTGTCTAAATTTCTTGATGGTATAACTGACAGTATTAGCGCATTGGCACCTTATGATCATTTGGTATTACTGGGGGATTTCAATGTTAATCTACTGGATACTAATACAAAAACTAAAGATATGATGGTATTCCTAAATTATACCAACCTAAATCAGGTAGTACAGTCACCAACTCACTTTGTAGGAGATAGCAGTACTCTCATAGACGTGATCTGCACCGATGTAGGGGTTCGTAATGTACTAGTCAGTCATAACAGTGAACTTGGTCATCACTCATTTATTGTATGTGATACAGTCATCAGGAAGGCAAAGTGCAAACCTAGGCTAGTTGTATATCGGCCTTTAAGGGATATATATTGATGGATTTTTTGTAGTGGATCTGAAATTGATGCCATGGTTTGAAGTAAGCTCACTGCGGGATGTCAATAGCATGATTGAACATTTTAATTACTGTATCACCCAGTTGTTTGACTTACATGCCCCCATAAAGAGTAAGATCTTTAAGGACCGTCCCACGCCATGGATAACTGATAATATTAAATTAATGATTAAGCTGAGTGACGAGGCAAAAGTAATTATCGTAAAGACAAGCTGGATACTACAAAAAAATATTATTTGGATTTAAAAAATCAAGCTATTTCAGCACTAACACAGGAGAAGAAGGTATACTTTGACGGACATATTAATAGTCAGATAAAAAAACTTTTTAACAAAAAAAAACCGACTTCCAAAAATCACTACAAAGTGAAAAATAACTTTAATTTCGCAAGTCGGTGTCTTTGGATCTGTATTTTAGTTTTTTGCCACCGACTTCCGAAATTAAAGTTATTTTTCACTTTGTAGTGATTTTTGGAAGTCGGTTTTTTTTTTGTTAAAAAGTTTTTATTTCTCGCTTTTTAGTGGGTCTGTTTATAATTTGTATAAGTTACAATAGTCTAATGTCAATTGCTCATGAATCACATGTTACAAAATATTGCTTTTCCCGATGCTGGGATGTTAATTGTTGAGGAGTTCTGCTGGTAAGAACCAGGAGAACTCCTCAACAACCACTCACCACACGCATTGTGTGACGAGCGGAAATTGCTTAAGTAATCGAATCGCAACCCGTGAAATATTTATCATTGAGTAGTTTCGGTAGCCATCTGTGGTCTTCATCCTCAGTTCCACTTCACCAAGTGGTGCTTTCCGAAAGCAAATGCACGAGCTACTATAAAAAATACCCAAATCGCTAATAGGTGTGCCTATAATATTTGAAGAGTTCCTTCGATTTCTCCAGGATCCCATCATCAGAACTGGATTTTGACAAAAATGGGACCATTTGGGAAGTATACCCTTTCCAACAAAAAAATAATTTTTCAAATCGGTTGGCAAGCGTCGGAGTTATGCGCGAACAAACATAAAAAAAAAAAATACAAACTTCCGAATTGAGATCCTCCTCCTTTTTTAGAAGTCGGTTAAAAACCCCAAAAAGCTTTGGAAAAATCTTAAGTCAGATGTATTTGCGGAACATAATGACGGTATGCTTCCCGGTCAATTTAATGATCCAGACGAAATTAACAAGGCGTTTCTGAATGTACCGGGACAGTGCATACTTCCCGCAGCGCAAGTTTCTTTTTTTGAAACAAATAGATTCAGTAACACTCAATTTTAGCTACGGAATGTTAATGAGGAAGAAATTACAAAAATTATTAGCAGTTTGGGTTCTAATGCTAAAGGGATTGATGGAGTGAGTCTGGACATGATAATGCTCACGTTACCAACCACCCTTCAGGCCATCACTACTATAATAAATAAGTCGATAGAAACCCACACTTTCCCTGACTTATGGAAGTGCGCTATTGTGCGTCCTTTACCCAAAATCGGTAATACAAGTACATACAGTGTGAGTCTTCATAATGTGCACATATCGAAATGAGGGAAACTATGCTAAATTTTATCGACGTAAAAAATATTTTAAAAAATCTAAAAATAAAAACTTTTTTTATTAGCACTTTTTAATTTCTTGTTCGCTGCTGTGACCCCTGTGTAAACAAAACAGTATAACTTTAAAACTAAACGATCTATCACGATGAAATAAACTCAGTAATGATTGGAAATAACAGGGCGTCTTCATAAAATAAAAATTCAAGAAAAAAACCGCTCTCAATTGAGAATTAAGGTGTTTTAAAAAAAAAACCTGGTATTATTTCCCCAATTTTTACAATAATTGTAAAATTTCTCAATAAAACCCCCCTTACCTGCCTTTGTTTTATTACTTTAAATTATTCTACATCGTATTAGCTTCATGAAAGTAAAAATTCCACGTTATAACTCAGTCACAGCATTTCCTATCAACTGTTAAAGAAAGGCCTTGCACACTGCTACGTACAATACTTCAGCAAGTAGACACTTTTTTTTTTTTTTTTTGGGTTTTTTTAAACATTTTTTTCATCGATAAAATTAAGCATTGTTTCCCTAATTTCGATATGTGCACATTATGAAGACTCACACTGTATAAAGATTTACGTCCTGCTAGCATTTTGCCTTGCTTATCGAAAATATTAGAGAGTGGTTTATAACCAAATGTTAGTATATTTGGAAGCAAATAATATGCTCCCCGACCTTCAGTCTGGTTTTAGGAAGGGTCGTGGGACGGCCACAGCCCTTTCTGACGTAGTGGGGAATATCCTAGAGGCACGGGACAGGGGGGAGGGAACAATCCTTGTACTCCTTGATTTTTCACGGGCCTTTGATGCAATAAACACCACTCTGTTGCTTTCAAAGTTGGCCTACAATGGAAACAATAGAGTGGTTCGCTAGTTACTTGCAAGATAGGTCACAGCTCGTTCAAATCCAGAAGGAGGATGGATCAAAGGTGTCATCCCCTCTTCGACAAGTGCTACGTGGTGTCTCAAGGATCAATTTTAGAGCCCCTGCTGTA
This sequence comes from Cosmia trapezina, assembly GCA_905163495.3. NCBI lineage: Eukaryota > Metazoa > Arthropoda > Insecta > Lepidoptera > Noctuidae > Cosmia > Cosmia trapezina. The sequence goes on along the minus strand of LR991046.1, from coordinate 6,121,133 downwards.
CATCCTTTACAGCGCTGACATTATCAAGTCATTTCAGCATTGCAGGTATCATATGTACGCGGATGATATACAATTATATATAAGTTTTAAATCAGCTGATACAGAACAGGCAGTGGAAAAAAATCAATGGCGATCTTGAAAGAGTGATGCAAATACTTCCAACTTCCAAGACTTGTAGAAACAAAACTTGGAAGAAAAATACTTGCATAGAACATTGATCCGTATTACAAAATGAATAAAGAGCACAATCGCTTTTACAAAACAAATACTTTCAAACCTATGTCGGAGACAAAACGTGTCTGTAACGTGTCGAATTCCTCGAATAAGGGCTCAAATTTTCGTAAGCGACACTCCAAATCTATGATTTGTAAATTCGTTAATATTTTAGCACTTTTAATTAATTTTATATGGTTGGCAAAAATAGTTAGCTTTGATTTTATAGCTGAGCGTTTTTTAATTAAAGTTCTAAGTTCGGTCATAATCACTAAACGAACTTCAAATCGCAATAAGGGCAACAGCTGATTTCCAATTAACAAGCTACTTGATGCACCGTAACAAAGATATACCTACATAAAAGCAATAATTATAACAAGGTGGGTGTGCTCAAAGACTGCGCGAACCGATTAGTAGTAAACAAGATGACTCATGCGACAAGCATTCAACGCTCGAGTTTTATGACTGCAAGTAGCTCACAATGTCTAGAATGGCGAAATTGTTAATGAACTTAAATAACTTCAATATTGTAGATAGCTGTATATTTATTATTCTACTAGCTTCTGCCCGCGACTTCGTCCGCGTTAAATTTGTTGTACCCCCCCCCCCCCCCACCAACCCCGACGCATCGCATCGCAATGCCTGCCCGTGCTATTACTTCGCACTCGGCTCCTAAGGGCCCTAGCGTGATGTTAAATAGACTATATCCTTCCGCATCGTCTGCATGCGCTACTACTTCACGCTCGGCTCCTAAGGGCCCTAGCGTGATGTTAAATATACTATATCCTTCCCCATCGCCTGCCCGCGCTATTACTTCGCGCTCGGCTCCTAAGGGCCTTAGCGTGATGTTAAATAGCCTATATCCTTCCGCATCGCCTGCCCGCGTTATTACTTCGCGCTCGGCTCCTAAGGGCCCTAGCGTGATGTCAAATAGCCTATATCCTTCTCCATCGCCTGCCCGCGCTATTACTTCGCGCTCGGCTCCTAAGGGCCCTAGCGTGATGTTAAATAGCTTATATCCTTCCGCATCGCCTGCCCACGCTATTACTTCGCGCTCGGCTCCTAAGGGTCTTAGCGTGATGTTAAATAGCCTATATCCTTCCGCATCGCCTGCCCGCGCTATTACTTCGCGCTCGGCTCCTAAGGGCCCTAGCGTGATGTTAAATAGCCTATATCCTTCCGCATCGCCTGCCCGCGCTATTACTTCGCGCTCTGCTCCTAAGGGGCCTAGCGTGATGTTAAATAGCCTATATCCTTCCGCATCGCCTGCCCACGCTATTACTTCGCGCTCGGCTCCTAAGGGCCCTAGCGTGATGTTAAATAGCCTATAGCCCTCCTCAAGAACTGGGTTATAAAATGCAAAAAGATTTTTTCAAATCCGACTGGGGTAGTTCCAGAGATAGCGCGTTCAAACAAACTAACAAAAAAAAACCGGTCAAGAGCGAGTCAGACTCGCGCACCGAGGGTTCCGTTCCGATTTCTGAAAAAGTGTGCTATTTAGAGACATCGTTTTTTTTTCCTGTTATCTTTACATAAACTTGCATCACATAGAATAATTTCAGATTTTTCTCTTTGCAAACTTCGGAGATAAGGGGGGGGAACGGTATTTTTTTTTACATTTTTCATCAAAAGTCGAACACTGTGCGGCCTAAAAAAAAATGTGTTTGAGAATACGCAAACAGCGCTCTTTCATATGTTACCCCACATGACTTAGTAGCCCTACTTTGAATTTTTAAGACCCCCTTTCAGCCCATGTTGCAAAAAAAATACATATCGTTTTATTTCTTTCTTATTTGCAAAATAGTTGGGTAAATATTATTATCTAAAACTGTTCCAAATTTCAAGTTGATAGCATTAGTAGTTCTTGAGATATCCAGCTGTGACAGACAGACAGACAGACTGAGTCACACCATAAGGGTTCCTTTTTTACCATTTTGGTACGGAACCCTAAAAACAAACTCTTCCGCTGTATTCCACCGACATTTTGCACAACGCCATCTATGGGTAAATTGATAAAACGTCCGCTCTAAACATGTTTGCTCAAGAGGAACCGGTATGAATTAAAGTTATTTTGCGTTTTAGTAATTTTATATTATCTCCGAAACTGTATGACCAATTGCCATACTGTAAAGGCCAAATCTTATTTCCATGATGTCCTTGTGATCATAAAATATCTTATTTTGATAAGGATTAATGTTTTGTTGTTTAAATAATCATCCAAACGTAAGTATGTCTAAAAAATACTTTTTTAAAACAATAAAAGATGTATAAAAGATAAAATATAAAAGATAGAAATATGGTGTGGCGGACTTTTTTGTAGAATTATTTAAGACGGACCAGACTGCCATACGTTGTTATCAATTATAAACAACCGTTTAGGCAGCGCATGCAAAAAAGTCTGTTTAAAGAGGTATTTCTTTCCGACTTGTTAGACAAAATTTGTGATAGCTCGGCTAATATGCATGATATAAATATAATTTATAGCCTATAGCACTCAGGAATAATGTAGCTTTCAACCAGTGAAAAAATTTTTAGAATTGGATCATTAGTTCCGGAGATTACCCCCTACATACAAACTTACAAACTTACATACAAATTTTACCTCTTTATAATATTAGTATAGATAGTATAGATGAGCTGGAACGTATGAAGAATGCACACTACACCGACTCAAGTTTTAGCTAAATGTACTATGATAGAAGAAGGGAAATATGAATTTGACTAGCTAAGAGAATAGGGAATAAGAGGAATAAATAGGAACGAACTCACTAGATGTCTTATCCTTTATCCTGCAACAAGACGGTTTGTTCGTCCTTCAGATGTCCTTCCTTGACCTCTTCGAAAGTCGTCGCGTAATGGCCGGCGCGTACGACTCGTCAAGCTTCTTGATTATTACACGGATTAGTCTCCAAATTAAGCTTCAAGACGTCCTTAGTGTCCTTTTCCCCGGTGAGAGGACCATTTGTTGGTGATTCTCAGGTGTTTTACATAAAATAGCGGACTGTAAATCTAGGTGTGGTCGTATATTGGACGTAAGAACGCGCGCCTCTGGGTCCGTGCTTTTCAAAAGTGAATGCCGGTGCAGGTCCGCGGCTACCGGCGCCTCGTCCCCCGTTCCCCGCTCGCTGCTGTCCCGTGGCCGTAGTGGCGGGCGGTACGTTTTGTCTCCGACATAGGTTTGAAAGTATTTGTTTTGTAAAAGCGATTGTGCTCTTTATTCATTTTGTAATACGGATCAATGTTCTATGCAAGTATTTTTCTTCCAAGTTTTGTTTCTACAAGTCTTGGAAGTTGGAAGTATTCTGTTTTGCATACGCGATTGTACTCCTTATTATAATGAACTTAAGGATCAATTTTCGATGCTGAAAGAAAATAGGGTCAGATGTCCAACAATGAAACAGTGGTACACAGTAAAACTTAGTGATATTTCTAAAATGCTGCATTGCCAGATCGTGCATTATATCGCTTAAGGACACTCTCGAGGACCCCCCGCCCTACCCCAGTTTGCAGCGGCGCCCAGTAGGGGAAGACTGTCTGCGGAGCATTTTAAATTTTTTCGACAAAAATGTAACTATTTTCAGCAATCTTTATAGATTTTTCATTAAATAATGGTAGAAAATTTCATATTTTTCATGATTACCTAGCATTATACATATTTCGTAGATTAACGTGGAATATATCATAAGTTAAAATGTTACAATTTAGTGGATTTTTCTTTGAAGTTATTAAAATAAACCTTAGGTAGTCAACAGTGAAACAGTTACACAATGAAACACTTTCGTTGTGTAGGGCAATGTCCTACATTTGTACTAGGTACGCTTATTAAGATTTAGAATAAAATCTTTTTGAATGAACTCAGCATTTTTGTCATATACCTACTTCCTAAATATTACACAAAATATGAAACAGACACTATTAATAATTATTATGTTTCATTGTTGAATTAGTGGAGTTTCATTGTGTACACCACTGTGGACACAGTGAAACATTTCTCATTTTTTAGTTTTTAATTTTTTGCTGATTAATTTCACATAAATTTAAAAAACTATAAATGCTATCCGATACCCAATAAAATTACCTATTTGCCTGCAAAAAATTAGACTTCTATCTGTAAAAGCAAAAGGTGTATGAGACTTTGAATTTTTAGTGTTTCATTCGTGAACACATGACCCTACTTGAAAGTATTGACGACACGGTTGGCGCAGTGGTTGAGCGATTGACTGCTGCGCAGCATGTCGCGGGTTCGATTCCCGCACGGAACAAATATTTGTACGACCTACAAGTATTTGTTTCGAGTCTGGGTGTTTTTCTATCTATAATATGTAGGTATGTATTTACAAAAAAAAAAAATGTATTTATGTAGTTTATCAGCCATCTCGTTACTATAACACAAGCAATTAGGTTGCTTAGCTTGGGACTAGATGGCATTGTGTGAAATGTCCAAGGATATTTATTTATTTATTTTATTTATTTCGAGCCCTGGTTTTTGGCGCTGGTGTCTAAAGGTGGCCGTACTTGGAAGCCCTGGTACTCGATTTTGCAAGTACGACCCATGTCTAAGGTGTTGCATCCGAAGAGATTTAACGTACATTGTAGTCCGTTTCTCGTTGTACTACATTGCCATACTGTTCAAAGACTAGAAAAAAAAAAAAAATTTGATAGTCTATGTCATCTGTCAGCTGTCACCTCATTCGTTTTAGAGCTCACTGCCTATTCCATTCCACAATAATAAGGGGGTAATGGTTACACGGGTGGGTAGGGTGTTATATCTCTTCGGATGCAACACCTCATATAATTTTGGTTGAAGTTCACTTAAGGTAAGTTCAATTAACCATAAATTGTACTTCAGTGTTGCATCCTCGACATTTAACGTACATTGTAGATGTTTAGAGCATGTTTATTGTGGAATGGAAAACCTATAATGTTCATGTTCACATGTGAGTACTTCACAGATTTAGTATACACTAACACTATGTCTATGGAGTACTTAGTTTGGCATTTGTTTTTAAAACAAAACAAATCCGGTCAGTAATCACAATCAGTTTTATATTTAAAAGCTAATACTTGGTAACAAAGACATAACAAAGCGGATTATGAATAGAAGATTATTCTTACAGACTTAATAATTGAATATGCCATCAGCAAAAACCTTGTCTTTTTCAGAATCAATCACACGTTGGTTGGTTGGTTGTTGGTTGTAAAATTTTTCAAAATGTATTGAGTTACCGTCCAGTCCAGCCAGCAGTCTTTTTTATTATTTCCATTGTGATCTGAAAGCCACTGACATCGATGCATGCCTAGTGCTGTAGGCAGTGAACTTATTCACATCCACGTCACTATCACTAAACGTTTCTTTGTTCTAGCGGCTGATGGACTAGGAGGTACAAGTTTGTATTGATTTATCACAAAATTTTCCCATGTAAGAAGTTCGGGTTTCTACTGGACATAGAGATTGTTTATTATTATAGAAAAGTAAAATCAGGCGGGGATTTTTTCTGTTCGGTGCTGAAGTTTTAATAATGTTTCAGTTACATGAATATCATTAATTTTGATCAAAGATAACGTTTGCATCCGTTGTCCCATGGACAATGCAAGCAAAGTTACAAGTTTTTTAGAAATTTCTTTAAGATATATGGTCTAGGACCCCATTAGGATACCAAGTAGCACATAATATAATACTTAAGAAAAGTAGACTTAATTTTAAAAACACCTTTAAAACATCTCGAATATAATGATTGTCTATTTTGACTTTTTGGTCAAAATAATTTTTAATGCAGAGCGAAAAGAATTTATCGTCCCATAATGCATCTTTGTTAAATTCCTCAGTTAAAAGTTTTAGGATATATATTATTGAGCTATTGAAGTAATCAATATTATTAGTTTTATAAAAGGAATAACAACGTTTAAGAGCAACATTATACTGGCTCTAATAATGATTAATTATTTGTCCAATGATATTATTAGAAGAATAATTAATCATAATTATTTATATTGCTTCAATTTGAAGTTTTCTCCTTGACAATATTTCAGAATCAACTAGTTTACTGAATAACGGGAACCATGGTTAGCTAGGCCATTATGGAACTATAATTATGCCAATTACTTTGTCGTTTATAATTTATAAGACCAAAATAATGGTGGAAAGGCATAGAAGAGGTAATTGTTCCAAGGTATTGTATACGCGTCTATATCATAGGTGTCTGGGTCACGTTTCTAGGATAAATATTTAGTGCATTTTTTGTTAAGGCGTGACGCAAAGAAATGAATAAAAGGTTTACCGAACTTTTTCGTAATAGATTTAAATAATTGTGAATCTAATTCCCATTTGGTATCAACATTAGTATACACAGATCATATGTTAGTATACCTAGAAGCTTGGTCCGCATCAGTGTTTTCTCTGGGCTTAATAAACAAAGAGTAAATAAATATTTGCTGCCACATTTGCCGAGTGATACGATTTAAATGCGGGAATTGTGTGCCATCCCTGTTCAATGCTACCTTTGGACATTGACTCAGCACGCGGCCCAGATAAAAATAAGTGATTTCGTTGCATCTAACACGCACGAAACACAAAGATTTTGTGCAATAGTGTGTGTTAGGTAAAAATAGTATATAAGCGGAATCTTTATGTAAATAAATCAGATTAGAATTTTATATTCTTGTCTCATTTCCCCTCACTGTGGCCAAGACACCTTTAGCCATCTCTGATCAGTCTCGTGAGTCTGCGGGACTGGCAGTGAGTGTACCCTTCCCGCACCCTGGATTCCTGTCTACTGTCCGTCTGTTACCTTAGGTCGCACGGTGCAGACATCCTGAATTTATTTATATATTTATTTATCACATATTAGGTATATGGTAGGTTAGGGCTGTAGGGCTTATAGGGCTTAGGGTCGTAGGTACCGTTAGGCTTGTAGGTCTTAGTAGGTTCCCGTAACTTATCACATAGCTACATGTACCACCGCACCTTTAACAGTATTGCGGCCTTACGTGACATCTGTTAAGGGTGGGTGTACATTTTGGTCCTTCGAGCATTTGAATCACGCGGTCCCCTTGCCCACTATAGGATTGACTTTGACAAACTGACACTTCAGAGAACTGGGGGTTGGTGTGCTCAACAAAGCATCAGTTTTCAGTAATCTGAAGTACATTGTACTAGGGTATTCTGTCGGAAAGCCTCTCGTTGCGGATCGGTCACTGGCCTCCCACAAGCGGGTCTAACCAGTTGATTGAGAAGTCGCACGGACATAACAAGAGCGCAGATACCACTAGTACGGACTTACCTATTAGAGTAGGGTAGGGCCGTCAAGAAAGAAGAAAGAAGATCACTATGGAAATACAGGAGATAAACGAATTAATCAGAAGCCAGGAAGCGGATTACAATGAGATTAGAAGGGTAGTGACAAACATAAAAAAGGACTCGCCTGCAAGAAAAACAGAAAAATACATCAACGACAAGGAAAAAATTTTAGACCAACTTCTTCAGCGAGTTCAAGAAAACCACTTAAAACTACAAGAACAGGATGTGTTATCAACTCATAAATATATTACTACAAACTACTTTGGCATAATAACAAAAAGTTATGACGAAGGAATTGACTACCTTAAGAAGTGCGAAGAAAGGCTACGACACGTGCAAAGTGTTTATGAACCACGACTTTTAGATGAAGATGAAGACAAGGACGTCGTTAGTAGCCCAAAACTGTTTATACAGCTTTTCCGAATGTCGCAGATATCTAAGAAAATATCGCAGGCTAAGGAATCCATTACTCAAAACAAGCCAATATGGCATTTACAAACACTATTACAGACTCTACAAAAACAATGGCAAGAAATCGAAGAAACGCACATTGGACTACTGATGGCTGAAAGTACGTTGGACAACAGCTACTTCAGAGATAATTGTTTCGAAAATACACAGAAAGATAACGATATTATTACGGAGTTGTTAGAAGAAAAAATCTTTCAAAACTCGGATGGGAAAAGTATTCCTTCAAAATCTTCAGGAAAACTTCCACGAATAAATATTCCTATTTTTGCGGGCGACTATGACTCTTGGAACACATTTCAAGATTTATTTAGAAAAATAATTCACGAAGATCAATCAATTTCTTCTACGGAAAAAATGCAGTATCTAAAAACACATGTAAAAGGCGACGCAGCAAGATTAATACGTCACCTAACAATAAGCGAGATTAATTATGAAACAGCTTGGAAGTTGCTTACGCAGAGATATGAGGACGAGCGCATGATTGCTACTAAGTTTATTGACAAATTATTAGATTTGCCTAAAATGCAACGAGCAAACGCGGCACAATTACGAGATATGCATGACACTATAAATGAATGTCTTGAGGCACTGAAAAATCAACGTATAAACACATCGTCTTGGGGCCCTCTATTGATAAGAATAGTCAGTAGAAAATGGGATGAAGAAACCAATACGAAGTATGAAGATCAACTGCAGAACCGAAATAAATTACAATCCTTTGATGAGATGATGAAGTTCATGGAAGACCGTTTCAATTGCCTAAAGTCTTTTGACGGGTCTACATCGTATACTAGCAGTCAACCATCACGCAATAAACAAACACCAGAAAAATATAAACGCTGTTGGTATTGTCAGAAGAATGATCATATTATTCATCAATGCCCTAGTTTCAAGGCGTTATGCGTCAGCGATCGATACAAGGCCGTTGTGCAGAAAAGAATGTGCAAACGTTGCTTAAATCACGATTATCAGCAACAATGTGTGAGCACTGTTTATAAACAATGTGAAATTTGTCAACATAAGGGACACAACGCGTTATTACATCAAACTAGACCGGTTCAAAACGGTGAAAACGCTAAAAATAACAAAACAAAAAATACAGGGACAGTAAAACTGCAAAATATGGCGACATCGAACTTATCAGCAACTAACACCGACGAAAAAAACACAACTCTACTGGCTACTGCCATAGTACGAACTACCTCATAAGATGGGATGCCGCAGTTGTTGAGAGTGTTATGTGATCAAGGGTCAGAAGCGTCATTTTGCACTGAAGAAGTAGCACAATTGTTGTCTTACCCACGACAAAAAATCCATGCCGAAATAAAAGGAATCGGTGATGAGAAACCAAAGACTTCAAATTACACAATTAACATTACATTACAACCAAGGTACTCTAGCGATTATAAACTGCCAGTAACGCTAATAGTACTACCGAAACTAATAAGTTCATTACCAAAGAAAGATGTACAACAACTACAAGAAAAAATCATGGATAATGCACTTATAGCAGACCCAACTTATTATAAAAAGGGACCAATTGACATAATATTAGGTGCCCAAGAGTACAGCAGAATATTACTACAGGGTTTCGAAAGACTACAGCACGGAATTATCGCTCAAAACACAGAACTAGGGTGGATTTTATCCGGATTTTATCCCAACGATACGGAAAATGGAGTTAAAATCCTGAGTATGGTGTCTTGCACCGAAGATGTACGACAACTTACGAAATTTTGGGAATTAGAAGAAATTCCACAAAACTACAAACTTACACAGGATGACGAGACCTGTGAAAACTACTATAAAGAAACGACAATAAGAAACCCAGACGGAACTTACACAGTACGGCTTCCTTTTAAGGATTCAAACGTAAACTTAAACTTAAACGGCGAGTCGCGCAGGAAAGCCGCTGCACGACTGTTACAACTAGAACGACAGTTCGCAAAAAACGAAAAATTACGACAACAATACATTGAATTTATGACTGAATACTTATAAATGGGTCACATGAGAAAAGTAGATACGACGAACTACAACTTAGGAAAATATTACATACCGCATCAGGCAGTAATTAAAGAAGAGTCACTCACTACAAAATTACGTGTGGTTTTTGATGCGAGCAGTAAAAGCAGCACAAAAATAAGCCTTAACGACAACATGTATAAAGGTCCACGACTACAACAAGACTTATCCACTATACTTTTACGATGGCGAAAACATAAGTTTGCCTTTATGGCGGATATTATGAAAATGTACCGTTTTATAAAAATTAATGAGTTAGACTTCGCACATCAGAGGATACTATGGAGATTTTCTCCCAAGCACGCAATTGGTGAATATGAACTTACGACAGTTACTTACGGCACGACGAGCGCCCCCTATCTTGCGGTACGAACTTTGCAACAACTTGCCATAGACGAACAAAACAATTACCCAATCGCGAGTCAAGTTACATTACAAGATTTCTACGTGGATGACATTTTGTCTGGAGAGTCCCAGGAACATGCAGCTAAAGAATTGCAGAGTCAGTTAATATCCATGTTAAACAAGGGCGGTTTTAAACTTAGGAAATGGTCGTCAAACAGTTCAGAGTTACTGGAAAATATACCAGCGGAAGATAAAGACGACCAACTGCTCAAACTACCGTTAGACGAATCCAGGAAATCATTGGGTATAACGTGGTCACCCCGCGAAGATAGTTTTTATTTCCAAATAACTACAACGGAAAATAAAAAACCAACAAAAAGATTTATTATGTCAGAAGTTGCGAAAATATTCGATCCCCTGGGTTGGTTAGCACCAATTATAATTAAAATGAAGCTACTTATACAAGAACTCTGGACAAATAACATAGAATGGGATCAACCTGTAGATGATGCACTCCAGAAAAAATGGATTGAATTACAAAAACGACTTAAAAGTATAGAAGAAATTAAAGTTCCACGGTGGTGTTATATAACAGACAGCACAGTTGAGCTATATGGTTTCTGCGACGCTTCCGAAAAAGCTTACGGAGCGGTGGTATATAGCCGTGTAAAAATCAACAACGTTTACTACATTACATTACTACAAGCAAAATCGAAAGTGGCACCAAAGAAACAAAAAACTACTCTACCTCGACTTGAGTTGTGCGCTGCACTGTTACTAGCCGGTTTGATGGAAAAAGTTAAGGAAGCGCTTAACTGCAAGAATGTTACGATTTCTTGTTGGACAGACTCAATGATCACCTTAGGCTGGATAAGAGGAGAGCCTGAACGCTGGCAAACTTTCGTAGCCAATAGGGTGTCACAAATTAGACAACTTTTACCAAACGCAGAATGGAACCATGTAATTTCTGCTGATAACCCGGCCGATATCATTTCAAGAGGCCTGGAACCGGAAAAAATGGTTAACTATTCATTATGGTGGAATGGTCCACAATGGTTAAAAACCGATCAGATTCCTATCACGAGACGTATGCCACAGCCGAATGAAGAAATAAGGTCGTGTCATATAACTACAACTGAGATTGAGAAGAATGATCTCTGGAATAGATTTTCCAGTTTTGATAAAATGATAAGGGTCTTGTCTTACTGCTACAGATTTGCAAATAAACAAACAAATAAACCAATTTCTTGTGAAGAACTGAAAGCAACGACAAAACGAATACTTCTGAAAATACAACAGCAGGAATTCGACGATGAATTGAAAACTATACAAAGTGGACAACCATTGAAGAAAAATAAAAACCTATCTACTTTAGATCCATTTATACAACGTGTAACGTTAAATGCGCAAAACCTCTTAAGGGGTCATTGTACTCATTATTATGAACAATTTTTAGTACGAGACCAAACCTGAAATCGCGAAAAAAAAATCAGCTGTTCAGTACATTTTGACGAACTATGCGAACAGAAATGTACTGAACAGTTGATTTTTTTTTCGCGATTTCCGTTTTGGTCCCATAGTAAAAGTTGTTCATAATGATGAGTACAATGACCCCTTAAGAGGTTTTGCGCATTTAACGTTACACGTTGTAGACGAGGATGGATTACTACGAGTTGGGGGCAGGTTACAAAACTCCGAATTGCCTTACAATCAAAAACATCCAATACTTTTACCATACAGCCATCATATAACGTCATTAATTATACAAGACGCACACTTAAAAACATTGCATGGAGGCAACAAATTGGCTTTGGCTTATTTACGACAAACATACTGGATCATTAATGGAAAAAGGAAAGTGAAGAGTATAATTAACAAATGTGTGAGGTGCATACGATACAAGGCAGACACAAACTCACAAAAAATGGGAATATTACCAAAAGCACGAGTAACGCAAACACACCCATTTAATCATACAGGAGTGGATTATGCGGGACCAATACAAACAAGAACTATGAAAGGGAGAGGGCACAGGTCTTATAAATCATACATTGCTGTTTTTGTATGTTTAGCAACAAAAGCAATACACCTAGAATTGGTGGGAGATTTAACAACAGAAACATTTATCGCGGCGCTACGCAGATTCATGGCACGGAGAGGTCACGTGTCACACATGTACAGTGACAATGCAACAAACTTCGTAGGAGCAGCCAACTTCTTACATCAAGAAATATTGCAAATCACACAATCGCCGCAATTTCAAAACGGAATAACAAACATAGGAACACAGTGGCATTTTATTCCTCCGTCAGCACCACATTTCGGTGGCATCTGGGAAGCTGGAGTAAAGTCAGTGAAATACCACTTACGTCGAGTAATCGGTGATTCGACACTAACATACGAGGAAATGACAACCTTTCTCCACCAAATTGAAGCTTGTTTGAATTCAAGACCATTGTGTGCGCAAAGCGAAGATATTAATGACAACACAATACTAACTCCAAGCCATTTCCTTATTGGCCGAGAAGCAGTAAGAATACCAGATCCGATGGAAAACATTAATACTGACCTAGTAAACAGGTGGAAACAGATTCAAAAGATGAAAAAAGATTTTTGGAACAGTTGGACAAAAGATTATCTACATCAGCTTCAGCAAAGATACAAATGGAAGCAAATACAAGATAAAAACTTTTTAACAAAAAAAAAAACCGACTTCCAAAAATCACTACAAAGTGAAAAATAACTTTGATTTCGGAAGTCGGTGTCTTTCGTTTTTTATTTACTTTCTTTTTTTTTTGCCACCGACTTCCGAAATCAAAGTTATTTTTCACTTTGTAGTGATTTTTGGAAGTCGGTTTTTTTTTTTGTTAAAAAGTTTTTATTTCTCGCTTTTTAGTGGGTCTGTTTATAATTTGTATAAGTTACAATAGTCTAATGTCAATTGCTCATCACATGTTACAAAATATTGCTTTTCCCGATGCTGGGACGTTAATTGTTGAGGAGTTCTGCTGGTAAGAACCAGGAGAACTCCTCAACAACCACTCACCACACGCATTGTTTGACGAGCGGAAATTGCTTAGCAACCATATTAAAGTAATCGAATCGCAACCCGTGAAATATTTATCATTGAGTAGTTCCGGTAGCCATCTGTGGTCTTCATCATCAGTTCCACTTCACCAAGTGGTGCTTTCCGAGAGCAAATGCACAAGCTACTATAAAAAATACCCAAATCGCTATAGGTGTGCCTATAATATTTGAAGAGTTCCTTCGATTTCTCCAGGATCCCATCATCAGAACTGGATTTTGAAAAAAATGGGACCATTTGGGAAGTATACCCTTTCCAACAAAAAAATAATTTTTCAAATCGGTTGGCAACCTCCTCCTTTTTTAGAAGTCGGTTAAAAATGCTAAAATTGGAACTGTAGTGCTAATAAAAGATGACAATATAAAACCAAGCAAATGGCCGTTGGCAAAAATCACAGAAGTACACCCGGGAGATGATGGTGTAGTTAGAGTGGTAACTCTTCAAAAATCAACAGGCGCTTGTCAGAAAAGATCAATTCATACGTTGATCCCACTTCCTGTGAATGAAAACAAACAAATTAGTACAACGAGCAAAGACAAACAAACGTCTATGCAATGTAACATTTCAACAGCCACAAAAAATAAAAAAGATATACGAGCACCGAAAAATTGGATAAAGGGTTTACTATTACATACAAAAATTATACTATTAATTGGCACCGTGTCGAGTACGCCCACATACACATTAAAAAGTATAAAGCCAGGACTATTTGTGGAAAAAATTGGAACCACAACCATTAATCGAGGAACGTTTAGAATTGAAACAGTGTACGAGAGAGGAAATTTGGAACTAGACCAAAAACAGATTGAAGAAATAACATCACAATTTCAACAACTTTGCAAGGATACTCAAAACATCTTGTATGAGACGCACTGCAATTAATTTTATCACCATTTAAACGAAGAAAAAGCAAAGTTTGAGACAACAAAGGAATACCTAACAGACATAAAGAACAACAGGAAAAAACGAGGTATCTTGGGACAACTGTTAACATCAGTGTTTGGAGTAAATGACGAAGTATACAGAGACATCGACACATTAAATAGTAATCAGCAGAAACTCATAGACGCTGCCAATCAACAAACAAAGATAATGATATCAACTATCACAGGTGTAAACCAAACGGAAGAGCAAATCCAGAAAAAGTTAGAAAAGTTCCAAACAAAACTACATGAAACAATATCATTCATGAATAACCACAATGCTTGGTATAAAACTATTAACAAAAATCATATTAAAATACAAGTGATGCAAGCTTACGAGTTAGCAAACAATTTTATAAATGAAATAATGGACTACTATACAGGGTTACTAGAAATAAATACACAAAAAGCAACTATACAGGGTGTAAGGGACAGCCCTCCGCAAACTAACAGGGTGCATTCAGCTCCTCATTTTGAATCATATTCCACTGGAAATTTTCTCAGGAAAATTTTCATTTTTTTAATAATTTTTTCAGTTACATTTTCTTTATTACAATGTAAAATTACATTGTGTGTTCGCAGAACTCCATTTATGTAAAAAAACAGCAAAAAACAAAACTGAAAACAAAAAAACCAGCAATGGATGTAGAAATACTCTAACGAATGACGCGTCAAATCAGCTGTTCACTTTCTGTCTAGCTACAGAGTTCATCGAACTCACCACATACCTATTACCTACCCCTCCCAACCAGTTATAGACGCTCCGATTTGTGCACAAAAACACAAACAAATCAGATTTATTGAATTCCCAAAACGTTCCTGAAAAAAAATCATGTACCGGTCATCTTAGTATGTTAAACTGAATTCACCCTATCAGTTTGCGGAGGGCTGTCCCTTACACCCGGTATACAGTATATTAACACCAAGACATATCAGCAAATGCGTTCATTCCCCACGACACCACTGAAAACGACACCACTGGTGGTGTCGTCGGGAATAACAGAAACTAGTATTCCCCACGACACCACTGAGTGTATTGTGAGTGATGTCCAGCTAATTTTTAAACGTAACAATGATGTGTTATTTTTAAACGACTTTAAAAAAGGAGGAGGTTATCAATTCGGTTGTATTTTTTTTTTTATGTCAGTACTCCGTCATTTATAAACCGATTTGGAAAATTCTTTTTTTATTTTTTTAACTAAAATCTTAGAAAGAAAGAAAGAAAGAAAAAATAATACGGAGGGGCATAACTTCTTATGCTCTGGTTTTTTTTTGAGAGGATGTGATTACGGTCAAAATGAAAATCCAAGATGGCGGCTGCGAAAATTTCCTAGATTTTCGTCATGGGTGTCAATTTCGTGATATTTGAGGTCACTGAAAACGATAGTGGGGTCAAAATGAAAATCCAAGATGGCGGCTGCGAAAATTTTCTAATTTTTCGTCATGGGTGTCAATTTCGTGATATTTGAGGTCGCTGAAAACGATAGTGGGGTCAAAATGAAAATCCAAGATGGCGGCTGCGAAAGATTCCTAATTTTTCGTCATGGGTGTCATTTTCGTGATATTTGAGGTCGCTGAAAACGATAGTGGGGTCAAAATGAAAATCCAAGATGGCGGCTGCGAAAATTTTCAAATTTTTTGACATGGGTGTCATTTTCGTGATATTTGAGGTCGCTGCAAACGATAATGGGGTCAAAATGAATGACTATCGTTTTCAGCGACCTAAAATATCACGAAAATGACACCCATGACGAAAAGTTAGGAAATTTTCATAGCCGCCATCTTGGATTTTCATTTTGACCCCACTATCGTTTTCAGCGACCTAAAATAACACGAAAATGACACCCATGACGAAAAATTTGGAAATTTTCGTAGCCGCTATCTTGGATTTTCATTTTGACCCCACTATCGTTTTCAGTGACCTCAAATATCACGAAATTGACACCCATGACGAAAATCTAGGAAATTTTTGCAGCCGCCATCTTGGATTTTCATTTTGACCCCACTATCGTTTTCAGTGACCTCAAATATCACGAAATTGACACCCATGACGAAAATCTAGGAAATTTTTGCAGCCGCCATCTTGGATTTTCATTTTGACCCCACTATCGTTTTCAGTGACCTCAAATATCACGAAATTGACACCCATGACGAAAAATTAGGAATCTTTCGCAGCCGCCATCTTGGATTTTCATTTTGAGCGTAATCACATCCTCTCAAAAAAAAACCAGAGCATAAGAAGTTATGCCCCTCCGTATTTTTTTTTTTTTGCGTTGGCATAACGTTTTTTTGTTACGTGACGATTTCTACCAGTTTATTCCTACTTCAAGCCGCGTTGAAGATTTATTTTTAAAAAATAACACATTATTGTTATGTATATAAATTAACTGGACATCACTAACAGCACAATACAGTCAGTGGTGTCGTGGGGAATAGTAGTTTCTGTCATTCCCGACGACACCACCAGTGGTGTCGTTTTCAGTGGTGTCGTGGGGAATGAACCGGCCAATCAAAAGCTACCATTAAACTTAAAAATCATTCAGGGACAAATAATACAGACTGAGATGAATGCAAATACTACGCATATAAGAGTATACGCTTACTTCCCAATACACGATATAACAAAGTATACTCTGATACATGTTACGCCTATTCCAGAGAGGAAAACAGATGGATCATTCGAGTGCTTGACTATTCAGCAAACATACATGGGTTTTGATTACAACAACGAGCGGTACTTTGAACTAAGTCAAGAAGAATTTAAAGACTGTCTTCATAGTAATACAGAGTTCATCTGCTATCCTGTAGCTGTCAAAAACATGCAATTAAATAAAAATTGCATAGTTGAACAACTCTTTACAACCGAGAACTACACCCAAACCCAATGCACGTAAAAAACCTACAAAATATCGACAGATGTTGTATGGAAGCAACTATTCATGCAAAACACTTGGCTTTTCATTACGACAAAATCGGTTGCCATATCAATTGTGTGTGACGGTCAAAGAAAAGAAATTAAGATTCGAGATGTCGGAGTTCTACATATCTCCGAAAATTGCGTTATTAAAACACCTAATAACATACTTGCTGCGAAAAGAACAACCACTATGACAGTGCTAGCTTCTTATTCCAAATCAACAAACTTCTCCCTTAATACTCAGATTTCACCAACAAACATTAAAAATATATCCGAAGAAGAATTAGTGTTAGACAGGTCAAAAGGACTTTTCGATCATTTAGTCACATCTGAATCAAACTTACAAACTCAGCTAGATAACACAATTTGGAAACAATTAGAATCGCATACATACATAACTAGCATCAGTACTTCACTTGTTATTATTATTTTAGCATGTATTTTAATTTATTTTGGTCCACAGGTGTTGAATAAACTTCGAGCCATCACTGCAGCAAGAAGACAAAACACTGCGCCATCTGTGCAGCAACCAACGATAACCAGCAACATACCACACACGCAACGGACACAGCAGGAGTATGGCATACCACGCCGCGTGCCCCCTCAGTTGCAACGGTCTGAACAATGCCAGGCCAGACCATACGAGACCATCGAGCTGTACCAAATAGGGTCCTGTTCCTGAGAGTCGCCAGAATGTTCAATGCTACCTTTGGACATTGACTCAGCACGCGGCCCAGATAAAAATAAGTGATTTCGTTGCATCTAACACGCACGAAACACAAAGATTTTGTGCAATAGTGTGTGTTAGGTAAAAATAGTATATAAGCGGAATCTTTATGTAAATAAATCAGATTAGAATTTTATATTCTTGTCTCATTTCCCCTCACTGTGGCCAAGACACCTTTAGCCATCTCTGATCAGTCTCGTGAGTCTGCGGGACTGGCAGTGAGTGTACCCTTCCCGCACCCTGGATTCCTGTCTACTGTCCGTCTGTTACCTTAGGTCGCACGGTGCAGACATCCTGAATTTATTTATATATTTATTTATCACATATTAGGTATATGGTAGGTTAGGGCTGTAGGGCTTATAGGGCTTAGGGTCGTAGGTACCGTTAGGCTTGTAGGTCTTAGTAGGTTCCCGTAACTTATCACATAGCTACATGTACCACCGCACCTTTAACAGTATTGCGGCCTTACGTGACATCTGTTAAGGGTGGGTGTTTTGTTGACATATGCAGTGGCAGTGGTATATCTATTCTAAATATAACATCTACATTGGTTTTATTTTTACAGACAATATTTAGGCCCATAAACGCTGTAAGAAAGTTAATGTGGTGTTTTCTTTCCTTCATTGACCAAATATGCCCTCCATCCTGAGAGTGAAGAGTCAGTGAATATTTATAATCGGAAGGAGTAAAAAACACAAAGTTTGTTCATGTTTCGGTGCGATATTTGTCTCCACCAAGTGAAGTCTTCTTGTAGAGAGGACTAACAGTCATTTTTGCATTGTCATTTGACTTCAAAAGTGCTAAATATTTCTCCCACTCTAGTTGTTTGGTGTGTATACCCAACCATACGTTATGGCTGAACACGCTGCTGATAACGCACCGATTAGTTTTAACTGTAAACACATAGACTGCGAGTTAATGAGATATCGTCTTAGATGAAGAGGTACTTAAGACTGTAGAATCAGCAGTTTTTCTGGGTATAACAGTAGATGCTAAACTTCAGTGGGGCCCACATATATCAAGCCTAGCGGGAAGGCTCAGTTCAGCCGCCTACGCCGTCAGGAAAGTAAGACAATACACTGACGTTGATACAGCTCGGTTAGTCTATTTTAGTTATTTCCATAGCGTTATGTCCTACGGTATTCTGCTATGGGGCAAAGCGGCTGATATTCAAAATATTTTTGTTCTTCAAAAACGAGCTGTTCGAGCAATTTACCAGCTAGGAGCTAGTTTCTCTGAGAGAATTTTTTAAGGATATTGGTATTCTCACGGTGGCATCACAGTTCATCTTCGCCAACATCTTATACATTAGGCATAATATACATTTGTACAGTAAAAACAGTGATATTCACAATATTAACACCAGAAATAAGGACAAATTACGTGCTCCATTTCATCGGCTTCATAAGGTTCATAACTCATTTGTTGGTCTTGGTATAGCTTTTTATAACAAGCTACCTTCTTCTTTGCTAGATTTGCCTTTTAATGCGTTTAAAATTAAAGTTAAATCCAATCTTTGTTCAAAGGCATACTATTCTATCAACGATTACTTAAACGATAAGAATAGTTGGTCGCTGTGATTAACTCAAGACAATGTTTATGTTATGTTCTTTCTCCAGGATCAGCTTACATAATGACAGGTTACATGAGTTAAGTACTAAAATTGTTTATTTTATTTGACAAAAATATAATTTAATGTATTGTGTTGCGTAAATTATTTTGCATAGGTACTATTGTATAGAATCTAGTTCTTCTAACTGAACAGACAGCTGTGCTGCTGGGGAATTTGTTCCGCTACTTCTTCTTCCCAGCTAAAGCACTAGGAAGTGGTGAAGGGCGGGCGTTTTGTGGGGACTGTCTTACTGTAATTTTGACGTTCAAAAAGTGCTGATTCTCAGCCTAATTTGAATAAAGGACTTTTGATTTTTGATTTTGATTTTATCCTAAAAATTTGCAAATCAGATTTGGTATAAGAGAACTTAGAACTTCTTCCTCAATAGATAACTAAAGCTAATTTTACAGAGGTTTGAGTAATTTTGTAAATACTAGTGCGCCAGGCTGAGGCCATATGGTAAGCAATTGAATTCATTGAAAATTTTATTATAATAGAAACCCAAATATTTTTTTATGTGAGATATGTATAGGCATTAGAAAAAATAAGATCTATTGTTGCCATGAATGCATTATGTATTATTAATTTGGATACGGAAAGTATAGGTATTATCCATTTTAAAATGTCGGGTTGGTTAGAACGTTACCACCTAAGTATACCTTATGGTAAAGCAATAAAGATATTGAGTATTGAATAACTTATTAAGGTTCTTCAAATTACACCAATATTACAAAGGCGAAAGTTTGTGAGCGTGTGTGTGCGTGCCCGCACGCCTTCCACCTTCTCACGCTCAAACGGCCGCGGCCGGACCGTCACGGATGAAATCTGGCACGCAGACAGCTCACACCCTAGACCAACACACAGGTCAACTTTTATCTCATCACCGCGGGCGAAACCGCGGGGCGCAGCAAGTTTAAGATAAATCTTTAACCGCCTGTACTCTTAGGCGTTAAGAATACCGACGAAATAAACTGTTGTGTTAGATCAGAACATTTAGAAATCGCCCTTAAGTCAATAAGTTAGGAAATTGCACGATCCATTTCTCCAAGAGGAGATGGTGGGTTTTTTGGTTCAGTGTTTTAAACCACTTTCCCAATAAACGAAATTGTATAACCACTAACATAACTTAATATGATAGGATCATCAGTTAACAGCATCTAATTTTTTATAAAATATATATTTCTACCGGCGCGTGAGGTACCTCTAATAGTCCCATTTGCCGACTGCATTGAGTTGTTGGTCCTCCTCGCCGAAGAAGTCGATGGCTGCGGTTGGTGTCAGGCGTCGGCTGTGGATGGAGCTGCAGTCGCATTGTTTGCTCGTCGAAGAGGACTCCGCATATTTCACGCCTGAAAACCGGTTCGCCGCATGCCTGCAGTATTCACTGGAGTCGATTTTTTAATTTGTAGGCCCGTTCTAATAAAGGTATGACAAGTTTTCGTCTATTAAATGTCAGTTCATGTCAATCAAGAAGCAATTGACTGATTTCTGATATAAGCATAGGTATAGATCGCAATGATGAACTTTTTTGAAAGTCGAAACAAAACAAGCAAAGTTACTTTCAGGATAGTATCACGTACTACCTCCTCAAGAAAGTACTGTATTTCTGGATAACATCGCGTGTTACCTCGTTAAGAAATACCATTTTGTAAACAGGATAACATCAGGTGTTATCTCATTACAATATTTAAAAAACATAATCGTCTTAACTTTTAAAATAAGGGTGCCATAAGTATGGCGTCTTACTCACGTTCTTTGCAATTTTCCCTTAATTTATTTTCATAACGTTTGATCTTGCGTCTAAAAATATTCTTCATTACTTTTGTTTTTCCTTTTCTCATGTCTAATTCTCGCTAAAATGACACTTTTCACTATGAAACTAGAAAGATTTTTACGGATTTAAAATTAAATTGAAAAATTAACAGCGTAGCAATACAACCCACGAAGAACGAATGAGGTGACAGCTGACAGATGACATAGACTATCAAATTATTTTTTTTTCTTTCTAGTCTTTGAACAGTGTGGCAATGTAGTACAACGAGAAACGGACTACAATGTACGTTAAATCTCGAGGATGCAACACTGAAGTATAATTATTGTTATTGACGCCATATTATGTAAGTATTTCATTTTTGTTTTAAGTTACGCATAGCTAAAGACATATAGGTACGTATGTTATTTATTTTTTCTTCTGTATGTTTATCTTTATTTATTGGTAAATTATGTTCAGCTAAACTCACACGTATCTCTGTGAATAAAGTTACTTACCCGAGTTATTAGGTCACACAGGGGGGACGTCATTACGTCATTCGATAGGTAGTTGCTGAAAATCAGCGCCGCTGATGATAGGCTCGTCCGACGTCACGGCATTTTGCTGAGCAACGACCTTTCTTGCACAGATACGACGCACGGATTAGTTTGTTCTTGTTATTTTTGTTATAAAAGGGGATATTATAAATTGCATATCGCCTATCAATACATACTCATCATTTATATTCTTTTTTACATCAAATAACTTACTTCACTACAAATAAACTAAATGTTTAACAAAACTCAAACTGCAGATAATTCGAAATTATACATTAATATAACATTACTTTTTTCCTCATAATGCAATACAGTTAAATTTATTTTTGTACAAAAATACTACATACATAGCATAAATACTGACTGCACAGCAAATTTTCCATATTTCATAGCAAAATAACTATCCCAGTCGCATATTAACCAGTAAGTACAACAAAACCTGTTCATCATATTTGTCTTCATTTTCAAGAAGCCATGCTCGGCAAATTTAATGATTATTATAACAAAAAAATCCTTTTACATTGCATTATTTCTAAAAGCAGAACAAATTAGCTGAAAAAAGGTTCGCGGCTCTGCACTGGAGTGCAGAGTGGCGCAAGCGAGTAAGATAGAGATAGCGCTAGGTCGTGTCGTCGGGAGTTAGCCGTATATCTCGCGCGTAAGAGCGAAATAGAAATATTTCGTTAGTGTATTTCTGAATTTCGATATTCCGATTTTCAAAAGTCCGAATTTCATAATACCTAAGAATTATAATGTCTAATAATAAAAATCACGAAATTTATTTTACCGAAAGTCGTAAATGCGATTTGTTATTTTTCCGATTTTCATACGTCCGAAGAATCAAATGCTCGATGGGTTCTCGGTCCGAAAAACGACATTCCGAATTTCAATACTTCGAATAAACTACTAAAATTAGGATTCTGAATCACTTTTCCGAATTTTATTTGTTAGAATTTCGTTTTAGCGAAAACTTTTGACCAACGTCTTTTTTGCTATATGCATTAGTTATTTGATATATATTTTTAGATGTGATGTGTTTTTTGTGTGTGTGTGTGTGTGTGTGTGTGATGTGTTTTGTTTTTTTAGATGTGTCATAATAAGTATTATTTTACCGAACTACGTTTTAATTTCGCCGATTTACAAAATAACTTTTTTTTCCATATCCAAATGATTTATTTGCCATAATTTTCACTACACTGAAACAACATTTTACGGAATATTATTTGGTTACAAATATATAGCCAGTGACTTGGTAGCATTTTCAATATTAAATTAAAATACTGTCATAAAAAGTCAACATGTTGTGCTACAAAATTTAGTGACAGAAACGAATCGCTGCAAAACCGACTTCACGCAGTCTTGTCTGCCCTATACTAGAGTGTAATTTAAAACCGCGTAGGCGCGGAGGGGTGGGGCGGCCCGCGAGCTGAGGAGCAGGTGGTTTGAAGGCCCGCCACCGCGGCTGAGGCTGCGGTGGTGAGCGTTAAAACCATCTGCGACGATAAGTTCGCGTGGGGCCGCCTAAACCCCGCAGCGCCGGAGCCGTGACAGAAACAATGCTTGCTGCATGTTGCATGCCTGCCTGCTTGCATGCTGCATGCCCGCTTGCTTGCTGCATGCCTGCTTGCTTGCTGCATGCTTGCTTGCATACTGCATGCCCGCTTGCACGCTGCATGCCTGCTTGCTTGCTATCATTAAGTCGGACTTTTTGTTATTCGATCTATTGAGAAACTCGGTATTTTGAGAATAGTAATTATAAACGTTACGTTAGGAATATTGAAATTTAGGAGTAATGATAAGTCGGAGTTGTTATATTCGGAATTTGTGCCCGTCAGGGTCCACAATGATCTATGTAAACAGATGTATATTTTATAATGTACCTACCACCTATGCTAACATTGTGGAATGCAAATAAATATATTGAGTATTGAGTATTGGAACCATTCGGAATTATGAAAATCGGTATTTTGAAATTCGTACTTGTGACTGACGGAATAAAGTTTTTCGTATTTATGTAGTGTACCCCTGGTGAATCATTTGGGTTAGGTTAGGTTAGGTTAGAACAGTGACCGTTAACGCGCGACGGCGAGCGAGCGAAGCGAGCGGTGCCGCGGCAGCGGCCGCCGAGCGCCATTTTTGGTGAATCATTTGGGTTACATGAGGCGGTGAATGTCTCGTATATCAGACGATGAAAGCCTCAGGGTACGAGTACCATTGACCTTGATTTCAAGGTCAATGGTACTCGTACTGTATTTTTTTTTTTTGGGCGTCTATTATTTTGCGCACTTTGTTGTTTTCATTAATACACTAAATGGTCTATTGTACCAAAATTGGTCTATTGTACCAAAAAAAATATAAAATATACTATAATAAATAATAAGACGACTGTGACCACAATTTTGTATCTAATTTTATATTTTATTTGCTGATCTCATTATGTGGTAATTAATAAATAATAAGACGACTGTGACTAATAAAATGCTGTTTTATTTAGAATGCTGTATATAATATAAAAATAGAAGCTATATTTAAAAGAAAAAGAGTTTTAACATGTATAAATGTGCATTAAGATTATTAGCTGTGCATTGATGAAAAAGCTTTTGCTTTAGGAAAAATCGCTGTACGCTGCGAAAATAAATTGTAGTGTGTTTAGTAATATCACAGTCTAAAAATCATACAGTCGTCCAACGAAGACGTCTAGACAGGGCAATCATGCGGGGTGTGAGGGGCGAGACGCGGGTAAGCCGATCCCGAACTGCGAACAAAACGATGTTAGTAGTTCGGGATATGTTATTCAGGGCTAACGCGTGTTTATTTTTTATTTGTTTATTTAAAATGGTGCATACGACGTGTGCTGTGAGTGATTGCAAGTCTTCATCTCACATAAATAAAGATCTGCGGTTTCATCAGCTTCCACGCACAGAAGAAAGGTAAATGAATCTGTTTTGTTATTGTAGAGTGCATACATAATTTTATTTGTAATGTCGTGCCACGTTGATAACGGTAATAAAATGGTCGACCGGCGCACGGTAAAAAAAATGTAAAGGTTATCGCACAGGGCATCCATCTGTTTGGAAATCCTACTTATATTATAATTGTGAAAGTGTTTGTTTGTATGTTCCGTGTCAAGATGGTGGACTTTTTTATTATTTACTAAGGGTGAATTTCGAGATGGTGGACGTAATTTTTTATAATTTGTTATGGGTGTCAATTTTGAGTTTAATTGGGGTGCTTGTTACGAAAAAGCCATCCTTTTTTAAATCCAAGATGGCGGACGTAATTTTTTTATAATTTGATATGGGTGTTAATTTTGAGTATAATTGGGGTGCTTGTTACGAAAAAGCCATCCTTTTTGAAAATAACGCTCATGACAAAAAACTTGAAAATTTTCGCAGTCGCCATGTTGGATTTTCATTTTGACTTCACTATCGGCTTTACCGTCCTCTAAAACCATGGAAACGATACCCATGA